>LR990000.1:9100548-9796097 GCA_905147175.2 Nymphalis urticae | reverse complement strand
ATAAGTAAACTATCTAAACTAAACAATTTTGAGTATTTATAATTAATATTTTATTTTTAAACTAGCGACCCGCCCCGGCTTCGCACGGGTGCAATGCTTATTTATTTATTTTATTTATTTATTTATTTGGGAAACAAACAATTATGATTACACTTAATAGTAAAAAAAACAAATATAAGAAAAACATAAATCAATCAAGTTTCCACTAAAAATTAATACAAATAAATGACATATTATATTAAGAATAAAAACAAAAACAGAAAGCATAAGATGCAAGTGAAACTTCTATAATTTAAATATATGACGTAAACTAAATTTAAATTTACTAATTTTTGAGTTAAATATATCTAATTCTGTACAATGTTTGTTATAATTTTTACATGCACGTAACAAGAACATATTCTTTGAATAGTCACAGTTACAAAGGGGTACAAAAAATAAAGTTTGGTTTCTCGAGTTAAGGCGAGGACATTTAAAAAGTATATTATTAAAGAGGCTCTTAGAATCAACAATGTTATGAACAATTTTGTATAAAAATATTTGGTCTCTTATACTTCTACGCATATTTAATGGAATGATACCCGAGATATTATTATTGTCAGTATTATCAGAAAAGCCACTTCTAAATCGCAAATGTTTCAAAAATTTTGACTGAATTTTTTCTATTTTGTTTACATACGTTTTATAATAAGGGTTCCAAACTGTAGAGCAATATTCCAAGATAGATCTAACATAAGCATTGAAAAGTAGAATTAAGGTAAAGCTATTTTTAAATTCCTTAGTCAATCTAAGAATAAATCCCAGCATTTGATACGCTTTAGCTATTACATAATTCATATGATAGGTAAAAGTTAGCTTCTGGTCTAAGTAAACACCCAAATCTTTAATCTCGGAAACTCTAATCAGACAGGTATTCTGCAATTTATAATCAAATAATATTGGCCTCAGTTTCCTAGTAAATGTTAGAATGTTACATTTTTTTAAATTTAAGCGTAAGAGGTTTTTATCACAGTAATTATCTAAGTTATTGAGATCATTTTGAAGTTTTAAACAATCTTGGGGCGACTTAATTATTTTGAAAATTTTCATGTCATCCGCATAAAGTAATATGTTACAATTATGAATAGATCGACTAATGTCGTTAATAAAAATATTAAATAATAATGGCCCGAGATGAGAACCCTGAGGAACACCAGAGGTAACGGGCACAAACGATGAACAAAAACCTTTAATAGAAACAGCTTGGCTACGATCCCTCAAATAAGATTCGAGCCAACGAAGCAAGTCACCGTGAATACCAACGGCAGCAAGTTTTTTTACCAACAGAGAATGAGAGATCTTATCAAAGGCTTTTGAATAGTCCGTGTACACAACATCCACCTGACCACCGCTATCCATCACTGCTGCGAGTTGATGAGTAAACTCACAAAGATTCGTTTCAGTAGATCTACCATTGACGAATCCGTGTTGCTGGTCGATGATCAGCGGCCTTAGAACGAAATATAACTGATCATATATAATTTTTTCAAATAATTTAGCTATAGTATTTAGTTTAGATATAGGTCGATAATTTTGAATGTAATGCTTATCTCCGGTCTTATAAATGGGTACAACAAATGATTGTTTCCATGCTTTGGGTATTATACCTGTACGAAGAGATAATTTAAATAAGATAAATAAAGGTAAATCTAAATTACTCCAGCAAGATTTAAGAAAAATGGGTGGAATGCCATCTGGGCCACTTCCCTTACCAATATCTAAATCCTTTAAATATTTTCTAACGGTTTCAATAGAGAGATCAATCGAACCAACAGAAGCTGCAAGAGAGCCATGACAATTATCCACTGGAAAAGAATCGTCAATACAGGTGGATTGTAAACCTGGTTCAAAAGCGGTCTGAAAATAGGTATTAAACATCTGACCGATTTCATTACCGTTGGATGATCGGTCACCATTAAATAACATTACATCCGGGATATCGGCTGAAGCTTTTTTGGATTTAACAAACGACCAGAAGAACTTACTATTACGTTTAATATCATTTTCAGCACTCTCGATATATTTATTATAGCACTCCATCTGAACACGCTTTTGGCGATCCCGCAGGAGATCAAATTTATCATAGTCACTGTCTCTCGCATAAATTTTCCACTTCTTATGAAATTTTAGTTTTTCATTAGTTATTTTTATTAAAGCCCTAGTATACCAGGGAGGATACCTTAGACCATAACATTTTCTGGTAGGAACGTACTTTTTAATAATAACGCTAATAACTTGGTAGAAATTATTTAGTGCTGCTTCTATGTCATTCGTATCTATAACTTCAGACCAATCAATCTGAGCCAACTCTAAATTTATGGCATCATAATCAGCAGCACGAAAGACAGATACGATCTGAATAGGAGGGCACAGTGTAAGGGTGGCTGATGTGCGAGTCTTTATAAGTAAAGCAGGGTGATGACAGTCCTCGCTTATCAACGGTTCTTTACATTGACTGACGTTACAGTCGACATCACTGATAACCAAATCAAGAAATCTGTTATTAATATTGGGAACAACATTAAATTGATTAAAACTTGTAAATTGAAGAAAGCTATATAATGACTGAACACAAGTATCGTTAGTATTAGCATTTAAAGTATTATAAGAACTAGGTTTAGAATGGTTCCATGTAGCGGCACTAATGTTAAAATCGCCTAATATTAAAAAGTGATCATGAGGCTTATTAACATAAGCATTTGAAACAGATTCAAAGAAGTCATCAAGGACATTAGACTGATATCGGCAATGAGGAAAATAGCAACAAAGGAGTTGTAGGACACTGGCAGTAGGGCGTTTGTTTATCTGCAAAGTAACCTGTATCACATCTGCCACAGCACCAGGGAATGCAATGGGCTTAGATTCAATTACTACCAAACCACGTCTAACTGCTATAAGCACGCCTCCACCCATCCGATCCCCTCTTAATGCATAGTCACGGTCGTATCTGTATACATTGTAACGATTATCGAATAGTTCAGCGTCAAAGATTCCAGGAGTCAACCATGTTTATTATATGTATATATTAATACTATATACACTACAGAAAAACTGTGAACGTTGTATATAAAAACATAGCGGCCCGCTCCGGCTTCGCACGGGTATAAAATATATAGCCTATGTGATTAAAATCGATCCAGTAGTTTTGATTTATTCATTACTGCCCATGGCCCGCACGCGTTAAATTTGGAGTAAAACAATCCCCCTTTCCCTATACCATGAAGATTTCCTGCTATCTTTGGAATATCTAAATTCATACACTACATTTTTACTTATTTACTTTTTACATTTTTAACTATTTATTTTATTTTTACAACTTATTACAGAATGTCTTTATAAACAACGTTCACAGCTTTCTTGTCATTAGACAATACAAACATGTTTTCTCTGGAGGTCACTCTTGAAAGAGCGACTTACAGTTGTCCATGTGAAAAACAGTCAACGCTCAAATCAAAGCCTGCAACGTTGAAGGTTCGACCCTGCGATTTATTAATGGTCATTGCAAAAGATGTCTTTACCGGAAACTGTAAACGTTTAAATTGGAAGGGTAAATCCGATGGTATCAGAGGGATTCGGGGAATCAATACATCTCTCCGGTACCACATCCTGTAAGTATTGTGCACTCTATTATGAAAGTTTTTAATGATTTTACCAGCAAACGCGTGCCATTGCAAAGTTTAGGTGGATTCAGGTTTCTTAATAAAATAACAGGACAACCTACTTTCAACACCATTTTGTGAGGAGGGAGTCCAGACGGGTTCAAAGAATTTAGAAATTCTGTAGGAAAATGAACAGCTTCTTCCAAATCGAGAACAGTATCGACCGAGTAGTATATTTTCGTCGGCGCATCAATCTTTGAAAGAATCAAGTTATTTACTTTATCTACTTGTTCGTTAGTTGGTGACAGAATCGCTCTTTCTTTAAACCAAGATATTGTCTTATAACTTATGTTATCAATGTCAGGATAGACATTGTTGACTAACTCTTGGATGTTGTCTATCAAAACGCAAAGATTTTCTAGGTCAATCCTTCCCTCACTTTGTGTTAACTCTCCATCGCCAACTTTTAGCAGCACCTCTGGAAATAGCCTGTTCTCACGTGAAGATGACGAAACCCTCATATTAGTTTTAAGCTCTAATTTATTGACATGTAGCCAAAGGTTGGATCTTTTTAGGCAAGCATTTTTTTCGTCAGCACGTGTTCCTCGAGTCACAACTGGTAGGATTTGACGGAAATCTCCTGAGAACAGAATTGTACCTCCACCCATAGGTGAATTTTTGTTGCGCAAATCGCGCATAGTCCTATCCAGTGCTTCCACAGACGTCTTGTTTGACATGGTAGCTTCGTCCCAGACTATTAATGAGCAGTCACGCATCAATTTTCCTATATTGCTCTGTTTAGAAACACTACAGACGCTGTTATTATCATCGGTGGCGATTTTCAGCGGGAGCTTGAATGTGGAGTGTGCGGTTCGGCCTCCTTCCAAAAAAAGCGTAGCGGCAATGCCGGATAACGCAACAGCTAACGCAATTTTTCCGATAGATCTCACTTTTTTTAAAAGCAGATTGATTAAAAATGTTTTTCCTGTACCTCCTGGGGCGTCAAGGAAAAACAATTTCCCTTCATTGTTATCAATTGTTGATAGTAATGCAATGAATACTTTTTTCTGAGCGATGTTTCATCGTGGCTCATCTTGAGCTATATTTTGTAAATGTCTCGTTTGATCGTATGATGTTTCTCTTGTGTATTCGGCACTGTTAGTTTAATCTGAGTTAGTAGTATTAGCTGGCATCGGCAGCCCAAAATCCTTGATCGATTTACCCGAAAGTAATTGCACTACTTTGTTCAATTCCAATAATGCTTCGTCAAATATGTTTTGATCATATTGTACATCATCTGAGTTTAACTCTCGCCGTCGCCGAATCAGAATATCACTGGCCATATTTTCTTGAAATTTATTCTATAGATTAACAGAATCAGTTACTTGAAAAAACACTACTATGACGGCAAATAAATATCTTAATGATGTAGCTGAACTACAAACAGCTGCTTCTGATAATGTGTTTTCCCAGTGAGAATCGTCTTCCAAGAGCCCTATAGCTTTGCATGCTGCTTGATAAGTATTGTAAACAACACCTTGTACAGTTCTTAGGTGTGCAAAGGATGTCGGGCCTTTTACAATATGCAGTAACATTCTCAGATAAAAGCATTCGCTGTTGTTGGGATGAACCACGTAGACTGTGCCAAGAGCATCCGTTTTTTTTACTCCGGGGAAACCATCAACCGCAGTACCTTGTTTTCGCCGTTGAAAAGTTTTAGAACTCTGGTTCCATGTATAGTAACCTGGAACTCTGTCATATGTCAGTGTTTTCGCGAAATCATCCTGAGCACATAACTTGAAGAATGCTGTCAATGTTGTATCCCGCGGGTTATTAACAACTTCTTGTATATTGTTCTCTGTGAAATATACTCTTTGTCCATTTTCTAAATGAACTGCAAGGTGGACAATTGTGGGAGCCCGGTCGTGCACTTCGAATGATAAAATCCTCCATACAGCTTCAGAGCTGCAGATGTAACGTCCAGACTGATATTTTTCCACTTCATTTGGTGATTGTATGCTGAAAGTGGCTTGATCACTGCCTTTATTAATGTACTTAGTAACATATTGAATGGACTTTATTGAATTGCACAACTCTACGTTGATGTGGGCATCGAAAATTTTCAAAAGGAGCGGATTATAGGGAACGATCCATCGGTTATCAATATCATGGTTTCGGACGGTAACATTTTGCCCACCCTGTTCTGGCGATCGTCGACGATATTTGGGATATCCGTCATCGCTAGTACTTGTTTGAGTTTGAAACGACTTCGGAAATTTTTTGCTGCATTTAGAATCTAGCATACATGGAGAATTCGGGTTTAAAGTCCCGCAAGGGCCGTGTACCATATGTTTCTTTACGATTTCGTACAGGATAGGATCTTCATCTTTATCCGGTAATTCAGCTGAAATAACCCTGTCAATTTGGTTTGGTCTAATTTTGTTCACTAACCACACCAACAGGTGTACATGTGGCAAGCCACGTTTCTGCCATTCTATTGTGTACATATGACAGCGCGGCGGACCGAATATATGAGACTTGTTAATGAGGTGCAGGAGTTTCTGTACTTTTAAATAGAAGACTCTGTTAACTATATCGTATCTGTCTTGTGGAGTTAAATTGGTGTTAATATTTTCTTTGATTTCCGGCCAATTTGGGTTACATGTTGCAGTTATAAATAAATCAGGTTTGCCGTAATTTCTTACGTAAGTCATGGCGTCTTGCGATTTTTCGTGTAAATATCGAGGTCCATCTGTGAATGATGAAGGTAGTATAACCAACTGCCCAATGCCGTTGCGGTGTTCATTCGCCTGTAGAGCATCCTGAAGATGAACGTAATTTTCAGCTCTCAATTTAGTTTGATTATTACGGATGTAGGCCAATCTCTCAGATTCAATTTTCGCATATTGATCTACCAAGTATTGGTTTGTTAACATTCCATATCTAAGCAAAGTATTGAAATTGTTACGTCTTGTCATTATACGGTAATACGGTGTCATGTATGAACAATAGGAGTTCATACATGACACTGTTTTACGCAGAGGTGTACCACCGATTGGGTCAACTTGAGAAATATTAATGGCATAACCAATTTCTCCACGACATAGCATCAAAGGATATTGTAAGCTGTCATAAGATTTGTGTAACTATGAAATTTTTTGCAAATTATCATCACGACTATGCAATACAATATCTCTTTTGTCAAATTGCTGTCCAGCTATCACCACTGCTACTTCACTCGTGGAAGGCGCATTGTATCGTCTTCTGTGTTCTCCAACAGGAACTTTATTTGCATGGATTACGACATTAAAGTCAGGAGTATCTGCTGGAACACTCTCAATCGCAGTTTTGAAAGACTGTATGTAGCAATTATGAGAATGTAACATATCTTGGAGAGATCTAATCAAATCTCTATCAATTGGCTGTGCAACACTTGTACACCGCATAGATGCTTGTGTATCTGGATCTGCAATAAAATATATTTGCAGAAATTTGTGATCATCGGGTCGAAGTGGTAGCAAGCTCCCAGCTAAGTGGTACACTTGCCCTTGAATTTTAAATGTAGGCATGAACCCACGCTCAACGACTTGCTTACTCTTAAAAGAGGTCATTTGAAATGCGTTATTATAACGGCGTATATTGCGCATGAATTGCTTGGATTTCTGATGATCACCCGTAAGAAGAGAGTGAAGTGGTTCAGGTGGAGGGAGAACTTCTTCTAATTTGACTTTTCCTTGTAAGCAACACATGCCTTTCGATTCGTCCTTGAATTTCAATGCCAAGCAATGTTCACACACTACTGACATAGTACCTATTGATACTATACGATCGTCCTTATAAGAAATCGAAGGATCGTAATTCATGGCAGAATTTTCTTTATTCACCCATGAATTAGTAACTCGTGCTGATGATTCTCTGGCTTTCTGTATTCGATGTCTTTCCCTATCTCGGCTGCGGTGAACCTCACGCTCTACTGAAGATTATCTCTCTCTCTCAGCTCTATATCTATCCCGAAGCTGACTGAGGCGAGCCTCACGCTCTACTGACGATTCTCTGTCCCTCTGAACCGTATGCCTATCTCGATCCCGGCTGCGGTGAATCTCACGCTCTACTGAAGATTCTCTCTCTCTCTCAGCTCTATATCTATCCCGAGCTTGACTGAGGCGAGCCTCACGTTCCGTTGACGATTCTTCATCTCTTGCTGAACGTACTCTTCTGGCATTCACTGTACTACGACCTATGTTCGAACGACGACGTCTTCCAGACATGACTTTATAATTTCTGTACAAAATTTACTCAGTTCTATATGTATGATTACCTATGCACAAATTGCCATATTATTAGTATGTGCCGCAGTAAAAAATATCTAAATTCTTACCATTTAGAAACAAAAGATAATCAACAATCATCAACAACAAAAGATACCTATTCTATTAAGTACTTTTTTTGAAGTTACATATCTCACCTTAAATCACGATTTTTGAAAATAATTTCCCTAATATTAAATTGATCTAACTGTAAATTTTAATCAAGATCTTAATAGAAAATTGCAATCCATAAATTATGGTTTTATTTAATCTAATCTTATCTCACCTTATGTAGGTACTTATAATTACTATAAGTGCGATTTAAAAATTAACCTTAGAATAGAATATAATTTATATTTTAAAACTACTATCATACAATTATTTATCGTAACTTACTTATAATTACTGATACGTTGTCGTGAAAAGCACGCTTTTATAATAAACGCGTCCGATCGCTGCTAAATTCAAAGTGCTACAGGGAAAACCGCGGCCTCAGACGCGCTATTTATAGGCACGCTCTTGCCGCACCGGGCGGCCGGCCGGTACCGCCGCAAACGCTACGTCCCGCAATTTTTAAATCTGTAATATCTTCGAAAATATTCACTTAAATCATACGGTGTAAAGAGCCATATAGATCTATATTAAATGAACAATGTATTTAAGGTATTTAATTGGTTAAGCATTAATGCTGTATTGGTTAAAATCGCTTCGAAAATTAGCCATTATTTGTCGTAAAAAGTAAATGACAAAAAAAAGTTATTGTGGGTTATCCATAAGAGATAGACATATACCATCACGGACTTTTCTGTAGACCTTTTCAATGTGTACAATACTTAGTACATTATTTTGATAAAACTCGTAGGGTTCAGTCTGCGTTTGCAATGTAAGCGGAAAAAATGTAATTTTTTTTTTTTTGTAACAGCCTGTGAAAGTCCCACTGCTGGGCTATAGGCCTCCTCTCCTCTTTTTGAGGAGAAGGCTTGGAGCTTATTCCACCACGCTGCTCCAATTATTTACGACATCACATTAGAAACCTCAAAAATAACAGTACTTCTCCACTATTTAATGGATGTTATTATACATATAAACCTTCCTCTTGAATCACTCTATCTATTAAAAAAAACCGCATCAAAATCCGTTGTGTAGTTTCAAAGATTTAAGCATACAAAGGGACATAGGGACAGAGAAAGCGACTTTGTTTTATACTATGTAGTGATTTTTTCATATTACCGAAAATATCTAAATCTTTGTCTCCGCTTATTGAATTATAGGCTCTCATAATTCTATTAAGAGGGGAGTAATGACCCAAATTAGATTTAGACATATGTTCTGAAAAAATCGTGCGTTTGCTAGTGCGTAATGACTTGGAAGGTGCAGAAATATGTATCCGCGATAATAAGTCTGGACAATCCAAAGTGCCGTTAATTAGTTTATAGATGAACATGTTGTCCAGTAAGCGTCTTCGATCGGCAAGGGTGTTCATTTTGAAAAAGACTATTCGATCTTTGTAATTAGGGAGTTTTTTTGCTAAGCCGAATTTAAAGCAGAGATGCCATAAGAAGCGTTTTTGAATGCTTTCCAACCTTTTGACGTAAACATCGTAGTGCGGGTTCCAGACTACACTGCCATACTCAAGTCCACTACGGACAAAAGCGTTGTACAATGTGATCAAAGTCGAAGGATATTTCAGAACACTACAATTGCGTAAAATGAAACCAAGACTTTTAAATCCCTTTGAACAAATGGAATCAATATGAGTGTGAAAACGTAATTTTTTGTCAATGACGATGCCTAGATCACGAATCTCAGTCGATTCTCGTAAACAGACATTTTTAAGTCTATATGTTCTTTGTGGACTGGATTTCAATCTGCTGAAACTGACCAGATGACATTTGCTAACATTGAGACTCATTCCATTTTTGTCACACCTGTTACTTAATCGATTTAAATCGCATTGGAGCAATTCAACGTCGTTAGGGGAGGAGATGATACGAAGAAATTTAAGATCGTCAGCAAATAAGAAATAATTAGAATTACAAAAACAGTCGCATATGTCGTTAATGAATATGTTAAATAATATAGGACCTAAATGAGACCCTTGCGGTACTCCAGAAAGTGTTTTAAATGGTTTAGATTCATATCCATTGACTACTATTACGGATTCCCTATTGTCAAGGTAGGATTTGAACCAGTCGAGCAAACGACCGAGGATACCATATTCGGATAACTTTTTGAGTAATATAATATGGGGGACCTTGTCGAATGCTTTACTAAAATCAGTGTAGATGACATCAACAAGCTGGCGTGAGTCGACTGCAGTGGTAACAAGGTCGGTAAAAGATATTAAATTTGTCGACGTCGATCTACGACTGAAAAAACCGTGCTGAAATGGAGTAATAACCTGTTTGAAATGCCATTCTAACACAGGATATACTATTTTCTCAAAATTTTTTGCAAATGTAACGAGAATAGAAATCGGTCTATAATTGCAGATTAATTCAGCATTTCCATTTTTTAATAGTGGAACAATTAAAGATCTCTTCCAGGCTGACGGAAAAGTTCCTGTAGATAAAGATTTGTTAAAAATGATGGAAAGAGGATAAGCTAATGCAGATGCGCATTTTTTAACAAATAATGCAGGTATACCATCTGCTCCTGCTCCTTTATGGGGATCCATTCTTTTTATAACATTGAGTACCATAATTGGAGTGACATAGATGTTACAAACGTTGTTAACCGTTTCGTCGCCTATCGAATTAGGCGAGTCGTGTGAGTTGGCAGCGCAGAAAACCGATTTGAAGTTCTCACAAATAAGTTGCAAATATCAGGGCCATTGGAAGCAGTATCATCATTCAGAGTCATTTGAGCCGGATACATACTATTATTTGTTTTTTTCTTTTTATAAAAAGACCAGAAAAAATTTGGATTAGATCGTAAAAGAGACTCCAGGCGTGTTCTATATTCTTTATAACTAGACGACATTAAAATTGCACATCTCTTTTTTATCAGCGTAAAAGTTAATTCTAAGGATTATTGTTATAAGCGCGCAGTTTCATCCTAAATTTATATTTCTCTTTCAATGAGTTTTTTAGAGCGTAAGAGTACCAAATTGGATATTTGTTGTTTTTATTTTTATTTTTAGGTACGTATTTAGAAATGATACCATGCAAGATATTATAAAAAGCAGAAATCATGCCGTCGACTGAATTGTAGCCACACAAAGTGTCATCCCAGCAAATGTTGTTGAGTTCGTTAATTATACTATCAAAGTCTGCTTTAAAGAAACAGAACCGTGCATCAGTGTTGTAGGATAAGTTTTTAGATGTTCTAAATGGCAAGAACATTTGCAAAGGAGGATGATGCGAATCTGTTATCGAAAGTGGTGAGGCGCTAGCTATTAATTCAGTAACTTGAGTATTGCAAAGGATTAAATCCAAACATTTGTTATAATTATTAAGTACATCATTATATTGACAAAGTGAATTTAGCGAAATAAAATCAATCAATTTATTGTTCATTATACTAGTGTTGTTATAAGAAATAGAGTTGAGAGACCAAGTAATATTCCCCAGATTAAAATCGCCAGCAATTAAGATGTTATTGGAATTATAAATATCAAACACACTATTCGAGCTGTCAATGAATTCGTCAAGAACATGCTTTTGAAGCGGAGGAGGAAGATATACAGCGCATATAAGCAGAGCCACATTTGTACCATTTTTATTCGTCACGGCAAGCGATACCCATAAATCCTCACATTTCGACTCGCATGTTTGAAGACGTTTAGAAACAATATTTGTGGATATTGCAATAAGAACGCCTCCACCATTCTTTTTAGGATAAAATCCAGAAGTTTCTCGATCCCTTCTATACACCACGTAGCGATGGTCAAAAAGTTCCGAATCGAAGATGCTATTGTTCAACCATGTTTCAGTCAGAATTATAATATCGAAGTCATTACACACTACATTACAAAATAAATCATTAGTTTTGGTTCTTAAGCCCCTAACATTTTGATAATATATTTTTAGATTATCGAATAAAAATGTTTTTAGGCCAAAACATTGTCTTATATATTTATATTTAAACTAAGATAAGTTTTTTAAGGCTAAGGTGTCTTGTATTAAGATAAATTTGGTACCATCAGATTTACTCATAAATATTCTACCGTTTCGCACCCATACATATCTATAAGAGAGTTCCTTGGCTTTAAGTCTTGCAGCGGCATAAAGAGCCCTGTTTTCCAGAGTCAAATTTTCTACAACGTAAATTGAAGATTTTTTCTCGTCGGCTATACCTAAATGGCTCGTGTTCAATTCTTCCTTCGGATTTTTCTTATTATAAGTCAGTGATGCAGCCATGAATTTGTCACGCAGGCGGGGGCTACTAAAACGGACAAGAATAGAACGAGGGCGAGGAGAAAAATGAGCCGTAATATACATCCTCATCTTTAATTGGGCAATTGATCGTTTTACCCAGTTGTTGAACTAGCTTAAGAATATTTTCGCTGCGATGCTCCGGAACACAGTGGATTTCGATGTTACAGGCACGGGACTGCTGATCTATTTGTCTGAGACGTAGTGAAATATCGCGAGTAGATGTGCGAAGCATTTCATTTTCTTTTTGTAGATCCGCTAAGTATTTTTTCTGTGTATCAATTTCCTTTTTTATTGTGTCATATTCATTACTTAGAAAACTTAATGATTGATCAAAAACAGAAATTTGGTTTTTAATTTCCAACAATTGACTATTGAGAGCAGAGCGTAATTCATCCCGTATAATTTCACGAATACTGTCAGCGGAAATACATGAGCAGTGAGTCGAGGACTTCGACTGAGTGCGTAAAGTAACATTTTCATATAGCTGAGCATTACTGAGAGTAGAAGTAGGACGGATCGGTGTGTTAGTGTTATCTTTCTTAGGTTCCTTACAACGGCACGACGGACATATCCACATGGCCTTAAATTCGCTAGAGAAAGTATCAAATTTAGTAGCCGATATATTGAGGCAACCATAATGATACTTATCAAGACATCGCGAGCAATGCATTGCATCATCTTCTTTTAAATCATGCGTACAACCAGAACATTTGCTTGAAGGCATTTTTGCTAATTATAATACTGTAATTCACAACAAAAACATGTAAATATGTTCTCGCCGTGGCTGGGAGCGAACTCGGTTTCGTCGCTGGTTTACGCCGACTTGTAACCGCAAGACCAAGTGATCGCTAAGTCTGCATGCGAATTTTTCGAGTATATGGTGCTAGTGATCCCCAGCTGTTAGAAGGTCAACGACCGGAGACAAAGAACGACAACGTTAGCAGCTCACGAGTTGTGTTCACCACCATATTACACTAATTAATTGTATTTAATTTAGTTTTATTGTATCCTTATTTGTTATAATTCGAATTCAAAACTGTTCACTGTTCTATAATTTTTCACTGTTGAACGATAAAGATGACAAATATCCATGAAAACTAAACAATGATCACACTTGTACCGAAAAGTTTTAAATTCCGTAATAACCACTGACCAACTTGGATTTATCGGTAGATAACGATTGTCCTTTGATATTGACTAATTTAAATCAAAACTGTAGTAAATTCACTAATATAGCACTTCGGAAATTATTTTAAAAGCTTTTATTTTACGGAGACGACATAATCATCGTGTTAAGCGATCTCAACATTATCATTAATAATCGCTATCGCCAACCCGTCTGCGATTATGGCACATCTCGCCAATGATAGTCACAACCAAACCACGGCCCCTAGTCCCCGGCAGCCCAGCTATTCCCAGCCTTGGTAACAGCTGCAGTAACGGCGGGGCAGGGGGTGCTAAGAATCCCCGGCAGATTTCGTGTTACCAATACCGACGACCTCTGGCCCTGGCAACATATAACACGCGTACACTGCGGACTGAAGAGAAGATTATCGAACTAGAGGAAGAACTGTGCAGGTTACACTGGGATATCATAGGATTATCCGAAGTCCGAAGACAGGGGGAGAATACGATAATCTTAAAATCCGGTAACCTTCTCTATTTCCGGGAGGGTGATCAACTGTCCCAAGTTGGTGTCGGGTTCATAGTCCACAAGTCCCTCGTTAACAACGTTGTGAAAATCGAGAGCGTGTCGACTAGGGTGGCGTACCTTATACTCAGAATTACCAAACGGTATTCTTTGAAGGTCATACAGGTATACGCGCCGACTTCAACACACTCCGACGATGAAGTTGAGGTCATGTATGTGGATTTATCTAGAGCCATACATACCAATAAGACTCATTTCACTGTCGTAATAAGGGACTTTAACGCGAAGCTGGGCAAACGATTCGGTCAAGAGTTAAAGGTGGGACCACATGGAATTGGAGACCGCAACCGTCGGGGGCAGATGTTGGCAGACTTTATGGAGAAGAAGGAACTCTTTATGATGAACTCCTTTTTCAAAAAGCCAGGTCATCGTAAATGGACCTGGGTGAGCCCTGACGGGAAAACTAAGAATGAGATAGACTTCATCCTGTCGACGAGAAGATAAATATTCAATGACGTCTCTGTGATCAATGTAGTCAAAACCGGGAGCGATCACAGACTAGTGAGAGGCTCATTGAATCTCAATGTCAAACTCCAAAGATCCCGACTAATGAAGTCTACGCTCCGACCAACACGTCTCCAAATCCGAAATCCCGAAGGCTTTCAGCTCGTACTCCAAAACCAATTCGATTGCCTAGCAGATTGCGAGGAAGCGGACACATACAACGACAGGTTTGTGGAAGCTGTCCATACGGCTGGGTCTAAGATGTTCAAGACCAGCCGTACAAAAGGAACCAAAAAGATCTCAGCCTCTACCTTACGGCTTATGGAGGGAAGACTGAAAATGATTCTATCGTCCCCAGCTGATGCTGCCAGTTTTCGGCTGTTCAACAGACAGATTTCAAAGTCTCTGACTCGTGACAATCGGCAATTTAATACAATGCGCATTAAAGAGGCCATCGAGCGAAATAAAGGCTCTAAGGTGTTCGCCAGAAATTTCTCTGTGGGGCAGAGTCAACTGGCGAGGCTGAAGACTGGGGATGGTAGAATAGTCACGTCAAGATCTGAGTTGTTGAAAGAGGTTGAGAAGTTCTACAGTCAGCTGAACACGACAACGCAATCACCTGTCAGTAGTCAAGCTGCAGATCCAGGACGTCAGTCTTTCCGAGTTTAGAATGGCTCTCGAGCAACTCAAAAACAACAAGGCACCTGGTGATGATGGTATTACAGCTGAGCTTCTGAAGGCGGGTGGTACACCGAACCTAGAGGCCCTACAGAGGCTATTTAACTTCGTCATAGCCAAAGGTCAAACGCCAAAGGCATGGCACAGAGGTGTGGTGGTACTTTTCTTTAAGTAGGGTGATAAAACCCTTCTGAAGAATTTCAGACCAATATCAATGCTGAGCCATGTTTACAAGTTGTTTTTCGAATCGTCTCGAGCGAAGGCTTGACGACTTCTAGCCACCCGAACAAGCCCGTTTCCAAAAAGGCTTTAGCACCATAGACCACATACATACGCTGCGGCAAGTTATGCAGAAAACCGAAGAGTATAACCAGCCACTTTGCTTAGCGTTGTGGACTATGAGAAAGCCTTTGATTCGATCGAAAACTGGGCCATGCTGAGGTCCTTTCAAAGGTGCCAAATCGATTACCGGTATATCAAGGTGTTAAAGTGCTTGTACGAGAACGCCACCATGTCAATCCGACTACAGGATCAGAACTCAAAACCTATCCAATTGCAGAGAGGCGTAAGACAGGGAGACGTTATATCTCCGTAACTGTTCGGAGTTGGCATCAATATCAACGGCGAGAACATTACTCATCTTCGATTCGCCGACGACATCGTGATTATGGCTGAGACCTTGGAAGACCTCGGCACTATGCTCGATGACCTCAGCAGGATCTCCCAACAAGTGGGTCTTAAAATGAACATGGACAAGAAGAAAATCATGTCGAATATCCATGTTGCACCCACTCAAGTCAAGGTTGGAAATTCTGCACTCGAAGTTGTAGACAACTATGTTTACCTAGGTCAGACCATCCAACTAGGTAGGTACAACTTCGAGAAAGAGGTCAATCGTCGAATCCAACTCCCAGCCGAGTTGGATAGGCAGCGTTATCTACGCGATATATTCTCATCCAAAATACCGCAGTGTCTCAAGTCGAAAGTCTTCGACCAGTGTGTGTTGACAGTGATGACTTACGGATCAGAGACGTGGTCGCTCACTATGGGCCTAATAAGAAGGCTCAAGGTCCCCAAAGAGTAATTGATAGGGCTATGCTCGGAGTTTCTCTGCGTGATCGAATCAAAAATAATGAAATCCGCAGGCGAACCAAAGTCACCGACATAGCCCGAAGAATTGCTAAATGCGTAGAACTGACGGCCGCTGGGGCAGAAAGGTTCTCGAGTGGCGACCACGAACCGGAAGACGCAGCGTGGGCAGGCCCCCTACAAGGTGGACCGACGATATAGAAAGTCGCGGGAAGCCGTTGGATGCGGGCAGCGCAAGACCGGCCAAAATGGAAATCCTTGGGGGAGGCCTTTGTCCAGCAGTGGACGTCTTTCGGTTGAGATGATGATGTAAATGGTTTTGAATATTATAAACTTTAAATGTATGTGCGAATGTTAAAATTTAATAGTGTCAATTATTTATTTTTATTTTATTTTATTAAGGACCATCAGCAGTCACAACACTTACACATGTAATAATAAAAACACATTGAAACTTATATAAAATGTGCGACTCTTTAAGACGGCCACAAAACACATTCTAAGGTACAATATATTTTTTTTATATTACTTAAGACAAATTACAACATAAGCAATATTTTTATAATACTGAAATACTAACAATAGCTAACCACATTTGTATAGAAAATTAAAAGATTTAAAAATAAATTAATTTAAATTAATAATAATAATTAATAACATTGAAAATAAAGCTAAAAAATATTATAAATTAGTACACTCATAATCATGTTTAATCAAGAAACAAGAATTAAATAATATCAATAAAGATACTAAAACTACAACTGAGTATTTTTTTAACTTTTTATATAAGGCAATATTAAATTATTTTGTAAGAATTATCCTTCGTACAAACGTTTAAAATTATGAATGTAACGTTTTTATGATGGAGTATATACAAAACTAAACATTTTACTGATAGAAAAATATATATTCCGTATGAACATTATGTGAATATAAATTTTATTATTTTTAATTACATAAGTTTCTTTTGGTATTATAGAATTTTTAAAACCATATGCTTTGCTACTTCGTTTATATAAAACTTGCTGCCCGTCCCGACTTCGTACGGGTGAAATATCAATCAATCAATCAATCAACAGCCAATCATTTAGTCCACTGCTGAACATAGGCCTCTCCCAAGGTGCGCCAAAGCTCCCTGTCCTCCGCCTTCCGCATCCAGTCGGTGCCCGCCACCTTCTTAAGGTCATCGGTCCACCTGGCTGGAGGGCGCCCTACGCTGCGTTTGCCGATCCGCGGTCTCCACTCTAAGACTCGTCTGCTCCAACGGCCATCGGTCCTACGACATACGTGACCAGCCCACTGCCACTTCAGCCTACTAATTTTGCAAGCTATGTCGGTGACTCCGGTTCTTTTCCGGATAATCTCATTTCTGATCTTATCCTTCAAAGATACTCCGAGCATAGCTCGCTCCATAGCACGCTGAGCGACTTTGAATTTGTGGACTAGTCCCGCAGTTAGTGTCCACGTTTCGGCACCGTATGTCATGGCAGGTAAGACGCATTGATTGAAGACTATCGTCTTCAAACATTGCGGTATGGACGACGTGAGGACTTGACGAAGGTTGCCAAATGCTGCCCATCCCAAGCGAATTCTTCGATCGGCTTCCTTCTCGAAGTTGTTCCTACCGACTTGTATAACCTGTCCTAGGTAGGTATATTCCCTAACAACTTCGAGAGGTTTCCCTTCGACGTATATCGGTCCCGGCACAACATGCCTATTGAACATGACCTTGGTCTTGTCCAAGTTCATACCGAGACCGACACGCCGGGAAGATTCACTAAGGCTACGCAGCATTTTGGTTAGTTGTTCCAGCGACTCTGCTATGATGACGATATCATCGGCAAATCGAAGGTGTGAGATGTACTCGCCGTTTACATTGACTCCACATCCAGTCCAATCCAGCGTCTTGAATACGTCTTCCAACGCGTTGGTGAACAGTTTCGGAGATATTACATCCCCCTGTCTCACCCCTCTGCGCAGTTGGATCGCCTTCGTCTTACAGTCCTGGATGTGGACAGTCATTGTAGCGGCGTTGTATAGACATCTCAGTACCTCGATGTATCTCCAGTCGATATGACATCTCTGCAATGAGTCGAGCACTGCCCAGGTTTCGATGGAGTCGAAGGCTTTCTCGTAGTCCACAAATGCCATACACAGCGGCTGATTGTACTCTTCGGTCTTCTGCACAATCTGCCGAACAGTATGAATGTGGTCCACGGTGCTGTAGCCTGATCGAAAGCCGGCTTGCTCTGGGGGCTGGAACTCGTCAAGTCGTCTGGCGAGACGGTTCGTGACGACTCTTGAGAACAGCTTATACACGTGACTCAGGAGAGAGATTGGTCTGTAGTTTTTCAAGAGGGTTTTATCACCTTTCTTGAAAAACAGTACCACCTCACTCCCGCTCCACGTTTCCGGGGTCTTGCCATGTTGGATGACGGAATTAAAGAGGCTTGCTAGCTCTTTCAGGACCGGAGTCCCGCCTGCCTTAAGCAACTCTGTTGTGATTCCGTCATCTCCCGGAGCTTTGTTGTTTTTAAGCTGTTCTAGAGCCGCCCTAATCTCGCTTTGGTCAACGACCGGGAGCTCCTCGGAGTAATGGCGCGTAAGAGGGGCGCGCTGGTCATCAGGACTGATTCCCACAGGTTTATCCGATCTTGAAGAGAACAACTGCCCATAAAACCTCTCTACTTCTCCGACAATCTCAGGCCTAGAGGTAACGACCCCACCATTTTCAGTTTTAAGTTTTGTCAGACGCGGCCTCCCAAACTTGCGAGCGAACACTTTCGATCCCCGATTTTGCTCAATCGCAGCCTTGATGGCACGGGTATTGGAGCATCGGAGATCGCGTCGCGTCAGCGTTTTTATTTTTCGGTTTAAGGCCTTATCTGACAAAAACGATGGTAGTTCTCGTCGTTTCCTCATGAGCTCGAGTGTCTCAGCAGAGAGTTTTGGTGCGTTGTCTCTTTTCTGTGGCGGAAAACACTTGCGGGATGTGTTTTGCAGTATTTTGACCAGCGTGTCGGTTTTCTCATCAATACTGCTTACGGTTTCCAACGCGGTAAATTGATTTTGAAGTTCCATTTGGAACTTTTCGGCACCTTGAGCAGCTTGGAGCATGGTAGGTCGGAGAGTAGACCTCATCATTTGCGATCTTTCAGCTTTAAAGTCGATATCTAGAGTGCCTCGAACCAAGCGGTGATCACTTCCGGTATTAAACCTGTTGATCACTGAGACATCTCTAAATATGTGCCTTTTATTCGAAATGATAAAATCTATCTCGTTCCTTGTCACGTTATCGGGGCTTCGCCAGGTCCACCTCCTCTGGGGCTTCTTTTGAAAGAAAGAATTCATCAAAAAGAGCCCCTGCGCTTCGAGAAAGTTTACCAGCATTTGCCCCCTGTGATTTCTGCAGCCCAAGCCGTAAGGTCCAACTTTCGATTCACCGCTATTATGTACTCCCACTTTAGCATTAAAGTCTCCCATAACAACATTGTAGTGGGCCTTCGAGGTGTTGTTGAGGGCCTTTGCGATGTCCTCGTACATCGCTTCGACCGCGTCATCAGAGTATGCCGAAGTTGGCGCATATACCTGTACGACCTTCAGCGAGTACCTCTCGGAGAGTTTTAGGACAAGGTACGCTACCCGGTTCGACACACTACTGATTTCCACAATGCTGCTAATGAGATCCTTTTTGACCAGAAAACCGACACCACCCTGGGAGAGGTTATCACCTTCGCGGAAGTAGAGTAAGTTACCGGACTCTAGAGTTATCGTGTCCTCCCCCTGTCTTCGGACTTCAGATAACCCCAGTATATGCCAGTTTATATGACTTAGCTCTACTTCTAATTCGGCGAGGTGATGGTCCAGCCTTAACGGGTGAAATAAGAATATTTATTTAAATTTATATATTAAACTCAATCGCACCACCCACCAAGTACAATCTAAACAATCTAACAGCTCAAACACACTCAAAATTCAGTTTCACACACATTTATCACATTAATAACATATAACAAAATAATTTAAATAAGAAAACAATAAATAGTAATTAATTAAAAATTTCGAAATTTAAGTATAAAAATAAAAAATGAATAATAACATTGAATACATTTTTTCATTAATTTCTTAAATTTACTTGCCTACAACATATGTTTTATTTTGTAGTTAAAGTTCTAATAATAACTCCAGAATATATTTTTTGTATTTATTACAAGATGTGCATTTTGTCCTAGTTTAGTTTTAGATGGTCTAATGTAAAATACACTTATTGGATAACGTGGACATACTTTCCTAGGCACATTGAAATTTATTCCCCTGAGAATTTGAGGGCAGTCGATTTTATTTCTGACTATTTTGTACAAGAATAAAAGATCCAAGAGAATTCTACGACTTGAAAGGCTGTACATGTTATAAAATGATAATTGATCTTTGTAATTATAATTTTGTTTTGAACCTTCACTTGAAAAAGTTAAATGACGCAAAAATATTTTTTGTACTCTCTCAATTTTAAGTTGATTCACGTTATAATGTGGCGACCATACTGCACTAGAATACTCTAGGATGCTCCGCACATATACATTGTATAAAATTATTTTTGTTGACGAGTTTTTAAATATTTTGGTATTTTTAATTTAAAAACCCAAATTTCTTGACGTTTTTGCAGTGATGTTATCTAAATGCGGCAAAAAAGTTAGCTTTTAATCTAAAATGATGCCCAGATCCCGAATTTGTGTAACTTCTTTTAAAATGCATCCCTGAATGTAATAATCTGATGGGAGGTTTTTTTTTTATTGCGGGTGAACTTTATATGAAAACATTTTTCGGGATTCATTATCATTTTGTTTATTTCACACCACTTATGTAAAGCGTTTAAATCTTCTTGAAGGTGTACAGAGTCTAAATAACTTTTAATTGGTTTAATAAGTTTCAAATCATCTGCAAAAAGGAAAACTTCACTATGCTTGATTGTATTGGAATCCCTTATGAAAACGTTGAAAAGCCATGGACCTAGATGTGACCATTGGAGAACCCGAGAACTGACTCTGTAAGAGACAGATCGTATAACAGGATCGGATAACTGTATAGTTTTTTTAATAGTGTATCATGACATACTCTGTCTGTCAAGGCTTTCGAAAAGTCTGTGTAGATAGCATCGACTTGTATTTGATCGTCCATTAACATCACAATACGGTCTACATATGCCACCAGATTAGTGTTTGTCGATCTGCCTTTTACAAAACCATGTTAATTATTGTTTTGGTGTTGCTTAAAATAAAAAGTAAGGTGTGGAAGAACCATGGCTTCGAAAGTTTTGGCAATTACTGGTAAAATAGATATTGGCCTATAATTTTCAATTATATGTACATCACCTGATTTGTGGATTGGGACAACCTTCGCAACTTTCCATTTCAAGGGAAATGTTTGCAGACTCTTGTTAAATATCAAGTATAACGGACGACTTAATTGATTAGCACATCTCTTCAGGAATATAGGTGGGATGTCATCTGAGCCTGTGCTTTTGTTTACTTTAAGACTATTTAAATAAAGCTTTATTGATTTTATTTCAATATGCAAATGGTTCAGAAGAGATGTGCCCATCAAGTCAGTCCCCCGCTCTTCGATGGTGGTTTGTGATGTGGTGTGTGCTACTTATATACTGCTGAAAAATGCGACACAAACGCGTTACAGATTTTGATTTCTCCCTCTACATTTTTACCCTGCATGTACATATTATTAGGATAACTATTACATTTTTTATTTTTATTTTTGAATAAAATCCAAAAGTATTTGGGCTTCCTGCCTATACAATCTTCAATATTTTTTATGTAATTATTATAGCATTCCCTTGATTGCACCCTACATCGTTTATTTAATATTTGCAATGATATTTCATCTAATGGATTCCCGTATAATCTGAATTTTTTTAGTAGCTTATGTTTGTCTTCTATCATTTTGATAAGGCATCTTGTAAACCACGGTGGGTGCTTGTTGCCCTTGGATTTACATTTAGGTACATATTTATGTATTATTTCATGTAGTCTCCGGTAAAAGATATCGACCATTTCGTTAACTGTACTGCAATTTTTGAATTCATGCAGCCAGTCAATTTCATCCAGTGCCCTGTTTATTTTATCATAATCTGCCTTGAAAAAATTAATTCTTATTTTCTCTGTGTTATTATAAATTCCTTTGGATGACGTGTTATTATGAATAAATATCTCTAGCGGTGGATGAAATTGATCGGCTGGTATCAGAGGTATGAAATTCATGCGACACTTTAATGTTATTGTTATCACTCAAAACTAAATCTAATATTCTATCATTGCAGTTACTAACATTGTTGTGTTGAGTAAAATTGTTAAGACATACATAATTTACAAATGCCTTCGCTACATTTACGTTATTTTTATTAATGTAGGTGACGTCCGTTTCGTTTGGAGACCATTTTATGCAGCTTAGATTAAAATCACCGACGACAACAACATTTTTAATGATTTCAGAGATCCTGTTGTAATTTTCTATGAAATGAGTACGAACCTCATTTTTTACAGGAGGAGGAAGGTAAATCGCACCTATGTTAATTCCATAGCAGTTACTATTCGCTGTTTGAACTCTTACCCATACTTCCTTACAATTACTTTAATATGTTTTAAGTCTGTACGAGTTAAATTTTTTCAAAACTGCCACTAATACACCACCTCCTTCTTTATTTTTATAAAGGTTGAATTTTCTCTATCTTTTCTGTAAACAATATACCGGTTATCAAACAATTCGGAGTCGTTGATTGGTTGTTTAGCCAAGTCTCTGTGAGTATTACAATATCATGGTTACAGCTCAGAAGGTTACATAGAAACTCATGTGTTTTTGTACGAAGCTCTCGCACGTTTTGGTAATATATAGATAACGAAAAGAATTTTATGAGTTTTCTCTTGCCTATCATGCATTGAACATCTCCTGTCTTATTCTAACTTATCTAAAGTTGATTGGTTTTTTATCCATATGCATTATGTCGTTTCCGATTTCTGCACGAATATTTTTCCTTGCCTAACCCAAACAAAACGGTAGCGTTTTTCCTTAGTTTTTAACCTGGTCGCCGCATGTAATGCTTTATTTGCAGGTGACAGGTGTTCCATAATGTAAATAGGTTTCTTGTCTCCTGCCAGCCCGATGTGACTAGTGTTGATTTTATCTTGCTGGTTTATTTTGTTGAACTTAATTACGTGAGCTAACATAGTATCTCTCAGCCTTGGTGTTGCGAATTTTATCACAATAGAACGCGGTGTTTTGTCGTTGTTATTAATTTTTGCAACTCTAGTGCATTGAACTATGTCGTCTTCCAAGATGTTACACGACACTGTTTTGGCTATTTGCATTATAGTTGTTATCAAATTTTCAGTCCTCATGCTCTGTATTTCATTTTTAATTATATCTCTAAAGTCTTGTTTTGTGATTTGTATATCTTTAGGCGAAGAAGAATTAGATTTACAATCAGCAGTTTTGACTTTATTGTTTTCAAAAATCTTAGTTACATTCTTAACCGTTGGTTTAATTGTATTATTTATTCGGCGTCGGCTATTAGCTTTACACTCGTGGCAAACCCAGGTCTCATTACTATTAATATCATCGATACTGTTGATGCATACTTTGTGGTAGATTTTTGTACATAGGGCACAATTAAGATAGTCTTCCTCTTTTACTAATACTTTGCACTTAGTGCATACTGATTCTGTTCTTTTATTAACATTATTTTTTTTTGGTGGCATAGTTAATGAAATAATGCTTCAATTAATAAGTTTTCCTATTTTTCTTCACTGACATATATTTCAAGAAGAAGAAAAAAAAATGTATATAAAAAATATAAATATACAAGTACGAATAAGTAGCCCTAGCTGAGAATCGATCCCGAACTCGTCGAGTGACACCTTAGGGCCTTTGCCGCTACAAAAATCGCGTACTTGTCAGAGAGTTAAAAATGTTATTCCTTATGTACCATTGTTATGACGTATAAAATTAACTGAAGGTAGGTTAATACTTCTCAAACTCAGTCACTATTTTTATTTAGCTGTTACCGACACAAAAAGTTATTGTTGTTTATTCCGATTTGTTTATCATTTCTTTGTGCAAAAGATATACTTTAGGTAATTGTTTACTGCTTATTAATACTCTTACACTCACTTTACAATCACATTTGATCGCCACTCACTATTCCTGTTAAGATTTCTCTTCTTTTTCCTTTTAGGTGCACTTTTATATACTAGAATTATTCGTTATTATATATTATTAGGGTTATTATATATATGTTTTTATTTATCAATACAATAACACTTAGGCATCAGTCAATTATAAGCACACAAACACACACATTTATTGACTTTATGTAATTTTTACTGTGAGAATATTACAGAGCTTTTTATTCCGTGTCGCACCGTACCGTTACCGTTGACGTATTCAAGGTATTGTATTTAAAAACTCCTCTTAATATGAAATATGCTGTACAGTAACATATAGTATAGTGAAAGTAACCAAGATTTGTATTAAGAGAAAAAAAATACATATTCATGTTTTGATGAATTTTTTTATAATACATTAGGATATTTTATTTAATATATATTTACATAAAGCACTTTATTTAAACGAATTTGAAAGTTACATGACAGGTGACGCATTTTTTATGTTCATTCAAATTTTTAATTGATTAAATTGCAATAACACAATCGTGTAGGTGGTGTAGACACTGATGAGAGACAGCAGTAACGAGCAGTTGACGGGGAAGATGCGCCAGACGGTGAACTTCATCGGACTGATTTCAAGGAATTTGAGTCCATCTGAAATTTTATTTCGTAACGCGTCATCTGAAAATAATGAATAGATTATCTGTTCGATTACCATTCACTTGAGTTTTGCTTTTAAGACCTGTTAAACAAATATTAAGAGAAAACCTTAGTACACTAAGATAGACAAACAATTCTTGACAAAATTAAATTTATTATAATTAGCAAAGTTCAAACCAATACAAAATTTTATTTATCATCATCAACAGCCAATCATTGTCCACTGCTGAACATAGGCCTCTCCCAAAGTGCGCCAAAGCTCCCTGTCCTCCGCCTTCCGCATCCAGTCGGTGCCCGCCATCTTCTTAAGCTCATCGGTTCTTCTGGCTGGAGGGCGCCCTAAGCTGCGTTTGTCGATCCGCGGTCTCCACTATAGGATTCGTCTGCTCCAACGGCCATCGATCATCGATTTCACCTAGGTAGGTATATTCACTAACAACATCGAGAGGTTTCCTTTCGAAGTATATCTTTTCCGGCACAACATGTCTAGTGAACAAGACCTTGGTCTTGTCCAAGTTCATACCGAGACCGACACGCCGGGAAAACTCGCCTAGGCTACACAGAATTTCGATGAGTTGTTCCAGCAACTCTGCTATGATGACGATATCATCGGCAAATCGAAGGTGTGAGATCGAAATCGAGTGTGTGAAAATGTCTTCCAACGCGTTGGTGAAGAGTTTCGGGGATATTACATCCCCCTGTCTCACCCCTCTGCGTAGTTGGATCGCCTTCGTCTTACAGTCCTGGATGTGGACAGTCATTGTAGCGGCGTTGTACAGACATCTCAGTACCTCGATATATCTCCAATCGATATGACTTATCTGCAATGAGTCGAGCACTGCCCAGGTTTTGATGGAGTCGAAGGCTTTCTCTTAGTCCACAAATGCCATACACAGCGGCTGATTGTACTCTTCGGTCTTCTGCACAATCTGCCGAACAGTATGAATGTGGTCCACGGTGCTGTAGCCTGATCGGAAGCCGGCTTGCTCTGGAGGCTGGAACTCGTCAAGTCGTCTGGTGAGACGGTTCGTGACGACTCTTGAGAACAGCTTATGCACGTGCCTCAGGAGGGAGATTGGTCTTTAGTTTTTCAAGAGGGTTTAATCGCCTTCTTGAAAACAGTACCACCTCACTCCCGCTCCACGTTTACGGGGTCTTGCCATATTGGATGACGGAATTAAAGAGGCTTGCTAGCTCTTTCAGGACCGGAGTCCCGCCTGCCTTAAATAACTCTGTTGTGATTCCGTCATCTTCAGGAGCTTTGTTGTTTTTAAGTTGTTCTAGAGCGGCCCTACTCTCGCCTTGGTCA
This sequence comes from Nymphalis urticae, assembly GCA_905147175.2. Taxonomy (NCBI): domain Eukaryota; kingdom Metazoa; phylum Arthropoda; class Insecta; order Lepidoptera; family Nymphalidae; genus Nymphalis; species Nymphalis urticae. Next base: position 9,769,711 of record LR990000.1, on the reverse strand, counting down.
ACGACCGGGAGTTCCTCGGAGTAATGGCGCGTCAGAGGGGCGCGCTGGTCATCAATACTGATTCCCACGGGCTTATCCGATCTTGAAGAGAAAAACTGCTCATAAAACCTCTTTACTTCTCCGACAATCTCAAGCCTAGAGGTAACGACCCCACCATGTTCAGTTTTAAGTTTTGTCAGACGCGGCCTCCCAAACTTGTGAGCGAACACTTTCGATCCCCGATTTTGCTCAATCGCAGCCTCGATGGCACGGGTATTGAAGCGTTGGAGAACGTGTCGCGTCAGCGTTTTTATTGTTCGGTTTAAGGCCTTACCTGACAAAAACGATGGTAGTTTTTGTCGTTTCGTGATTTAATTTACAGAAATTATATAAACATCATAATTTTAACATAGTCCGTTCAAAGGTGCTAACAGAATTCAAATTAAATTAAGTTTTAAGTATTGCATAAAATAAATTAATTATGATTCAGAATAATTCATACTATTAAATCATTATACTTACTATTATAAATTCGGTATCGTCTAATCAAACTAGATTTTATCTTATCCGCTTCGGCGCTACATAATTCTCCAAAAACAGCCGGAAGACATGGCAGAGCGATATTAAGTAACGTCTCAATAACAAATATAATATTGAGCTGTAAAGACAAATAATATTCTATTTACATAATTTGTACCTCGTTTTATTCTAAAAGTCTTATTTTTTTGTTCGAAGCATTGAAATAAGCTACATTATCATTGTTTAGTATTAAATATTTTACAACTCGACAAAATTTTGTCATAGATACAAAGAAAAAATTATAGGACTTACTTGAGATTTTATATTTCCACTTACAATGTCAACGGTACTTAGCAAAGCTATAAAGCAAGACGGTAAGGCCATCAGCATCTGGGGTGCATGTCAGTCACCTCCACGTGGTGCACCCTGGGCAACGGGGTCGACCAGCAATCCGACGTTTTTTCCGGAATGCTTGTCGACCGCGGCTGAGACTGACGCGGCGGAAGTGTCACGGGCCGCTTCTGGTACTTCTCTGTTGCAGCAGAGTGGACTAGCGAGCGGCTTCGTGGCAAGTAGGTGGACTCCGGGGTCCTTTGGACTGCCGGAGGGAGGAGGAGTTGGTCTCCGGTGTCCTTTGGGGCAGCCGGAGACAGGAGTAGAGTAGAAGGAGGAGGGAGAGGCGGGTTCGCCCAGTTTCGGTGTCGTTGCTGGGTGGACAGACCGTAAAAAGTCACCGCCTCTCAAACTCGTTTCCCCATCCAGGCGTCAGCCTGCGGTGGGACCGAGGGTCTGGCCTTCACCGGCTGGGCCAAGAGGAGACAACCTCAATAAAAAACACCCGGTGGGTCGCTAACCCATAGCGACGGCCGCTGGCGGGGTCGCGGTGGTGAGCTAATGCGTTCCCGTAACCCCGCCGCCTGCGGTGAGACGGAAACGGGGAGGTTTTAGTGGGTAGGACGGTGGCCTTCTGCCTCGTGAGTCCCACATAACCGTCCCGGTCGCGGACCGGGCGGTAGGCGTAAATGCCTTTCCTCCTCGACAACAACAAAAAAAAAAAGGCCATCAGCATCTGTAACAGAAAATAGTATTTAAAGGATCATTAAGATATTTGAAAAATAAAACAGTAAACATAAATATGTTTTGTTGGAACCAGTCTTTATATACTTGCCAAGAACTTCGGTGCGTAACCAATGTTCTTGATGCTTTGTAATAATCTTCTATAAATTAGCAAATATTCAACCAACTTCATGCTTAACAATTTGACTTGTATTTCGTTGTCAAGATTTGTAGTGCTTGCAAAGTTATCCATTGCTTTTCTAAGAGACTTCACACGAACCCACAATATCTCGAACATCAAGATCCTGATCATGTGACTCAAATGTTATGTTAATGTCATTAACGTATTTGTTACAATAATTATCATCCCAAAGTAATTAACAGAGAATTTCGAAGCTATCACAAATCGAAATAAATCCAAACCGAGAACACCGATGAACACAGGAAAACAAAATAGTACTTTGTGTTTTTTTATTTTAACGAGTCCCAAAGGATCGACCTTATCCGATTCTTCCAAGTAATTGAAGAAATTTTCTCCATCGCTCAGATGGGCCAATATTAGTACCAAGTTCAAACTCACTATTTTGAGTATAATGAGAATGAACGTTCCATAGTGCTCAGCAGCCATCCATTCATACTTACAGAAGTACATCACAACTATTGCAAATACTATGCATACTTAGCGATGACAGTGAATGCAAAACTTTTGTGAAGTTTTGAGTATAATCCTAAAATTAAACGGGTGGTCATTATTATTTTAATCATATTATAATCGTTCTTATCGAGTTTGTTACATTCCTGAACACGCATTATGGAATTTGAATAAAAAACTCTTTAACTGAATGTTCTGACCTACAAGCTAACAAAACTGAGTACAAAAGAATAATCACTGAAGTGGTTTGATAAACATCATTACTACTATGCATAATTTAGACGCTTTTAATCAAACTTGTGTCAAACGCTTTTAATCAAAATAATAATTGAACTGACGTAAGTGGAACTTATTTGTGTCGGTTTCAAGTTTACCTTATATTTATATATTTGTCGAGTAAAGAAAAAAGACTTTAAAAAGTATTAATGTATCAAGTTAGAAATAGATCTTTCGTTCAGTCAAATCTAAATAAACGAACAGTTCATTGAACTTTTAACTTCATCGTAGAAAGCAACAAGAATGAATATACATCTGTACGTGTATTCGTTTTGTTTTAATAAAGTTTAAATAAAAAACTTAACTCCATGTATTTTTATTTTCTACGACAGATCTATTTGTATATAATAACACAGATAATAAATTGTAAAGCTAAGATTCTTGGTTCAGATAATAATGAATGAACTAACACGCAACACAACAAAAAAATACATTAAAACACATTATTTTTATAACAATAAGAATACCAGAAACGCACATTATTTCATTATTTTATTTGACACACAGTATTAATCGTTATCAAAATTAATGTAATTCTTATTTTAAGGGTCTTACGCATAATAAAAAATACAATTTACACTTCACAAATTAAAGACTGGCTCTTTGGTGTCTGTATTTATATATTATTTAAAAAAAATCGCATTATTATTTCTTATTTATTCATTATTAAAATTTAAAACGCTATATAAAAATTCTTGCCGCCGTGGAGGCCATTGAAGTTTAAACATATTTATCTTTTAAGCCATATACATAATTTTAATTAATATTTTAGGAGTTATGGCGGAATTAATTCTGACAAAATAAAAACTTTCGCGGAAGAAAAAATATTATAAAGGTGGCTAACGGTGTGGTGGCGAAGTAGCCAGCGCAAAGATTTCGTCTATTCATTCGTATATCATACCATGTTTACTTGGTAGGACTTTGTACAAGCCCGTCTATGCTATGGTAATATTGATATGTTCCAGTTTGAGGGGCGAATGAGCTAGTGTAACCTCAGGCATAAAGGACATAACATCTTATAGCTCGCAAAGCTGCTGGCGCATAGGAGATGATTAATATTTTTACATTACCAATGTCTATGGGTGGCGGTGAACAAAACACATAACGGGTCAACTTTTTCAAGAAGTCTGTGTCATAATGCGGGACTATTGTAGAATGAGTCACCACTCACACATAGAAGCTAAATATAAAAATAGGGCATGTTGTTGTGCATGCTTTATTCACATGTATTATTTATATGTCCTGTACTGTACACACATACACTGTAATGTATGGGCGAATAGATCGATTGGCGAATGTTTATACCTTATTGATTAAAAATGCACGGGAAAAAATCCTTATCATTACCAAGTCGGGACATTTGGCGCTGCATTCATTTATATGTTTATTATAAAACTTTAATTAATTGAAAAAATTTATATAAGTATAATATTGTTGAATAGCACAAACTAGAAAACACATTTATTATCAGAGTGTATTCAATATCATCAATCTTTAATCAAAATTGCAACGGTATCATTGCTTTAATTAATCTATACTGATGTGTGAAGCGGAGGAGTTTGATTGTTTATTTTGTTTTTTTTTTATTTAAAATAACTGGCAAATGACAATAGGTACTGTAAAAAATATTAGCCAGCCCCTACAATGTCAACACAAAACCAAACTTAGGAACTAGATATTATCTCCCTTGTACCTGTAGTTACACTAGCTCTCTCGATCACCAAGCAGAAACTCAGTAATACTAAGTATTGCTGTTTGGCGGTTAAATATATGATGTGTGAATGGTTCCTACCCAGGCAGGTGGGTTTACGCATAGCGCTACCACGGGCAGCTACGAGCAGCTATTTATTTATAATGTTATGTTGCGATAAAGGAGAATCATTAAAAAGAACATGGAAACATTACAGTGTAATAATAATTACAATGTTAATGTTTCCATTCTATTGTTTTCGTTCCTATTTTACAAAGTAGAACTCATGAAAAGAAAGTAAAGTATTATTGATAAATAACGTACGTATAAAACGAATGACTTCTTATGTGTTAACTCCTTGGGAATGAAATGGTCACCTCCAGGATTTATCTATGACTAACATAAATATCATTCATCATTCCTTAAAGGCCTCCTCCTTTCCTTAAATGTGTTTTTTTTAATATATTTGCCGGGAGGGCTAATGTCTCAACTCCATCTGATGGTAAGTGGTAATAGAGTCCAAAAGCGACGACGGTCAGTACAGTCGGGAAGAAGGTTCTGCACTAGCCGCCTTCGCCTTGCCGGCCCGCAAGATGCCCCTTCACGCCTCGTTTGAAGGAACCCGGGTTGTAAGAGGAGTGGAACACGTAAGCTGGTAAGGAATTCCATTTTTTGGAAGTGCGACAAAGAAAAGAGTTGCCAAATTTTTTTGTGCGCGATGGAATTTATGTCACAGTTAGGCGGTGACATCGAGAGCCAGCCAGACTTATGAAGGAAAGGGGAAGCAGAAATTAGAGAGAATAATTCCTCGGAGCACTCGCCGTGTTACAGTCCATAGAAAGCGCTCAGCGCTGCTATCTCTCGACGCAATTGTAAAGGCTCGAGGGTGTTTGTGACCTTTAAGTCATCAATAATGCGGATCGTACGTCGCTGCAACCGATCCAAGGCCTCAAGTAGGTACTTAGCGGAGCCATCCGAAAAGTACGAGCAATATTCATTGCAAGACCGTACCTGTGTTTTGTACAGAAGGCACAGTTGTTGTGGCGTGCAAAAACGCCGCACCTTGTTCAGAACTCCGAGTTTCCGTGAAGCTGTGTTTATAACAGCCTCGATGGACATTAAGAGCCCTTGGACTAAGGTCGCAGCGAACGTCCATCCCCAGCATGGCAATTTTGCTTTGTATCACCATCGGAGTGCCACAGAGGGAGGGAAGAGGGGAAAATGGTGACTTTTTCACTGTGAGAGCGCATACCTGTGTTTTCTTGGCATTAAACTCAACAAGATTATCAGAGCCCCATTTGGCGATGAGCTCTAACGTCCTATTAAGTTCAATGACAAGATCCTCCCGCCTCTTCTCAATTTTCGCTCGCCCAGCCACTGCGCTTCCGTGGTATCCACCATGCACTGTACTATCGTCTGCAAAACAATGAATGTACTCGAGAGAGAGAGCATATCATTGATATGCAAAAGAAAGAGTGTGGGAGATAGCACAGATCCCTCGGATACCCCAGCATTCACTACATAGAATTGTGAAGCGCAACCATCAACTAAAACACGAAGGCTGCGCTTGTGAGGGAAACTGGCAATCCAGGTGCAAAGCTGAGCAGGCAGACCATATGCCGGCAGTTTGAAGAGAAGACTTCTGTGCCCTGTCGAAAGCCTTGGAGATATCAAGGCTGACAGCCAACGATTCCCCATGTTTGTCGATAGATTCACCCCAGAGGTGTGTTACGTACGCTAGAAGATCACCTGTAGACTGTTTTGGTCGAAACCCGTACTGACGATCATTAATTAGACGGTGATCTTCTACGAAATGGATCAATTGGTTGTTTGGAATTCGTTCCATCACCTTACAGAGTACTGTGGTGATAGCTATTGGCCGATAATTAGCCGGGTCAGACCGATCCCTTTTTTGGGAACCGCTTGCACATTATCTCTTCTCCAAACCTCCGGCACACATCCCGAAGAAAGAGAAAGTTGGAACAGGCGCTTTAACACAGGGAACAGCTCCGCCGCGCACTTCTTCAGCACTATGGCTGGTATTCCATCGGGACCGCTAGCTTGCTGTACATCAAGTGATTGCAGCTCCGCACGCACGTATTTTATACTTTTTAATATTCATTGGTCAGCTTAATGTATTATAAATGTGTTTTTACATGAAAACAATTTATATTTAGATTTTATATCTACAAAATTAATGGACATGAGGTAATACGTATATTGTTCATATTACGTAGTACCTATATCAGTTCAATGTAATACAGTTAGTGAACTGATACAGTAAAAGTCTGTGAATGTCCCACTACTGGGCATCCTCTCCCTTTTTGAGGAGAAGATTAAGACGGCAAACAAGGTTAAGTCAAGACGACACGAATAAATTGCTCGTTTAAAGGTATATTGAAAATTAAACTAGATTTAAATTATTGGTGATTGGCTAGACCTGCAGGACCCTCAAAGACGGGCTTGTACAAAGCCTTATCAGAAAGTCGTGTCTTCAGGCTATTAATGTCATTTTAATTTTAAACTAAATACAGTTTTTATGTCAATTACTAGCAATCAGGCATATCCATATCATACGGATAATCATTTTTATTTTGTCAGTTTGACGAAAACATAATATCTGGTATCTAAATACGGAATTCAAAAATGACTTCGACATGGAACAGAAGATTAGAAGAAATGAAGGGTACGAATTATTGTTTTAATATTAAATTTGGTCTTAATGTTATAGATCTTTCAGAGGTCCAAAATTTCGGACCGTCTTACGTTACCTTTTCTTTTAATTAATGTGTAAAAACTGTAAAATTAATAATACACCAGAGTATTCGGTAAGTAAAAAACAAACAAGAAACTTCTTTGGTACGAATTTATAAGCAACTAAAAGATTAAAATTATACATTTAATAGTAACTAAAAAATACTTACGACTTATAACTTAAGTATTAAATTATAACCTTCAGTTCCCGTAATTTAAAATTATTAATCATACCAAGTTTACTGGTAGGTAAGTAATATTATATATTATGATATCGCTATAGCTATGAAACCAATATATCTTATAATTAATTGCGACACAATTTTTTCAAGTTCTAATATTTTTAGAGCTCTATCACACTGAATCTGTGTGGTGTAAAGTGAATGGTCCGCTAGCGTTTGTTCTGCGCTTCTCAAGATTAGTTGGCGTTGCCGCTTTGCGCTTCAGACCACTACAAAGTGTCCAACGAGTTTGCCTATGGCCCTGTTATATATTTTATTCCTATTTATACCTCGCTGTATTAAGTGAGTTCGTAATCATCTTGCTGTTTTGCTTCAAAAGGATTAACACTTTCTACAAAATGCATTTCTTCTAAATAGACTTTCTAATATATATTTAAATTGTTTTAAGACTTTTATGTTTTATTTATGATCATTGTGATTTTCAGTACTAGTGTCAATATTAGGTTACACTCACGACTATTACGTCAGTGATCCATCGCGGAAGATTCGCATACTACTGGGCTTGTCAGATGTATTCTGCATATTCGAATTAATTATGTCGAACGTAATTGTAATAGCCGCAGTGTTTAATCTGTTAAATAGAATGAAAAGATTAATCAAATGGATAAACAACATCGAAACGGTGATTTCGGATTGATTTATTTGCATACGACAATTTTTTTATCAAGATATGTATACCTATAAAATAAAGTAAAACAACCCAATAATGTCCCAGAGCTGGGCTAAGATTATCTCTTCTTTTTTTTAATACATATAGAATTACAGGAACGCTTGTTAAATAGTTTTATTTTATGAATATTAATTTTTCAGATAAATAATGATATGTCAAATAACTTTTTAATTTTTAATGTAAAGAAAAGTAAAACTATTTTGTGGATTTACTTCACGATATTAGCAAGTTTTGCTGTTAATGATATTAGTATTGCAGTCCTTGGCTTTCTTAAAGAAAATCTATACCGTAAGTATTAAATACTTATTCTGAAAGTTAGTAGAGCTCGTTAAAAACCAAAATTAAAGAGACGATAAAAAGACTCAAGCTTTTCATTGTTGTAAAAACAAATAGTATGCAACGCGGACTTGGACATGTTTTATTGGATTTGCCGAGGGTTTAAGTTGCCATCTTAAATCATTGTCCTCATAAGCCTCAAATTATATTACAACACAGATGAGACATAGTGGTCAAAAGTAGCTTACAATATAATATAATAACGATAAAACTAAATAATTTAATGAACAGTAGGTTAATTAAATTTGAGTAGGTACGCCGAACAGTAGGTAAGCCGAGATGACCTAGTGGTTAGAAAGCGTGAACCTTAACCGATGATCGTGGGTTCAAACCCGGGCAAGCACCATTGAATGTTCATGTGCTTAATTTGTGTTTATAATTTATCTCGTGCTTGACGGTGAAGGAAAACATAGTAAGGAAACCTGCATGTGTCCAATTTCATTGAAATTCTACCACATGTCTATTCTACTAACCCGAATTGGAGCAGCGTGGTGGGATAAGCTCCAAACCTTCTCCTCAAAATGGTGAAGAAGGGTGAGTGATCCAGTGGAATTACAGGCACAAGGGACATAAAATCTTAGTTACCAAGGTAGGTGGCGCATTGACAATGTAAGCGTTGGTTAATATTTCTTACAGTGCTAATGTCTATGGACGTTGCTGACCTGTCAGGTGGCCCATATGCTCCATTATTATCCACCGCCTACCTATACCATTAAAAAAAGTGTCATCAACTAAATGTGCATGTTTGTGAATAAAATTCGTCCGATTTACTCGAATCTTATTATATCTAATATGCCTTGTTTTCATTACAATATATTTAATTTTAATATATATAAATTGACACGAATTATTATTATTACAGTTGCATCTATATATATATTTTTACAAAATGAATATTTAACTGTGATATGGCTTATATACCAAATTGCTATTGTAATGCTTTGGACGGAATCTTGCCATCGCACACAAGACGAGGTAGGTTAAAGATTATTTGTCATATAATTTTCAAATTTACCATGAATTAAAAATATATATATTATGTTAAAAATAATAAGGGCGTAAAATATTCTCAGTTATTAAGGGCCTTATTAGTTTCAGGCGATTTTGAACACCGTCAGCCAACTAATGTGCACGCCGTCTCGGATAAAACTTCCTGCGCTGTTTGATTTCTATGAATTCCAAATGCCAAAGTTCTGTCCTCACGGTATTTTCGATTTCACAAGATCGATTACAGTTGCGGTAAATTTACGTTTACTTGTTAAATATCCAATGTCAGTCTACCAAGGATTCACTGTTTTCGTGTATCTCATACTTTATATAATAAAAGAACAAAACTATAATATACGAGCTATAATTAAATTATTGTAATTCTATTTTAATTATAAATAAATTTATTAAAGACATCTCTATGTATTTGAAGGACACATAATATACTATTTTTAAGCTGTAAAACTCCAATAAATTATTTTTTCAATGTTAAAGAATAGATTGTCTTAAATTTGTGCTTAGAAAGATTTTCAAAGGGTTGAAGCTAGCAGAATAAAGTGACCTCAGTCGATTGACTGAATGTGATTTTAATATTTCGTATTCATCCTAATTAAAGTTAGTTTAATTGGTTAAATACATATAAATGATTCATAATCCAAAATAAATCCACAGTTTAATTAGATCTAATTATATCGGATGATAAATATTTTGATCAAATGAACATTAATACGTACAATGTTTGATTATAGAGCTTTTTTTCAGATACTCGGTGTCATGACTACTTTTTTGGTAATTGTAAGACAATTTAAAATCAAAGATAAAATATATTCAGAGGAACATAAAGAATAAGAGATGAACTCAGATAGTGTTTAGATATGCGTCAACGATACTTGTTACTTTCCTTTTATCGCACTTCTAAGTATAAGGTATATTTTTTTTTGTGATACCCTAGCATTGGATCACTTCGTTTGGTGTTATTATTTGCAAAAAAATACTAAAAATAAAACAGCTAATAGTATTGTTGCTTTACGTGTATTTTGTGAAAGTATTTTCCTTGTATTTCTTAAGGGTGTATATAGTAATATATAGTATATAAAAAGATTTTATTTATTGACTTTCATTTTAATGAATTCTCAACAATCCAACTGGTATAAGATTGTACGTTAACAAAGACAGTAGGAAACATCGCGTGGGCGCATTGGAACGCCCACGAGGTGATTCCAATTACAACTCCTTGGTGTAGAAGCGGTCCTCCTGAGTCACCAGTGCAAGTAGACTTGCCACCACCATCCAATAATCCAGCGCATATCTTTTCCGATGTTACATTAGGAACTTCGAGTTCACCTAGCACAGACTGCAGTCGAGCATAGTTTTCTCTGCAGATGTCGTGGTTGACGATTTCTTTATCGACTTGTTGAAGGATATGTGATGGATCACCACCCCACTGTGGAAAAGCATGGTGTGTTTAATTCATGTAAGGATCAACATAGACATTTAAAGTTTTGTTATATTAAGACTTAGCTTGTTTATGTTGCAAAAAGACCAACGTAGAAAAGTCTGAACTGGAAGGAAATACTAAACAACGAAATAATAAAGTAAAACTCGTTATCCATAATTCCGCGAATTATATAATTAAAATAATCATACATCCCGTAGTCGACAGCGCGTTGTCAATGTGTGAGATGACTTCGCTTGGTCTATGTTAGATACTGACCATTTACCATCGGGGTACCATTTATTCGATTGTTTTCCGAGCATCATTAAAAAGTGTTTAAAAACCTAAAGTACTAACATGCTGTATATAAAAAAAGTATATGTACAAGTAATTTTGATGTAGAAAATGATTGTGCAGTGTGCAAAAAAAGAAAAATAAAATATCTAGGTTGTTAACATACTTCAAGTAAGCCCCATCCGGTAGCGGTAACGGTAGTATTATCTGGGACCAAGTAGTTGGGTCCAGCGATAGGGGCAAGTCCAATGCGGCTGGAGAGTGTGGCGGGAGCGGCGAGGTTCAGTATTCCAATGTCGTGATATAATTTAGGAAACGCGTATCCAGGATGCTTAATCCAATTTTGTACTCTAAGAAAGTTACCCCCAAAATATGAGAATGGCGATCCAAGTCGCACTCGTATTTGTCTGTTATCTAGAACGTCGTTACTGTGAAAAAAAGTACATCATTTTTTTTAAATAATGTTAAATTTAAACATTAAACTGAAATCATGAAATATGAATCTTATTATAACATTCTGTATGACAAACTATATCCATTGAAAGAGCTTTTTTACGTTATATTATGAACAATTGCCGTGGACGCGTGAGGTGCGGGCCTCGCGAGTCCTATTTCAGACGGCCCTTAGGAGGGCGGCAGCTGGGATGGCCTCGCGCTGCCATACGCACTAGCGAGGAGAGCGGGGGGGGGGGGCGAGAATACCTTCGCTCCCTGAGTATACCTCCGTGGAGCCACGAGTGGAGCAAGTACGGGAGAGGCCGCGAATGCGTTATATCAACACGATCCCGCAGCCTTTCCAATCCGTGCTGAGGACGGCCATCGCAGTGGTTTTAGTGGGTAAGAATCCCATTCCACGGTTCCACCCCCATAGACCCGAGTACCTTTTTGAAGATTGCCACTGTGTGGAAAAAAATGTTGTGAACGTGTCTGTATACGGCTTACTGTCTTGCTTTTTCCACTATTAATATCACCCCTTAAATAAAATGCTATACAATCTACATAAGTGCCTGCTATACAAACATTTAATGCACACACACATAACATGTGTAAGGAGCTACTGTGTTGGCTACTGGCACATATATTACAAAGGGTTCAGATTCAAATTTGTTTAGCGGTGAACTAAAACTACCGCATATCTAAGAAAGAAATGATACTTTTCGACTTACAAGAAACAGTGGGCTGCCGTAAGAATGGATCTGGTTGTGATTAGAGATCCACCGCAGTAGGGTATAAAACGAAATTGAATATAATCTTCAACAGATCCTAATATGACTGCCATAAAGGGGTAGTCTTCGATTGCAGCATTAGATCCTCCAACAATACGCAGAGCAGGTGCGTTTGGTGCCGGTCCTTCAACAATACGCGGACCGAGTGCGTTTGGTGCCGCTGTAAAATTTAAAAAACGAGTACTTAATGTAACTGTTGTGTTCCGGTTTGCGGGGTGAGTTAGCCATACAGTTACAGGAACAAGGGATATACATCTTGGTATGACTGACTACTACTGAACTACTTTAAGAAATACTTAATTATTCTCTCTGTGTCTATGGTCAATGGGGAACACTTATCAGATGGCCTATTTGCCAGTGTGTCCTAATTTGAAAGAGAGTGAGGCAATTTTAAACGATAGCATCGTTTCAAATCTTGTAGTACGATGAGCCAAGAGACAAGAGAAGTCTTAAATGTCTTTAATCTATAATATACATTCCTACATAATATATTCTTCTGATATTTGTACAAAACTTTAAATAAAATTAATGTACTTACCAATCGCGGCACCAAATAGAGCAAATAGTGTTATTAGGTACATCGTTCAATTAGATTAAATTGTTTGGTTCATTCCCAGCGACGTTTTATATTGTTAATAATCTTCGTAATCACCGATTAGCCGCAAACGATAAAAGTATTATCGAATTACATGTTATCTTGTATGTGATTTTTGCTTCCTTTTAAAATTACGCTAAGGTGACGCATATTAATATTAAAAAGTGGTCAGTTTATTTTTATTTTATCGGTTTCTCACAGTTCGAGGGCGGACAAAGGCACATAAATTAAAATTTGATTATGCTGAATTCCGTATCTAATCAGTTGTTACCAATATTTTATTCAAATTGTACGTGTATACGTATTAAAATATTATTTCTGCAGAAATTTTAACTAATCCCGTTCACCTTTAAGGTGATTAAGCAAAATATAACAAAGCCTTTCATGTATTCTTATTTATTGAAAACGATAAAAATTAATTCTATATGAATGTAAGGATTTCGATGAATAATCATAACGTAAGGAAAGGAAACCCATGACGCGTACTGAACCTCAGAATTTGCTTTTTATCAACCATTATTTAACTCAATGAGCGTTTATCTTTCTAAGAGCCTAGCATCGATAATATTATTTTCTTGTCAGATTTCGTTTTTAGGGTCTTTTTTTTCATTTTTCAATCCTTTACATCCATTACAAATATTGTAGCACAGCAAAAAACTTGATACATATTTCTAAATGAATACACTTGTTTGTTGTGGCTTTTAAAAATTCTTGCAATTAATCTTTCTAATTAAGTTTTTGCTCTATCGATCTGAAGAATTCTTTGGTATTTTACTTTTTATTTCTGATACTTAAACGTGATTTTCAGTAGTATTCCGTAAGTTTTTATTACTCATTATAAACATTAGTAGGGCTCATTATAAAAAAAAATTAAAGAGATTTTGCCTGAGTCTGTATTTCCCCATAGGGGAAAGGTTGGTGTCTTCCGGAATTAAAATCTTAAAATCCAGAGTAAACAGGCATCTTCTAGGCAAGCGTGCTACATCTTACACCGTGTCGATGCTTTACATCAGGCAAGTCAGCGATCAAACGCTGACCTATAAATGATTAAGAAAAAAAGAGAACACAGTAAAATATTGAAACATATTCGTTACTATTGGAATAATAGGTCACGTGGAGTTTCTTGGGTTGTATTGTTTATTAAGTCATCCCATGTTTTATCATTCTTTTTATGGTCGATACCGACGCGATGGTGGTATGCTGAGTTGGCCCAGTGGTTACAACGCGGATGAGACGAAAGCGACGAGTCACCTTCCGACTTACGCAGGTAATGACCGGTCACGGTTGTTTTGGAGAATACCTGTGTAAGATCGGACGCGAATCGTCGGCGATGTGCCACCACTGCGGTGCGGACCGGGACACCGCTCAGCATACGCTGGAGGTATGCCCCGCGTGGAATGCGGAGAGGGAGATTCTGGTCCGCGAAATCGGACAAGACCTCTCCCTGCGAGCAGTCGTGTCGGCGATGCTCCGCAGGGAATCGGCGTGGAGGGCCGTAGCCTCCTTCTGTGAGACCGTCATGGTCCAGAAGGAGACGGCGGAGCGGGAACGGGAAAGGGCCGATCCTGCTCAGCGGAGACGACGTCGGCGTCGTCTCGGCCCTCCCACAGCCCCGACGCCCGGGGCTTAAAAGATAGGGCGTGACCCTGGGGCCGAGGATGCGTGAGGTGGGGGCCTCGCGTGTCTTATTTCAGACGGCCCTGAGGAGGACGGCAGCCAGGGTGGCCTCGCGCTGCCGTACGCACTAGCGAGGAGTGCGGGGGGGGCGAGATAACCTTCGCCCCCTGAGGAGAGCTCCGCTGAGCATCGGGTGGTGCACAGTACGGGAGAGGCCGCGGATGCGTTATATCAACACGATCCCGTAGCCTCTCCGATCCGTGCCGAGGACGGCCATCGCAGTGGTTTTAGTGGGTAAGAATCCCACATAACCGAGTTCCCCCCAATGAGAGCTGGGTACCTTTCTGAAGGTTTCCACTGCGTTAAAAAAAAAAAAAAAAAGTGGTTACAACGCGTGAACCTTAACCAATGATGGTGGTACCACTGAATTATACATTAAAATCATACAATGGTCTTTGTGTCCAGTACAATAACGACTAGATTGCTGACGGGGTTACCTCGCTTCAGTAGAGCTTCAGGGATGTTGGCTGAAGCGAATGTAGACTGTTTTTATGTATTAATGCGAAATGGTGTGCGTCCTTGGTTTGCAGGGTGCGGGCAAGCTCAAACAAAATTATAAATATTATTGCTAACAGACTAGACTGCTTATTTATAAACCGCTGCTGTAATGTTTCAGCTGGAACAGTTAATTAGATAAGTAGTAGATTGTAGTATTTATTTTATTTTGTTTGTAATTTTGTATATGAGTCTTGTTACTTGAATAAATAAACTATTATTATTATATTTAGCCCAGCAGTGGGACATTTACAGGCTTAGGTACTGTTTTTTTACTTAATTTTTATGGTTTTAGTAGCTAGCTCTTCTAAGATCGCATTTTGTATTTTTCGGCAGCCCGCCCGCGGTTTCACCCACGTATAACTTAAAAAAATCACTAAGAGCAGACTTATAATATTTCAGTATATACAAAATTATTAGTTTTAGTTTCGTTGGATTTCAGTATTTATTCGATTTTGCCGCACCCGGATCTAGATAGGGCAACATACAATTGGAATCATACATGAGAAAAACAACATTTATTGTGACTGCAAACGATACCTTAACTAGAAATTTTGTCCTTATAAGTCTAAAACGTAAATCTGTTTGTTTTTTATAAGTACTTATTATCAACTAACCGACTAAGGCGTACATTTTCCGCCCAGGGAATCGGAATTGCGATTCAAAGGGGAAATGCGGCTAGCATTCTGGCCAGCATTCCAGGCGGTGACGATTTGTACTTTTTTAACTATTTTTAATTTTTATTTGTATTTATTAAAGGCTTTACTTCACTTTTCAAACCAATAAAACCATGAAAAAGATATATATGCGGCAACGAAATGAAATACCTACCTAACCAATGAACTTTAACTTACAAAGACATTTACAAACCGAAAAGAAAACGTATGTATGTATGAGTATTTTAAAACAATTAAAATATGCTAAAACAACGGCCTCGAAGTCAATGCTCAAGCCCTGAATGAAATTTTTAGGTATTTAATAGTATTGTATTGTAAATTCCTATTTCTCCTATATACTATCTAGCTGGCATGTTAGAGAAGTTCAGGTAACAGCTCAGCTTCGCAGCAGTATTCGTTGATAAAAACGTGTAGGTGAACGAATATTTAGCAGTGATTCAATGTATCTGTTTCAATAGAAGCTGTTAGTTGATAATAATACAGTTGATAATATTACAGTTACGAAAGGACGATAGCATGAAACAGGCGCGTTATACTTTGTTCCGTATTTAATAATTATAAATCAGTGCTTAATGTGGTATTTTGTACGTAAAACTTACTGGGTCGTATTACTCGTATGTAACTAAACATTTTTGTGCATTCGTTCGAAGAAACACATGCATTTTAAATGCTTTTTGTGAAGATTATTCTTGCAATTGTTTCTAAGTGACATTGTGTTGACCTTGTGTTAGTGGCTCAGTTGCTATTAAACAAAAGGTCTCCAAGATCTTTAATAATACTTATCTGCCATCTATGGACCTGTTCGCAATTTTCACACAATTGATAAAGTAATCGATTGGCGTAGTGGTTACACGCTTTTTACTGCACCGTCTCAACTGAGGTTACTAGGTTCAAGCCCAAGTAGCATACGAGACACAATTAATTATTATATTTTTCTGAGACTTGTAAAATACGAAATATAATGAAATACTCGTGTTGCAAATCGACGAGAGGTGGAGCCACGGATAGTATTACTTGTAATAAGTGTCACAATAACTATCACTATCAATGCTTGCATCCGTCCGAAGCTAAATAAGATTTGTTACGTGATTACAAAAATAATTTAAAAAAAAAATGGAACTGTCTGGAGTGCATAATGTCTCAGCCGCGCCATCTACACAAAGATAGTACACCTGTGCGTGGTAACATATCCGATTTACGATGTAATGCTAGTGATAATATAAACTCGCGTAGAGGTGCCTCTGCCACAATTAACCGTTCTCCCGATGATGAAAATAAAATTGACAATAGCATGTGTTCCTCATCTTTTCTGAATTTAGTTAAAACCATAATTACATCAGAAATCTCAAGCTTAAAACAAGAATTCCCGTCTTCAATGATTCCCCTCGAAAACGAGTTTAAAGCTTTAAGACAAGAATTTTTAAGTGTCAAGGAAAGTCTCGATTTCTTTAACTCAAAATTCGAAGACTTTAATTCAAGAATCGTACAGTGCGAAACTGAAGTTAAACAACTGTCAAGTAAATTGTCGGACGTCGGCACTCTGAAATCGGGCTTGGAATCCATTGAAGTGGAGAACAATAACCGGGATCAATGGGCCCGTAGATCAAACATCGAAATATATAGGATCCCTGAGAAGAAAAACGAAAATTTGCTCACCATTATGCAATCAGTGGCCAAGACAGTGGATTCGAAGTTAAATCTAAGCACAGATATAGATTTTATTGCCTCTAAAAACAATGAAAATAAGAAATTGAAGCCAATTATAGTACGATTTTTATGCAGGTGGAAAAAGGATGACTTTTTATCACAAGTTAGAAAACTTAAACTTAAATGCAGTGATATAGGCTTTACCGGTAATAATAATCCTATTTATTTCAATGACCATCTCACTAGTGCTAATAAAACACTGTTACATACGGTTAAAAAAATGGCTAAAGAAAAACGGTATGAGAATGTGTGGGTAAAAAAATGTTGCATAATGATTCGTCGTACAAATACTAGTCCAGTTTTGCATATTATTACTCCTAATGATTTGAAAAAGATTGTTTAAGGACTATTTTTATTTTTCATATTGTTATCAATCAATTTTTATTTTATAAAAATTTTGAATCAATTAATATTTAATTTATGTCTAATGAATATTTTCAACTTTTTGGATGTAATGAGCGTACATTTGCATGATCCTTTATATTGTAGCATATTATTAAAGTGTGATTTAGGAATGGGGTATTGGATAGGCACTATATTAAGATCTTATAAACGTTATGGAATTGGGTTTTATTATTTTTGTCCAAAAGTATGTTTTTCGAGGTGTATGTGAAACTTATTCGTTATTTATTAATATCATTGACCATGAATTCAAAACTTAATATTATTTACCAAAACGTATGTGGACTAAGAACAAAAACAATATCAACAAAATCTGATAGCAATAATAATTTGGATATTGGCCATATAGAACTGTCTGTAGCCACTGTTGAAAAGTATCTATATATGATATAGGATATGGCCCTGACGAAATCCCACCTATATTTTTAAAACTTTGTTATAGATCACTTGCTTATCTAATTTTCATTCTGTTTAAAAAATCACTACATAACGTGAAATTCCGGACATATGGAAGAGATCTTACGTTGTTCCCGTCTATAAATCTGGAGATAAACATAACGTTCAGAACTATAGGCCAATATCCAAATTATGCACAATTGTAAAATTATTTGAAAAAGTTATTTATGACAGCATCTTTCCCTTCGTAAGGGGAACATTGATTAAAGAACAACATGGTTTTGTGAATAGAAGATCTACTGAGACAAATGTATGTGAGTTAACTCATCATGTTGCCATGGCTATGGATAGGGGCTATCAGGTTGACGTTGTGTATACTGACTACTCTAAGGCTTTTGACAAAATATCTCATACAATCTTATTGCATAAACTAGAGCAAGTTGGTATACATGGCGACCTGCTTCGTTGGTTGTCCTCATACCTTCGTAACAGAAGTCAAGCGGTGACGATCAAGTGCTTCTATTCGTCTTTTGTTCCAGTTTCTTCTGGTGTACCACAGGGCTCCTCGGTCCCTCGGCCCCTCACCTCGGTCTGTTATTATTTAATATTTTTGTAAATGACATATAAATAGTTTTTTCAAAAGTGTTTGAATCTTTGATCTCTCCGGTAATTACATGGCACATGAAGCCAGCAATGATAGAAAATCAACATGGCTTTTTTAAAAAACGATCCACCATATCAAATTTGACTGTAATTGTTGATGATTTATCAATGGCAATGGACAATTCAGAACAAATAGACTGCATTTATACTGATTTGGCCAAAGCGTTTGACGTTGTCGATCATTACATTTTGTTGGAAAAACTTAGCGGATACGGTATCAATGGTAACCTTATAAGGTGGTTTGAATCGTATTTGATGGGCCGTAAAATGAACGTGGTTATCGGAGGCTACCAGTCGTACACATTTACTGCGACTTCAGGAGTACCACAGGGTTCTATTCTTGGGCCAATATTATTTGGTATTTTTGTAAATGACATGGTGGAGTGTTTTAAGCACTGTCAATTTCAATTATATGCTGACGATCTTAAAATATACAATAGGATAAATGATGTCAATGATTCTAAGAATATCCAAAGTGATCTAGACAGGCTTTCGGTATGGTGTGATCATAATCATTTAAAATTAAATTATTTAAAATGTTACAGTATAACCTTCAGTAGAAAGATAAAAAACTTAAATT
The DNA here is from genome assembly GCA_905147175.2 of Nymphalis urticae. Classification (NCBI taxonomy): domain Eukaryota; kingdom Metazoa; phylum Arthropoda; class Insecta; order Lepidoptera; family Nymphalidae; genus Nymphalis; species Nymphalis urticae. The sequence goes on along the minus strand of LR990000.1, from coordinate 9,750,403 downwards.
TTGATTACAGTATTAAAGGTCTTAAAGAAAGTCAATCAAATACGCGATCTTGGGATTATTCTGGATCATAAGTTAAGTTTTATATCACATGTAGATAATATAATTAAAAAATCACTCAAACTATTAGGATTTATTTTAAGAGCGTCAAAAGAATTTAAAAGGTCGTCAGCCAAAATAACACTGTTTAACACAATGATTAGAAGCAGACTTGAATATTGTTCGGTCGCATGGAGTCCTCACTATCAATTACATAAAGATAGAATTGAAAGAATACAAAAAAAATTCTTACGTCACCTGGCTTACAAAGACAATGTTTTCAAACAGAATGAGCGTTACAAAGAACAGCTAAAGTTGTATAAAGCTCTTTCACTATCTAATCGTAGAGACTTAATGGATTTATGTTTTTTGCATAGTATTGTAAATGGAGGTATTGATTGTCCAAATTTGTTAAGCAGAGTTAAATTGGCAGTACCAAGGTATAACGCTAGAAGTTTCATCAAAAATAAGCAAACCTTTAGTCAAGCGTTTACGAAAAGTAACCTGAGCAGGGCTGCACCTATTAACAGAATGGTTATTGCATATAATAATATCTTCAAAAAAGCTGGCCTAGATATTTTTCAACAATCGACTTTACGCTTTAAAAGACAAATTAAAAAGCATCTAACCACTTAGCGTTAACCTTCATTTATTTAATTCTAAGACGCAAGACCAAGCTCCTATGTATGTCGTAGTAAGTTCATTAATTTTTTCATTTACATTAATTCATTTAATTGTCAAATTTTATAACTACGTTTAATTCTTTTTTTTTTGTTTTGTTATTATTTTTGCATGTTTTGTGTTGTTTTGTTAATTCCTCTTTCCTTTTTTTTTGCTTACGTAGTTTAGTTCTATTTTAAGTTTTATAACAAAGAATGTACCTTTTTTTTATTCCTACGCATGTTAAGTTAGCCTATAAGTGAGGTATACAATTTTTATATTTAAGTTATTTAATAATTGTAGTCTAGAATAAGAAACAAAACTGCGTATACAGCGTTGGCTTCCTATTTAATAAAATAAAATAAAAATAAAATAAAAATGACATTCATAAAATTTTTGATCATGCATCCATGCTGATGTATGCCGATGACATGAAAATCTTTAAAGTTATTGCTAGGCCTTTGGATTGCAGCCTTCTGCAAAATGATCTATACAAGTTGTGTAATTATTGTAACGAAAACTCACTGAATTTGAATATTAATAAATGTTGCATTAATTCTTTTACACGAAAGCCAAATCCAATAATATTTAATTATAAATTGAATAATGATAATATCACCCGAGTAACTGAGGTGAGAGACTTGGGGATATACCTTGACAACAAATTAAAATTCAAATTCCATATAGATTATATAGTTGCCAAGGCACTTCGAATGCTTGGCTTTATACTCAGACTTAGTAAAGATTTTAAAAATGACACCACCTTTAATTTGTTATATAATTGCTTTGTCCGTTCATTGCTAGAATATGGTTCTGTAGTCTGGAATCCACGATATAAAATTTATATTGATACAATAGAAAAAATTCAACATATTTTATTCGTTAAATATCTTAATTCCAAATGTTTCACTCTAAATCAAAATCCGCCTGAAATTATGTCCTTATTGGGTCGTCGTACACTGCGAGATCAAAGTTTTTTATTTAAACTAATGCATAACTTGAATGGTAGTCCATATCTTTTAAGCAAAATTTACTTTAGGTGTAAAAAAGTGAATACACGTTATAGTGTTTTATTCCACTTACCCTCCACTCGAACCAATTATGCACAAAACTAATTTATATATCGCTCTTGTAAGAGCTACAATAGGAAGTTAAATGACGTGGACATATTTTCTTATACGCTCAATACATTTAAAAAAAGAGTTAGTGAGCATTTGTCAATTTAGTCATTGTTTTTTTTTTTATTTTTTTTTTTATATATATATTTCACTAAATTGCAGTGTGTTAGCTGTTTGATTCTTCATAATTAATATTTATAATTTACTAAATTGCTTGTTTAATACATGAATTAGTTTTAACTGGAAACTTGATTGATGTGTGAACGAATTAATTGTTGTATAATGTATGTGGTGTATACTGTATGTTTGCCAATTATAATAAAAATAAAAAATAAAATAAATAATGGAATTCGCAAAGGCCGTTTTGAACCGACGGGGAGGCAAGAAAAATACGTGGTTGCATCACTGGTATTATATGGGTTCTGTGTAACTGTCAAAAACAAACTTAGTGAAGTTGATTTTTGTTATATACATTAGGTCCTTACATATGAAATTGGCGTTTTGTACGGGAGGAATATAATGTTAATTTTTTGTAAAGTATATTTAAATAATCGAAGTATGCACCGTTGTTATCAATGCACTTTTATCGTCTCATAGGTAGTTCATTGATCTCTTTACTAAAAAAACCATCAATAAACTCTTTGATTTGAGGTGGTTTGAACTGCCGCATCGGAGTTGAATTAGTTAAATCCAATTGTAGCTCATCTAACTTGGTGGTTGTTTGTTGTGCAGTGTGTGGTCTGGCGTTGTCGTGACGCAGCAGTGGCCTAGAGCGATTGACCAGTCTCGGTTGTTAAGCAGCTAGTTCTACCTTCATTTGTGAGAAAAACCGATAATTCTGATTACAAAATTATATATAACATGGACTGTCTTGATAAGTTAAATTAGTCATACTACTTTTTGCATGTTAACTTGATTTCAGTTGTGTAAAATTCAATCGATTAAATATTTATTATCAAAATGTTCAAGGTTTACGAACAAAAACTAATGATCTATATAGAAATATTTGTTGTTGTACCTATGATTTAATACTCACAGAAACCTGGTTATGTGACTGCATTCTTAATTGTGAAATGTTTGGCTCCAATTATAATGTTTATAGAAGGGATAGAGACATGTATAACTCTAAAAAAAAACATGGAGGAGGAGTGCTGGTTGCCGTGTCCAATAGACTTATTTCTCGAAGAATGGTTCACTGGGATAGTTCTTGTGAGGATTTGTGGATCGTTCTAGAAATAAAACCATCTATAAAAATCGCTATTTGCGCAACCTAAATTCCTCCACCAGTTAATAAAAAAGTCTTGGAAACATTTATGGACAATTTTAATCGTGTTTCAGAACAAACGAAATATAACACACTAATAATTGGCGATTTTAACTTAAGTTGCATTGATTGGAACTTGGCTGATGGTCCCCATGATAGTTACCATACAACTACTTTAGCTCAATCTTTAATAGACTTTTCCCATACTAATTGTCTTCGTCAAATGAATGTAAAAAATAAAGTACTCGATCTAGTGTTTTTTAATGGTGAATCGTTAACGGTTACAGTAGATAATGCCCCTAAAGAATTAACTCGCATTGATCCACTACACCCACCCCTTAATATTGATATTGTCGTAACACACAATTTGCAGGAAAACTTGAGGATTAATCAAGATATCAAAAAATATAATTTCGCTAAGGCCAATTTTGTAGCTATAAATGAATTTCTTAAAAGTATAGACTGGAGTGCAAAATTTGCAGAGCTTCATGATATTAACACAATGGTTGATTACCTATATACGAAGATATATAATTCTATAGAACCTTACACGCCGAATTTCAAAAGAACAAAATCATTAAATTATCCACCTTGGTTCAACAAAACTCTAATAAAGAGAATAAGAGAAAAGGAAAAACTAAGATTGAAATTTAAAAAATACAAAAATAGAAAAACGATGCGATAGACTATCTATTGAGTGTTATAATTCTTATCTTAACTTTGCAGAAGAAAAGATTACATCCAACAGTAAATTTTTCTGGTCATATATTAAAAGCAAACGCGATAAAAATGTTAACACCTATCCAACATTAATGAAAAATGATGAAACTGTAGCGTTTGATGGCTTAGCAATTTGTAACCTATTTGCGTCACAGTTCTCTTCGCTGTATGAAGAAAACGAGAGCAAGTACGATATTGACAAAATACTGCGAACTATGGATGCTACAGTCAGTTGCAATAATAGCCTACCTTTGATCCAGCTTGATGAATCCGAAGTCATTAATAAATTAAAGAATTTAGATATGAATAGGGGTGCTGGATCTGACAATATTCCGCCTAATTTTATTATAAACTGTGCCCAAAGTCTTGCTGTACCACTAACAATTACTTTTAACAAAGCATTAGTCACCGGAATATTTCCTTCTAAGTGGAAAACTGCGAAAGTAGTCCCTATTTTCAAAAGTGGAGAAAAAAATTATGTAAAAAACTATAGGCCTATTTCAATCCTTTCTATCTTTGGTAAGGTGTTGGAGTCTCTAATATATCCATATATTTACAGTCATGTTAAATGTTTTCTTAGTACCCACCAGCATGGCTTCATAGCCGGTAGATCTACATGCACAAATCTAGTAAATTACTCCGAAATCTTATTTGAATCTGTTGATAGGAACAAGAGAGTGGATGTTATCTACACAGACTTAAGTAAAGCATTTGACCTGGTTCCATGTTCAGTACTAGTCTTGAAGTTGTCCAATTATGGTATTGTCGGATCTTTACTGAGATTTCTAGCATCATATCTTACAGAAAGACATTTTTATGTTGTTGCCGGCGGTTATGAATCGGTTGAATGCGATGTAAAATCTGGAGTCCCACAAGGGTCACACCTGGGTCCACTGCTTTTCAATATATTCATAAACGATCTGCCTAATTGTTTTAAATATTCTACACCATTTCTGTATGCTGACGATGTCAAACTTCTTAAAATAATTGAAGAACCAAATGACACTATTCTTTTACAAGATGATCTGACAAGATTATACCATTGGTGTAATGATAACGGCATGAGACTTAATTCAGTAAAATGTTCATGGATATCATTCACCAGGAGTTTAAAAGAATTTCAAACGAATTATTACATAGCTGGTGCCCCTATTAAATCTGTGGACAGAATTTCAGACCTGGGAGTAATCTTCGACAAAAAACTAACTTTCATACCTCATATTGATGGTGTAATTAGCTGTGCCTCGAAAATGTTGGGTTTTGTAATAAGAAATGGAAGATTATTTCGAAATCCTAGAACAAAAATTATTTTATTTAATAGCTTAGTCAGGAGTATACTGGAATACCGAAGCGTTGTTTGGAGGCCACATTATGCAACACACTGCCTAAGACTTGAGAGGATACAGAAACGTTTTCTTTATCATCTTACTTTCTTGTTAGGTAAAGGGAAAATACTTCCTTCTTACAAAAAAAGATTGAAATTTTTTAAAATTCTTTCACTAAGTGATCGGAGGGATTTGTTGGATTTAAAATTTCTTTATAAAACACTTAACAACAACTATGATAACTCGTTTTTGATATCAAAAATTAAATTGAATGTTCCCATTAGATATCCACGTTAACCAATAACACCATTAGTAAGACCTTTCCGCAAAACTGTTTTAGGAAGCAATTCACCTGTATCTCGCTTATGTAAGATTTTGAATGAGCACAGTGCTGTTTTAGACCCTTTTGGAGGCTCATCAAACAAGTTTCACAAAAAAATATTGTCAAAATTGTCAGCTAACTAATTTATTTTGTTTATATTTGTATTTTATTACTTTACTATTATTGTTAATTCTTGTCATTTTTAACCTTGATTTACTAACAATTAATTATTTGTAAGTTTGTCATCTCCAACTTTATCTTTGCAAGTGGTATTCACCTTAATAGGTAATGCATTTAGTTTTAAGTTGTATTAAAATTGTATACCTTTGTACGTGTTGATGTATTTACCACTGGTGAATATTAAATAAATAAATAAATAAATATTCATGGTTTGCAGTTGCTGATAATAGATATCTGCCGTAATCGTTTGGCCGGATTTTAGAAAGCTGTAGTGAACGATACCGGCGCTAGTCCACCAAACACTCACAAGTAACTTTTTCTGAGTTTACAAAGTTTAGGGCAGGATTTGGTGAGGTCTCCAGGGTTCATTGCGACGAGCGCTTCCGATTATTTTACAGTGTCCAATTTTTATCACAAGTAATTATTCGATTTAAAATCCCTTCATTATTGTGTCAGTTGAGCAAAGTAACACAGCAGTCGAGGCGTGTTTGCAAGTTCGATTCACTCAATTCATGAGGTACCCATCGTTCAAGTTTTTTTACTTTCCCGATTTGCTTCAAGTGGATTAATACAGTTTTATCACTTACCCTGAAGCCTGCAGCTATCTCTGAAGTGCTTTGTGATAGATCCGCTTCCACAATAGCCTATATTTTTCACTTTGGTCTCCGTCCACGGGGTTGGTTCTGAAGGTCGACATTTCCAGAACGAAAACGTTGAAACCAAAAACGTGCTTTCTTTTGCGACACCAGCGCCGTACACAACATTAAGCCTTCGAGCTGTTTATGCAGCACTGGTGCCACGGTAGAACTCGCACTCGTAAATATACCAATATTTCATGTTTTCGTTGCATTGCCGTAATAAGCGACGACAAAGAAAAAAATAATGAGGAAAAAACAAATGAATGACTTTTTTCAAAACTCAAATGTACTATCTAAATGAATTTATATATTTGAATTTGGAATTCTCAACCAAAGAGGAGATATTTCATATCAAAGTGGTGAGTACGACAAAACGCTAATTTCATATGTAAGGACCTAATATAACTTATTATTCGCTATTTTATATTCAATTTTCTGTAAATTACAGTTTTCTTTAAATGCATACATTTTGTCGTGTGCACACTTGTGCAATATAATATGTCTTGCTCAGTTGGAGCTTAGCCGCCGTGGCCGAAATAGTTCATAGGAGATCATAAATCCGAATGTGAGTTGGTTTGCAATGCTTTCATGTCTTAGTTATTTCTACATAAAATTGCGATGAAGACACGATACAAACCCCGCGAAAATAAAACAATAACAAAAAAAAATGTACGGTTTGGAAAGAAGAGACCTGGGGAGGAACGAAATCATTTGCGATATTTTTTCGTGTGCGAATGGACTTCAGGAACAGGAACGGTTACGTGCCGATGAGCAAACCGTTCAATGGTGACATGCTCACACGCACATTTTCATTATTTTGTTGGATTTGTTCGTCTGTTCTTTCTGCTCTATTATTACGCATGCTTGATGCTTTATTAGTTCGACGGCCCAAATGGGCCCCATTGCGTCTTGCTAGCATTTTTCACTGTAACACACACACACACACAAATAGACCCAATTGTTGTATTTACTGATAAAAACGGTATACCGATAATGTATTCGATCTTTTAGTATTTTACCAACCTTTTCAATATAATAAAACACGTTTATATTTCTTATCAATTAAATACATAATAAATTTCATAAAACATGGTCCAGCCGTGTCAGAGGAGTTCGGCCATAAACACCGTGACACGAGATTTTTAAATATAAGATATATAATATGATAAAAAATATTGTGAATTTAAAGAGACGGCTAGTCATAGCATATGCGTGATGCTGATTGGTTTAGGGGCCTTAGCCAAGTTGACATTCTACAATCGTAATCTTTAATAGAAAACTAATCAAATATATGGGCATGACGTTATCTCAATGTTAAGTCACGTGGTCAAAACAAACGAATACAAAAGTTGTAGACAAGTTGACAATCATTCAAAGTGATAGAATGGAATGTAATCGTTTCTACAACTATAATCGCTAACTCCATATAGCCAAGTTACAGTGGCCTTTTTTTTACGCAGTGGAAACCTTCAGAAAGGTACCCAGCTCTCATTGTGGGTGGGGGAACTGGGTTATGTGGGATTCTTAACGTGAATCGTCGCTTTCGTCTCATCCAGGCTTCGAAGGCTGGCAGGATCGCTCCATCGACGGTCGAGCCACGTCGCAAGAACCCTCCTGTGTTCCTGTCACTTCAACGCCTCGAGCGCACTCGGAGGGGCGCCACTATTCTGACGGAGGATGCGGGTGATAGACCCTTGCATCTATATCCGCCAGAATATCCTAGGGTGGAAAGCGTGCTAGGATGGTTGCCACCTCGTAGGATATCGTGCGATATCCCCGCACTATGCGGATGGCCACTCTCCGCTACGAACTTTGGATCTTAGTCCTGCAGCGGCGGACGCCCGATAGCCTGTGAAACCAAACGGGTGCCCCGTAGAGTGTCATCGATCGCACGATACCGGCATCACGACGACGGCGAACTTCCTCCATCTGTCCCCCAAGATTAGGCAGCAGTCTGTGCATGGCACCCGCTACCTTCTCGATTCGGGGGGCTAGGCACTCGAAATGCTCTTCGTAACCCCTATTTCAAGTACCTGGCCACTAGGACTGTAGTGTAATAAGCAGTATGTAAGTCAGATGGCGTATAAATATTAAGATCGTTGCACTAATTAGTCAGTAATAAATCATCTTCTACCAAATACACTCGTTTCAATAACATAAGTCCCCTCATGGCGACATGCGAATCGCTCATTAATAGGTTTTAAAATTTCGTATTTTTCAGCATCGCCGTCTGCCTGAGCTATCGTTAAATCTGCAAATAAGTTCTCTATCTCGGTTCCAAACTGTTCTATAGTGCGATATACTTGAGATACAGTTTGTAGCCGTGATTGTATTGCGGTAGGACTTTTCTTTACCAATAATTTGTTTTTTAAATCCTTAATTAAGTCTTTTGTAGAACTGTATTCGGGTAACATTCGTAATTTAGCATTCTGTAACAGCCTACTTTTTAAAACAAATGTAATTAGTAATTTTTGACCTGATGATGACAACATATCCGAATACATTTCTATAGAGTCAATGATACTTTTAATGCTGTTTTCGTTATTATTCATAACAGGAATTAAACTACATGCTGTTTTCAAATCGAACTCCATTTTTAGTTCAGGATTCGAACACGTTTCGCTAGAATCACTGTCACTACTACTCATATGACATGCAGGCTTAGAACATAAATTGATAATTTGTGAGTAGTATGACTTTATTTCATCGCTTATTGAAGCAATGAATGTAAGAGACTTAGGCTTTATTTCTTTAGAAGTAATACATTGGATTATATTCGAACTTTTCTCAAATATTTTCTCAGTTTCCGCTACTTATTTTTTATAACATTACCTTGATATCTTAACTTTCCCTTCTTAATTAAATATTTTCTTATCAATTTAAGTTCATCTAAACATTTAACTAAATCATCTTCCATTCCCTTATAACAACATATTAATAAAAGAAATACATACCAAGTATATTAACTCACTTACGAGTAGTTACCATGGTAGGGGCTACGACCTGATACATTTATTTTACTAGATTCTACATTAATTCGTTAAAAAAAAACACCTTAAAGTTTATAAATAGTCATTTTAACAGTTCAAAGTTTATTTCTGAAATTTTATTGGATCACTTTACAAAACACTCACGCACTTTTTATTAATATTAAATTTAAACACCTGGTCACTTCTCTACTGGTTGGGTACGTCTCTTGCGCGGGTGAATGACCGTCTTAAGTTGTTTTGCGTGATCTCATCCGATATCCAATTTTTATGGCATTTTTTGTACTGTTTATAAATAAAGTACAGTGCTGCAATGTCCAGTAGCACACAAATAACCAATAAAACTATGCTGATTGTAGACAGATAGATGCATTCGTATTTCTTCAACTTGTGCCTGGTTCGAGCCTGCGGCGTTTTGATTTACAAATATTGTTTCTTTCTCGACACTGGATCGGCACATAGTTATATTTTTTTTTTTTGGTAAAACAGTAACCAAGAATAAACTAAAATTTCTACATATTGCTTTAATTTGAACACTTATATCCAATTCTTCAACTCATCGTCCGATTTTGGAGCTGCAACACTATACTGCGATCAAATTCGCGTCGCGCGCCCCAAATCCTGGCAGCGACCCTGCCAGCGATTCGCATGTCGCCATGAGGGGACTTATGTTATTGAAACGAGTGTATTTGGTAGAAGATGATTTATTACTGACTAATTAGTGCAACGACTTACATACTACTTATTACATTACAGGACGTTTGAGTCACCAACGTGGATGTACGAGTCGGGCGGTTCCCTGCTCCTTGCCAGTTTATGGAACCATAGCGCCTCCGTATTATGGGATGCTATCCGAAGGCCCAACTCGCAGATCTTATCGACGACGATATTCACCCCGAGCTAGGCGAGCTCTTTGGTTCTCTCAAAATTCTCCCCCGACGCCAGCACCAACGTGTCGTCTGCATAGCAAATGGTGCTGACACCTTCAGAGAGACGGACACGGAGGAATGCGTCGTAAGCGAGATTCCACAACAGAGGCCCCAAATTTGACCCCTGTGGTCTTGCTCCATATACGAAACGTATCTGTCGCGCAAGTAGCCACTGACGATCGCCTGCAGGTAGGAAGGCACACGATGGTGTAAAAGCGCCTCCCTGATAGCTTCCCAGGGCAACGTGTTGAATGCGTTTACGATATCGAGACTTATCGCCAACGCCACACCACCCCGGGCCATCGCCTGCTCCGGCAGAGAATGGACGCACAAGATTGCGTCAACAGTCGAACTACCCTGTCGGAAGCCGAACTGGCACTCAGCCAGGTCGGGGCCGACACACGACAGATACTTTAAATATGTTGTGGTGTGCTCATAATGAAGAAGTGTGGCTTAGGCGCCGAATAAGAGACAATAATCGTCAGTGCATGGAGACAATACACGAAATGTCGGCAACTTTATTTGTGCAGCAATTTCGGCTAGACAAATTAACTTTTGAAGCCCTTTCTCATGAAATCCGACACAAGACTTCGTTTAAAGGAATAAAAGAAATTCACCTAAAAGTTAGCAGTCACTACACTTACACATGTAATAATAATAAACATCCGTCCACCAACAATCATTCCAGAGTTAACATAAAGTGTGCAACTCTTCAAGGCAACAACATGTATTTTAAGGTAGTATTAGCTATTTTTTTGTTACTTATCTATGGTGTCTCTTGGTGTTGTGCACTCTTAGTTTCCTAGCCACAGGAGCCTATCAGCGAATTGTTGGTGTCACTCAGCATCTTGCTCAACGGACAGCTAGTCGGTACATTAGACAAGTTGTTGATGCTTTGAACCACTCTGCTGTCATGTAAAAATGGATAGAGTTTCCGAAAACAAGACAAGACAGAGCATTTATAAAACAAGAGTGAATATTTAACAAACAATTTAACATAACAATATTTAAATTATTTAGCATTTAATAAACATAACATTTTAATTTACAAGTTTCCAAAGAAGATTTGGCTGACTGCCCGGTGTAATTGGATACATAGATTGTACCCATGTAGCTTTGGTAAAGCCTAACAAGGAAGAACATCTTTTTTATAATAGAAAAGGATATCATTCCTTAAATGTTCAAATGGTAGATATAATATTTATTTATATTGAATAGCATTTTAGAGCAAGATAAATCAGTAATCTTTTAATTTTAAATGTAAACGCAAAGTTTGGTGGAGCTACACATGATTCACATATATGGTCTTCTTGTAGAGTAGAGTTGAATCATATATGCGTGAACTTCATCAAAATAATGAGCAAGTATTGATATTAGGTAGGTATTTATAATAGTAAAAAGATCTAATTTAAGGAGTTTACTTGTGACTCACTAAATTTTAAACTAATTTTTCAGTTGACTCTGTATATCCGCAACGCCCTTGGCTTATGACACCTATCCTCAATGCAGAATGCATATGCAAGCCCGTAACTGTATTGAGCGCTGTTTTGGATTACTCAATGCACGGTGGAGATGTTTGCTTAGAGACAGGGTTCTGCACTATCATCCTCATGTAGCTAGCAACATTACAATGGCATGTTATGTGTTACATAATATAGCTTTGCAAGCTGGCTTGCCACCACCACAACCACTTCCTGCTGCACATGATAATGGGGATGATATAATCATGCAAAATCCCACACTCACTGTGTCTGTAGGTAGTCAAAGTGAACTAATCCAAGGAAGAGCCATGCTGATTATTTTTAGCTTTAATAAGATTTTATTTTACATTTTCCAATTATAAATTGAACTTTTTATGTACTCTATATTTAATTTTTCTTATATAACTATTATTAATAAGATATTGATTGTATTTTGAACAGGTCCAGTTAATTGTATTTTGAATGTAATGTACTAAGATATTAAATGAATAAAAAACTAACATTTATAATTTGGTGATGGTGTGCACCATAGGTAAGAACGAAGATAAAAAATGACGAAGGTAAAATAGTGTATATTAAACATATTGTACACTAGTTCTTATATTAGATAAGCGGACTGTTACATTATATATGAAGCTGACTGTACATAAATTTGCTTTCAGTTTTTACATTTACTCTTAATTAAAATAGGTTTTGTTTAATACTTCAACAAAAAGATCAATTATACTAATTAAAAGAAATAAAAAGATAAATAAAAAAAAAACTGATATTGTAGGCAATTTGAAATGTTCATAGACCACAGCTGAGACCACTATTACTACATTAAACATTTTATGGAATAATATCTGTTGAAGCTAGTGATGATGGTCTCAACTGCGGTAAAATTTCAAGCAATTTGTCTACAGTATTAGCTAAATGACTTAAAATTTGATTATGATTTTCTTCTATTTGAATTCTTCTTGATTCCAATTGTAGCCTTTCCAGCTCTCTCTGATGGTTATTTCTTTCCCGATCTATCTCTAATTGCAGCCGGCGATTCTCAACAGCCACAAACTCGCTTGTGGCTCGTTCGAAGGGTGTTAGAACCCGGCGTATGCATGCTCGAAGCAGCCCGCGGCGCCGCGGCCTGGATGTGGTGGGCGACACCGCAGGCGACGCCGCAGGCGATATCGCCGCCGTTGCGGAGCCCCCCGTGACGTGGTCACGGTAGGCGACGTCGCTGACGGCATTGGCGCGGACGTAGTGCCGGGCGGCGGCGTTAGCACTGGTGGTGGAGGATGTGGCAGTGTAGAAGGAGCTGTAAATGCTGATGTTGTTGCTGAAAATAAATAATTATATGTTAAATTGTGCCCAAATTAATTTGGTTGGGCAACACATTGTATCTTTAAAATAAAAAAGGTACCTTGTATAGAATAAGAAGGAATAAATTTCAACGAAATTTTATCTGTGGCTGATTTTTGGGATGGACAGACTGTACGTTCAGAATCTCTGGTTGGGGATGGTAGAGAGTTTATCTCTGATGGTGGAGCCTGAAAAATATGAAGAACATTAATGTACTTGTTTATAGAAGAAATACACTAATAAGCAAAGATCACAAGCAAAAAAATAAACTAGCATCAAAGCCTCTCTCTTTAATTCCAGCTTGACCAATAACAGCAGTCAAACCCATTATGCCCAACACCCTCTGTTCTGAAGCAGTGAGAGATTGTCTCCTGCTTGGACCACCACCAGTACCAGAAGCCTCACCACGTATAGCCAAAGCTTTTTTCTTAGTCTTAGTTTTCCAGTCTGCCCACACCTGGACATTATTTGTTAATTTTTGTCATGAAACTAAGCTGATTGATAATAATAAAATGAATGAATGATAATAATAGAAAACCATAAAATGATATTTTTAGTTTTTTTTTTAGAATCTCACTTTTTTCCATTTGTCTCTTGGCTTTACTACTCCTCCACCTATTGAGTTTAACAATTTCTCTAATTCCCGCCACAGTCGGTCAGCTTTAATTCGCCCTTGAAGCACTTGCTGGGGCCTCGTTATATCGCCATAACTAAAACAAGTTAAAACTATTTCAGAGAAACAAAGGGTCTATTGATTAAGTAAAGAATTTAACACAATTATTGTATTATTTTTTTCATAAGTAGTAATATTAGTTCATGTCGCGTATCACGTCATTGTTTATGTTTCAAACTTTCAAGTGCCAGAGTATGATAAATTTTCAAATAACAAAGGAAGATAATTATGATGCACAAAAAATGCTATGTCTTTGAATATTAAAAAGTGTTTTTACATAAAATTTACTAGGAAGAAGTCGCCGATGTACTGTAGATATAAAATAAACAATATGACCTTAAAAGAAGTTTCTAGTATTAGAGATCTGGGAGTTATCATAGATTCTGCTTTAAGCTTTCGACAACATATTGAGCATATTACATCTAAGGCATCTAAGATATCAGGCCTGGTTTTTAGGCAAATGAAAATATTTAAGGACCATAATTTGTCAATTCTTGTGTTTAATAATATTGTGCGTAGTATCCTTGAGTATTGTAGCACTGTTTGGAGTCCAGGATACCAAGTTCACTCCGACAAAATAGAGCGAATCCAGAAACGATTTCTGTACCACCTATCGTACACGGACTTTAAATGTTGTCAGCTGTTTACTTACGAATCTCGTCTTACTCATTATAATATGAGGTCACTCAAGGAGCGTAGAGGGGTTGCAGATGTGATTTTCTTGTCGAAATTAATAAATGGCCTAATTGATGCACCTGAACTGCTAGAGCGTTTAAGTTTCGCAGTGCCTCGGGACGGTAGCCGCTTACAGAATCGCAAGACGTTTAGTTTGCCTCATACAAGAAGCAATCTTGGTCAGCATTGTCCGCTGTATAGAATGCTATCTTTTGCTAACCGTTTTAGAGATACTATAGATATCTTCAACGATAATATAAGGGCCATTAAAAAAAAATTGTCTACACAAACCGGTTAATTTTTAGTTTTATTTTTAAATTATTTATCAATTTTTTTGTATTTATTTACTTTTTAATTTTGTCTTGCCTTAAAGTTATTTATTTTTATTTTATAAGTGTTAGTTTTTATAAGTTTCATGTGTTTGTCCTTATGTAAATCTATATAACTTTTTTGCTTTTTAGCCCTCATATAAGCATGTAATGTCCACATCGAGAAGACTCAATTGTACATATTTTCGGTTTTCGGTGTTACTGTATATCATTGTTGATTATATAATTGTAGTCAGTTTTGTGGACTAAATAAAAAAAAAAAAAAAAAGCTGCAATAAAATTGTTCTGGGCTTACTCGAGATTTATATTCTATTCTATATAAGTTCACATCATTTAAGGTATCCTTAAAATGACATTCCGCTCTGTGATATTATTATTAACCTAATTACAAGAAGAACGTGTACTTAGTCTATTTTATTTACTTACTTTTTTATCACTTAATACAAATATTCTTCCAACTTCTATTCAAAGTTCAGCACGCGCACAAACTACACAACGGCGACTTTGACGTTTGTAGGAACGCTTACCATTGATTAAAGTGTAGGTTTTTTCTAAGTTCATTGTAGAATTAGCGATCGACTCACTCGTGTCAAATTGGCTACCAACTTATCGTTTTCTAAAATCGCTTACGCCGAAGCGTTAACGATTGTAGAAAGAGATTCGATATGAAACGAAAGTAACTTGGCTAGGCACGCAGGTACATTTGGTAAAAAATTACAATAAATAGTTACGAAGTAATGAAACACGTATCATATTGAGCTCAAATTTTAGTTCAAGCACCTCTTATCAGAGTGATGAAATCTCCAATATTGTAGTATACAGAAAATGTTACAAATATAGTGTTAGCACTTTATTGATTGCCTGTATCGGTCGGTTGGATATGACTTAGCTTAAAATAGTTACTGATCGTCAACGCTCAACGTAGACTGCGATAAAAAAATATTTAGTAAGTCTTCATTGCATACAATTTACAAAAATATATATTTAAAAAAAACAGGTAGATCACAAATTATGCGAAGGCCTTATAAATTATACATGTGCTAAATTTGATATATTATACATGTGGAAATAAATTTTAAATGAACGAACGGTAGATTTTTTTTCATATACAAGATACACGACATTGATTTAGGGATTAAAAAAGACATGACGACATTGATCAGTTCAGCTTAGATAACACTTTGCCTCGAAACTGTTATACACAACTATTAGTCATTGCTGATACTAACACAGAGAATTTTTGACCTTATAAGCCTTATTCTCAAATATGAGTATAAGGTCTATTATTCTATAAGGATATAAGTCACACTGAATAATATAATTTATGGTTTCCATAGCTATTTAAAATGTGCTTTTAATGTGTTCAAAACGAAATGTTATGGCCGCCCATCCTGACGAGACCAGACTGAACCTGACCAGCTCAATGTTGTATCACTATAAAAACCAAGGCCTTTTACATGATGGTTAGAAGAAGTTAACATATTATTAATAACACAAAGAAGTGATAAGGCGTGAGCTACTAATAAAGATCGCCTGACATTTAGGATTGAACATAATTCCAAATTTTTGGAACAAGGAATTTACAAAAGCCAGATTGTTATTAATAAGCAAGCTTTATTTATATAAGATGGTCCGAGATGGCCCAGTGGTTAGAACGCATGAATCTTAACCGATGATCGTGGATTCAAACCCGGGCAAGCATCGCTGAATTTTCATGTGCTTAATTTGTGTTTATAATTCATCTCGTCCTTGTCGGTGAAGGAAAACATCGTGAGGAAACCTGCATGTGCCTAGTTTCATTGAAATTATGCCACATGTGTATTCTATCAAACCGCATTGGAGCAGCGTGGTGGAATAAGCTCCAAACCTTCTCCTCAAAAGGAAGAGGAGGCCTTAGCCCAGCAGTGGGACATTAACAGGCTGTTCCTTTACTGTTACTTTTATTTATATATTCTTAATGCGTGTGTCTAACTCCTTTGTCCGTGCGTGAAACAATAAACTTAAATAATGTTATTAATGTTTCATGTCATCAACATCAATCGGATTAAAAGTATTAAAAAGAAACCGAAAAATACAAACCAACAAAATTTACATATCTACGAAAATGACAAATATATACAAAACTTACATATATACAATTAGAGCATGACCTTATCTTAATGTTTAAAAGGAAACAAAAATCACATAAAGGATGACTTGTAATTCAATAATACTTTTATCGTTTGATGATAACTCGATGATTACGAAGATTATGAACAATATAAGACGTTGCTGGGATAGAATCAAACAATTTATTATTAAGCAATGTACGCAATAACACTGTTGGCTATCGTCGGTGCCGCGGTTGGTGAGTACATTAATATTATTAATTATTTTCAATTAAAATTGTGCTTACGAATATTAGAAAAATTGATTTAAGATATTTAAGATGTTTTTATTTTGGTATGGTGGTGATAGGAATCTTATTATTTTTTATCGTGAAAACAACCTGATGGTAAGTGGTCCCCATTGCATATGGACATTGTCATGGTACGAAATATTAACTATCCCTGACAGCCGTTCTTCTACAGCCTATGTCACCATCCTTGGGAACTAAGATGTTTCGTCCCTTATTTCTATGGCAACACTGACACACTCAGCCTTCAAACAAGGAAGACAACAATTATAAGTACACAATACTTAGTGTATTGCTGTTGCGCGGTGGCATATGTTATTAGTGGGTGGTACCTACCAAAAAGGGTTTGTACAAGGCCTTATCACTTATTGATTTGATTATTTTGAAATGCGAAAATATATAGCTAGTAAAATAGCATTGTAGTAAGTTATATATACTGTCACCAATTTTCAATTTTTTACAGCGGCATCAAACGCACTCGCTCCGCGTATTGTTGAAGGAACGGCACCAAACGCACTCGGTCCGCGTATTGTCGGAGGATCTAATGCTAATATAGAAGATTACCCCTATATGGCTCTCATCTTAGCATCTAGGGATGATTATATTCAAATCCGTTTCATACCTTTCTGTGGTGGATCTCTAATCACAACCAGATCCGTTCTTACGGCAGCCCACTGTTTCTTGTAAGTTAAAATTAATATTTTATTCGTACATACTTGGCAGTTTTAGTTCACCGGTAAACATATTTTTAAATGAACACTCCTGCCGGGTATATATGTGTGTATATATAGATATTTACGCACACATACGATTTTCTCGCATTAGTATTAAGCAAGAATGTTTTTTTAACGTAAATATTATTACTTTTACTATGTCCTTACTTTTTTATTTTTAAGCTTCATATTATAAAATTGTAATCCTATGTGGCTTTATTTTAGTAATGAGTAATAACTGTACAAACATATATGTAACGCTGATCACTACAAGTAAAAGTATATAAATATGCCAGTAGCCAGATCCGTAGCTGCTCCTTACACGTGCTACTCCTATCAAAATTAAATGCATTTGGAATTTAATGTTTGTATAGCAGTTATGTAAATTGGATAGCATTTGATTTGAGGGTTGGTGGATATGGTGAGAAAAGCATAACTATAAATCGTATGACCATGCCATTAGCATGCCATTAGCTGGCAAGCTGTTTCCGATTGTGCAAGTATTCGCGTATTTTTTTGGTTGCTTTATTTTTACTCGTTGTGTTGTGTTATGTTGCGAGTTCCAGCTGCTGGCAAGCGATCTCTCTTTTATTTCCTTTTTTTTAACAAACTGTTAATTTTGAGATACGTTTAAAACATAAAATAACAAAGCGCTTTAAATAAATGTGGCATGAACGTTTAAAAAAATATATTTTTAATTTGTAATTGAAATTAATAATAAAAACAACACTAAGAAGTGCCATATTTCATACCTTGACAGCGATCACAAAAAAGACCGCATCGGGTTTCTTATTATGTTGATATGATAAAAATCTATTAAATCACTGCAAGCTATCATATATTGCGCACTACATCGCAGTCTGGTGCAGGCGTCAAAAGCAATGAGATTTTATTGAACAAATGTTTCATTTCACAGGAACAACGTCCTGACAACAAATCATTTCCGAGTGCGACTTGGTTCGACACTCGCAAATTTTGGAGGTCACTTTCATAGAGTTGAAAACTGGATTAAGCATCCTGGATACAAGTTTCCTCGATTATATCACGACATTGCAATACTGAAACTCGCCACCCCCGCCACACTCTCCAGCCGCGTTGCACTTGCCCCTATCGCTGGACCCAACTACTTGGTCCCAGATAATACTACCGTCACCGCTGCCGGATGGGGCACACTTGAATTATGTTAACGAACTAGATATATATGTTTTAACATGTTAGCCCGACGGTAAATTGTTTATATCGATCACAGACCAAGCTAAATCATCTCACACATTGACATTGACCACGGGGTTTTTGATTATTCAACAAAACACGAATTATGAATGACGAATTTTAGATTATTATATCGTTGTTTTGTGTTTCTTTGCAGTTTTCTACGTCAGTTTTTTTTTGCAATATGTATGTTAAGATATGATAAAGAAATATGATACTCATTAAATTGCTTGCAGATCAGTCAGTTCTTCAAATAAATTGTTCTATAATTAATTAAACATACCATGCTTCTTTTACAGTTCGAGGGCGAACCGTCAGAAATCCTTCAAAAAGTTGACATACAAAAAGTCAACCACGACATCTGCAGAGAAAATTACGCTGAACTGCAGTCTTTGCTAGGCGAACATCAGGTTCCTAATGTAACATCCGGAATGGTATGCGCTGGAATATTAGGTGTTGGTGGCAATGATGCTTGCAGTGGTGACTCAAGAGGACCTCTTCTTCACCAAGGGGTTGTAATTGGAGTCACCTCTTGGGGGCCACCCGAAATATCCTGAAATCTTTGTTAACGTACCGTTTTATACCAGCTGGATTTTCGAGAATGCATAAAAAATTGTTTGTAAATTAAATCTTTTTTATAAACACCCAAATGGAATACAAGGACAATAAACGTAAATAAACAGAATGATTAGCTGTTTTTTTTTTAAGTTTAGTTATAAAATATTAATATTTATTTTATAATTAACGAATCAAAGTTTTAAGAAGTGTGTAAAAAGCACAACCTGTGAACAAAACAACTATTATCTATATAACATAAACACAAAGAAAGTCCTAAGAATGCCCTAGAATACAAATCGTTTTTCTTACGGTTTGGTATCTCGAACCTCTTAAATACGTAATATAAAGTAGATGACGTAGGTAACCATTCATTTCATACGATCCGATTATAGATATACGTATAGATCTGATACGAGTCCTGAAAAACTCTACAATGTCTGCAAAGAAATGCAACGAATGAAGATTAACATCATGGGACTAAGTGAGATCAGATGGATAGGCAAAGGTAAACATCAAATAGATAATAACTACACCATGTATTACTCTGGTTCTGAGGATAGATCCAACAAGTATGGAGTGGGAGTAATCATAAACACAAAATGCATTCATACACCTGTTTACTTAGTACCAAAATCAAACCGAACCATGTTACTTCAAATAGAAGCCAAGCCAAGAAATATTAACAAACTTCAAGTGTATGCTCCCACTACAGGTGGGTCAGATCAAGAAGTTCAATAAATGTAGTGATTGGCGATTTTAATGCTAAAGTAGGGAAAGGAGAAATGCCAAGAGTAGCCGGGAAGTTCGGACTTGGGGAAAAGAATGAGAGAGGAGATGCCCTTGTACAATTCTGCCAAGAGAGTGATTTTGCTATCATAAACACTTATTTTCAATTACCACCAAGGAGGTTGTATACATGGACACCACCGAAGCATACCTCTCAGCAAATTATAAGAAATCAGATAGATTACATCATGATCAATAATCGCTTTCGTAATTATGTCAAAAGTGCCAAGACCTATCGTGGGGCTGATATAAGATCTGACCATAATCCAATTGTAGCGACAATATCATGTCAATATCAGACTCAAACAACTACAGAAAAGAACACAGTACCACGCAATAGACGAGGGGAAACTTAAAGAGCTTAACATCCAAGATAACCTGGTATAATGCGTACAGTGGAGGAAGAGTGGTATTCAATGAAGACCAAAATATTAAACATCAATAAGATACACTTGAAAAGAGATTGGATTCCTAAACAGAGTTTGATGACAGAAATAATATATAATCTTATCGAAGAAAGGAGAATCTACAAGAATTCTGACAAAAACAAGTATACTAAGAGTATTGATAAGAAAATTCGGCGTGAAGTTCGTTATGCTAGAGATGCTTGGTATCAGTGCAAATGTGTTTTGTGGAGGACCTTTATGCTAAACATTTGATACATTTAACCTGCATAAGGAAATAAAATCTTTGGTGGGGCACAAAAAGACCACTCACCAACTTACGGACTAAAATAATATTCCCATATTAGATATATCAGGAAAAAAACACCTATGGGGACAACACATCTCATCAATGTTTGCCGACGATTTTCGAAGCATAGCGGTAAATTGTGATCCAAATGAGGGATATTCTATCCTGAAAAATGAAGTCACAAACGCTTTTAAAAAATCTAAAACGGGAAAATCAACCGGGCTGGTTAATGTTCACGTAGAGGTACTCAAACTTATTGAAGACGAAAATATTGACTTCATGGTTAAATTCTTTAATTTGGTATACGACTCTGGCCAATTATCCAAAGACTGGCTAACCTCAACTTTTATTACACTTCCTAAGAAGACCAATGCAAGAAGGTGCGAAGAGTTTCGAACGATTAGCCTTATGAGCCAAGTATTGAAACTATTTCTAAATGTCATCCACGAGCGAATAAGAGCTAAATGTGACAAACAACTCGCTGATAACCAGTTTGGATTTCGAACAGGAGTGGGCACGAGAGAGGCTCTTTTTGCAATGTAAGTTCAAAAATGCAGTATGCATTCAAAGTACAAAAATGCAGAGACATGCAACTAGACGTTTTCCTTTGTTTCATCGATTACGAAAAAGCCTTTGACAGAGTACTCCACGACCGTCTAATTGCAATACTACATGATATCGGCTTAGATGACAAATATGTACGTATTATCCAGAATCTGTATTGGAACCAGAAGGCTACTGTATGAGTTGACGATGAGGAGACTGATAGGTAGTAATAAAGAGAGGAGTCCGACAGGGCTGTATATTATCACCCACAATACAACGCCACATGCCACAAGAAAACGCTGGTCTGAGGATGAACAATCAAAAACGAAGATCATGGTATAATCTAAACATAGCTTCAATGACAATGCTATCATTGTAGTGGGCCAAAAAATTAAGAGGGTGCGCAAGTAGAAATATCTGGGGACATGGAATTTAATGAAACCTGGAGTTGTGAACAGGAGGTAAAGACTCTATACTTCTTTACGGATGCGAGGCGTGGACAATTAAAGAAGACCTCAATAAATGTATAGAAGCTTTCGAGAAGTGGGCATATATATATATATATATATATAGTCCTACTCATCGATTTCCATGACGGCGAACAAAAATGGCAACTTTTGGAGACTATCAAGAAGAGAAAAAATGCATATCTCAGACACGTGCTCAGGCATGAAATATATGGACTTTTGCAATTCATTAGGATGGGAAAGGTTGCCGGAAGGGGAGCTGTTGGCGCAGAAACAAGTCTTGGCTTTGCTACATCCGAGAATGGACGGGAATCGCGAGTGCTGTCGAAATCTTTCGCTTCGCGACGAAGAAGAAGGAGTATTCAAAGCTGACTGCTAACCATCGCTAGTCGGAGTGCCACTAAAAGAAGAAGACGAAGAAGATTATCTTAAGATAAAATATTGTTGATAATTATTTCTTTGTTTGTAATTATTTCATATTTATTTATAAATGATTATATTTTAATATTTAAATTGGGAAGGTGGCTTTGTGTTAAGTTATCATATTTTTATTATAATCTATATAGTATTTTCTGATGATGCGCTACGCAATTAAATTTCCGACGGAATAAAATTCCTTAAAATGTAACCGTCTGGCGCTTCGTTCCCGGTTATCTTAACTTCTGACCATCATCAGTATAGCACTTATCTATACGACTGTGTAATTGCAATTTTATCAATTAAAAACTTGAAAATGCCTCTATTTCTTAGTTTAAAACTTCTTCTTCTTCCTAGCGTTTTCCCGGCCTAGAAATGCCAGGGTCCGCTTTCCTACATCTTTGCCTCCACTTTGCCCGATCGAAAGCGTCTTTTTTTTTTTTTTTATATTTGCCGGCCCGCAAGATGCCTCTTCACGCCTCGTAAAGAGACGTGAAGCGAGCGACGTATTGCCACGATAGGGATGGGCAAAGTGTGGAGGCGTGTTTCCCCCGGCATTGGTTCAGCCGCCGTCTCCACTGGACCAACACCCATCGCGGCAATGCTCGCTCGGTCGGGCACTGGCTGTACGCTGGCTGACCTCGAAACGCGGCTGCAAGCCACTTCACGAGATTTTCACCATGCGTACGGTGGTAACAAGCCAGGCGGATGTTTATCATCCTACCACCAGATGATATCCCTTAGTCGCCTCTTACGACACCCATGGGAAAGGGGCAGTGAAATGTATTCTTTCTCCGTCACTGCACGGATAGCGTCGTCTTTAGTGAGATCGTGCTCTCTCATATCGTCCCTCACAACATCGAGCCAGCGCTTCTTGGGCCTGCCGCGGGATCTAGGGCCTTCGACAACAAAGTCCAGGCATCGGTTCCCAACGTAGTCTGGCGGTCTGCGGATAATGTGACCAAACCAACGGAGACGGCTTTCCTGCAACTTATCCGCTACATCGCAAACGCCAAGGCTACCACGGATGTGCTCGTTACGAATACGATCTAGTCGCGTAACGCCACACATCCACCGCAGCATCTTCATTTCCGCGACGTGAAGTTGCTGAACATGTCTCGCGAGAGCTGGCCACGTCTCGCTGCCGTACAATAAGACCGGTCGGATGATGCACTTGTACACAAGGCCCTTTAATTTCACCGGTATCCTGCGATCACAGATTACCCCGGTGACTTCCCGCCATTTGGCCCAAGCTGCGTTTATTCGAGCTCTGACGTCGTGGTCGATCGTACCAGACTCGTGCAGTACGGACCCGAGGTATTTAAATTTTTCCGTCTTGATAACGGATTCTCCGCCTATCTTTATGGGTTCGGGGTCCGTACTGCCACAGGCCATATACTCGGTCTTCGCAACATTTAGCATCAGACCACCCCTCGCTAGCACACCCTTCCACTGGTTCACCTTTTGCTCCAATATCTGCTTGTCCTCATCTACCAGTGCAATGTCATCGGCATACATCATGAGCCAGGGAGACGGCTCATGGGCTTTCGCTGTGACAACGTCAAGCACTACACTGAACAGAAAAGGACTCAGGGCCGAGCCTTGGTGGACACCAACTGTGATCGGGAAAGGGTGCGTGTCGCCAACGGCGGTCCTTACTATTGATTCCGAATTATGGTATATGTCTCGGATAATGTCAATATAGATTTGTGGCACATTCTTCATCTTCAAAGCCCACCAGATTATTTGGCGTGGGACGCAGTCAAATGCCTTCTGCAGGTCTAGAAACGCCATGTACAGCGGCTTCTTCTTTTCTCTATGGGCCTCGGTTAGTATTCTTAGGGCGAAGATGGGGTCTATGGTTCCACAGCCTGGGCGAAACCCATACTGACATTCCGAGACGGTACATTCTTGCCGAAGCCTTGAATCGATTACGCGTTCGAAGAGTTTCATGGTGTGGCACATAACCTTAATACCGCGGTAGCTTTCGCAGTCCTGTACACTACCTTTGCCTTTATAAACTGGAGTAATGATACTCAATCTCCAAGAGTTGGGCATCTTCCGGCTAGTAAGTATTCGGTTAAAAAGGTCAGTAAGTAGGTTCACACCATGAGAACCCATCGCTTTCCACGCTTCAATCGGCAGGTCGTCAGGGCCTACGGCTTTTCGGTTCTTCATTGTACGAAGACATTTGAGTACCTCGTCAGGTGTTACCGGTGCTTTGACACAAAGACATTTTGTTATGTCTTGTGTCGCTTTCTCCCGAGCCTTTGCCAAACGGAAGATAGTCTTTTGGCCCTCGTTTGTCTGGAGCGTGTCATACAAAGGTGACAGCATCTGGTAACGGGCTTTGGCAACTGCTCGTTTGGTGGCACATTTAGCTGCTTTATACGCGTCTTGGTCTTCAGGAGATTTGGTCTCTTGCCACTTCTTAAACTGTGTCTTTTTCTCTCGAACTGCCTCCTGTACTGAGCCATTCCACCACCACGTCTCCTTGTCGATGACCCGGCCTCCCTTCGAAGTGCCAAGCACCTGTTTTCCAATGGTATTCACTGTTGACTGGATCCTAGACTATTGACTATCTACTGATTCTTCTGTGTCTGTGCTTAACTTGGAGCTAGCTACGAATTTACAGAATTCATGCTGTTTTGGTCCATTCAACAGCCACCATTTAGTTTTAGGTCTGCTTCGTTCAGGCACTTTTTTACTTGGTACTACCAGCATGTCCATGACAAGGATGCGGTGTTGTGTTGTGAGGCATTCCCCGGGAATTACTTTACAGTTAGTCACTCTACCAATTTGGTTTCTTCTTATGAGCAAGTAGTCGATCTGGGTGGAGTGCGGCCCACTTTTATAGGTGATGAGGTGCTCGGGTTTCTTTTGGAAGAAAGTGTTAACAATGGCAAGGTCTGATAATAAGCAGGTGCTGAGAATTGACTCCCCCTCTGCATTCTCACGACCATAGCCGAAGCCGCCATGTACACGTCCATATTCACGTGACTCCTCACCAACATGGCCGTTCAAATCTCCACCAATCACGATGCTCTCGGTGTTCGGAATGCAGCGGAGCATGTCTTCCAAGTCATTCCAGAAGGCTTCTTTCTCCGATGCAGAGCCACCGACCTGTGGAGTGTAGGCGCTGATAAGATGAGTAATTACTCCTTCTATCAGCAGCCTCACCCGAAGAAGTCGGTCACTCAGTCTATCGACTTCTAGAATACCGTTCTGGAGTGCCTCAGATAGTACTACGGCCACACCGTTCTTCCCTGAGGGGGAGCCGGAGTAGATCAACTTGTAACCCAGTCCAATATCACGGGACTTGTTGCCCTTCCAACGAGTTTCTTGCAAGAATGCAACGTGAACCCTGCGCTTCGTCAGTACGTCAGCCAGTTCAAGGGAGCGACCTGTGAGAGAGCCGATGTTCCAGGTGGCAAAGCGGAGCTTCTTTTTAGGTACTTGCTTCTTTAGCCGTGCCCGTACTTGACACGGTAGCCCTTTCCCACTTGTCGCAGGTTTAGGGCGATGTGCCTGCGCGTCGTTTTGCGGCGACGCCCTAGCCATTGTACCTAAAATTCTTTTTTCCACTTCCATAGTAAATGGCGGGTACTGGTTTTATAAGGAGCGACTGCCGTCTGACCTCCCCAACCTATAGTAGGGAACCAGTTCAGGATAGAGGGATATTGAGGAAATTTGGTGGGAATTTAAGGTATAAGGATACTTATGCCACGGAAAACACAGGGTGTAGCATAAGTAGCTCGGAGAAGGCGGGGTCGCGTGCCCGTATGCTTATATCACTTATACCGGACAGGTACAAAGATACAAACACCTCCTGCCACTACAGAGACCTTAGTTTAAAACAATATCTGATATTTAATTTGCTTAAATTAAAATGTACGTGACTATATTTCATGTTTTACAACCTTTTTATAATTTGAAATTAAAAATTCTTGTTAAATAATGACTGCGCGATATTCCATTATTCTTCTTAACACACTGTATTAAAACAATGGTTTTTCATAACTCACTCCACGCGGACATTGTATAAATAATACTTATTTCTTTTAATTTTTTATAGAATAGGTTAGGTATTAGGAATAGGTTATACATTGGCATTGTAAGAAATGTTAACCACCGTTTACATCGCGAATGCGCCACCAACGTTGGGAACTAAGATGTTATATCCCTTGTGCACAGGACCAAAGTAATGTAATTACACTGGCTCACTCACTTTTATGTTGTAATTATTAAATTAAATCGTATATCGATTTTGTTGCATGAAATTAATAAATACTAACGTCACGTTTCTATATCATTTCTGTAAGCTTGTGTAGAATATAATGACTTGTATGTAAATGTGGTGACGGCAACGAATATCACCACCCCATTTCATCCCGTGGGGGGCGTAGAAGTCAACCCGATATAATATACAACAGAGAACGGGCAGCAGCGTCTCTCTGAGTACTATGACCAACTTACTGCTATCGCCAACCCGTCTGCGATTATGGCACATCTCCCCAATGATAGTCACAACCAAACCACGGCCCCTAGTCCCCGGAAGCCCAGCTATTCCCAGCCTTGGTAACAGCTGTAGTAACGTCGGGGCAGGGGGTGCTAAGAATCCCCGGCAGATTTCGTGTTACCAATACCGACGACCTCTGGCCCTGGCAACATATAACACGCGTACACTGCGGACTGACGAGAAGATTATCGAACTGGAGGAAGAACTGTGCAGGTTACACTGGGATATCATAGGATTATCCGAAGTGCGAAGACAGGGGGAGAATACGATAATCTTAAAATCCGGTAACCTTCTCTATTTCCGGGAGGGTGATCAACTGTCCCAAGTTGGTGTCGGGTTCATAGTCCACAAGTCCCACGTTAACAACGTTGTGAAAATCGAGAGCGTGTCGACTAGGGTGGCGTACCTTATACTCAGAATTACCAAACGGTATCCTTTGAAGGTCATACAGGTATACGCGCCGACTTCAACACACTCCGACGATGAAGTTGAGGTCATGTATGAGGATTTATCTAGAGCCATACATACCAATAAGACTCATTTCACTGTCGTACTAAGGGACTTTAACGCGAAGCTGGGCAAACGATTCGGTGAAGAGTTAAAGGTGGGACCACATGGAATTGGAGACCGCAACCGTCGGGGCCAGATGTTGGCAGACTTTATGGATAAGAAGGGACTCTTTATGATGAACTCCTTTTTCAAAAAGCCAGGTCATCGTAAATGGACCTGGGTGAGCCCTGACGGGAAAACTAAAAATGAGATAGACTTTATCCTGTCGACGAGAAGACAAATATTCAATGACGTCTCTGTGATCAATGTAGTCAAAACCGGGAGCGATTACAGACTAGTGAGAGGCTCATTGAATCTCAATGTCAAACTTCAAAGATCCCGACTAATGAAGTCTACGCTCCGACCAACACGTCTCCAAATCCGAAATTCCGAAGGCTTTCAGCTCGAACTCCAAAACCGATTCGATTTCCTAGCAGACTGCGAGGAAGCGGACGCATACAACGACAGGTTTGTGGAAGCTGTCTATACGGCTGGGTCTAAGATCTTCAAGACCAGCCGTACAAAAGGAACCATAAAGATCTCAGCCTCTACCTTACGGCTTATGGAGGAAAGACGGAAAATGATTCTGACGTCCCCAGCTGATGCTGCCAGTTATCGGCTGCTCAACAGACAGATTTCAAAGTCTCTGACTCGCGACACTCGGCAATTTAATACAATGCGCATTAAAGAGGCCATCGAGCGGAATAAAGGCTCTTAAGTGTTCGCCAGAGATCTCTCTGTGGGGAAGAGTCAACTGGCGAGGCTGAAGACTTGGGATGGTAGAATAGTCACGTCAAGATCTGAGCTGTTGAAAGAGGTTGAGAAGTTCTACGGTCAGCTGTACACGACAACGCAATCACCTGTAAGTAGTCAAGCTGCAGATCCCAGAGCAAGACTAACCCGACATTACGCCGAAGATTTCCAGGACGTCAGTCTTTCCGAGTTTAGAATGGCTCTCGAGCAACTCAAAAACAACAAGGCACCTGGTTATGATGGTATTACAGCTGAGCTTCTGAAGGCGGGTGGACACCGAACACTCGAGGCCCTACAGAGGCTATTTAACTTCGTCATAGCCAAAGGTCAAACGCCAAAGGCATGGCACAGAGGTGTGGTGGTACTTTTCTTTAAGTAGCACCCTACTTTATCACCATAAAACCCTTCTGAAGAATTTCAGACCCATCTCAATGCTGAGCCATGTTTACAAGTTGTTTTCGAGAGTTATTACGAATCGTCTCGAGCGAAGGCTTGACGACTTCTAGCCACCCGAACAAGCCGGTTTCCAAAAAGGCTTTAGCACCATAGACCACATACATACGCTGCGGCAAGTTATACAGAAGACCGAAGAGTATAACCAGCCACTTTGCTTAGCGTTGTGGACTATGAGAAAGCCTTTGATGCGATCGAAAACTGGGCCATGCTGAGGTCCTTTTAAAGGTGCCAAATCGATTACCGTTATATCAAGGTGTTAAAGTGCTTGTACGAGAACGCCACCATGTCAATCCGACTACAGGATCAGAACTCAAAACCTATCCAATTGCAGAGAGGCGTAAGACAGGGAGACGTTATATCTCCGTAACTGTTCGGAGTTGGCATCAATATCAACGGCGAGAACATTACTCATCTTAGATTCGCCGACGACATCGTGATTATAGCTGAGACCTTGGAAGACCTCGGCACTATGCTCGATGACCTCAGCAGGATCTCCCAACAAGTGGGTCTTAAAATGAACATGGACAAGAAGAAAATCATGTCGAATATCCATGTTGCACCCACTCAAGTCAAGGTTGGAAATTCTGCACTCGAAGTTGTAGACAACTATGTTTACCTAGGTCAAACCATCCAACTAGGTCCAACTTCGAGAAAGAGGTCAATCGTCGAATCCAACTCCCAGCCGAGTTGGATAGGCAGCGTTATCTACGTGATATATTCTCATCCAAAATACCGCAGTGTCTCAAGTCGAAAGTCTTCGACCAGTGTGTGTTGCCAGTGATGACTTAAGGATCAGAGACGTGGTCGCTCACTATGGGCCTAATAAGAAGGCTCAAGGTCACCCAAAGAGTAATTGATAGGGCTATGCTCGGAGTTTCTCTGCGTGATCGAATCAAAAATAATGAAATCCGCAGGCGAACCAAAGTCACCGACATAGCCCGAAGAATTGCTAAATTCGTAGAACTGACGGCCGCTGGGGCAGAAAGGTTCTCGAGTGGCGACCACGAACCGGAAGACGCAGCGTGGGCAGGCCCCCTAAAAGGTGGACCGACGATATAGAAAGTCGCGGGAAGCCGTTGGATGCGGGCAGCGCAAGACCGGCCAAAATGGAAATCCTTGGGGGAGGCCTTTGTCCAGCAGTGGACGTCTTTCGGCTGAGATGATGATGTAAATGGTTTTGAATATTATATCAATTATTATTATTTTTTATTAAGGACCATCAGCAGTCACAACACTTACACATGTAATAATAAAAACACATTGAAACTTATATAAAATGTGCGACTCTTTAAGACGGCCACAACATGCATTCTAAGGTACAATATATTTTTTTTATATTACTTAAGACAGATTACAACATAAGCAATATTTTTATAATACTGAAATAATAACAATAGCTAACCACATTTGTATAGAAAATTAAAAGATTTAAAAATAAATTAATTTAAATTAATAATAATAATTAATAACATTGAAAATAAAGCTAAAAAATATTATAAATTAGTACACTCATATCATTTATCACATTAATAACATATAACAAAATAATTTAAATAAGAAAACAATAAATAGTATTTAATTAAAAATTTCGAAATTTAAGCATAAAAATAAAAAATGAATAATAACATTGAATACATTTTTTCATTAATTTCTTAAATTTACTTGCCTACAACATATGTTTTATTTTGTAGTTAAGGTTCTAATAATAACTCCAGAATACATTTTTTGTATTTATTAATGGAGTTCTCAAATATGTCAAGTGACATTGAGTATTTATTAAATGTTTTACCTAATCTTACAAGAGGTGCATTTTGTCCTAGTTTAGTTTTAGATGGTCTAATGTAAAATACACTTATTGGATAACGTGGACATACTTTCCTAGGCACATTGAAATTTATTCCCCTGAGAATTTGAGGGCAGTCGATTTTATTTCTGACTATTTTGTACAAGAATAAAAGATCCAAGAGAATTCTACGACTTGAAAGGCTGTACATGTTATAAAATGATAATTGATCTTTGTAATTATAATTTTGTTTTGAACTTTCACTTGAAAAAGTTAAATGATGCAAAAATATTTTTTGTACTCTCTCAATTTTAAGTTGATTCACGTTATAATGTGGCGACCATACTGTACTAGAATACTCTAGGATGCTCCGCACATATACATTGTATAACATTATTTTTGTTGACGCGTTTTTAAATATTTTGGTATTTTTAATTTAAAAACCCAAATTTCTTGACGTTTTTGCAGTGATGTTATCTAAATGCAGCAAAAAAGTTAGCTTTTAATCTAAAATGATGCCCAGATCCCGAATTTGTGTAACTTCTTTTAAAATGCATCCCTGAATGTAATAATCTGATGGGAGGTTTTTTTTATTGCAGGTGAACTTTATATGAAAACATTTTTCGGGATTCATTATCATTTTGTTTATTTCACACCACTTATGTAAAGCGTTTAAATCTTCTTGAAGGTGTACAGAGTCTAAATAACTTTTAATTGGTTTAATAAGTTTCAAATCATCTGCAAAAAGGAAAACTTCACTATGCTTGATTGTATTGGAATCCCTTATGAAAACATTGAAAAGCCATGGACCTAGATGTGACCATTGGAGAACCCCAGAACTGACTCTGTAAGAGACAGATCGTATAACAGGATCGGATAACTGTATAGTTTTTTTAATAGTGTATCATGACATACTCTGTCGAAGGCTTTCGAAAAGTCTGTGTAGATAGCATCGACTTGTATTTGATCGTCCATTAACATCACAATACGGTCTACATATGCCACCAGATTAGTGTTTGTCGATCTGCCTTTTACAAAACCATGTTAATTATTGTTTTGGTGTTGCTTAAAATAAAAAGCAAGGTGTGGAAGAACCATGGCTTCGAAAGTTTTGGCAATTACTGGTAAAATAGATATTGGCCTATAATTTTCAATTATATCTACATCACCTGATTTGTGGATTGGGACAACCTTCGCAACTTTCCATTTCAAGGGAAATGTTTGCAGACTCTTGTTAAATATCAAGCATAACGGACGACTTAATTGATTAGCACATCTCTTCAGGAATATAGGTGGGATGTCATCTGAGCCTGTGCTTTTGTTTACTTTAAGACTATTTAAATAAAGCTTTATTGATTTTCTTTCAAAATGCAAAAGGTGGTGAGAAGAGATGTGCCCATCAAGTCAGTCCCCCGCTCTTCGATGGTGGTTTGTGATGGTGGTGTGTGCTAGTTATATACTGCTGAAAAATGCGACACAAACGCGTTACAGATTTTGATTTCTCCCTCTACATTTTTACCCTGCATGTACATATTATTAGGATAACTATTATATTTTTTATTTTTATTTTTTAATAAAATCCAAAAGTATTTGGGATTTCTGCCTATACAATCTTCAATATTTTTAATGTAATTATTATAGCATTCCTTTGATTGCACCCTACAACGTTTACTTAATATTTGCAATGATATTTCATCTAATAGATTCCCGTATAATCAGAATTTTTTTAGTAGCTTATGTTTTTCTTCTATCATTTTGATAAGGCATCTTGTAAACCACGGTGGGTGCTTGTTGCCCTTGGATTTACATTTAGGTACATATTTATGTATTATTTCATGTAGTCTCCGGTAAAAGATATCGACCGTTTCGTTAACTGTACTGCAATTTTTGAATTCATGCAGCCAGTCAATTTCATCCAGTGCACTGTTTATTTTATCATAATCTGCCTTGAAAAAATTAATTCTTATTTTCTCTGTGTTATTATAAATTCCTTTGGATGACGTGTTATTATGAATAAATATCTCTAGCGGTGGATGAAATTGATCGGCTGGTACCAGAGGTATGAAATTCTGCGACACTTTAATGTTATTGTTATCACTCAAAACTAAATCTAATATTCTATCATTGCAGTTGCTAACATTGTTGTGTTGAGTAAAATTGTTAAGACATACATAATTTACAAATTCCTTCGCTACATTTACGTTATTTTTATTAATGTAGGTGACGTCCGTTTCGTTTGGAGACCATTTTATGCAGCTTAGATTAAAATCACCGACGACAACAACATTTTCAATGATTTCAGAGATCCTGTTGTAATTTTCTATGAAATGAGTAAGAACCTCATTTTTTACTATTCGCTGTTTGAACTCTTACCCATACTTCCTTACAATTACTTTAATATGTTTTTAGTCTGTACGAGTTAAATTTTTTCAAAACTGCCACTAATACACCACTTCCTTCTTTATTTTTATAAAGGTTGAATTTTGTCTATCTTTTCTGTAGACAATATACCGGTTATCAAACAATTCGGAGTCGTTGATTGGTTGTTTAGCCAAGTCTCTGTGAGTATTACAATATCATGGTTACAGTTCAGAAGGTTACATAGAAACTCATGTGTTTTTGTACGAAGCTCTCGCACGTTTTGGTAATATATAGATAACGAAAAGAATTTTATGAGTTTTCTCTTGCCTATCATGCATTGAACATCTCCTGTCTTATTCTAACTTATCTAAAGTTGTTTGGTTTTTTATCCATATGCATTATGTCGTTTCCGATTTCTGCACGAATATTTTTCCTTGCCTAACCCAAACAAAACGGTAGCGTTTTTCCTTAGTTTTTAACCTGGTCGCCGCATGTAATGCTTTATTTGCAGGTGACAGGTGTTCCATAATGTAAATAGGTTTCTTGTCTCCTGCCAGCCCGATGTGACTAGTGTTGATTTTATCTTGCTGGTTTATTTTGTTGAACATAATTACGTGAGCTAACATAGTGTCTCTCAGCCTTGGTGTTGCGAATTTTATTACAATAGAACGCGGTCTTTTGTCGTTGTTATTAATTTTTGCAACTCTAGTGCATTAAACTATGTCGTCTTCCAAGATGTTACACGACACTGTTTTGGCTATTTGCATTATAGTTGTTATCAAATTTTCATTCCTGTGTTCTGGTAAATTTTGAATTTCTATATTATTACATCTGTTTTCTGGTCCATGTTCTCTAGTCTATTTTGTAAGTTTTGTATAACTGATTGTTGATTTTTGGTTTCTTTTTCAAGGTTATCTAACTTAGTTTGGTATTTTGCTATATTATTTTTTGCAGATTCATAGCTTTCATTCAAAAAAATCATCGACTGTTCTATATTGTTTATTTCTTCTCTAACTGATTTTAATTCTTCCTGAATCAAATCTCTTAGTATACATCTAATATCTACTATAAAACCAGTCCTCATGCTCTGTATTTCATTTTTAATTATATCTCTAATGTCTTGTTTTGTGATTTGTATATCTTTAGGCGAAGAAGAATTAGATTTACAATCAGCAGTTTTGACTTTATTGTTTTCAAAAATCTTAGTTACATTCTTAACCGTTGGTTTAATTGTATTATTTACTCGGCGTCGGCTATTAGCTTTACACTCGTGGCAAACCCAGGTCTCATTACTATCAATATCATCGATACTGTTGATGCATACTTTGTGGTAGTTTTTTGTACATAGGGCACAATTAAGATAGTCTTCCTCTTTTACTAATACTTTGCACTTAGTGCATACTGATTCTGTTCTTTTATTAACATTATTTTTTTTTGGTGGCATAGTTAATGAAATAATGTTTCAATTAATAAGTTTTTCTATTTTTCTTCACTGACATATATTTCAAGAAGAAGAAAAAAAAATGTAGAATCGATCCCGAACTCGTCGAGTGACACCTTAGGGTCTTTGCCGCTACACCAATCGCGTACTTGTCAGAGAGTTAAAAATGTTATTCCTTATGTACCATTGTTATGACGTATAAAATTAACTGAAGGTAGGTTAATACTTCTCAAACTCAGTCACTATTTTTATTTAGCTGTTACCGACACAAAAAGTTATTGTTGTTTATTCCGATTTGTTTATCATTTCTTTGTGCAAAAGATATACTTTAGGTGATTGTTTACTGCTTATTAATACTCTTACACTCACTTTACAATCACATTTGATCGCCACTCACTATTCCTGTTAAGATTTCTCTTCTTTTTCCTTTTAGGTGCACTTTTGTATACTAGAATTATTAGTTATTATATATTATTAGGGTTATTATATATATGTTTTTATTTATCAATACAATAACACTTAGGCATCAGTCAATTATAAGCACACAAACACACACATTTATTGACTTTATGTAATTTTTACTGTGAGAATATTACGGAGCTTTTTATTCCGTGTCGCACCGTACCGTTACCATTGACGTATTCAAGGTATTGTATTTAAAAACTCCTCTTAATATAAAGTATGCTGTACAGTAACATATAGTATATTGAAAGTAACCAAGATTTGTATTAAAAGAAAAAAAATACATATTCATGTTTTGATGATTTTTTTTATAATACATTAGGATATTTTATTTAATATATATTTACATAAAGCATTTTATTTAAACGAATTTGAAAGTTACATGACAGGTGACGCATTTTTTATGTTCATTCAAATTTTTAATTGATTAAATTGCAATAACACAATCGTGTAGGTGGTGTAGACACTGATGAGAGACAGCAGTAACGAGCAGTTGACGGGGAAGATGCGCCAGACGGTGAACTTCATCGGACTGATTTCAAGGAATTTGAGTCCATCTGAAATTTTATTTCGTAACGCGTCATCTGAAAATAATGAATAGATTATCTGTTCGATTACCATTCACTTGAGTTTTGCTTTTAAGACCTGTTAAACAAATATTAAGAGAAAACCTTATTACACTAAGATAGACAAACAATTCTTGACAAAATTAAATTTATTATAATAAGCAAAGTTCAAACCAATACAAAATTTTATTTATCATCATCAACAGCCAATCATTGTCCACTGCTGAACATAGGCCTCTCCCAAAGTGCGATAAAGTTCCCTGACCTCCGCCTTCCGCATCCAGTCGGTGCCCGCCATCTTCTTAAGGTCATCGGTTCTTCTGGCTGGAGGGCGCCCTAAGCTGCGTTTGTCGATCCGCGGTCTCCACTATAGGACTCGTCTGCTCCAACGGCCATCGATCCTACGGCATACGTGACCAGCCTACTGCCACTTCAGGCTGCTAATTTTGCAAGCTATGTTGTGGCTCCGGTTCTTTTCCGGATAACCTCATTTCTGATCTTTTCGATGAATGACGATATCATCGGCAAATCGAAGGTGTGAGATCGAAATCGAGTGTGTGAAAATGTCTTCCAACACGTTGGTGAAGAGTTTCGGGGATATTACATCCCCCTGTCTCATCCCTCTGCGTAGTTGGATCGCCTTCGTCTTACAGTCCTGGATGTGGACAGTCATTGTAGCGGCGTTGTACAGACATCTCAGTACCTCGATATATCTCCAATCGATATGACTTATCTGCAATGAGTCGAGCACTGCCCAGGTTTTGATGGAGTCGAAGGCTTTCTCTTAGTCCACAAATGCCATACACAGCGGCTGATTGTACTCTTCGGTCTTCTGCACAATCTGCCGAAGAGTATGAATGTGGTCCACGGTGCTGTAGCCTGATCGAAAGCCGGCTTGCTCTGGAGGCTGGAACTCGTCAAGTCGTCTGGCGAGACGGTTCGTGACGACTCTTGAGAACAGCTTATGCACGTGCCTCAGGAGGGAGATTGGTCTTTAGTTTTTCAAGAGGGTTTAATCACCTTCTTGAAAACAGTACCACCTCACTCCCGCTCCACGTTTCCGGGGTCTTGCCATATTGGATGACGGAATTAAAGAGGCTTGCTAGCTCTTTCAGGACCGGAGTCCCGCCTGCCTTAAGTAACTCTGTTGTGATTCCGTCATCTTCAGGAGCTTTGTTGTTTTTAAGTTGTTCTAGAGCGGCCCTACTCTCGCCTGGGTCAACGACCGAGAGTTCGTCGGAGTAATGGCGCGTCAGAGGGATGCGCTGGTCATCAATACTGATTCCTACGGGCTTATCCGATCTTGAAGAGAACAACTGCTCATAAAACCTCTTTACTTCTCCGACAATCTCAAGCCTAGAGGTAACGACCCCACCATGTTCAGTTTTAAGTTTTGTCAGACGCGGCCTCCCAAACTTGTGAGCGAACACATTCGATCCCCGATTTTGCTCAATCGCAGCCTCGATGGCACGGGTATTGAAGCGTTGGAGAACGTGTCGCGTCAGCGTTTTTATTGTTCGTTTAAGGCCTTATCTGACAAAAACGATGGTAGTTCTTGTCGTTTCATGATTTAATTTACAGAAATTATATAAACATCATAATTTTAACATAGTCCGTTCAAAGGTGCTAACAGAATTCAAATTAAATTAAGTTTTAAGTATTGCATAAAATAAATTAATTATGATTCAGAATAATTCATACTATTAAATCATTATACTTACTATTATAAATCCTGTATCGTCTAATCAAACTAGATTTTATCTTATCCGCTTCGGCGCTACATAATTCTCCAAAAACAGCCGGAAGACATGGCAGAGCGATATTGAGTAACGTCTCAATAACAAATATAATATTGAGCTGTAAAGACAAATAATATTCTATTTACATATTTTGTACCTCGTTTTATTCTAAGTCTTATTTTTTTTGTTCGAAGCATTGAAATAAGCTACATTATCATTGTTTAGTATTAAATATTTTACAACTCGACAAAATTTTGTCATAGATACAAAGAAAAAATTATAGGACTTACTTGAGATTTTATATTTCCACTTATAATGTCAACGGTACTTAGCAAAGCTATAAAGCAAGACGGTAAGTCCATCAGCATCTGTAACAGAAAATAGTATTAAAAGGATCATTAAGATATTTGAAAAATAAAACAGTAAACATAAATATGTTTTGTTGGAACCAGTCTTTATATACTTGCCAAGGACTTCGGTGCATTGCCAATGTTCTTGATACTTTGTAATAATCTTCTATAAATTAGCAAATATTCAACCAACTTCATGGTTAACAATTTGACTTGTATTTCGTTGTCAAGATTTGTAGTGCTTGCAAAGTTATCCATTGCTTTTCTAAGAGACTTCACACGAAGCCACAATATCTCGAACATCAAGATCCTGGTCATGTGACTCAAATGTGATGTTAATGTCATTAACGTATTTGTTACAATAATTATCATTTTAAAGTAATTAACAGAGAATTTCGAAGCTATCACAAATCGAAATAAATCCAAACCGAGAACACCGATGAACACAGGAAAACAAAATAGTACTTTGTGTTTTTTTATTTTAACGAGTCCCAAAGAATCGACCTTATCCGATTCTTCCAAGTAATTGAAGAAATTTTCTCCGTCGCTCAGATGGGCCACTAATAGTACCAAGTTCAAACTCACTATTTTGAGTATAATGAGAATGAACGTTCCATAGTGCTCAGCAGCCATCCATTCATACTTACAGAAGTACATCACAACTATTGCATATACTATGCAATAAATCTTAGCGATGACAGTGAATGCAAAACTTTTGTGAAGTTTTGAGTATAATCCTAAAATTAAACGGGTGGTCATTATTATTTTAATCATATTATGATCGTTCTTATCGAGTTTGTTACATTCCTGAACACGCATTATGGAATTTGAATAAAAAACTTTTTAACTGAATGTTCTGACCTACAAGCTAACAAAACTGAGTACAAAAGAATAATCACTAAAGTGGTTTGATAAACATCATTACTACTATGCATAATTTAGACGCTTTTAATCAAACTTGTGTCAAACGCTTTTAATCAAAATAATAATTGAACTGAC
This sequence comes from Nymphalis urticae, assembly GCA_905147175.2. Lineage (NCBI taxonomy): Eukaryota > Metazoa > Arthropoda > Insecta > Lepidoptera > Nymphalidae > Nymphalis > Nymphalis urticae. The sequence goes on along the minus strand of LR990000.1, from coordinate 9,711,960 downwards.
GTAAGTGGAACTTATTTGTGTCGGTCTCAAGTTTACCTTATATTTATATATTTGTCGAGTAAAGAAAAAAGACTTTAAAAAGTATTAGTGTATATAGTATTAATGTGTCAAGTTAGAAATAGATCTTTCGTTCAGTCAAATCTAAATAAACGAACAGTTCATTGAACTTTTAACTTCATCGTAGAAAGCAACAAGAATGAATATACATCTGTGACGTGAATTCGTTTTGTTTTAATAAAGTTTGAATAAAAAACTTAACTCCATGTATTTTTATTTTCTACGACAGATCTATTTTTATATAATAACACAGATAATAAATTGTAAAGCTAAGATTCTTGATTCAGATAATAATGAATGAACTAACACGCAACACAATAAGAATACCAGGAACGCACATTTTTTCATTATTTTATTTGACACACAGTATTAATCCTTATCAAAGTTAATGTAATTCTTATTTTAAGGGTCTTACGCATAATAAAAAATACAATTTACACTTTACAAATTAAAGCCTGGCTCTTTGGTGTCTGTATTTATATATTATTTAAGAAAAATCGCATTATTATTTCTTATTTATTCATTATTAAAATTTAAAACGCTATATAAAAATTCTTGCCGCCGTGGAGGCCATTGAAGTTTAAACATATTTATCTTTTAAGCCATATACATAATTTTAATTAATATTTTAGGAGTTATGGCGGAATTAATTCTGACAAAATAAAAACTTTCGCGGAAGAAAAAATATTATAAAGGTGGCTAACGGTGTGGTGGCGAAGTAGCCAGCGCAAAGATTTCGTCTATCCATTCGTATATCATACCATGTTTACTTGGTAGGACTTTGTACAAGCCCGTCTATGCTATGGTAATATTGATATGTTCCAGTTTGAGGGGCGAATGAGCTAGTGTAACCTGAGGCATAAGGGACATAACATCTTATAGCTCGCAAAGCTGCTGGCGCATAGGTGATGATTAATATTTTTACATTACCAATGTCTATGGGTGGCGGTGAATAAAACACATAACGGGTCAACTTTTTCAAGAAGTCTGTGTCATAATGCGGGACTATTGTAGAATAAGTCACCACTCACACATAGAAGCCAAATATAAAAATAGGGCATGTTGTTGTGCATGCTTTATTCACATGTATTATTTATATGTCCTGTACTGTACACACATACACTGTAATGTATGGGCGAATAGATCGATTGGCGAATGTTTATACCTTATTGATTAAAAATGCACGGGAAAAAATCCTTATCATTACCAAGTCGGGACATTTGGCGCTGCATTCATTTATATGTGTATTATATAACTTTAATTATTTGACAAAATTTATATAAGTATAATATTGTTGAATAGCACAAACTAGAAAACACAATTATTATCAGGGTGTATTCAATATCATCAATCTTTAATCAAAATTGCAACGGTATCATTACTTTAATTAATCTATACTGATGTGTGAAGCGGAGGAGTTTGATTGTTTATTTTGTTTTTTTTTTATTAAAAATAACTGGCAAATGACAATGGGTACTGTAAGAAATATTAGCCAGCCCCTACAATGTCAACACAAAACCAAACTTAGGATCTAGATATTATCTCCCTTGTGCCTGTAGTTACACTAGCTCTCTCGATCACCAAGCAGAAACTCAGTAATACTAATTGCTGTTTGGCGGTTAAATATATGATGTGTGAGTGGTTCCTACCCAGGCAGGTGGGTTTACGCATAGCGCTACCACGGGCAGCTACGAGCAGCTATTTATTTATAATGTTATGTTGCGATAAAGGAGAATCATTAAAAAGAACATGGAAACATTACGTTTTCGTTCCTATTTTACAAAGTAGAACTCATGAAAAGAAAGTAAAGTATTATTGATAAATAACGTACGTATAAAACGAATGACTTCTTATGTGTTAACTCCTTGGGAATGAAATGGTCACCTCGAGGATTTATCCATGACTAACATAAATACCATTCATCATTCCTTAAAGGCCTCCTTTAATGTCTTTCCTTAAATGTGTTTTTTTTTAAATATATTTGCCGGTAGGGCTAATGACTCAACTCCACCTGATGGTAAGTGGTAATAGAGTCCAAACGCGACGACGGCCAGTACAGTCGGGAAGAAGGTTCTGCACTAGCCGCCTTCGCCTTGCCGGCCCGCAAGATGCCCCTTCACGCCTCGTTTGAAGGAACCCGTGTTGTAAGAGAAGTGGAACACGAAAGCTGGTAAGGAATTCCATTTTTTGGAAGTGCGACAAAGAAAAGAGTTGCCAAATTTTTTTGTACGCGATGGAATTGATGACACAGTTAGGCGGTGACATCGAGAGCCAGCCAGACTTATGAAGGAAAGGGGAAGCAGAAATTAGAGAGAATAATTCCTCGGAGCACTCGCCGTGTTACAGTCCATAGAAAGCGCTCAGCGCTGCTATCTCTCGACGCAATTGTAAAGGCTCGAGGGTGTTTGTGACCTTTAAGTCGTCAATTATGCGGATCGCACGTCGGTGCAACCGATCCAAGGCCTCAAGTAGGTACTTAGCGGAGCCATCCGAAAAGTACGAGCAATATTCATTGCAAGACCGTACCTGTGTTTTGTACAGAAGGCACAGTTGTTGTGGCGTGCAAAAACGCCGCACCTTGTTCAGAACTCCGAGTTCCCGTGAAGCTGTTTTTATAACAGCCTCGATGGACATTAAGAGCCCTTGGACTAAGGTCGCAGCGAACGTCCATCCCCAGCATGGCAATTTTGCTTTGTATCACCAGCGGAGTGCCACAGAGAGCGGGAAGAGGGGAAAATGGTGACTTTTTCACTGTGAGAGCGCATACCTGTGTTTTTTTGGCATTAAACTCAACAAGATTATCAGAGCCCCATTTGGCGATGAGCTCTAACGTCCTATTAAGTTCAATGACAAGATCCTCCCGCCTCTTCTCAATTTTCGCTCGCCCAGCCACTGCGCGTCCGTGGTATCCACCATGCACTGTACTATCGTCTGCAAAGCAATGAATGTACTCGAGAGAGAGAGCATATCATTGATATGCAAAAGAAAGAGTGTGGGAGATAGCACAGATCCCTCGGATACCCCAGCATTCACTACATAGAATTGTGAAGCGCAACCATCAACTAAAACACGAAGGCTGCGCTTGTGAGGGAAACTGGCAATCCAGGTGCAAAGCTGAGCAGGCAGACCATATGCCGGCAGATTCTAGAGAAGACTTCTGTGCCCTGTCGAAAGCCTTGGAGATATCAAGGCTGACAGCCAACGATTCCCCATGTTTGTCGATAGATTCACCCCAGAGGTGTATTACGTACGCTAGAAGATCACCTGTAGACCGTTTTGGTCGAAACCCGTACTGGCGATCATTAATTAGACGGTGATCTTCTACGAAATGGATCAATTGGTTGTTTAGAATTCGTTCCATCACCTTACAGAGTACTGTGGTGATAGCTATTGGCCGATAATTAACCGGGTCAGACCGATCCCTTTTTTGGGAACCGCTTGCACATTATCTCTTCTTCAAACCTCCGGCACACATCCCGAAGAAAGAGAAAGTTGGAACAGGCGCTTTAACACACTTCTTCAGCACTATGGCTGGAATTCCATCGGGACCGCTAGCTTTCTGTACATCAAGTGATTGCAGCTCCGCACACACGTTCATCAAGTTGCCTGATTTTGCTGTCAGGCATCGTATGGCCACATGAAGGTATAGTTGGTGGCAGCGCACTACAATCTTCGATGACGGAGTTATCGGCAAAGAGTTTTGCCAGGAGATCAGCTTTCTCTTGCGGACTGTGAGCTAGCGATCCGTCCAGATTACTGAGTGGTGGCAGCAAAGGTTGGCAGAAATGGTTTTGCACAGACTTGGTCAGACGCCAGAAGCTACGGGAGCCCCTAGGATGCGAAATAAGGTCATGACCAATCTGTCCAATGCGCTGTGCATCCGCTTTCGTGTATGCCTTCCTACAAGACTTGGAATGTTAATTGTAGTTTGCTTTCAGTGAGTCAATGTTAGATGCCCCGCTAATGCAGCTATTGATCTACTCGCGATATGCCGCTTGCTTAGATGATACAGCATCAGCACATTCACGAGTAAACCAACGGTTCCGCGTACCCCTACTGACGAAATCTGAGCTAGAAATGTAGTAATCCATTCCCAACATGATCTCGTCAGCAACAGCAGCGGCACTAGCTGTCGGGTCATTCCCACTGAAGCAACGTTCCTTCCAAGGGACTGACGCATAATAATCGCGCATACCGTCCCAATCTGGTGGTGGCAGCTTGGTGGTTGGCAGTACTTTGGTAGATATATGTGTGGCTGTGATCCGAAGAACCAAGTGGAGCTTGAACCAAAGATTGCAGTGTTGCAGATGTCCATGGGCGGTGGGAGTCACTTTCTATCAGGTAAGCTTCCAGTGACTTGTATATTAATTGTTTTTAATATAAGCTTTAAATGTATTTTATATAAAACCCTCCTTAATATTAAATCTACTGTATTACATACATTTAAGTTAACCAAGATTTTAATTATAAACAGAAAAAAATAATTTTACATTTGATGAAAATATTTATAATACTTTAGAATATTTTGAATTTTATTTAACATTAAAGTAATACTATCTAAGTTAGAGCGGAGTAAAGTACGAAAGTCGAGGTCAACATAATTTTTTTTTTAACTTTATTAATATTTCCAATAAATTTTAATTTAATTTTAAGGCATTTTTATTTAATGAATGTTTAGGCTAAATATCTTCAGGCACACGCATTTTTTATCGTCGTCGTTTAAACTTTTAATTGATTAAATTGCAATAACACAATCGTGTAGGTGGTGAAGATACTGATAATAGACAGCAGTAACGAGCAGTTGACGGGGAAGATGCGCCAGACGGTGAACTTCATCGGACTAATTTCAAGGAATTTGATTCCATTTCAAATTTTATTTCGTAGCGCGTCATCAGAAAATAATGTACAATTACAGATTATCTGTTGATTAGCATTGATTTCAGTTTTTCAAATGTAGAGTTAAATATTAACTTAATATGTTAATTAACAAAATATGTTAATTACCTTCTCTTCAAAAGGGAGAAAAGGCCTTAACCCAGCAGTGAGATATTAACAGGCTGTTACAGGTTGTATAAATTTAAAGTACAAAGTTTCTTCCAAACCAATACAAATTTTTATTTAATTATTTGATTTTATATTAAAAATTGAACTTTACTTCCATACTCATCTATACATATAATAAAACTGTGTGCGCTATACATTGAAAATATTTACAATATATATATATATATATATATATATATATATATATATATATATATATATATATATATATATATATATAGGTAGTTGAGTGGTTGGAAAGGTGGAACAGAGGATTTATATTGTGCAGTAGGGTGCTGAATTTGTTTTAAAAAAAAGTGGTTCGAGTGCCCTAGAAATGTTTGTTCAGTAGATTGTCATTAAATCAGACATGCTTAATACGTACAAAAAGATTTCTTTAATATGATTATTTATCGAATTTATAAAAGCATAGGAAAAACTTGTGCATGGTAATATACCTGCGATGTCATTTTTTATATATTATATATATATATACTGCACAGATATCTAGTAGTAGTGTCTTTGGTCGTTTTATAGTGCAAAGTCAGAGCATGTGACTCATGAAATGTTAAACCATAAAACTTACTATTATAATTCCTGTATCGTCCGATCAAATTAGATTTTATCTTATCCGCTTCGGCGCTACATAATTTTCCAAACACAGCCGGTAGACATGGCAGAGCGATATTGAGTAACGTCTCAATAACAAATATACTATTGAGCTGTAAGGACAAATAATATTCTATTTACCTCATGTCTATTTTGTATAAAATATTCTATTTTGTATCTCGTTTTTTTTTCTAAAAGAAATAGATTTAGCTATTCTATTATTTTTAAGCACTAAATCTTTTACATCTCTACGAATTCTTTGTATAGATATGAAGAATAAAATAATAGTACTTACTTGAGATTTTATATTCCCACTTACAATGTCTACTGTACTAAGTAAAACTATAAAACAATTCGGTAAGGCCATCAACATCTAAAACAGAAAATGGTATTTGAAACAACATTTAAATATTTGAAAAATAAAACATTAAACATAAATATGTTTTGTTGGAACCAGTCTTTATATACTTGCCAAGGACTTCAGTGCATTGCCAATGTTCTTGATACTTTGTAATAATCTCCTATAAATTAGCAAATATTCAACCAACTTCATGGTTAACAATTTGTCAAGATTTGTAGTGCTTGCAAAGTTATCCATTGCTTTTCTAAGAGACTTTACACGACCCCACAATATCTCGAACATCAAGATCCTGGTCATGTGACTCAAATGTGATGTCAATGTCATTAACGTATTTGTAACAATAATTATCATTTCAAAATTGACAAAAAATTGTAATGCTATCACAGATCGAAAAAAATTCAAGCCGAGAACACCGATGAACACAGGAAAACAAAACAGTACTTTGTGTTTTTCTATTTTAACGAGTCCCAAAGGATCGACCTTATCCGATTCTTCCAAGTAATTGAAGAAATTTTCTCCATCGCTCAGATGAGCCACTATTAGTACCAAGTTCAAATTAACTATTTTGAGTATAATAAGATAGAACGTTCCATATTTCTCATCAGCCACCCAGGTCAACTTACATAAGAACATCAAAACTATTGCATATAGTATACAATAAAGCTTAGCAATAACAGCGAATGCAAAAGTTTTGTGCAATTTTGAATATAATCCTAAAATTAAACGGGTTGTCATAATTAATTTTATTATAATATAATCGTTCTTATCGAGTTTATTAAATTCCTGAACACGCATTTTGGAACTTCAATAAAAACTATTTAATTCAATGTTCCGGAACACGGAAACTACCAACCCACAGAACTAATAAAAATAGACTAAACATCAGTACTACTACGCATAATTTATTTGCTTTTAATCAAAATTATGTATAAAATGTATTGACACTTAGTAAGTGAAAATTTGTCTGTGTCAAGTTGATTTCAATTAATTATCTTCTAAATTTAAATTAATATATACACAAATATTATAAAGACGTAAAGGTTTGATTTTTTGTATGTTTGTTTGTAGGCTTCTTTTAATTTCAAAAAATTAGAAATCCTTTTCAAAATTGCAATAATGTAACCCAAGGTATTTTTCAACGTCATTTTTGTTCAGTCATTATTTGGCTTGTTTATTAATATAGTCATCCTTATTAATATAATACAAATTACTTTAGATACTTTAGATTCAATGATACAGTGGAATTCTCATATGACAATCTTTATAAGTAAGCTCGGCTCCACTTCCTACGTGTTTAGGAAAGCTAATGAGCCAACAGACGATGACACTGCTTGAGTATTACATTTTCTTTATTTTTATATTATCATGTTTTGTGATATATATGATATTACTTTGGGGTGACGCTTCGTACATAAATATACAAGTATTGTCACTTTTTAACTTCAGTCGGTCGTTTGTTTAGTTTTCAGATTACGTGTGTTAGATATTTTAGGTGTATAATTTATTAAGCTTTTGTGATTTTATCTGAAATATGACGACAAATGTTGAATATGCCGTCGACGTCATCTCCGCCGAGCAGGATCGACCCTTTCCCGTTCCGTCTCCTTCTGGACAATGACGGTCTCACAGAAGGAGGCTACGGCCCTTCACGCCGATTCCCTGCAGAGCGTTGCTGACACGACTGCTCGCAGGGATAGGTCTTGTCTGGCTTTGCGGACCAGGATCTGCCTCTCCGCATTCCACGCGGGGCACGCCTCCAGCGTATACTGAGCGGTATCCCGGTCCGCACCGCAATGGTGACACATCGCGGACTATTCGCGTCCGATCTTACAAAGACATTCTCCAAACAACCGTGACCGGTCATTACCTGCGTAAGTCGGAAGGTGACTCGTCGCTTTCGTCTCATCTCTATGTAAACCCCTACCCTGCACGTGCAAAGCCGGGATGAGTATGAATGTATATATGTAATGTCTTTGAGAAACGTTAATCGTTTTATGAATAATTAATTACATAGAAGGCAAACACTCAATGTTTTTGATTTATATGTTTTGTATATATATTATAACAGCTTTTATTTATTCCAAACACTAACTGTTTGAAAAACAATAATTAAAGTTTTGTTAGTTGGATAGTGTTACTGTACTTATATCCTATATTAGTAATGTTATTACTCCTCGTCGGTGTATGGACCGCTACTTGCGGTAAAAGCCTCCTCCAACTCCTACCATCTATCTCTCTGCTTTGATAACCTAGGCCGTAAATTCCCCGCTATATTGATGATGTCATCATTCCATCTTTTCAGGGGCCTACCTCTTCTTCGTTTTTTATCTCTGGGTGTCCAGTTGGTCACCACTTGAGTCCATCTGTTCGAGTCCAGTCTTTGTAAATGTCCTGCCCATTTCCATTTGAGTTCCAATATTTGCTTTTTGACATCTCTTGCTTTGGTAATTTTTTTTTATTTTCTTATTCTCTACTCTATCTCTTAGTTTTATTTTCATAAAGCTTCGTTCAATGGCGCGCTGACAGATCCTAATTTTTTCCATGTTTTTCCTTGTTAGTGGCCATGTCTGGCAGGCGTATTTGAGACAAGGCATTAAGCATCGTTTTTTTTTCTAAAAGCTTCATTGCTTTGGTTTTTAGTCTCGTTGGTAGTGTTCCTTTGAATATCTCCTTCATCGCCTAGTATTTATTCCATGTGCTTTGTATTCTTCTGTCTACCTCTTTACTGGTGCACTCTTTGAATGATATCAAGTGGCCAAGATAGATGTAGTCTTCCACATACTCTATAGGAACTGATTCAAATGAATTTGAATCATCAATCAATCAAATCATTACAATTTAAAGTCAATATTCTTATTGATATCGGAAGATAATTTATTACAAAATTTTAGAAAAGGGGATATGCTTTTTTGTACGTTGCATTAGCACAGTTCCAGGCGGGTAAATAAGTGGTATTGTTTACTAAGTAATTCACGGGTCTCTAACCTGATGTTTACTCGTAAAGGTACAAAAAAACTTCCAATCTGCTCCCACTCGGTTTTTCAGGTACTACGGTGAACAGTTCTGGCGAGAGCGGGTCCCCTTGTTTTACTCCTCGCTCTATTTGAAAGTATGTGCCTACTGTGTCCAGCTTTACTAGAGTTGTGGTAGATGGTGTCGTGATGTCGGATAATAGTTTATCATATTCAGTATATTTTTCAATTATTTGTTTTAGCGTATGTATATGGTTGATGGTAGAATAGTTTTTCCTGAATCCTGTTCTACTGGTTGATTCTCATCGATTAGCGCTGAGCTACTCCGGAGCAATGTCGAACTAAATAATTTATAGAGACAGGGTATTAAGCTTATAGGTCTATAATTCGTAAATAATTTAGGGTCTTCTTTTTTGTATATAAATACTATTTCTGAGCACGTCCACTATTCCGGAATCTTTTTCTTTTCTAATATAAGATTGAACACCGTTGTAAGTGCTCATATTAAGTGGTCTTTACCAGCGATAATCAAGTCGTTTGTCATGCCATCTGGACCTTTTGCCATTGGACGTTTTTAGCCTCTTAATAGATAGCTCTATCTCGCATTCCAAAAAAGCTAATACTGGGTCCTTATTGGCTGTCATGTGATCTGAGATCGTGTCATTCTGAGGTTGTTGTTTAGTGTATAGATCTTTGAAAAATTGTATAGCTATGTTCATAAGATGGTTGTTTTTTTGACAAGAAAGCCCTTTTCGCCTTTTGTTTCTCCATAGTAGTATAAGATATAGTTTCCTCTGTTTTCGATTTGGTTTCCTAATCTTCTTACTTCTGAGATACCAATAATATCCCAGTTTATAAAGGAGATAGGCTGTTCCATTTCAATTTTTTTTATTTTTTATTTCCGGAAGGGCAATTCACAGTTAGGCGGTGACATCGAGAGCCAGCACGTGTAGATTTTTGAAGGAAGGGGAAAGCAGGAATTATAGAGAATAATTTCTCAGAGCACTCGCCGTGATACAGTCGATAGAATGCGCTCAGCGCTGCTATCTCTCGACGCTAAGGCTATGTAAAGGCTCGAGGGTGTTAGTGACCTTCACGTCGCCAATAATGCGGACCGCACGTCGCTGCGACTGATCCAAGGACTCAAGTAGGTATGTAGCGGAACCATCACAAAGATGCGAGCAATATTCAACGCAGGACCGTACCTGTGTTTTGTACAACAGGCACAGTTGTTGTGGCGTGAAACCTTGTTCAGAACTCCGAGTTTCCGTGAAGCTGTTTTTATAACAGCCTCGATGTAATCCCTTGGACTAAGGTCGCGACGAACGTCCATCCCCAGCATGGCGATTTTGCTTTGTATCACCAGCGGAGTGCCACAGAGGGAGGGAAGAGGGGAAAACGGTGACTTTTTGGCTGTGAGAGCGCATACCTGTGTTTTCTTGGCATTAAACTGAACAAGATTATCAGAGCACCATTTAGCGATGAGCTCTAATGTTCTATTGAGTTCAACGACAAGATCCTCCCGCCTCTCCTCAATTTTCACTTGCCCAGCCACTGCGCGTCAGTGGTATCCACCATGCACTGTACTATCGTCTGCATAGCAATGAATGTTCTGTAAAATAATTCATAATATACTGAAAAATAATTCCCTGTGGCCAAATATTCTCATTAAGATACAACGAAAGTTTACTTTGTGAAACAAAAAGCTTGTAGGCGTCGTATTCACATTGGCGCTTAATTGAAATTTTCTCTAATGTAACACTCTCCTTAGTTTTGTTCTTAATATAGTTAATTATATCCGATTCTGGCGTATCTTTATGAACGTTTGTTATAAATAGAGGTATTTTTCTATCAGCCGCCCTGAATTTTTCTTCCGATTCAACCACAACATTTCCCATTTTGCCAATGAGGCGGTTTTTCAATTTTTGCGATCTCTTCTGTACAACTGTCCAGCCTTCACTTGGATCATGAACCTTAGCAGCCGCAGCATAAGATTTAATTTGCGCTGACCCACCCGGCTGATCGTTCGATTCGCTCGATACTCGCGATGACTCATTTACAGTGCTAATCGCTTTCATGCCTCGGCCGCCGCCTCGGATGATACAATCGTCCGCATCTGTCGACTGTTGATGAACAATACTTTGAATCGCTGTATTACTACCCTCCACTGTAGTACTTTTGCATATCATTGATATGCAAAAGAAACAGAGCGGGAGATAGCACAGATCCCTGGGGGACCCAGCATTTACTACATAGAATTGTGAAGCGCAACCATCAACTAAAACACGAAGGCTGAGCTTGTGTAGAAAGCTGGCAACCCAGGTGCAAAGCTGAGCAGGCAGACCATATGCTGGCAGCTTGGAGAGAAGACTTCTGTGCTAGACCCTGTCAAAAGCCTTGGAGATATCGAGGCTGACAGCCAACGAATCCCCATGCTTGTCGATAGCTTCACCCCAGACGTGTGTTACGTACGTTAGAAGATCACCTGTAGACCATTTTGGTCGAAACCCGTACTGACGATCATTAATTAGACATTCGACTGTCCTCCAGGTATAAAATGTCTCGCGATCTGATTTTGAGGAGTAATTTAAGACCTCGTTTTTTCTGGTTGTGATGAATATTTTCTTTACTACTTTACACCACTATTCACTTAGATATAGCTTTGAAAATATATAAATACTAGCTGACCCGGCAAACGTTGTTCTGCCATATCAATTATATTTCTTACATCCGTTCTTTTTTCTTTATTCCAGTGAGTCAACCGCGTCTTCTTATTGCCTTTCAATCGATTCAATTATTAGCAACTAACAGTTTTTATTAAAACAGACAAATTGAATTACTGCTAAATATAGTTTAATATTTTACTCAAACTAAATAAAGAAACATAGTCAGTTCAAAAGCGGCGCTGCTAACAGAATTCAAATGGAATTACGTTTTACTTATTGCATTAAATAATTAAATTTGATTCAGAATAATGATATTATTTCTAAAGGATTTGATTTTAAATATTGTCAAAGTAATTAAAGCCCCTTAACAATAAATTAAACATCAAAAATGTCTTAAAAAGTTGCAAACAATCGAAACAGAGTACTATAAATTAAATATTGTTATAATCGCTTGATAAATAATGATCATTTTTTTTCTTTTTTTTTTCTTTCGGTAGTTTTTTTGAGGCTGAGCATATGATTATATATATTACTTATATCACTATATTATATCACTTCTCTGATTATACAGTCAATAGTAAACACTAGAATCACGTGTATATTGAATGTATGTAATGTATGTATCAAGTATACATGATAATTAATTTACATGATTTATTAATTATTTTTCAAGATTGCATTATTTACACTTGCTATAATTTCGGTTTCTTGACTTTCCTCCATAAATTGCGATAAAGACACGATATAAGTCCAGTGTAATTAAAACGATAACAAAAAAAACAATGTAAGGTTGGGGAAGGAGAGACCCGATGAGGAACGAAGTCCTTTGCGATTTCAGGAAATTCAGGAACAGCCTTGCTATTGGATACGTGCCGATGAGCAAACCGTTCTATTTGGATTTGTTCGTCTGTCCTTTCTGTTCTATTATTACACATGCTTGATGCTTTATTAGTTTAACATACACAAATAGACCAAATTGCTGTATTTACTGTTAAAAACGGTATAGCGATAATGTATTTGATCTTTTGTATTTTACCAACCTTTTTAATATCATAAAACACGTTTATATTTCTTATCAATAAAATAAATCGTTAAATTTTTTGCTAATTTTTAAATTTTAAAATGACGTGATGCTTCCCTTGAATGACGTGGACGAAAGTTCGATGAGGTTGAGGTTCACTATAAGTAATACTTTTGATACTGTTAATAAAAAATACTAAAATCGTGATTACAAAATGGTAGGATGAGTTAGGAGGGTGATAATTTGGGGTTGTATGTATTTTTTGACGCTAAATCTAAATAAAATACGAAATAAAAAAAATGACAAAAAAAATCTGGATAGGGACACCCTTAACACCTAGCGGTATGAACTATACTTTACGACTTATTTATTTATTTAACACTTATTGCACAACATATAAATACTATAAGAGAAACAGGAAGCAACAAAGAAAAAGTAACATAAAAAATGGTGCGCAAAGGCGGCCTTATTGCTTATAGCGAACTCTCACAGACAACCTTTGGTAAAAGAATTTTTGTAAAGGGCAGGTAAGTGTATTTACATATAAAAAGGAGATTCTAAATATTTAATGAAACACGCATATCTACATTCCACTAAATACATACAATAATACATACTTACACATACATATACATATATATATACATACATACATATATACATATATATTTACATACACATATATATACATATACATACTACATATAATAATAGAGTATAAAATTATATATAAATAATTATAAACTACATACAATTTCATACATATGTACATACCTTACTTAGATATGGACAAATAATAGCTCTTCAAGCGGTATTTAAAAATGCTCAATGAATTCGACTGACGAATATCTGTAGGTAGTGCATTCCATAGTTTGATGGTTTTTGCCGTAAAAGAGTTACTATAGGTTTGTGTCCGACTGCAATAAACTAGTTTATTGTCATCCGAAGAACGCAGGTTGTGTGCGCTGTCGCAACCAAGAAATTTAAAGCGTTCTTTAAGGTGGTGTGTGTTCGATATAAAGAACAGAGTAGAGAAGAGATAAGGCGTGCAGACTTATTCTCATACCTCCCAAATGTACATAACCAATTTCATAAAAATCGGTCTAGCCATTTCGGAGGAGTTCGACCACAAACAACGTGATACGAGATTTTTATATATTAGAACTAGCTGACCCGGCAAACGTTGTTCTGCCATATAAATGATGACTACTGAATATTTTGATTTTTAAATAAAAAGTAACGAATGTATGGTAGTGTGTGGGGATAGGATCTATGACAGAAAAAGGAAAGGAGCGCTGTAGACGATAACCGCCGATAAAAACAAAAAAACACCAACCATTCATTTTCTCAATTTAATGTATTTCATTAATGTAATGGACATATTCATTGTTTGATTAAAAGTTAAATGTAAAGTGAAAAAAGTAATATATTTTTATCCTATAGCAGTTAACTAATTTCGAAGAGCAATTGAGTTTACTATATTTTTTGTTAGTTCGTCTTTAGCCAACACAAAGAACAAGCTCGATCGTTTTGTATGTGAGTGGCGGCTCATCGTACATTCGTCCCACATTATGAGACAGAACTTTTGAAAAAGGTGGTCCGTTATTTGTTTTCTTTATAATATTGGTAAATGGTAACCCCTACCCATATACATCGGCACAATTTAAATATATTAACCGTTCCTTACATCGAGAATGCGCCACCAACCTCGGGAACTAAAGTGTCCCTTGTGCCTGTAGTTACACTGGCTCCATCGCCCTTTAAGCCGGAACACAACAATACTAAATATTGCTTTTTGGCGGTAGAATATGGGATAAATATGGTACATACGATGGAACATAATCTTTGCACTGGCAATTTTGCTGTCGCATTGTTGGCCATCATCATAATTCTTCTTCTTTTTTCTTTATTCCAGTGAGGCAACCGCGTCTTTTTTTGCCTTTCAGTCGATTCAATTATTAGCAACTAACAGTTTCTATTAAAACAGACAAATTGTATTACTGCTAAATATTTTTTTTAGTATAGTTTAATATTTTACTCAAACTATATACAGAAATATGGTCAGTTCAAAGGTGGCCCTGCTAACAGAATTCAAATTGAATTACGTTTTACTTATTGCATTAAATAATTAAATTTGATTCAGAATAATGATATTATTTCTAAAGGATTTTATTTTAAATATTGTCAAAGTAATTTAAGCCCTTTAACAATAAATTCATCATCAAAAATGTCTTTAAAAGTTTCAATTGATCAAAACAGTCCACTATAAATATTGTTATAATATAAATAAATATTGTTATAATTGCTTGATAAATAATAATCAATGATTTTTTTTTCTTTCGATAGTTTTTTTGACGCTGAGCATATGATATATGATCATCATTTCTCTGATTATGCTGTCCATAGTTAACACTCGAATCATGTCTATATTAAATGTATGTAATGTATGTATACTTGAATTAATTTCCACCATTCTTTCTATCCAAGTGTGCTAGGTTTTTAGCTAAACCACTTTCAATTATTTTTAACCTTTCTGTTAATGTGTTTTGTACTTTTCCCGACGTATGGAAAGAAGCTCTTATAGTACCAATCCACAAAAGTGGTTCTAAAACAAAAATTGAAAATTACCGACCGATTTCTATCCTGAACGCAATAAGCAAGCTATTCGAAAAAGTGATTTACAGACAAATATGCCCCATTATTACAAGGTCCATTCCCTACGAACAACACGGTTTTATAAAGAATCGCTCAACGGTCTCCAATTTGGCCATCTTCACAGACTTTATACTGCAAAGTATGGATGAAAGATGCCAAATAGATGTCATCTACACAGATTTCGAAAAAGCGTTCGACCGCGTGGATCACGTGATATTACTTCATAAACTTAATACTCTTGGGATAAACGGAAACTTGCTTCGATGGTTGACATCTTATATAAAAAATCGTATACAGGCAGTAGTAACAGGCAGTGCAAGAAGTGATTTTGTATTCATATCATCAGGGGTCCCTCAAGGATCCATTTTGGGGCCCCTTCTATACAATGCATATCTTTTTGACATCGGCAATTGTTTCAAACACATTCACATTCACACTATTTGATGTTCGCTGACGATAAAAAAGTCTACTTTAAAATAAGATCATTCGAGGATTGCCTTAAATTACAAGATGATTTAAATGCCCTGACAAAATACTACGCGAAAAACAGAATTACAGTAAACGTTAAGAAATGTCATCATATAACTCTGACTCGTAAAAAAACAAAAATTAATTTCGACTATAAAATCAATGACGCGACCATTGCTAAAAAATCCACCGTTACAGATCTAGGCATTAAAATTGACACTAAAGTTTCAATGATTGAACACATTGACGCAGTAACAAATAGGGCGTATAAACAACTTGGTTTTATTAAGCGAGCAACGCAATCATTTAATAATATTGAATGCATAAAAATACTCTAATTTGCATACGTTCGAAGTATCTTGGAATATGCAAGTAGTATATGGTCACCTCTATATAAAAATCATATTCAGAGACTCGAATCTATACAATATAAATTTCTCAAATACTTAGCGTACAAAGATTTTAAAAAATTTGACAGTTATGAAGAAGCCAGTATTTATTATAAACTAGATTCGCTAGAACAAAGACGAAATCAAAAGGATATGCTGCTACTACAAGCAATTTTAACTGATATGATGGACTGCCCCAGTTTGGTGTCAGCATTCTCTCTAAATGCCTCCTCATTTAGATCGCGTAACCCCCACCTACTAGTTGTTCCAAAATGTAATACAAATTATGCAAAAAGCTCTATAAGTGTACGTCTAGCACGAACATACAACAAATTATTTTCTCATTTAGACCTGTTTCACTTATCCAAAAAACAATTGAGGAAATAAATAACACTATCTTACCGCCAAAAATAAACACGCACACACACACACACCCACACGCACACACACACACACAAACACACACACACACACACAAACACACACACACACACAAACACACACACACACACAAACACATACACACAGAAACACACACACGCATGCACAAACACACATACAAATACCCATACACTTGTGAATATTCTCTTGTCACAAACGTCAACAATTTTCTTTAGACCTACTTTCTTTTTGTTATCCACTTTGTTAAATATATTATATTAAACACTTTATATTGTAATCTTTGTGGCCATAGTTTTCATGAAATTTAAAAAACTGTACAAATATAATCTGTATACGCTGTTGATTACAAATAAATAAATAAATAAATGAGTTATTAACTTATTTTTCAAGATTGCATTATTAACACTTGCAACAATTTCGGTTTCTTGACTTTCCTCCATAAAATTGCGATGAAGACACGATATAAGTCCTGTGTAAATTAAAACAATGATAAAAAAATAACATATGGTTGGGGAAGAAGAGACCCGGGGAGGAACGAAATCCTTTGCGATATTTTTTCGTGTGCGAATGGACTTGAGTAACAGCCTTGCTACTGGATACATGCCGATGAGCAAACCGTTTAATTGTGACATGCTCACACGCACATTTTCGTTTTTTCTCGATTTGTTCGTCTGTTCTTTCTGCTCTATTATTACGCATGCTTGATTCTTTATCAGTTCGACGGCCCAAATGAACCCCTTTGCATTTTCCTGGAATTTTTCACTCTAATACTCACACACATACTCAGATAGATCAAATTGTTGTATTTACTGATAAAAACGGTATACCGATAATGTATTTGATCTTTTAGTATTTTAACAACCTTTTTAATATCACAAAACACGTTTATATTTCTTATCAATTCAATAAATCGTTAAATATTTGGCAAATTTTTAAATGTCAAAATGACGCAACACTTCTTGTGAATGACATAGACGAAAGTTCGTTGAGGTTTTACTATAAATAATTATTTTGATATTGTTCTACTACTAAACTAAAAATACTAAAATCGTAGTTACAAAATGGGATGATAGGAGGGTGAAAATTTGGGCTTATATGTAATTTTTATGATAAATCTAAATAAAATACAAAATAAAAAAAGCCAAAAAAATAGAAAAAATAATTCTGGATAGGAACACCCTTAACGCCTAGCGGTATGAAATATACTTTACGACTGATTCTCATACTTCAAATATACATAACAAATTTCATAAAAATCGGTCGAGCCTTTCGAGTTCGAGAGTTCGACCACAAACACCGAGACACGAGATTTTTATATATTAAATTTAGTTAAAACATTCGTTGCTTACCGGTTGTTTAGTTAAACACTGATTTCTCTCTATCGTTATTGGTTTGACATTCGAAAGAAGACATAGCATTGTTTAACTAATTACCCGCTAAGCTACGTTTATAAGAGAGGTCCATGATATTACGAGCAAAACCGACGTCATTTCAAACCTGTTTCATGATTGAAGTCGGCTACAAATAACAAGAATAGATTAAGACAAAAGAGGCAGTAGCGCTATTTTTATTATGTAATACAATACATTATTTAATATTAATACGTTATGTTTTATTTACTTATGTTATGTTTACTTTATACCGTACGTTTGGTATAAAGTGGTATGTTCCTTCAATGATTAATTCATAAAATTGAATGTAAAGTTCATATTTGTTTTTTTTTTTTTAATAGAACAGGAAGGCGGACGAGCATATGGGCCACCTGATGGTAAGTGGTCACCAAACGCCCTTAGACATTGGCACTGTAAGAAATGTTAACCATCGCTTACATCGCCGATGCGCCATCAACCTTGGGACCTAAGATGTCCCTTGTGCCTGTAATTACACTGGCTCACTCATCCTTCAAACCTGAACACAAAAATACCAAGTATTGCTGTTTTGCGGTAGAATATCTGATGAGTGGGTGGTACCTACCCAGACGAGCTTGCACAAAGCTCTACCACCATTAAAACTGTTTGAGGAACTACCGAGTTTCTTCTCAGTAGAATCTACATTCAGACCTTCTTGAATACTTATAAAATCCTTTGCCCTGTCTGACTATACAAAGCCAGAACTAGTATTAAACATAGCTTTATTTAAAAATAATTCGTTAATAAAAGATTTTTGGCAATTTTAAGTGGGAGAAATGGGACGAGTGTCTTTTTATGTACCCATACGAAGTCAGGACGGGTACATAAGCTGAGGAATATTTAGATTTTATAATAATAATCCACGTGGCATTTTTAACACACATAATATATTTACTTCTGTTATTAAAATTCTGCTATTGTTAATTGTATTTAATAAGGTGCAGAGTTCACGTAAAGTAATAATTACTTCCTCGACAACCTTTTTTATATAAAGATAAGATAGTTTTGGATTGAGTAATGAAACAATTGTTTAATATATATATATTCGATAGTTTTATTTTTGTCCGAAAGACAATGTTGCGAATTAAGAAATCATATTCAGTCTTATGCTCGGATGACATGAGGCTAATTTTTCAAGCTAGGTTACTACTACTAAGCCACTTTACTACTAAGCTAGATACTGTCAGTATCCTGGCTTGGAACATGCTAGTGCTGTTTACATGATGCCACATCCGTGAAGTAAAATGAACTGTATACCTAAAAAAAAAATTCGACTCCGGAAACTAAGCCACTTCGCATTAGATGAATTACTAGAAGATGTGTTAGGAAGACGTATATTGTATGTCGAATTAGCAAGCGCGGGGCCCGTAGCAAATTCTTTCGAAGGGGCCTTGATCTGCTATGGGTTCTTAAGTATAAAGGTTTAAATAAATATTAAGGTGTTTTTTTTAATTTTAGATTGATGGTTATTCTTTTAATTATTATCAACTTACTGTGAATCCCTGTATATATTTTATAGTGCCTTAAATGGGTTGAAGAAAAATTTATTTTATACATGTCTTCCGATCACGATTCTGTTTCTTAAATAAATCTGTCATCCAACTGTTGGATATAGTTAATACTGTAAATGACACATGATAAAACTTTTAAGCGGCCTACGCAGAGGCCAGAACAAATAAGCCAGTACAGTACATACCAGGGACCTCTTCTTTGCGTTCGTGTTTTATTTACTTTCAGTATGCTAGTGAATTAAAAAAAACATATTTCACACACCCACCTTACCTAGGGGGGATTGATATTAAGACAATGTGTATTTTACCTTTCGATATTTGCACCCAGAAGTATGGGAATGAAGTTTTTAGAAAGACAGACAACCGACAAATGACCATTTATATACTATTTTGATGCGTGTATTTTTGAAATGTTTTAATAATTACGGTCAACTTTCGAGTTTGTTCTTACATAGACTTACTATACATTCCCATGTTTAAATTTTTTTATAACATTTTCCGTATAGACAAGGTCATAAAAATAATATACAATGATATGTAATGCTGACGGACTTGCTACTCGACTACATATTGGAGAATATACGAGGAGATTTGGTCAAAAATATTGACAACTTTAACTAATTTCTCCCCTGTGATTATAATTCCTGAGCAAAAACACGAGCGGGAAATGCAAATTGGCTCGCTTCCTCCCGCGCCGCGCACTTGTCTCGCGGATACCGTGCACCCGCTGTCACTATGTCCAGTCTTATAAGAAGCTGTGTGTTAACGATACCCGCTTGCGGATTCCGCTGCCCGCGCCGCTCGCACTGTGTGTGTACACTTAAAATAATTCGTCGGCGGTTCGGTGGGTTTTATCTTACATGTCAAATCAACCTACACTATACTTTAAACACCGAAGCGAACGCGCGTGGTGTGGCGCTGTCAATATATATACGAAGCGGTGAGCAATATGTTTATTTTAAATCAATACAAAATCATTAATAAATAATAAACGGGATTTGACATTATTAAAATTATTTATAAAAAGAAAACATTATATTAAATATAATTAATTAGTTGAAATCAATAAAATAAATAATATAAAAAATAGTATAAAGTAAAGTCACTCAATCTTTTATCTTAATTATATATCATAATATTTACAATTAATATATATTTATGTATAATAATTGTAAATATTATATACAAAATATAGCTGAACTATGTTGGTGTTTTGTCTAAGAAACTGTTTTTGTACTACTTTACTTACATTACATAATTTTGGTCAAAAATATTGAGATATTTGCAAAGCTTTTTCAACCGATATAAGTGATATTCCGATTATAAAAAAAATGTTTATTGACAAGTATTTAATTTAGAACAAATTTGTTTTGTATACTTTATGATTTAAATTAATATATTTTTTGTTCTATAATTACAACTATAAATCCTTATCAACATAGATACATTTAAATTTTAAACGCTAAACGTTGATAAATATTGCTAATAGTAAAATTGAAATTTTAAAAATAATACGATATATAGAGATATAAAGAAATAGATATCTTCGTTTCCTTGTTGTCCTAAACAATATATCCAAAAAACACGTGATGACGTAAAAGTTGAACCGCGAACATTATATAATTCGTTTCTCAGAAACACAATTGCAAAAGTTATTGAATGATAACGTTATCGCCGACAAAATTACTTCGGAAACCGGTCGTTAATGTGGTCGAAGCCCTTTCGATTGCCAAACTTATGGTAATCCAGAAGATTCTACCTTTATATACGTAAGCGAAGATCTTGTGTTAATCGTTGTAACCTTTCGATTACCATATTAACGTTAACGAAACGCGCGTATCTCTTTATCACGACACTAAATATCGTAAAGGGACTTGCATTTGCTTAATCAATAGTTCACACATCGTCACATTACAGTGACGTCACATTACAGTCGTACACATTAAGTCACCGATTAAATGCGATCAGTTTCGATAGATTAAAATACGCAATTTACTGATGGTAGGGCTTTGTGCAAGCTCGTCTGACAAACTCGTCGTAAAACAGCAGTACTTGGTATTGTTGTGTTCCGGTTTGAAGGGTGAGTGAGCTAGCGTAATTACAGGCACAAAACATCTGAGTTCTCAAGGTTGGTCGCGCATTGGCGCTATAAGCGATGGTAAACATTTCTTACAATGCCAATGTCTATTACCGTTGGTGACCACTTAACATCAGTTGGCCCATACGCTGTCCGCCTACCTATACTATATAAAAAAAGAATACAAATACAATCACTTTATTAAAGCATCCTAGCAACAAGTAACAAAGTACACTCTCTGTCTGTCAGGTACGATTTATTCTCCTTTCAGTACGATAAAGGATGGCTGGAAGAGTTATCACATCGGGTTAAGTCCTCCTTTGTACGATTTCTTTTTGTTTTTATTGACCTAAGTATATTTCTTGTTTTATCGTCTGTGAATTAACGAAATCAACAAAAACTATAGTAAAATTATGTATGATAATGAATAACTATAATATAATGCACTGTTGGGTATAAACCTCTATTTTCGCAAGCCTCAGTTCTGTGCCAATCTGTTCCAGATTCGATCCGCGACTTTCATAATGTCATTGGTCTAACTTTTTTTCTTTTAAATAGACAGAGAAGTAAAACTTCGTCAACATATAAATAACAGACATAATAGACAAAGTGGCGAGTCATCCGATCGAGTTTCGAATAGGCAGAAAATGTGAATTTTAATGAACATTTTATTGGCCGTTGTATTAATATTACGTCACCAGCCATTCACCTGCGGCTTCGCCCGCATGATAAAAATCCAGTTAAAGGGGATAAAAAAGCCATATTTTAGCTCAGATAAAGCGTGAAGAAGTAAGTAAAAATAACAGATGAACTAAAAACTTATGGAAAAAAAATAACAAAGACTTTTAATCGAATTAAATTTTAAATAAGAATAAAACAAAACAATTAAATGCAAACTTAATTAACCTCTACAAGTTACGATTAATTAATAGGTAACAATAAATGTAAAAAGTAATCTATACTAATATTATAAAGAGGTAAAGTTTGTGAGGTTGTTGGGGGTAATCTCTGAATCTACGTAACCGATGAAAATTCTTTTACCAATAGAAAGCCACATTATTTGTGAGTGTCAGAGGCTATATATTAACCCGAAAAATGAAAAGACTTGTTCGTGGTAGTCGGATGACGTGGCCAACGTGACTTTTGATAGCCAGGAAATAAATCATAGCACTCAGTTATAACCGAACCACAATCATAATTTTATCTCAAGTAAAAATGTTTACCACCCAACGAAGTGTGCACGGGTCAGCTAGTAATCTACAAACTAAAATATAAAAATAGAACAAAATTACAACCGAATTAATAATTGCAACATACAGCTATAAAGTATTCAATATTATCAACGCAATAATGAAATTAATGAAAAAACATACGACTACAAGCAACTCAACACAACTCTAAATATAGCAGAAGGTCACTGCACCGGAAGCCTGAGCAAATATACGTACGTTTGTATAACTTTTTATAGATATTAATAAAAATAAAAACTTGATAAAATTAACCTTAAAAAACTTCTTATAATAATTCAGTTATTTCAGTTATTCGTTTTTAACCGTTTCAAAGATTAGCCCGGACAAACAGACAGACAGACAAAAATAAAAATAAATAATTGTTTTGGTTTTAAAAACTCGCAAATTGCCATATTAACTTTAAAAGAGGCAGTTTTTCTTAAACCTTAGAGAAACACTTTCATTTTATTCACCCCACGTGGTGTACAGTTCTCATTGCTGTTGGACCACATTCAACATAGAGTGGCGCGAGTTATCAACGATCAAGGTCTTTTCGACCGGCTCGATCCTTTTGCTCTGCGTAGAGGTGTTGGGTTACTCTGCATTTTGCCGTATCTTTCACGAGACATGTTTGGGTTAATCCCATCTAAAACAGCGTGGTTTTGAATGCATTTTCTAACTACCACTTCATAGTACCAGCTTTCGCCAGCGGTTTTTCAAAATAGTTAAGACTTGGGAAACTTCCAGAGCCTACTCATTATTTAAAAGCTTTCAACCTATAAGCCCTTCGGTATTACAAATGTCCAAACCCGGGATATTAAGATCTTTAACTAGCCACTAGATCATCAAGGTACTCGATATACAACGATGCTATTTATCTATTGAAGTACAAAGCGGAATCTATTTGTAAAATGGCCGCAACAATAATAGATTACTTGGTAAACGATGCTACCTTGTTGGTCACCATATTAAATAATAGATTTCTCGGGCAATGTATACTATTAATATAATTACAGCGTAGTTTAAAATCCAGCAGTAACCACGTAACAAGAATTTAATTAGTAGTACTCACAGGTAAACGATAAACATTCATATAAAAAACTGTTAAAAGGGCTGTCTGTAAGTAATATATTTTTTTGTGTAAAGAAAATATAACCCGAAAAAGTTAGAGCTGTAACATAGTATTAAAAAGTAAATTGAATGTAACTATTATACTTGATGTTTTATATGTGGTATTTAAATATAAAATATTTGTCCACAGATATCATAAGAAGACATGAAACAGATAACCTTGGATGAAGAGTATAAAAAGGATACAAGGATAACACCGCAGGATATCGCTGAGCTACGACAATGGCTTCAAACGCAACCCCACTTGCCCGAAAAGCATATAACAGGTATATAAAACATTTGTTATTATTTTCTGTATAAAAGTAATAGCCTATAATTGTACTCCTACACCTAGACCTCCTTTCCTTTTGGGGAGACGGCTTGAGTGTTTTCCACCACGCTACTCCAATGCGAGTTCTTTGGTGGATTTAGATTCAGATTTTTATCCAATTCAGTTCATTTGCAGGTTTCTTCTGGATATTTTCCTTCACCGCCAAGTTTGAGATAAATTATAAAGATAAATTAAGCCCACGAACAGTCAGTGATGCTCGTCCGGCTTCGAACCTGTACGCTTTGTTTAAGATTAGCCGCCAAGGCAAATGAGCCTTCTAAAATATCTCAAAAATGTTTAAAATCATCAAAATATATCTTTTAATGTCATTCAGACATAGACAATAAAAAGTACGTAAATGACCTCACGAGGGTCATATTTTAATAAAAATTACATTAAATTTTAATACAATTACTAACATTGAATTTAAAATATATATAGAGAAGTAGACAGTTTTTTTCTCTTCTGACCAACAGAAGTCTTGTTTTTGTACAAAACTACCATGCAACGATAAAAAATAGCTTGAGTAATTAATTAAAAATTTGTATAGATAAAATACATGCTTTTGAAATTCATATAATTATGTTTAATTTAACTGGACAAAACATATATAAATGACTAACGTTTTTCCGGGGCCTAATTGCAGATCAGTTGTGTTGTGGTGTTTTACAAACTAAATAGTTGGCAATACATACAGTACAGGCACAGCTATTTTTACAGACATTCTGTAAGAACAATCTTGAAACTCACTGCAAAATCGCTCGCGATATGTCAGAAATTGATATGCGATATTAACCATAATAATTATAACATTTTAAGAATACACGCATCAAAATATCACTGAAAGTCGGTTGTCAACATTTCATGAATGTGTAAAGAAATAAGTGAGTTATGCAAATAATAATGTTGAATTATTTCAAGTAATTAATTTCAATTAATAATTGTTTCAATTAATATTTTTTTATTATTGCTATTTCAGTGGAAACGCACCATAAGATCTTTAGGTGGTATAATACATAATTGTACTACCATTAGACTGAGAAGTAAGTTCAATTGAACTATTAACTTCGACGATGTTTCAATTGCTACCGATTATTAGAAACATGTGAATTACGTAATGTGTTAGTGCAAAAATAAAATCCTCAATCTATACTATTAATGTCGTTTGTCCTGTCTTATACACGAACAAAACTATTGAGTCAAGAAAGCTGAAAGTAGCGGATGCTAAAAAACAAACCCATTATTTTAACGTAAGCATCCGCTGACAAGGGATTTTTGGAAATTTCAACCTCAAGGAGAGAAATGAGAGGGGTTTTTTAATAAAGCAGCTAGTAAAACTAACTTCTTATAATATTTGTTATCTTTCATTTATATATCGGATCGTCAGCATGGTTATTTATTTATTTCTTTTTTAGGGAAACAAACAATGTGTTTACACTTATAATTATATACAATACGCACATCAGCTAAGTTTCCACCGATAAAAACACTGTCGTCTTAATCGGTTACCCATCCGACTTCACCGGAACAGTACATCCTTTCTGTACCCAACTTCACCGGAATAACAGATCCTTTCTATTCTGTACTGTGTGTTGTCATTCTTTTACTCCCTCTTACTTAAGGCAGAAATTTATATTTTTAAGGAAACCTGGTGCCTGAACACAGGTCTTTTTATAATAATTCTTCGACAAAACAGGCAGTCGGGAGGGGAAATTCATAAATATTTTTAAAAAACTTGTAAAATATCGCTCCTGACTTGTCATCAATAATTTCTTTAATTATTTTTTCTTTTTTTTTACTTTTATGGTCCCCTTTTTGTGGGGGAATAATCGTATTCATTATATATTGTATACATATTACATACTAGTATGTTTTCATAATATAAGTTATTTTCATTATATATTCCATATTTAATGCACCACCTATATTATATCCTAAGAGTTATGATCCTTACCCATATATATATATATATATATATATATATATATATATATATATATATATATATATATATATATATATATATATATTTGTATTTTTTTAATCTTTGCTGTGTACCAGTATAAAGAAATATAATTACTATGATTTAACAAAAACAAAACACACATAGAATACCAATTAAAATACAATTAAAATTAATTACTCAATGAAAAACTCATGAGATGAAGTTACAACATACCAAGTTCTTGTATTGATTGATAAATAGTTTTCATATAACTATCATTCATCGATATAATAAAATCGAATATACATTTTTATCTTCTAGATCTGGACCTCATCCTCGCATATCATTGCTGTCACAACAGTTCAGGTCTGACGAAGCAAGTTTTAGACTTGAATTTAACACTACGAACACTCTTCAATAACATTTTTAAGGACCGTTATAATGATCGCATCGAAAAAGTTGTTACAAATATGTATGTATGTACGATATTTTATTTTATATTTTTTTTGGAAAAAGTCCGTTTTTATTGACAATATATAGCCACACTGATGAATGAAATGGGCAATGACGGCGTAAGGAAATGGTAATATTTCTCACAGCGCCAAACTTAAACTATTACTAATATATATATACGTCACCATACCATAGGTGGCCTATTTTCCGTCAGTTTTGGCGTAATGGATTAATAAAATTTCTTTTTTAAGAAATTCTTGTAAACAATATAATTGTAAAACTTTTCTCACTAATCTAAACTGTTTCCAGTTTGATGACAACGCTATCGAAGCGAACGAAAGAAGGCTATGTGATATTTTATACTCGTTTTTTGAACAACGATCCCAAGGTCTTCCATTTTGGAGATGCAGTAAAGTAAGAACACAATTCATTATGACCATATGACTAACATGTTTATATGTACGATGGCAGATAATATTTTGAAGTTCCTGGGTGTCAATGTCCCTTGAGGAGATGGTTTGATGGGTTGATACACGTGTGGAAGATTTTCATCCGACACACGATGTGTTCCTTCTCCCCCGAGCTTGAGATGAATTATAATAAAATAAGCACGTGAAATTCAGTAATGTTTGCATGGGGTTGGAACCGCAATATTCAGTTAAAGATTACGTGTTTTAGCCACTGGGCCATCTCGACTAACTCATCATAAATTTAATGAAAATATATTTTTTTCAGAGCAGTGCTTATGATCATCGAATTGTATCAGTATGAAGAAGGTACGTGGTCCGGAATGCTCCTTACGGTCGACTTTAAGGACATGACTCTTGCTCACTTAGCGAAAATCGACTTATTCTATCTACAACATTTTCTATACTATCTTCAGGTACGAATGTTTGTATGACTATATTCAATAGTGTTTTGCTTATAAAGTGTATAAAAGATGATGAAAGGTTTTTATTAACACACAGCACATAAATGTAAATATTCGTTGACTATTTCAATAACTTGCGGAATTCCTTGTAATCATTTTAAGTGGATGATTACTTAAACAATGCTGTGTCCCTTTCTTATATACAAATACTTTTCTTTTTTAAATACATATTTATAGAAATCATTTTATAAATTTTATAAATACATAATTATATAGATAACACCCAGACTCAGGACAAACAGACATGTTTATGCACACAAATGTCTATCCTGGGTGGGAATCGAACCCACAACCTTCGCCGTGAAAGGCAAGTATCTACCAACCACGCCGACGGCCTGTCAATCTTGTCTACTTTGTTAGTCTAGTGGCAAGCTTATAAAGTTGACGATCACAAGGTTCTGGATTCAAACCTTGAGTCGGGCTAGTAAATAAGTTAATTAGTTATCTGTGGAGAAATTCTTTGTATTATCCCGTAGCTTATACATTGGTAGAGGGGGTACTCTGGGGCCTCGGAAAGCACGTAAATAAATGTGATCAACATTTTGCCTTGAATTCTTCTCGGTTGGGTTTGCCCTTTTACTAGAATATGAAAGTTACAGAATAGAGTGAAATTGTGTAGCGAGTATCTCTAGGTAATGATCGCCTTAGCTGAAGTCATTCATGAGGACATATTGCAAAGTATCAAAACGGTAAAAAATAAAAACACTAAAAGATGTAAGAACTTTGTGATTGAGCATGCAGGTTTCATCACAATATTTAACTAACAAATACTAATTAAGAACATAAAAACTCATTATTGCTTGCTAGGGTTTGAATCTTTGAGTAAAATTTACGTGTTCTAACCACCCATAATTTTTAAATTCATTTTTTTTAAATGATTTTAGGAAGCAATACTTTTAAGACTCAAAGGAATGCATTTTATGAACGCACCACCTTTTATCGACAAGTTACTGTTGATGATGAAACCATTTATAAAGAAAGAGTTGATGGACATGTTATACGTCCATACTACCGGTTCCAAGACTATAGAAGATTATATACCTAGCGAGGCGCTGCCCAAGGAATCTGGTGGCATCGCAGAAAGTGTTGAGAAACATAGAGGTTAGTTAAACGAGAGAATTTGAAATAAATAATTGCAATGTCATTGATACAATGGGCCATCTGACAGCTATAAATGAACACATTTGGGCTGCGTCACTTCGCTTTGGCAATGTAAGGAATGGTTAAAATGCGAGTCTGCCTACCAATTTAAAATTGAATTTAAAAAAAAAACAGTGTGATCAAATATCATTCCTTTTTTAATTATAAAAGTTACACTCAATGCATCAACATGCAATTATTTATTTATTCTCAGAAAAAACTGCAACAAAATGAGATTGATTGATCAGAATCTGCATCATGTACATGTTTTTATGTTTCCTAAAATTACTTTTTACTGTTACAGATATTGTTTTAGCAAAATTAAAAGATCACAAGTCATATTTTGAGGAAGAGAGTCAGAAACGAGTAACAGAATCTCTTAGGGCGGGCAAACAGAAGACTATATCAGACATATTTGGAGGGGTCGAAGGGTCGTTCAAAAAGTTAGAAATTGATTAACATTTCCGAAAAAATTGATGAAGCATTCTCAATTAAGGCTACTGATATCCGGCATGAGATATTTTATGACGAATTACTCTGTTTAGTCTGTTATTGAAAAGCCATAGCTATTAAACGCCAAAAATTTGTATTTGAAGACGACGACATAAAGCTTTTTACGGCTTGGTACATATTATTTTTACAAGATTTTATTTAACTTGCAATATTAGACCATTATTTATCAAGCTTATAATATTTAATTTATAGTAGACTGTTTTGATTTTTTGAATCTTTTATATGAATTTTTGGAAATAAATATTTAATTTACTGTGAAATTATTCAAAATAAAATTCGTAAGAATTTAAATCATTATTCTGAATCAAATTTAATTATTTTATGCTTCTTCTTCTTCTTCTTCCTAGCGTTTTCCCGGCCTAAAAATGCCAGGGTCCGCTTTCCTACATCTTTGCCTCCACTTTGCCCGATTTAAAGCGTCGTCTTTAGTGAGATGGTGCTCTCTCACATCGTCCCTTACAACATCGAGCCAGCGCTTCTTGGGCTTGCCGCGGGATCTAGGGCCTTCGACAACAAAGTCCAGGCATCGGTTCCCAACATAGTCTGGCGGTCTGCGGCTAATGTGGCCAAACCAACGGAGACGGCTTTCCTGCAACTTATCCGCTACATCGCAAACGCCAAGGCTACCACGGATGTGCTCGTTACGAATACGAAATTGTGAAAACTAGATCTTGTGAAAATTTTAGGTGTATGTTTTAATTTGTTGTATTTCCAACTTAGATTAATAAATGTATAAAGTTAACACTTGTTTGTATAAACAATCTAATCTCTTAACTGAAAGCAGGTTGATGGAAACTTATTCGGTAGATGTTCACATGTTGCGTTTGAACTCAATTGCGCTTGACCAGATTACATCCAGTAATCTCCGGTTAAGATTCACGTGTTTTAACCACTGAGCCAATTTGGTGGATTTGGTAGCAAGTATAAAACTCAACCATGCATTTAAAAAAAATATCGAGCTCCGATTAATGGACGTAATTACCCTTATGGTTATGGTATATCAATCATTATGTTGGTATGTACATACATAAAGTAACTCTTATCTAAAACAATCTCTACAAACATCACCACTGAAGGTCATTTTAACTTCCTTTTAATGACAGCTTTTTTGATATAATTTTATAATTATACAAACAAGATTCACGTGAACTAAAAAGCGCCAAGGTTTCTTAATAATTCTAGTATTTAACAAATAATATTATTCTGTTTGCTATTTGGTGACCTTTTGAAGTCATTGCCATTTAGTGCCATTAGAAGAAGGGTAAGTTAGTCAGTTTAATAACAGATACAAGGGACGTAACCCCATACTTGGCATGGTCAGTGGTTCTGTCTTATAGCGCCAATGTATATCGGCGTCGGTGATGACTTAGTATCAGGGGTCATTTTGCTATTCCGCCTGCCTATTATAAACAATAATAAAAATAAATCCTGCAGTGGCAGTGTAAAGATAACCAATGAGCAATTAGGGTACTCATCTAAAATAAAAAAAATACATTACATACCTTTATTTCTATATATATCCATATTTTATACTTATTAATATTCATTGGTCAGCTTAATGTATTATAAATGTGTTTTTACATGAAAACGATTTATATTTAGATTTTATATCTACAAAATTAATGCATATTGTACATATTACGTAGTACCTATATCAGTTCAATGTAATACAGTTAGTGAATTGATACAGTAAAAGTCTGTGAATGTCCCACTACTGGGCTAAGGCCTCCTCTCCCTTTTTGAGGAAAAGATTAAGACGGCAAACAAGGTTAAGTCAAGACGACACGAATAAATTGCACGTTTAAAGGTATATTGAAAATTAAACTAGATTTAAATTATTGGTGATTGGCTAGACCTGCACCTTCAAAGACGGGCTTGTACAAAGCCTTATCAGAAAGTCGTGTCTTCAGGCTATTAATGTCATTTTAATTTTAAACTAAATACAGTTTTTATGTCAATTACTAGCAATCAGGCACATCCGTATGATATTTATATGCCTGATTGCTAGTAATTGACATAATCATTTTTATTTTGTCAGTTTGACGAAAACATAATATCTGGTATCTAAATACGGAATTCAAAAATGACTTCGACATGGAACAGAAGAATAGAAGAAATGAAGGGTACGAATTATTGTTTTAATATTAAATTTGGTCTTAATGTTATAGATCTTTCAGAGGTCCAAAATTTCGGACCGTCTTACGTTACCTTTTCTTTTAATTAATGTGTAAAAACTGTAAAATTAATAATACACCAGAGTATTCGGTAAGTAAAAAACAAACAAGAAACTTCTTTGGTACGAATTTATAAGCAACTAAAAGATTAAAATTATACATTTAATAGTAACTAAAAAATACTTACGACTTCTAACTTAAGCATTAAAGTATAACTTTCAGTTCCCGTAATTTAAAATTTTTAATCATACCAAGTTTACTGGTAGGTAAGTAATATTATATATTATGGTATCGCTATAGCTATGAAACCAATATATCGTATAATTAATTGCGACACAATTTTTTCAAGTTCTAATATTTTCAGAGCTCTATCACACTGAATCTGTGTGGTGTAAAGTAAATGGTCCGCTATCGTTTGTTCTGCGCTTCTCAAGATTAGTTGGCGTTGCCGCTTTGCGCTTCAGACCACTACAAAATGTCCAACGAGTTTGCCTATGGCCCTGTTATATATTTTATTCCTATTTATACCTCGCTGTATTAAGTGAGTTCATAATCATCTTGCTGTTTTGCTTCAAAAGGATTAACACTTTCTACAAAATTCATTTCTTCTAAATAGACTTTTTAATATATATTTTAATTGTTTTAAGGATTTTATGTTTTATTTATGATCATTGTGATTTTCAGTACTAGTGTCAATATTGGGTTACACTCACGACTATTACGTCAGTGATCCATCGCGGAAGATTCGCATACTACTGGGCTTGTCAGATGTATTCTGCATATTCGAATTAATTATGTCAAACGTAATTGTAATAGCCGCAGTGTTTAATCGGTTAAATAGAATGAAAAGATTAATCAAATGGATAAACAACATCGAAACGGTGATTTCGGATTGATTTATTTGCATACGACAATTTTTTTATGAAGATATGTATACCTATAAAATAAAGTAAAACAACCCAATAATGTCCCAGAGCTGGGCTAAGACTATCTCTTCTTTTTTTAATACAAAGAATTACAGGAACGCTTGTTAAATAGTTTTATTTTATGAATATTAATTTTTCAGATAAATAACGATATGTCGAATAACTTTTTAATTTTTAATGTAAGGAAAAGTAAAACTATTTTGTGGATTTACTTCACGATATTAGCAAGTTTTGCTGTTAATGATATTAGTATTGCAGTCCTTGGCTTTCTTAAAGAAAATCTATACCGTAAGTATTAAATACTTATCCTGAAAGTTAGTAGAGCTCGTTAAAAACCAAAATTAAAGAGACAATAAAAAGACTCAAGCTTTTCATTATTGTAAAAACAAAAAGTATGCATCGCGGGCTTTCTTGCATGGCCTCATCTCATGTTTTATCGGATTTTCCGAGGGTTTTAGTTGCCATCATAAATCATTGTCCTTATAAGCCTTATATTATATTACAACACAGATGAGGCATATTGGTCAAAAGTAGCTTACAATATGATCTTTGATTGTAGGATTAGAATTTTTTTCGAAATTATATTCATATAACAGCGGTTCGCCCGCGGCATCGCCCGCGTTATCATCAAAAATCCTGTAAAACGGGACAAAAAGGACAAAAAATGTTAATTTGTCATATTCTAGCGTGAAGAAATAACTAATATTCACATCACGCACAGCCCTTCGTATTTATGACATTAGTGCGATTATTGTTATTCTAATAATTAAAGATTAATCGGATATTACTATCAGATATACTGAATTAGTATAATGTCTCCTTAAATACTACATTAGGTATAGTCTCCCATAAGTCCCATTTGCTGGAATAACGATATATTTGGCATGACTTACACGCGAACATGCTACGTATAGTTGACCACGGGTAAAACGACAACAGCAAGTATTGAAAAAAAACAACCTATCTTATCTAACGAAATTGTAAATAACGATAAAACTAAATAATTTAATGAACAGTAGGTTCATTGGCCTAGTGGTTAGAAAGCGTGAACCTTAACCGATGATCGTGGCTTCAAATCCGGGCAAGCACCATTGAATATTCTTGTGCTTACTTTGTGTTTATAATTTATCTCGTGCTTGACGGTGAAGGAAAACATAGTAAGGAAACCTGCATGTGTCTAATTTCATTGAAATTCTACCACATGTGTATTCTACTAACCCGAATTGGTACAGCGTGGTGGAATAAGCTCCAAATCTTCTCCTCAAAATGGAGAAGAGGCCTTAGCCCAGCAGTGGGACACTAACAAGCTGTTACTGTTACTGTAGTTAACAGCCTTCAACATCAAATTATATAGATTGTTGTTACATTATATCTTACTTCAATTGTTGCAGCTATAGTTGCGATAGTTTCGGTATTTTATTACATAAAGTGTGCAATTCGTCTGGTAATACAAATGCAGTTTTTTTTAATCATCTGTCTGTTGAATGACTCACTGGGATTGATAAACGAACAATTGAACGATTTGGATTTACAGCTAAAATTATTCAGTAAGTACACACATACTTTAAGTATTGAAAATTTTTGCTAACATTCATATCATCATCATCGCCATTATTATTAGTAATAATATTTATTAATAGTTCACTAACAAAGTATGCATTATATTACAAGTACAAAATATAATAATAAAATGAAGAAATTAAAATATTTATTATAGAACTGCCCACTGTTACTAATACATCAAACCAATTAAAAGTAGTGAATTGTCAATGGTTTGATCTTAATATCTTTGATTAATATTGACAGAACGCCACAAGGCTACGTGTAAGCAGTATAGCATATACGCATCTTTGTCATAAATAAATAGTGAATCGTTAACTACATCAACAAAATAAACTAATAGCAAATGTACCAATAGTGTAACGCATAAATATATAGAAATAGATAACCAATTAATTGAAATAAACTAATTATACTTTGAATTACAAGTAACTAATAACAGCATTAAATTTATAAAAAGATTTGTATAAATAAATCGAACTACTAGCTAATGGCGAAGCAAAAAAATATATTTTTTTACAAAATGTATTCGTCTAGATTATTCAGATTGCCGTGAGATTTAATCATTCTGATTCGAGGTGATTGAGCTTTGAAATAACACCCGTGTTTCATTAACAGATGTGCCTGAACCTGTAACCAGCAAAACAGCACGTGATACGACTCGCCGTCTTTTCAACGCATACCTTTCTATATGCACTACCGTTGTAGAGTTTAACAGAGAAGAAGGAACCATTGTGCTACTTTTATATATTCACACCGTTTTTGACATGATGAATGCTTTCTTTATTATGTCATCGTCTTTATCAGGTACAGTCTTTATCAGTTTTTACTGGTGGTAGGGCTTTGTGTGGTGTAGGGCAAGCTCGTCTGGGTAGGTACCATCTACTCATCAGATGTTCCACCGCAAAACAGCAGTACTTGGTATTATTGTGTTCCGGTTTGAAGGGTGAGTGATCCAGTGGAATTGAATCCAGTGAAACAGGCACAAGGGACATAAAATTTTAGTTTCCAAGGTAGGTGGCGCATTGACAATGTAAGCGTTGGTTAATATTTCTTACAGTGCTTATGTCTATGAACGTTGGTGACCTATCAGGTGGCCCATATGCTCGACCGCCTACCTATACCATTAAAAAAAAATTTCATCTAGTATTCGGTGTTTTGTATAACTAAATGTGCATGTTTGTGAATAAAATATTTATAGCTCGTCCGATTTGCTCGAATCTTACTATAGCTAATATGTCTTGTTTTTATTACAATATATTTAATTTTAATATATATAAATTGACACGAATTATTATTATTACAGTTGAATCTATATATATATTTTTACAAAATGAATATTTAACTGTGATATGGCTTATATACCAAATTGCTATTGTAATGCTTTGGACGGAATCTTGCCATCGCACACAAGACGAGGTAGGTTAAAGATTATTTGTCATATAATCTTCAAATTTACCACGAATTAAAAATATATATATTATGTAAAAAATAATAAGGACGTAAAATATGCTCAGTTATTAAGGGCCTTATTAGTTTCAGGCGATTTTGAACACCGTCAGCCAACTAATGTGCACGCCGTCTCGGATAAAACTTCCTGCGCTGTTTGATTTCTATGAATTCCAAATGCCAAAGTTCTGTCCTCACGGTATTTTCGATTTCACAAGATCGATTACAGTTGCGGTAAATTTACGTTTACTTGTTAAATATCCAATGTCAGTCTACCAAGGATTCACTGTTTTCGTGTATCTCATACTTTATATAATAATAGAACAAAACTATAATATACGAGCTATAATTAAATTATTGTAATTCTATTTTAATTATAAATAAATTAATAAATACATTTCTATGTATTTGAAGGACACATAATATACTATTTTTAAGTTATAAAGCTCCAATAACCATTTTTATAGATTGTTTAAGATATAGATTGTTTTAAATTTGTGTTTAGGAAGATTTTTAAAGAGTTGAAGCTACCAGAATAAGATGACCTGAGTCAGTTGACTGAATGTGATTTTAATATTTCATATTCATCCTAATTAAAGTTAGTTTAATTGTTCAAATACATATAAACGATTCATAATCTAAATAAAATCCACAGTTTAATTAGATCTAATTATATGGGATGATAAATATTGTTATCAAATGAACATTAATACGTACAATGTTTGATTATAGAGCTTTTTTTTCAGATATTCGGTGTCATGACAACTTTTTTGGTAATTGTAAGACAATTTAAAATCAAAGATAAAATATATTCAGAGGAACATAAAGAATAAGAGATGAACTCAGATCGTGTTTAGATATGCGTCAACGTTACTTGTACTTTCCTTTTATCGCACTTCTAAGTATAAGGTCTCAGATGTTATATTTTTTTATGATACCATTTTTTTGTGATACCATACCATCGGATCAATTCGTTTGGTGTTATTATTTGACATTTGCAAAAAAATATTAAAACTAAAACAGCTAATAGTGTTGTTGCTTTACGTACATTTTGTGAAAGTCAATTTTCCTTGTATTTCTTAAGGGTGTATATAGTAATATATAGTATATAAAAAGATTTAATTTATTGACTTTCATTTTAATGAATTCTCAACAATCCAACTGGTATAAGAAGGTACGTTAACAAAGACAGTAGGAAACATCGCGTGGGCGCATTGGAACGCCCACGAGGTGATTCCAATTACAACTCCTTGGTGTAGAAGCGGTCCTCCTGAGTCACCAGTGCAAGTAGACTTGCCACCACCATCCAATAATCCAGCGCATATCTTTTCCGATGTTACATTAGGAACTTCGAGTTCACCTAGCACAGACTGCAGTCGAGCATAGTTTTCTCTGCAGATGTCGTGGTTGACGATGTCTTTATCGACTTGTTGAAGGATATGTGATGGATCACCACCCCACTGTGGAAAAGCATGGTGTGTTTAATTCATGTAAGGATCAACATAGACATTTAAAGTTTTGTTATATTAAGACTTAGCTCGTTTATGTTGCAAAAAGACCAACGTAGAAAAGTCTGAACTGGAAGGAAATACTAAACAACGAAATAATAAAGTAAAACTCGTTATCCATAATTCCGCGAATTATATAATTAAAATAATCATACATCCCATAGTCGACGGCGCGTTGTCAATGTGTGAGATGACTTCGCTTGGTCTATGTTAGATACTGACCATTTACCATCGGGGTACCATTTATTCGATTGTTTTCCGAGCATCATTAAAAAAGTGTTTAAAAACCTAAAGTACTAACATGCTGTATATAAAAAAAGTATATGTACAAGTAATTTTGATGTAGAAAATGATTGTGCAGTGTGCAAAAAAAGAAAAATAAAATATCTAGGTTGTTAACATACTTCAAGTAAGCCCCATCCGGTAGCGGTAACGGTAGTATTATCTGGGACCAAGTAGTTGGGTCCAGCGATAGGGGCAAGTCCAATGCGGCTGGAGAGTGTTGCGGGAGCGGCGAGGTTCAGTATTCCAATGTCGTGATATAATTTAGGAAACGCGTATCCAGGATGCTTAATCCAATTTTGTACTCTAAGAAAGTTACCCCCAAAATATGAGAATGGCGATCCAAGTCGCACTCGTATTTGTCTGTTATCTAGAACGTCGTTACTGTGAAAAAAAGTACATAATTTTTTTAAAATAATGTTAAATTTAAACATTAAACTGAAATCATGAAATATGAATCTTATTATAACATTCTGTATGACAAACTATATCCATTGAAAGAGCTTTTTTACGTTATATTATGAACAATTGCCGTGGACGCGTGAGGTGCGGGCCTCGCGAGTCCTATTTCAGACGGCCCTTAGGAGGGCGGCAGCTGGGATGGCCTCGCGCTGCCATACGCACTAGCGAGGAGAGCGGGGGGGGGGGCGAGATTACCTTCGCCCCCTGAGGAGAGCTCCGTGGAGCCACGAGTGGAGCAAGTACGGGAGAGGCCGCGAATGCGTTATATCAACACGATCCCGCAGCCTTTCCAATCCGTGCTGAGGACGGCCATCGCAGTGGTTTTAGTGGGTAAGAATCCCATTCCACGGTTCCACCCCCATGGACCCGAGTACCTTTTTGAAGATTGCCACTGTGTGGAAAAAAATGTTGTGAACGTGTCTGTATACGGCTTACTGTCTTGCTTTTTCCACTATAAAGGTCATAGCTCATTAGAGCCACCCGGCACCCACTCCGCACCGCCTCGTCGCACGGCGCCCACTCGTTGTCGACAGGTGGTCCACGGGTGGACACCGTGTTATCACCAATAAACGTCGCGCGGTCAACCATTGGACCTCGCATCGTCACCCAGTGGACCCCGCGCTGGCCGCTGGTGGACCCCGTGTGGTCTATGACTGGAGACCGGTTAGTCCACGAATTTTCGCTTAGTCTTTCTTTATTCATTTTAAAAGTAAAAACGATACGTCCGCCTCGTTCGAAAGAAAGGCTGGGAATGAAGGGAGGGTGGGAAGCGGTGCATCGCCAACGCGTCGCCCTCGAGTGAATCACTCGCAGGCAGCGCGCGGTCTACGTGCGGCAAGCATGCGAGTTGCGAGTTGTCACCGAGTGGTCCACGCGCCGCCCGCGCGTGGGCAACTTGCGAGCGAGGCGATCCGGAGTTGATGTAATGAGCGTATACCCATAGAAATCCATACAAACAATATCAACCGCACTAGTTGAGGCGGTGAGGGTCGGGTGCCGGGTGGCTCTAATGAGCTATGACCTTTAATATCACCCCTCAAATAAAATGCTATACAATCTACATAAGTGCCTGCTATACAAACATTTAATGCACACACACATAACATGTGTAAGGAGCTACTGTGTTGGCTACTGGCACATATATTACAAAGGGTTCAGATTCAAATTTGTTTAGCGGTGAACTAAAACTACCGCATATCTAAGAAAGAAATGATAATTTTCGACTTACAAGAAACAGTGGGCTGCCGTAAGAATGGATCTGGTTGTGATTAGAGATCCACCGCAGTAGGGTATAAAACGAAATTGAATATAATCTTCAACAGATCCTAATATGACTGCCATAAAGGGGTAGTCTTCGATTGCAGCATTAGATCCTCCAACAATACGCAGAGCAGGTGCGTTTGGTGCCGGTCCTTCAACAATACGCGGACCGAGTGCGTTTGGTGCCGCTGTAAAATTTAAAAAATGAGTACTTAATGTAACTGTTGTGTTCCGGTTTGCGGGGTGAGTTAGCCATACAGTTACAGGAACAAGGGATATACATCTTGGTATGACTGACTACTACTGAACTACTTTAAGAAATACTTAATTATTCTCTCTGTGTCTATGGTCAATGGGGAACACTTATCAGATGGTCTATTTGCCAGTGTGTCCTAATTTGAAAGAGAGTGAGGCAATTTTAAACGATAGCATCGTTTCAAATCTTGTAGTACGATGAGCCAAGAGACAAGAGAAGTCTTAAATGTCTTTAATCTATAATATACATTCCTACATAATATATTCTTATGATATTTGTACAAGACTTTAAATAAAATTAATTAATTAATTTATTTATTTATTTAAGGAAAACAACAGCATGATACAAAATATGCTGACATTAAAAATACAATATATAGACAATAGAGCTAATTACTGTTTTCCATTGAATTTCCATTGAAGTGGATTTTGCAGCGTAACGCGTATTGGATAAAGGAACGTATAATAGATTCGAATATGCATTACGAGTTTGCTTGTTAGGTACATTAAAAATAATACGCAAGCGCAACCCAGTGGAATCTATTTTAGCAGAGACCAAATCATATAGAAATATCATGTCTAATGTTTCGCGTCGATCTGTCAAGCTGGATATGCGATAATGATTACAAGCATCCTTGTAGTTTGTGTTAGTGTAAGTTTTAAAGTTCAGATGTTTAATAAACTTTTTTTGTATGGCCTCAATACTTTCAATATATTTATTATATTGTGGGTTAAAAAATTTATTTACATAAATGCTCGCAAATTACTTTGAAAGTATGGCCAAATTATTTTTAAGCTCTAATAAAATGGTTTGTTTTAGTTCCGCCATAAAATAATTTTTCATTTCTAAAAATTTTTTGTCTAATATTGTTTCAATATTTTCCATTAATATAGGGGAGTTGGGACTCGAGTGTGATACTGAAGTCGGCGATGTGTTCGATTTTTTATCAGTACCACTACATTTGTGACACGAATAGGATTCTTTAATTTAGCTGTCATCCTTTTAAACTGAGCGTCACTAACTTTCAAACAGTTGTAATGATACTTCTCTGTACAAACCGAACAACTTATCTCCTCTTTCTTTAGAATAAGATTACAGCAAACCTTGCATTTAGATGACATTTTTTGTAAATAAAATTGATATTCTTATTTATAAATAAAGAATAATTAACAATATAGAGGGTAAGTCAAATTTAAGATTCACAGCGCCGTAGTTAAAATATTACGTAAGAATAACAGCAAGTTTGCCGCTACATAATTCGCGCACGGAAGGTCGTAAGCGCCGTGCAAATCGTGGCGCTTACGCGTTTTATACTAACAGTTATATTATTCACTCAAATTTTGCTTGAATCGTTAGTTTATATAATTAAGCTTTGATTTAACTATTATTGACTGTCACTTTTTATTGACGACACTTTTAACTTGACCCTGATGTAATTTACACTCAGTTAAACTCGAAAATAACTCTTAAATTTAAATGGGACACGTAATGTGTGTTGCACCTCAGACACAATATTTTAATTATTATATATTAATGTACTTACCAATAGCGGCACCAAATAGAGCCAATAGTGTTATTAGGAACATCGTTCCTTTAGATTAAATTGTTTGGTTCATTGCCAGCGACATTTTATATTGTTAATAATCTTCGTAATCACCGATTAGCCGCAAACGATAAAATTATTATCGAATTACATATTATCGTGTATGTGATTTTTTGCTTCCTTTTAAAATGTTAAAAGGAAGCAAAAATCACGCTAAGGTGACGCATACTAATATTATATAAAGTTTTTCGGTTTCTCACAGTTTGAGGGCGGACAAAGGTTTATAAATTAAAATTTGATTATGCTGAAACCCGTATCTAATCACTTGTTATCGACGTATTTTTTCAAATTGTACGCATTAAAACATTATTTCCGCAGAAATTTCAACTAATCCCGTTGACCTTTAAGGTGCTTAAGAAAAATAACCAAGCCTTTCATCTATTCTTATTTATTAAAAACGATGAAAATGAATTCATTTAATGTAAGAATTTCGATGAATAATCATAACGTAAGGAAAGGAAACCCATGACGCGTACTGAACCTCAGAATTAGCTTTTTATCAACCGTTATTTAACTCAATGAGCGTTTATTGTTATAAGAGCCTAGCATCGATAATATTATTTTCTTGCCAGATTTCGTTTTTAGGGCCTTTTTTGCATTTCATCCCCATTTTTACATCCTTTACATCCCTTAAAACTACTGTAGCATAGCAAAAAACTTGATACATATTTCTAAATGAATACACGTGGATGTTCTGATTTTTAAAAATTCTTGCAATTAATGTTTATAATTAAGTTTTTGCTATATCAAACTAAAGGGTACTATGGTATTTTCCTTTTTATTTCTGATACTTATACGTGACTTTCAGTACTAGTGTCAATAATAGGTTACACACGATTGTTATGTAACTGAACTATTGCGGAAGAATTGCGCATTTAATTATAAAAAAAAACTCAATTTTCATACAATGAAGTAGCAAACATTTGAAATTTAATATTTATCGTAAGACTAAGTCAGATTGTAATACATTATATAAGATGTAATACCAATTATTATTAAATATTACTGAAAAATATTTGTCATTTATGATAATAATCAATAATAATCTATATTTTTAATCTGGCAACAAGAACATTGACAGATACTCTTTATGGCGGGAAAATGATAGACTTTGACTGCTTTTTACGAGCATTGCGGTGATGGTGTGTTGAGATTTAGTTTTTTAAATTATTAGACATTAAATTTCTGTCAAAATTAATATAATATTTGTTTAATTAAAACTGTATAAGCATTTAGGATTGCTAAACATTTCTGGCGATATTACCATCACTTTGTCGTGTATTGTTTGTTTGTATGTTCTAATTCCAGACCATCGACATTATACAAAAATATAATAGGTTTTGTAACGCTTCAAATTTTATTTTCCTTATATTTTAATTTTAATTGCAATATTGTATTCTTATTTATTCATTTTAATCAGCATGCTATAAACATTTCGATTATTGAATCGTCATTGTCTAAATATTAATTATCAGTTTGTTTGGTGAGACGGTAGCGCTGCGTTGTACGACGTCGCCCATTTAACCGTTGGGTAGGCTTCGCCCACAGGTCGCTTACCGACGCTTGTCAATTTAAAGCGGGTGATCGACCCATGAGTAAAACCGTGTGTTTAGTTGTGTCTATAGTTAAGTGGTTCTAGTGGAAATTAATTATTTATTACATAGTCAGTCATTTACTTTATATAACATCATTTAAGAGGTTCGGGCTACCAAACCATGAGTAAAACTATTTGAATTCGTTTAATCGAGGCATATTGATTGTGTTTTGAGTACATTTCTCGTTTAATTTAAATGTTTGTACCAAAACGGGTCACGTGCAATACCTGTCATATATTGCAATTTCCATAACGTGGAAAATTATGATATATTTAAACACTCCCGAGGCGAGTTAATGCATTGATTATAATTAAAATTAAATAATCAATATCGTACATGGATATATATTTTTATTACATTGATTTCTTAATAATTTATTCAAAAACTGAGCTTAGAATTAGTTAATGTACTAGGTGACCTAGCTAGAATATTGGAATCGTTTCAATCGTTAGTTAGTTTAATTTATTTCTAGAATTTAATTGCTGCCTAATACTGTTTATACTGTAATACTGTTACTGTAATACTGTTTTATTGCTAATTAAGCAATAATTTATCAAATGTTGCCAACATATGCCAACTTTAAATGTAATCTTAATAACTTCAATAGTATAAGTTAATAACTAATATTATCTAATAAATTATCCTTGTTTATTCTTGTGTCTAAGACATTCTTGGAACCTTCTTAGTATCTGTGTAAGATAGGTAATAAGTTGTTGTGTTCACAGGGTTAGCTTTTTTTATATATTTCCAGAAACCTTACATAGCCCACCCTCGATTCGTTAACTATAAAACAAAAATGAATTCGAATTTTATAAATTAAAAATAAAACAGCTAACGGTACTGATGCTTAACGTTTATTATATTAACGATCATGTAACTTGTATTATTGTAGGACAGCCGTATTTAAAATAGATTTAATTTATTAAATATTATTCTTATGCATTCTCAACAATCCATTTGGTATAAGACGGTACGTTCATATAGACTCCGGGATATTTCGCGAGAGCGCATTCATGGCCCCAAGAGGTGACACCAATTACAACTCCTTGGTGAAGAAGAGGTCCTCCTGAGTCACCTTCGCATGCATCCTTGCCACCAACACCTAATATTCCAGCGCATACCATTTCCGATGTTACATTACTAACTTGCTGTTCGCCTAGCAAAGACTGCAATTCAGCGTAATTTTCTCTGCAGATGTCGTGGTTGACTATTTGTACGTCGACGTGTTGAAGGATATGCGACGGTTCACCATCCCACTGTAAAAGAGGTATAGTGTGTTTAATTTTAGGATCCAATTCATTTAAAGAACCGGCTGATTTGCCAACGACTTAATGCGTCTCACCATATACCTTCAATGTTTTGTCATAATAAGACTTGGGTCGTTTATATTGCAAAAAGACTGACGTAGAATAGTCTGAACTGCAAGGAAATACTAAGCAGCGAAATA
This sequence comes from Nymphalis urticae, assembly GCA_905147175.2. Lineage (NCBI taxonomy): Eukaryota > Metazoa > Arthropoda > Insecta > Lepidoptera > Nymphalidae > Nymphalis > Nymphalis urticae. The sequence goes on along the minus strand of LR990000.1, from coordinate 9,668,146 downwards.
ATGATGCAAAACTAGTTATCCATAATTTGCGGTTAATTCGAATAATCATATATCCCGTGGTCGGCGGCGCATTGTCAATGTGTGAGATAATTTCGTTTGGTCTATGTTTGATTGTGACCATTTACCATCGGGTACCATTTATTCGATTGTTTTCCGAACATGATAAAATAAGTATATAAAAATCCAAATTAGCATGCGGTTTTTGAAAAAATAAAAAGTATATTTACAAGTATTTTTGATTTAGGTAATGCTAGTGCAGCGTGAACCGAAAAATAAAAATAAAATATCTAGATTGTAAACATACTTCAAGTAGGCCCCATCCGGCAGCGGTGACGGTAGTATTATCTGGGACCAAGTAGTTGGGTCCAGCGATAGGGGCAAGTGCAACGCGGCTGGAGAGTGTGGCGGGGGTGGCGAGTTTCAGTATAGCAATGTCGTGATATACTTTAAAATTCTCGTATCCAGGATGCTTAATCCAATCTTGAACTCTATGAAAGTCACCTCCAAAATAGGAGAATGGCGAGCCAAGTCGCACTCGTACTTGTCTGTTATTTAGATAGCCGTAACTGTGAAAAAAATTATTTAATTAAAACTCATAATATATTAACACCCCACTGAAATTAACTAAATGATTGTTTGCATTACAAATTCTAAATCTATATCATATCATAAGATATTTGCATACCACTTATGGCTTGATTATTTAAGATTTTATTCATATCAACGTAGAAAAACAAAAAACCTATCCGGTCTATTTTGTGATAATCGCTGACGCCGGTATGAAATATGGCACAATACTTGTGTTGTTTTTGTTAAAATGTCTAAACAAGAGTTCTTTTTTCTCATTTTTTTTTATTACCGCTGAACTAAAACGGCCGCATATCTAAGAATAAAATGTTACTTTTCGACTTACAATAAACAGTGGGCTGCCGTAAGAACGGATCTGGTTGTGATTAGAGTTCCTCCGCAGACCGGTATAAAACGATATTGAACGACCTCTTCAACAGATGCCAATATGACTGCCATAAAAGGGTAATCTTCTATGTTAGCATCAGATCCTCCAACAATACGCGGAGCGAGTGCGTTTGGTGCCGGTCCTTCAACAATACGCGGAGCGAGTGCGTTTGGTGCCGCTGTAAAAATTAAAAAATGAGTTGGTGGTATAAATTATCTGGCTTACTACAATGCTATTTCGCTAGCTACATATTACATATCATACTAATATAAAACATTTCAATTTTATACTATCACTATAGGGCTTTGTGCAAGCCCGTCTCGGTAAGTACCACCTACTCATGACATATATCACCGCGAAACAGCAGTACTTAATGTTATTGTTGTGTTCCGGTTTGCGGGGTGAGTGAGCCACATAGTTACACGAACAAGACTTGACTAGTTACTACTAGACGACGTTAAAAAATAGTTGATTATTCTTACTCTGCCAATGTCTATGGGCAATGGGGACCAATTACCAAGTGGCCTGTTTGCCAGTTTGCCTTATGTAGGCCATTTCAAATTATAGCATAGATTCAAATCTTATAAAGTACAATGAGCCATGAAACAAGAGACGTCTTAAATGTCTTTAATCTGAAATATACATTCCTACATAATATATTCTCCTGATATTTCTACAAAACTAAATAAATTACTTACCAGTCGCGGCACCAAAGACAGCCAATAGTGTTATTAGGTACATCGTTCAAGTAGATTAAATTGTTTGATTCATTCCCAGCGACGTTTTATATTGTTAATAATCTTCGTTATCATCGATAAGTCTCAAACGATAAAAGTATTATGGAATTACATACTAATATTAGAAAGTGGTCAGTTTGGTTTCTTTATTTTTTTCCTGTTTATTTATCTTTTTGATTGTCTAATTGTCGAAAACTGACTACAATTATACAGTCAACAATGACACAAATGTATTCATTTAACCGAAAATATTTACAATTGAGTCTTCTCGATGTGAACATTACATATTATTACATTACATATTTAATTAACATGTTTTGTTAAAATTACTAAATAATTAAACTAAACTTAAAAATAAATAACTAGCCTGGTATAAGATCCTACGGCTGGACTCTTTCCGGTCATGTCATGAGCATCCCGAAAGGGCAAATGACTCTAGTCCACCTGATGGTAAGTGGTAGTAGTGTCCAAACGCGAGGACGGCCAGTGCAGTCGGGAACAAGGTTCTGCACTAGCCGCCTTCAACTTGCCGGCCCGCAAGGTGCCTCTTCACGCCTCGTTTGAAGGAGCCCGGGTAGTAAGAGGAGGGAAACACGTGAGCTGGTAAGGAATTCCATTTTTTGGAAGTGCGACAAAGAAAGAAGTTGCCAAATTTCTTTGTGCGCGATGGAATTGATGTCACAGTTAGGAGGTGACATCGAGAGCCAGCACAATAATTCCTCTGAGCACTCGCCGTGATACAGTCGATAGAAAGCGCTCAGCGCTGCTATCTCTCGATGCAATTGAAGGGTGTGTTACGTACGCCACCCCAGAGGTGTGTTACGTACGCTAGAAGATCAGCTGTAGACCGTTTTGGTCGAAACCCGTACTGACGATCATTAATTAGACAGTGATCTTCTAGGTAATGGATCAGTTGGTTGTTTAGAATCCGTTTCATCACCTTACAAAGTACTGAGGTGATATCTATTGGCCGATAATTTGCCGGGTCAGACCGATCCTCTTTTTTGGGAACCGCTTGCACATTAGCTCTTCTCCAAGCCTCCGGCACACGTCTCGATGAAAGAGAAAGTTGGAACAGGCGCGATAACACGGGAGACAGCTCCGCCGCGCACTTCTTCAGCACTATGCCTGGTATTCCATCAGGACCGCTACCTTTCCGTACATCAAGTGATTGCAGCTCCGCACGCACATCACGTTGCCTGATTTTGACGTTAGGCATCGTATGGCCACATGAAGGTATTATAGGTGGCAGCGCACTACAATCATCGATGACGGAGTTATCGGCAAAGAGTTTTGCCAGAAGATCAGCTTTCTCTTGCGGACTGTGAGCTAGCGATCCGTCCGGATTTCGGAGTGGTGGCAGCAAAGGTTGACAGAAATTGTTTTGCACAGACTTGGTCAGATGCCAGAAGCTACGGGAGTCCCTAGGATGCGAAATAAGGTCATGACCAATCCGTACAATGCGCTGTGCATCCACTCTCGTGTAAGCCTTCCTACAGGACTTGGAGTTTTTATTGTAGTTTGCTTTCAGTGAGTCAATGTTAGATGCCCCGCTAATGCAGCCATTGATCCACTCGCGATATGCCACCTGCTTAGATGATACAGCATCGGCACATTCGCGAGTGAACCAATGGTTACGCGCACCCCTACTGACGAGATCTGAGCTACTAATGTAGTATTCCATTCCCAACATGATCTCGTCAGAAACAGCAGCGGCACTAGCTGCCGGGTCATTCCCACTGAAGCAACGTTCCTTCCAAGGGACTGACGCATAGTAATCGCGCATACCGTCCCAATCTGCCGGCTTGTAGTGCTGACGCCAAACGCGACGTTTGCATACCGCTGGTGTCAGCAGCTTGGCCTGTGGCACTTTGGTAGATATAAGGCTGTGATTCGAAGAACCAAGTGGAGCCTGAACCACAACCTGGTCTTCCACCGTGTAAGAAGTGCAGAAGGTCCAGTAGAGAAGGCGCTTGCCCATCAATGTCTGGGATCCTGGTGGGCTGATCAACCAGTTGGATCAATTCATGTGTGAGAGCAAAAGCATGAGCAGTCCAGCGTGGCATGGAACTTCCAGCATGGTCAGTTTTGAGGGATTTCAACCATGATTCATGGTGAGCATTCAAATCCCCAAAAACACCAATTCCGCGTTAGGAAACTGCTCTTGCGCAGCATCTGCCACCCGACTAAGTGAGTCGTGTCGTCGTCGAGTCGTATTGTGGGATCTGTAGAGGCACACGTATACCTGAATCTGACGAACCAGATCCATACGTACCACCAACGTGGAGAAGGAGTGCAGTCGGTGACAGCAAACATCCGTCCTGACGAACAGCATAATCCGGCTTTCGCTTTGAAGGATTCATCAAGCATGTAGCCGGGATAATTAAAGTTGCTGGTCGATACCAGCAACTTTAATTATCTGCCGATGGCAGGACGGAGTATTTGTATCTCCGTGAGAAACAACATTGCTGGCTGTGCTGTCTCGAGATGGTGGTGGACAGCGTTGAGGTTATCGTGGAGTCCACGGATGAGCTGGTTAGGCACGCTCGGGCCCCTGTACTATGCCACGGGCGGCCAGCGGAACAGCCGTTTCTTCGGGTCTCCCTGTCCGGCAGGTCAATAAAGTTTCCCCCGGCATAGGTTCAGCAGCCGTCTCCACTTGACCAACACCCATCGCTGCAATGCTCGCTCGGGCACTGGCTGTACGCTAGCTGACCTCGAAACGCGGCTGCAAGCCACTTCACGAGAATTTCACCATGTGTACGGTGGTAACAAGCCAGGCGGATGTTTAACATCCTACCACCAGATGAGTAGATGGTCGCTCAGATATCCCTTAGTCGCCTCTTACGACACCCATGAGAAAGAGAGGGGCAGTGAAATGTATTCTTTCTCCATCACTGCACGGATAAAATTTTGTTTATTAAGTCATCCCATGTTTTATGATCCTTTTTACGCGATGCGATGCGATGGTGGTATGCTGAGATGGCCCAGTGGTTACAACGCGTCAATATTAACGATGATGGTGGCACCACTGAATTTTTATGTGCTTAATTTGTGTTTATAATTCATCTCGTGCTAGATGGTGAGGAAACCAACATGTGTCTAATTTCAATGAAATTCTGCCACATGTGTATTCCACCAACCGCATTGGAGCAGGGCGTTGAATAAGCTCCTAATCTTCTCCTCAATAGAAAACGGATGGAGGCCTTACCCCAGCAGTGGGACATTCACAGGCTTAGGTTTTACCTACATTTACTTTTCTTTTATGGTTTTACTGGGTAACACTTCCAGGATCGCCATATTGTATTTTTCGAGATAGCCATCATAACACGGAAATCATTACCTGTTATAAGCCTTATATTGTCCAAGTAGCTTACAGTTTGACTATGTATATCTAGTATTTTTTTCTGAAAATAAGGAACTTAGTGATGCTATCAGTAATAATAATAATTTCATGAAAATAGAAGAAAATGACAGTCCTCTACTAAACTAACATACCACAGGCTGCGTTTACTTGGTTATCGTCCGTAAATGTAGCCAAAACCAGCCATTAGCTGAGAAATATAAATATGATGTTAATAATAATTTATTTATTCAAGTAACAAGTAATGACTAATATTTAAAGTTACGGGGCACAGTCGTATCTAAGCCGAATTGACCAATGTCGTCACGTTTTTTTTTTAGATGTCTACCTCACCGTTTATTATAGCTATTTATGTTTATAGATTCTTTTCGATGGGTTCGTTTCGATGGATAATAAGTTTATCAGGAAAAAAAAATTTAATCCATTGATAAACAGTAGGTAATTGTCGAATATTTGTCTGTTGTATATTTTTTATTATATATTATACTGAAAAATTTCAGCAAACCCATTATGAGGTAAGCTATTAAAAGTATTAATATATTTAAAAAATAAATATTAATATAATTTTAATACTTTGTATTACGTCTAAATAATATTAAAATAAAATAATATAGTAAATGAGAATCTGCCGTGAATAAGACGACTTCAACGTTCCTAGACAGAGCAAGTGACACTTTAAAAAACAAGTTACAAGAACTATAAAAAAATAGCGAAAGTTGCATTACTTAATAAGTTCTCCAGAACTGGAGTATAAGAGATACTTTTCATCTTATATGAATGTAGAAATCATTTCATAGAAAGGTGCGCCACTGGACACGGCCCACCACATCTTTACGGAGTGTGCTCCGTGGTTGCCTCAGAGGCGGAATGCTGGTGGCTATAGTCGGTGGAGATCTCTTGTCGATCGTGATTAACGGTCTTCCGCGAGAGTGTCATGTCGCAGAAGGAAGCTGCCGGGCAGATGCGCGTGAGAAGACTCAGATATATATATCTGAGTTTATTATATATATATAAAGTTATAAATATATATAAGAGGGGGCTTTGTGCGAGCTCGTAATCAGATGTTCTACCGCCGAATAGCAATACTTGGTTTGTTGTGTTCCAGTTCGCGGGGTTAGTGAGTCAGTGTAACTACAGGCACAAGGGACATAACACCTTAGTTCCCAAGGATGAAGCGCATTGGCAATGTAAGGAATGGTTAATATTTCTTGTGGCGCCAACTTCTATGGACGTTGGTGACCACTTACTAATAGGTGGTCCATTTGCTCGTCCATCTACAAATATATATTAGATAGATTATACTTTATTTTGCAACAAAAGAGATACATAACCATTTCAAATATAAATCATAAAAAAAAACGAAAACTATTTTGTACAAAAAGCGGTCTTATTGCTAAAAGAGCGATCTCTTCCAGACAACCTTTGGATGAAGGACATGCAATAAATAAATAAAGCGGTAAGGAGGTGTACTGATCATCTCAATTTTTTTTAATGGATAAATATTATATATATTTATTTATAAAAAAATATATAACATATACACAGCGGCAGATAATAAAACAACACTCCCCCTGATAATTATAGAGACAAATAATACGCCTTGAGTCGGATTTTAAATATGTTAATACTTTGAGATCGTCTTAAGTAGAGTAGTAAAGAATTCTATAGGCAAACTGCTTGGACAGAGAAGGAATTGGTATTGTAGAGTGCGACCGTGCGAGTCCTTAAGAAATTCAAAACGGTGTTTAAGATAGTCAGGAGAATTCGGATGAAAAAGTATACAGTAGAGAAGAGAATGGATATGAGTATTCCTGCGAAGACAGATTGGGAGCCACTCGAGTTTTTTGCGAAATTCAGAAATGTGGTCAAATTTGCGGAGTCCGAATATAAACCGAATACAAAGATTTTGAATACGCTCGAGTTTATTTAATTGCTCCTCTCTTAGGTTATGATAGCATTAAAGGCTTGAGCTAACGCAATTTTTGTAGGAATAGGTAGAAAATTACGTAATCTACATATTTAAGTTATTTATTAAAGTAAGTTATTGTATAATAATGATTTGTGATAAATGAGGCAGTCAAGTGAGAAATATTTTTTTTGTTATAAATACGTTGTTTTATTTTTATCAGAGGCGTTTTCAGCAATTATAGGTAAAAAATATAAATATACAAATATAGTTTAGAATATAAGTGTAAAATAATATTTTGAACATTTTAAATTACTGTATAGGTATTGTACCTATACAGTAATTTAAAAAGTATTATTTTAAAATGAAGTACTGTTCAGTCACATTATAATTCCAACATCGCATGCGTGAGATATGAATTGATAAAATTGTAGTTAAATCGTCAATTGGGTTTCGTATGATTGAAAACAAATTTTATTTAATACTGGCTGCTCCGTCCCGGATCCGCGAGTAGAATAATGGTATACATAAAACTTTTACATCTTCTGCCTCCTTGGTTCAGTGGCTAGATGTATGTCCTGGGTTCAAATCCCAGGTCGGGTCAATAAAAAATTATTGGGTTTTCTGTCGATAATTCTCAGTAGCAGCCAGAGTTTGGAAATTGGAAGTGTGATCGCCTCAAAAACGTCTTGTCGTGTCGTTTTGCCGTCCCATTATGAGAGTGCTGAGTTCTGAGTATTCCCATTCACTGCTGTGTTTGCGCAAACACTTGTGCACTATAATATGTCCTGCGCAGTTGGCTAATCTCTCTTGAGCTTAGCCGGTGTGGTAGAAATCGGTCCGGAGGACATTATTATTACGTCGTAATACAACTCATGTCAAGTCAACTGTGCACTCTCTATAGGGAATAGAGAGTGCAACTGTGAGTGCGCTCTCTCTCTCTCTCTCTCTCTCATAATGCGATGGGACGGCAATCCGACACGACCGGAAAAAGTTCAGGCTCAGGACCAACGGCTTTACGTGCTTTCCGAGGCACCGGAGTGTACACACTTCCAACTTCCAGACTCTATCCAGGCTGCTATTGAGAATTTTCGATAGAAAAATCCAATAACTTTTTATTGGTCCGACCTGGGATTTGAACTTAGCAGCTCCGAGTCTGTGGCCTTACATCTAGCCACTAGAGCAACGAGGCAGTCATATATATATACTACTACTAGATTATAATTAACACGTTACTAACCTTGGGAACTCACCACTCACCCTTTAATCCGGTACACGCAATATAACCTAATTATTAATAATTGGCGGTAGCATATGTGGGCGTACTTACACAAAGCAGTGCCATCAAGTAAAAATTAGCGGTAAACCCGACGAAGAATGTGCTTTAGTACTAGCTATACTTCTCACTAATATAACAACAGTTATGAATACACTTCAAATGATACTATCGATTTGTGCATCCACAAGTAAGTTACGATAATTCAGTTACGTGACGCTCTAAGCTGAACTAAGCATTACAATTGATTTTTTATTTTATTTAAAACAGATATACTAGAGACGGCATTAACAGTTGACACAGTTGTACAAATTCTGAGATTGATATGTAAATATATAAGAGAGATCTTGCTTATTGAACCATTTCATCGGATTCAATCTGAAGTAAGTCTTATTAAGCCTTATGTTATATGTTAAAGCGTTTTATTTTGAGCGCTGCTCTCAGGAACCAAAATGTATAACTTACATACCTCCTAGTGAAACAGTTACTTTTTTTCTATTCCAGGTTTTAAGCGCCATTACTACATTTTTACTCATACTGTTAGAATTCTTCGTCGGAAACAAAATTCGGAAAAACACATAATTTTTTTTGTATAATTGTCAATTAATAACATCATTAATTCATTGAGTCTTCAAATTCTATAATTCAATTTCAATTGAATAAAACCAAGAATTATTATACTAACCGTCCCGGCTTCGCACGGGTAGAATAATAGTAGTCTACATAAAACATTTATATCGAAATAGCGCGGCTCACGTCAGTAAAGCTCCCAGGTGATATAATTTTTGCGACATCTTATACCATCATCATCAAATAGAAAAGAATAGAGTAATAGAAGGACACACAAAGTAAAACAGAAATTACAATTAATAAGAACAATGTATAAAAAGGCGAACCTATTGTTAGAGAAAACGGTGTAGCTTATCTTTGGTTTCTGCTCAACCTAAACCGGAGCAAGAACAGCGCCAAGCAGCGTTCTACAAGTGCCGCGGCTCGGTCTCAAGGGACTTCTCGTACGTAGTACGTAGAGTGGCGTACAATGTTTCACATTGTACGCCACTCTTTGTAGACGATTGAGTGTAGACCGGTCTCGCCACGTTGAAGCACGAATCGCAAAAACTCAGAAAGAACGTGAGATCCGATTAAGCTCTGATCGTAGGCGCCACGAGGCGTAGGAAGAGGAGGCCTTAGCCCAGCAGAGGTACACTGTGGCTGTTACTGTACTGTACCTGAAAGAAGATCGAAGTCGAGTGTAAGAATTCCATAGAAAACAATCCAGTGGGATACGTATGGTGCATACGCGGATGATGATGCTTGTGATTGATGATAGTATGCGATCCCGATGAGTTACCGTGGATAGAAAAGAAAAAAACTGGATTTTTTATGACCCAATATCAAAATATAACATAAAGGAATGTGCTATTCACCTGGCAAAGTACATTTAGAGAGAACCACCAGACCTTTTGAAAGGATGCACAAAAATAAACCCTGCTAACCCGTTTCAAGTCAAAAGCTATATATATATATATATAAACGGGTATATATATATATATCTATTTGTGCTTATGTACGTTTTGTTGTATTATTTCTTTTTGATTCTACCCGAATTTTTTAAGACGTTGAAGGTGTATTTTGGTTGTTTTTTTTTTGACGCTGAGCAGGTTGCATTATTTACACTTGCTGCAGTTACAGTTTCTCGACTTTCCATTTAAATAAGTAAGGCCATTAATAAGCAACTCGAATTAAAAATAAAGAGGTATTTTTCTTACGATTGATAGATTTCGAATTTCGAAAATAATTGATTTTTCTTCGTTAAACACAAGCGATTAAGGAGCGAGTACGCTCCCGTGCCTCGGAAAGAACGTAAATCCCTTTGTACTGCGCCTGAACTATTTCCGGATTTGTCGGATTTTCCGTTCCATCAGATTATGAGAGTGAGGGAATACAGAGAGCACACATTTTGTCGTATGTCGTGCAAACACTTTTGCACTATAACATGTCTTGCGCAGATCGCTAATCTCTCTTGGGTTTTGCCGCCGTGGCCGAAATCTCTCATAAGGACATCATCATCATTATATAAGCAAAAGTCAGTTTGTTTGCTAAGTTTTCATATTTTAATTACTGAAACGATTAAATTATCAGATTTACATATAGTCGTATAATCTTAGAACTGGCTCATAATAATTTATAAAAGCGGATCATCTTTATTATTAGACATTGCATCATATACATGTAATTCATTTATCGGTAAGTAATCAATTAATTGAATTAATAATTGATGATATTTTCTTTAAGCTTGATTTAAATCACATATTATATACACATATCTTATCATATATTATATATCTTTTTGCTGATCAGAAAATGTATGACATATCAGAATATCGTAGGATTAAGTTTAATACAAGATAATATCGGGTACAATTTTTTATGAAAACAGAATAGTTATTTCGAGAAATTGTTATTATGTATAGTTTTTATAGTATATATACACAACTTTAGATTGAATAAAGAATACAGTATTTGTTGACCTGAGGATAAACCATATCTGTGTACACATTACTAGTGTAATGATTTTTTGTAATTATTTCTTTCATCACTTTTTGGTAAACTGAATTAATAACAAATCAATTTTTAATTTTAAAAATTAACTTCATACTAATTAAATAATTATAGTTTGACAAAATAAATGATTACTTTATACAATACACGTGGCTGGTTGATTAATCCTTTCACGCGGGCGATGCCTCAATAACAGCCAATTCCATTTGTAATAACTGTTTTTCGTGTAATTAAAACTGGTAATATACCATTGACCTTACTTATTTTTTCTTTCCTACTCCATCCCTTCCTTATATACACTTTATATATATTATATTTTGTTAAATTAAATTATATTCTATTTTATGTTTGCATCGAACAAATAATAAATAAATGTGCTGTCGAATTAGAGGGTGTTAGTAGTTACGACACAGTGTAATACTATTGTTTTTTTTTCAGCCTTTTGCCGTCCACTGCTGGACGAAAGCCTCCCCCATAGAACGCCAACCATCCCGATCTTGGGCAGTCCGCATCCATCCCGTACCTGCCACCTTTTTTAAATCGTCGGTCCATCTTGTCACAGGGCGTCCTACACTACGTTTGCCTAAGCGTGGTCTCCACTCTAACACGTGTACTAATACTATTGTAGTTAGTATCGTATATATTGTTTATGATATGTATTAATTGTTCAAAATAAATAAATAAAACTGGTGCAACCGGAAATATTTTTGATTTATTTAATTGATAAGAAATATAAACGTGTTTTATGATATTAAAAAAGTTGATAAATTACTAAAAGATCAAATACATTATCGGTATACCGTTTTTATCAGTAAATACAACAATTTGGTCTATTTGTGTGTGTGTGTGTGTTATAGTAAAGCAAGAAAATGAAGATGAAGAAATGCCAGCAAGACGCAAGGGGGCCCTTTTGGGCCGTCGAACTAATAAAGCATCAAGCATGCGTAATAATAGAGCAAAAAGAACAGACAAATAAATCCAACAAAATAACGAAAATGTGCGTGTGAGCATGTCACCATTGAACGGTTTGCTCATCGGCACATCGTGGCATGTTCCTGAAGTCCATTCGCACACGAAAAAATATCGCAACGGACTTCGTTCCTCCCCGGGTCTCTTATTCCCCAACCGTACATTTTTTTTGGAGGAAAGTCAAAAAAACGAAATTGTAGCAATATGTTAATAAATAATGTAAATTAATTCAAGTACTCATACATTACATACATTCAATATACACATGATCGAGTGTTTAATATTGACAGTATAATCAGAGAAATGATAGTATAATCATATGCTCAGCGTCAAAAAACTATCGAAAGAATAAAAACAAAATCAATGGCCATTATTTGTCAAGCAATTATAACAAAATTTAATTTATAGTAGACTCATTATTTAGACGGTTTAAATTACTTTGACAATATTCAAAATAAAATCCTTTAGAAATAATATCATTATTATGCATCAAATTTAATTATTTAATGCAATAAGTAAAACTTAATTCCATTTGAATTCTGTTAGCAGCGCCACCTTTGAACAGATTATGTTTGTTTTTATAGTTTGTGTGAAATAAATCATCTCGAGATGTGTAAAAACTATATTTCAAAAAATATTTAGCAGTAATTCAATTTGTCTGTTTTAATAGAAACTGTTAGTTGCTAATAATTGAATTAATTGAAAGGCAATAAAAAACGCGTTTGCCCCACTGGGACTATAAAAAGATTAATTTAAATTAATATCTCAATTAAAATTCTCGCGCAAGAATTAAAATTATGGTGACAGCGAAATAGCCAGCGCAAAGATTATGTTCCATTCCTATGTACTATGTTTATCACATACTCTAATTTATTAAATTTATTAGTTATAATAAAATTATTTTAAGTGTAAATTAATAAAAAAAACTATTTGACGAGCCGGTTGGCTTGGTTGGCAGATTCACCTTTCACGTTGAAGGTTGTGGGTTCGATTCCCACCCCGGACAGACATTGTGTGCATGAACATGTCTGTACATGTGCATCAACATAGATAATTAAGTATTTATTAAAGAAAAGTAGTATATGTAGTATATCAGTTGTCTGGTTTCCATAGTACAAGTTCTGCTTAGTTTGGGATCAGATGGCCGTGTGTGAATAATGTACCAGGATATTATTTATCTATGTATTTGAAGGACAGATAATACACTATTTATAAGCTGAAGCTCCATTACCTTTTTTTTCAATGTTTAAGAACAGATTGTCTTAAATTTGTATCACTTCGTTTAGTGTTATTATTTGACATTTGCAAAAAAAATATTGAGTAGCCATATACAGAAGGCTTTATCTAAGGACTATAGGCTGATTATATATTATAAACAAAACAAAATCAATTTTATTACATTTATTGGAAAAATATAAGAACTATTGACTTAATACTTTTATTAAAATCTCGTTTATAAATTATTATTATAAAAAAGATATTAATGATACGCCTGATCGTACTTCGCGCTGCCTCCCGCCAAAAGTGTATTACTTTTTAAAACCAATCTGACAGCTTGACGTATGACGTTCGGAACGATTGACTTATTCTGCTTATACGGCCCCTCCTGACATCCTGGCGTCCTCGTCAGAAAGTTCAGCTCTTTCATCACCTCGAAAGAGCAGGTTCCTTCTACGACATCACCTATACTTGAGGGATTAATTAATTCATCATTTTGTTCTACACCTGAAAAGTTACAATCACTTATTGCATTGGAAATTTAAGAATTTTGATATTATAGCATCCAAAGAAAAGGATGACTAGACATTACTACTACTACTAGTATTTACACAAAGCAAGTAGGTCCACACGTGAGTAGACAAATCACAACAAGGTGTTTACAGGTCTAGACATAATACCACAAGGCCTAATATGTATTCACATAAGACTACACATAACACCATAAGGTCTAGGTCGGTAGGTATTCATATAAGGCTAGACATAACATAATAAGGTCTAGTATGTATTCACATAAGACTAGACATAACAAGGTCTAGTATGTATCCACATAAGACTAGACATAACACAACAAGGTCTAGTAGATATTCACACCAGACATAACATAATAAGGTCTATTATAAATACTCATAAGATTAGACGTAACACAAGGTCTAGTTGTGTCAAGCACAAATAATTACTTACTCGCAAAGAATGCAGCACACACGTCAGGTGTCAATTCTCCTCTTCAAGGCACCATATACTGAGCAGCAGTATAAGTCAGCTTGCACTAGTCCCCAGCCACAAGAAGAAGTCTAACTCTCAAGAAGTCTCGTCACATTATAAGGGCCACACATTCCGAGATCCAATTTTCCTTTAGATTTAACGTGCTTAATGATAAATACTAAGTCATTGACCTGGAATACGCGAGGCAAGTGACGTCCTTTATTGACATTTTGTTGCTTTTTTATTTTCTTTTAGGCATTCGGCCGTTCTCTGCCTAGCTAACACTCGTAAGGGTTGGCGATATGTTCCACCCGGCTGTTTAGTTTTTCTTTAAATGATAATTTTTACGGTCTATAATATTCAGGCGCATCACTTTTTAAACGAATGTGCATGCTATCCGTAGTAACAGTTGAAGTAGCAGTTCTAACAATTATAAATTTTGAAAATTATTTTTTAGAATTTTGTTTTACAATCTTTTACAATCTTTACCAACCACTCTATCATAATCTCATCTCTATATAATGATCACTCTATCAAAACTGTATTAGTTTTGATAGAGTGATCATTCGCTTTTACAATTGAAACTTTTGCAATACAGGACTACAACATAAACGCTGGAAATATTTTGTACGTACGTACGTTACGCCTTCGTGGTTTAATACATCTGTACCTATTATAATAGGTGCGTTCATACTTTCACTAGGTACAACTATTAAATAAACTTCAAGAGTAATTGATTCAAATTTAATAAAGAGCGTAACATAAGAAAACACTCGCGTCATAGTATGGTCGCCACTTTTTAATTCACGATAAATTGGCTTCATAGCGCATGCTAAATGACTAACCACGGAGGATGAAATAAGCAACACGTCTAACGCACCGCTGTCTATAAGGATGTCAATGAGTATCCCTTGAACCACTTCAATCTTTACATCCTTAAAATTATATAATTTAGATAATGAACAAAAATTAACGTGGCTTTTTGTCTAATCTGAATGAACGCTTATATGATGACCGAGTTTCTTACAATACGCACAAGTTATTTTTGTATAAGATTTTACGTCATGTCAATTGTGACGGTGGATTTTCGTTTTTAACTAAAGCTGGTTTGATAAAGGTAGAGGAGTAATTAACTAATTCACACGGCATAAGTTTTTCATTAGTAGCTGACGCTTTTACATGTGGTTCATTAATTCCTCTTATAACAATTCCGATAATTAGTTCCTCGCTTAACCTTTTTACTATACGTAAACGTAGTAAAGATCTACGTAGTAGCATCTACGGTTATATTCTGCGAATGTAGGGTAAGCGTCGGAATTTGTAATCATAACATCATACAAAATACTAGCTACATCAACATTTTTTGCACATAAGGATTTAAAATCAATTTTAAAATTACTCCATGAACGATCCGTGGTGGCAGGAGGTGTTTGTATCTTCGTACCTGTCCGGTATAAGTGATATAAACATACGGGCACGCGACCCTGCCTTTCCGAGCTACACCTGTGTCTTCCGTGGCATAAGTATCCTTATACCTTGAATTCCCACCAAATTTCCTCATCATCCCTCTATCCTGAACTGGTTCCCTACTCTAGGTTGGGGAGGTCAGACGGCAGTCGCTCCTTATAAAACCAGTACCCGCCATTTACCATGGAAAAGGAAAACAGAATTTTAGGTACAATGGCTAGGGTCGCCGCAAAACGACGCGCAGGCACATCGCCCTAAACCTGCGACAAGTGGGGAAGAGCTACCGTGTCAAGTACGGGCACGGCTAAAGAAGCAAGTAACTAAAAAGAAGCTCCGCTTTGCCACCTGGAATGCCATCGGCTCTCTCACAGGTCGCGCCCTTGAACTGGCTGACGTACTGACGACGCGCAGGGTTCACGTTGCATTCTTGCAAGAAAATTGTTGGAAGGGCAACCAGTCCCGTGATATTGGACTGGGTTACAAGTTGATCTACTCCGGCTCCCCCTCAGGGAAGAACGGTGTGGCCGTAGTACTATCTGAGGAACTCCAGAACGATATTCTAGAAGTCGATAGACCGAGCGACCGACTTCTCCGGGTGAAGCTACTGATAGAAGGAATAATTACTCATCTTATCAGCGCCTACACTCCACAAGTCGGTGGCTCTGCATCGGAGAAAGAAGCCTTCTGGAATGACTTGGAAGACATGCTCCGCTGCATTCCGAACACCGAGAGCATCGTGATTGGTGGAGATTTGAACGGCCATGTTGGTGAGGAGTCACGTGAATATGGACGTGTACATGGTGGCTTCGGCCATGATCGTGAGAATGCAGAGAGGGAGTCAATTCTCAGCATCTGCTTATTATTAGACCTTGCCATTGTTAACACTTTCTTCCAAAAGAAACCCGAGCATCTCATCACCTATAAAAGTGGGCCGCACTCCACCCAGATCGACTACTTGATCATAAGATGAAGCCAAATTAGTAGAGTGATTAACTGCAAAGTAATTCCTGGGGAATGGCTCACAACACAACACCGCATCCTTGTCATAGACATGCTGGTAGTACCAAGTAAAAAAGTGCATGAACGAAGCAGACCTAAAAATAAATGGTGGCTGTTGAATGGACCAAAACAGCATGAATTCTGTAAAGTTGTAGCTAGCTCCAAGTTAAGCACTGTAGTGTAATAAGTAGTATGTAAGTCAGATGGCGTATAAATATTAAGATCGTTGCACTAATTAGTCAGTAATAAATCATCTTCTACCAAATACACTCGTTTCAATAACATAAGTCCCCTCATGGCGACCGTGACAGGACCCCAAGTCCTGTGACGATGAGTTGAAGAATTGGATATAAGTTCAAATTAAAGCAATATGTAGAAATTTAAGTTTATTCTTCGTTACTGTTTTACAAAAAAAAATCTAACTATGTGCCGATCCAGTGTCGAGAAAGAAACAGTATTTGTAAATCAAAACGCCGCAGGCTCGAACCAGGCACAAGTTGAAGAAATACGAATGCATCTGTCTACAATCAGCATAGTTTTATTGGTTATTTGTGTGCTACTGGGCATTGCAGCACTGTACTTTATTTATAAACAGTACAAAAAATGCCATAAAAATTGGATATCGGATGAGATAACGCAAAACAACTTAAGACGGTCATTCACCCGCGCAAGAGACGTACCCAACCAGTAGAGAAGTGACGGCATTAGAGTTACGAAGAAAGTGCGTGAAAACCAGGTGTTTATATTTAATATTAATAAAAAGTGCGTGAGTGTTTTGTAAAGTGATCCAATAAAATTTCAGAAATAAACTTTGAACTGTTAAAATGACTATTTGTAAACTTTAAGGTGTTTTTTTTTAACGAATTAATGTAGAATCTAGTAAAATAAATGTATCCTATTAATATTATTTAATCGATTAAGTATGTATAATGTAAACAAAGAGTTTCATATTGCAATGTATCAGGTCGTAGCCCCTACCATGGTAACTACTCGTAAGTGAGTTAATATACTTGGTATGTATTTCTTTTATTAATATGTTGTTATAAGGGAATGGAAGATGATTTAGTTAAATGTTTAGATGAACTTAAATTGATAAGAAAATATTTAATTAAGAAGGGAAAGTTAAGATATCAAGGTAATGTTATAAAAAATAAGTTAGCGGAAACTGAGAAAATATTTGAGAAAAGTTCGAATATAATCCAATGTATTACTTCTAAAGAAATAAAGCCTAAGTCTCTTACATTCATTGCTTCAATAAGCGATGAAATAAAGTCATACTACTCGCAAATTATCAATTTATGTTCTAAGCCTGCATGTCATATGAGTAGTAGTGACAGTGATTCTAGCGAAACGTGTTCGAATCCTGAACTAAAAATAGAGTTCGATTTGAAAACAGCATGTAGTTTAATTCCTGTTATGAATAATAACGAAAACAGCATTAAAGGTATCATTGACTCTATAGAAATGTATTCGGAGATGTTGTCATCATCAGGTCAAAAATTACTAATTACATTTGTTTTAAAAAGTAGGCTGTCACAGAATGCTAAATTACGAATGTTACCCGAATACAGTTCTACAAAAGACTTAGTTAAGGATTTAAAAAACAAATTATTGGTAAAGAAAAGTCCTACCGCAATACAATCACGGCTACAAACTGTATCTCAAGGATATCGCACTATAGAACAGCTTGGAACCGAGATAGAGAACTTATTTGCAGGTTTAACGATAGCTCAGGAGACGGCGATGCTGAAAAATACGAAATTTTAAAACCTATTAATGAGGGATTCGCAATACAACGTTTTTCTGACGGTCTAAGAAATTCAAGACTAAGTACGATTATTGCAGCACGCAACTACAAACACCTAAACGAGGCGATTCAAGCTGCGAAAGATGAAGAGCTGTCAGCTGCATCTTCGTCGCGAGGTGAGGATGTCATGCATTTCTCCACTCGTGGAAGAGGTAAGTCACATTCTCATTTTAATTCCCATACTAGACCACAGATTCGCGGCCAAAGATCATATTTCCCACAAAATAACGCAGGTAAGCCAAATAATTCCAGTTATTTTAATAATCGAAGAAATTTTAATAATTATCCACGCGGCCAAACATATTATCATGGTAGACCTAAATTTCATAAATTGAATCGCGGACGAGATTCGAACGAGAATCCATCGAGTTTAATATCTCGTGGTAGTGGCAATAGAAACAGAGTATTTTATTCAGAAAAATTTGAACAAAATCAATCCGTAAACGCAGATAATAATAGTGAAATGCAGTTTTTTCGTGTTGAAACATAATCATTTTGGCATTAAATGGCAAAGCCAAATATTTATAATTTTTTATTAACAATAGGAAATATTTTTGGTTAGTAGATACAGGAGCATCATTATCTGTAATAAAGAAACAGGCATTACCCAGTAACAGTAAAGTAATTAGAGACGAAACTATCATAAATGGTATTGGAGGTAAAATTCAGTCCATCGGTTACACTGATGTCATCTTATTTCATCGTGATCAACAGTTTTATGTTGACTTTAACATAAGGCTACATGTTTTCAATAACTTACCTTTAAAGGCTGACGGTATTTTAGGTTTAGATTTTCTGTGTCGCTACGTATCAAGTATCAACTTTGAAAACAATTCCATTACCTTAAACAAATATGGAATGGAATGTTCCTTACCACTTTATGATTCGTTGAATTATTCTAATGAAAGTTTACTTATACCTGCGCGTTGTGAATCATTTCATTATTTACTTTTGGATAATGATTCGGAAAATGACTGTGTTATCCACAGTCAGCAATTAGCTGATAACGTTTTCCTTGCAGGTTGTATCAGTAGGATACGAAATAACAGATTACTTGTTAAAATTTTAAATACCAATGAACATGATGTTACTTTGCCAATGTTTCAACCGGAAATATATTCGATTCAAGATTATGAGTTATCCGACTTTAGGTCAACTGCTAATGACGTAAATAGGGCTAAAGCTTTATCAAACATTTTAAATTTAAATCACCTCAATACGCGCAAATCCATTCAGGATATATGTGCAAAGTATTCAGATGTTTTCTTTTTGCCAGGCGATAAATTAAATACTACCAATATTTATCAACAATCAATAACTTTGAAACCAAATACGAGTCCGGTATATGTTAAGCAGTATAGATTACCCCATTCTTTAAAAATTGAAGTTGATAATCAAATTAGAGCGAGTGGTCAAGTCCAATTTTGTTAGTACTGAAAAAAAGTGATAGTGATAAAAAGTGGAGATTTGTTATCGACTATCGGAAACTTAATGACTGCATTGTGGACGATAAGTTCCCTTTGCCAAATATAAATGAAATTTTAGACTCTCTCTGTGGTTCTATCTATTTCTCACACTTAGATCTTAATCAAAGTTACTATCAGGTAGAGTTAGATAAACGAAGTAGGGAATACACGGCTTTTACGACAAACACTGGTCAATACCAAATGAAAAGATTACCAATGGGTCTTAAGACTAGTCCTAGCGCTTTTAGCAGAGCCATGTCAGTTGCAATGTCAGGGTTAACATTTGATAAGTGTTTTGTTTATTTAGATGATTTAGTTGTATTTGGAAGAAATTTGAGCGTACATAATAAAAATTTGATTGACGTTATGGAAAGGCTAAGAAAAGTTAATTTAAAATTAAATCCCAAGAAATGTAATTTTTTGAAGAAAGAAATTCTTTATTTAGGACATTTAGTTTCAAAAGATGGAGTTTTACCTGACCCTGCAAAAATCGAAATCCTACAAAAATATCCCACACCTACTAATACTGACGAAGTTAAAAGGTTCGTAGCGTTTTGTAATTATTATTGAAAATTTATCAAAAATTTTGCCGAAATAACATATCCCTTAAATAAATTAACGAGAAAATATGAACGATTTGTTTGGACTGAAGAGTGTCAAAAAAGTTTCGAAACATTAAAACAGGCTTTGACAAGTCCCCCAGTATTAGAATTTCCCGCTTTTTCAGAAAATAATGTACAGCAATTGGCGCTGTTTTGTGTAATCAAAATATGAAACCGGTAGTTTTTTCAAGCAGACCTCTTAATAAAGCCGAAACAAACTACCCCACTATTCAAAAAGAGTTACTTGCTATAGTGTGGGCAGTAAAATACTTTAGACCATATGTATACGGTAGATCTTTTACGATTATGACAGATCATAGACCTTTATTATATCTATTCTCAATGAAAGACCCCTCAAGTAGACTTCTTAAGTTTAGGTTAGCACTAGAAGAATACGACTTTAAAATTATGTATGTAAAAGGTAAGGATAATAGCGTAGCCGACGCTTTGTCTAGAATTAGCATAACATCGGACACTTTAAAACAAATGAACGAAGAAATATTGTTAGTTATGACTAGAGGCCAAAAGAGGCGTTTAGAATATAAAGTAGAGCAGGATAACACAATTAAAATTAGTAAACCTAACGAATCGTGGCCTGATCAACCACGAGTAGTTGAGGTACTAAAGATACCAAATGATTCAGTGGAAATGACTTTTATAAATAATGAGGAGTTAAATAAATTGAAAAATAATGATAATTTATACGAAGAGAAAGAATGTTTTATTTATAGTCTACGTAGAAAAATATTATATATTAATCTTAACTTTAGGGCACAATTTACGCGGGCCGAATTTGTGACTAAGTTAGGAGAATTTTGTAAAACTAGAAAAATAAATGAATTATGCATAGTAAAGAATAATGAAATTGAAAATTTCATAAAAGAATTGTTAAAAGAAATAAAAGAACGTAAGGACTGGAGTGGTCCACGTATCTATGTTCTAAGAGGAGTTAAAAGAATATATGATGAGGAAGAAAGAAAATACATATTACATGACTTTCATTTACTACCCATCGCAGGTCATGCAGTAGAATGACAAATAATATTAAAAGAAAATTTTACTGGCCAGGCTTGGATAAAGATGTTAAAACATTTGTTAGCAAGTGCGTTCAATGTCAAAAAATGAAACATTGTAGGTATGTCAAGGCGCCCATGGACATAACTACAACGGCTTCACATACTTTTGAAAAGATCTATCTTGACGTCGTAGGACCTTTGCAAAAGGACATTGAAGACAATTGCTACATTTTAAAACTTCAATGTGAATTGACTAAGTTTAAATTTTATATTAAGGTTCGGGATACCAAACACCATAGCTACAGATCGTGGGACAGAGTTTGTATCTACTGTAATGGAACAGGTATGTAAAATTTTAAATATACAAAAATTGACTTCTACAGCTTATCACCACCAATCTATCGGTGCACTTGAAAATTCGCATAAAAATTTAGGTGCTTTCTTACGCATTCAGTGTAATGGTCAGAAAGACACCTTGAGTCAATGGTTATCTTTTTGGTGTTTTAGTTTTAATAATACTGGTCACACAGAAACGAAATACACACCATTCGAGCTAGTTTTTGGTAGACCTAGTATAATACCTTGTAGAGTAAGTCAATATATTGAACCATTATATAACCCAGATAATTATGCTTTAGATCTTAAGTTTAAGTTACAAGTAGCGCAGCAAGATCGTGAAAATTTAATTTTAAGCAAACAAAATCGTAAATGTAATTACGATAAATATACAAATAATGTAACTTATACAAATGGACAACTAATTTTAATTAAAAATGAAACGGCAAACAAACTGGACACACAGTGGATTGGACCATTTGTAATTTTAGAAGATGTAGGACTAAATGTAAAAATTTTAAAATGTAATAAGCCTTATATTGTCCATAAAAATAGAACTAAACCATTTAAAACCTAAATTCAATTATTATGTACCTATTCCTAACTAAAACATTTTTTTTCTCAATTCACCCCCCGAGGTGTAGTGTAATAAGTAGTATGTAGGTCAGATGGCGTATAAATATTAAGATCGTTGCACTAATTAGTTAGTAATAAATCATCTTCTACCAAATACACTCGTTTCAATAACATAAGTCCCCTCAGAACAGACACAGAGGAATCAGTCGATAGTCAATGGTCTAGGATCCAGTCAACAGTGAACACCATTGGAAAACAGGTGCTTGGCACTTCGAAGGGAGGCCGCGTCATCGACAAGGAGACGTGGTGGTGAAACGGCTTAGTACAGGAAGCAGTTGGAGAGAAAAAGACACAGTTTAAGAAGTGGCAAGAGACCAAATCTCCTGAAGACCGGGACGCGTATAAAGCAGTTAAATGTGCCACCAAACAAGTAGTTGCCAAAGCCCGATACCAGACGCTGTCACCTTTGTATGACACGCTCGAGACAAACGAGGGCCAAAAGACTATCTTCCGTTTGATAAGGGCTCGGGAGAAAGCGACACAAGCCATAACAAAATGTCTTTGTGTCAAAGACTCTAATGGCACTTTGGTTTGCGATGCAATTAAGGTGAAGGAGAGGTGGCGCGGCTACTTTAACGTGTTGCTTAACACACAACACGAACCTACTTACTGACCTTTTTAACCGAATACTTACTAGCCGGAAGATGCCCAACTCTTGGAGATTCATTCAGTATCATTACTCCAGTATATAAAGGCAAAGGTAGTACAGGACTGCGAAAGCTACCACTGTATTGAGGTTATGTGCCACACCATGAAACCAGCATTTATTTAATGTATTTTTAATGTATTTCATGTATTTAAACGCTCCTGAGATGAGTTGAAGCATTACTTTAAATATGGTGGTAGAGCCTTGTGCAAGCTCGTCTGGGTAGGTACCACCCACTCATCAGGTATTCTACCGCAAAACAGCAGTACTTGGTATTGTTGTGTTCCGGTTTAATCCGTCCGAATAAGTGAGCCAGTGTAATTATAGGCACAAGGGACATAAATATCCCATGTGGATATATATTTCTATTACATTTATTTCTATTAATTTCTTAATCATTTACTCAAAAGCTGAACATGGAATTAGTCAATATATAGGAGACCTGGCTAGCATTAGGAATGCTATTTGAGTAGTTTCAATCGTATGTTTAGTTTATTTCATGAATTTAATAGCTTTTTCATACTGTTTAATTGCTAATTAAGCAATAATTTTCCATTTTTTGGCACTTTAAATGTCAACTTCCCACTTCTAATCTATAAGTTAATAAGTAATGTTAATAACATATCTTTGTTTATTCCATTCTTAGGACCTTATTAGTGTTTATGTAAGATAGGTAATAAGTTGTTTGGGTCATGGGTGTGTTTTTCATATATTTACAGAAACCTAAAATGGTTGATTTTTGTTTCTTTAGCTAAATAAATAAATTTAAATTGTATTAAATAACTTAAACTTAAAAATAAAATAGGTAATGGTACTATTGGTGTACGTATATTTTGTGAGTCACTTGTCCTTGTAGTATACAATGAAGATTTAATTTATTGACTTTTATTATAATGAATTCTCAACGATCCAACTGGTATAAGAAGGTACGTTAACGAAGACAGTAGGAAACATCGCGTGGCCGCATTGGAACGACCACGAGGTTATTCCGATTACAACTCCTTGGTGAAGAAGAGGTCCTCCTGAGTCACCTTTGCAAGAAGACTTGCCACCACCGTCCAACATTCCAGCGCATACCATTTCCGATGTTACATTATTAACTTGCTGTTCGCCTAGCAAAGACTGCAGTTCAGCGTAATTTTCTCTGCAGATGTCGTGGTTGACTTTTTGTACGTCGACGTGTTGAAGGATATGTGACGGTTCACCATCCCACTGTAAAAGAGGTATGGTGTGTTTAATTTTAGGATCCAATTCATTTAGAGAACCGGCTGATTTGCCAACGATTTAATGCGTCTCACCATATTCCTTTAATGTTTTGTCATAATAAGACTTGGGTCGTTTATATTGCAAAAAGACTGACGTAGAATAGTCTGAACTCCAAGGAAATACTTAACAACGAATTAATGATGTAAAACTAGTTATCCATAATTAACCGCATAATTCAAATAATCATATATCCCATGGTGGGCGGCGCATTGTCAATGTGTGAGATGATTTCGCTTGATCTATGTTTGATTATGACCATTTAGCATCGGGGTACCATTATTACCATTAAGATCGGGATGGTTGGCGTTCTATGGGGGAGGCTTTTGTCCAGTAGTGGACGGCGGTAAGCTGATATTATTATACCATTTATTCGACTGTTTTCCGAACATGATAAAATAAGTATATAAAAATCCAAATTAGCATAGCAAGCGGTTTTTGAAAAAATAAAAAGTATATTTACAAGTATTTTTGATTTAGGTAATGCTAGTGCAGCGTGAACCAAAAAATAAAATATCTAGATCGTAAACATACTTCAAGCATGCCCCATCCAGCAGTGGTGACGGTAGTATTATCTGCGACCAAGTAGTTGGGTCCAGCGATAGGGGCAAGTCCAATGCGGTTGGAGAGTGTAGCGGGGGCGGCGAGGTTCAGTATTCCATTGTCGTGATATACTTTAGAAAACACGTATCCAGGATGAATAATCATGATGACTATTTATATCAACGTAGAAAAGGGAGCCGGCCTGGCATCTTTTCTGATAATCGCTGACAAAGGTATGAAATATGTCACTTTTTTGTGTTGTTTTTTTTAAAAGGTCTTAATGAGAGTTAATAAACATTAACATCATTTTTTTAAATAATGTTAAATCATAAAATACGAATCTTATTAAAACATTCAGTATGATAAACTATATCCATTTAAAGAGCTTAACAAAGCTCGTTATGTTATGAACGTTTGCGTGGATGCGTGAGGGGGGGCCTAGCGTATCCTAATTCAGACGCACGCACTAGCGAGGAATGCGCGGGGCGAGATTACATTCGCCCCCTGAGAGCTCCACCAAACCACGAGCGGAGCACAGTACGTGAGAGGCTGCGGGTGCGTTATATAAACACGATCCCGCAGCCTCTCCAATCTGTGCTGAGGACGGCAATCGCAGTAGTTTTAGTGGGTAAGAATCCCATTCCACGGTTCCACCCCCATGGACCAGGGTACCTTTGTGAAGATTTCCACTGTGAGGAAAAAAAAATTACGAACGTGTCTGTATACGGTGTTCTGTCTTGCTATTTCTACTATTAACATCACCCCTTTAATAAAATGCTATGCAACCTACATACCTATTTGCTATACAAACATTCAATGCTAGCACGTGTAAGGAGCTACTGTGTTGGCTACTGGCATATATATTACAAATTGTAGAGATATAAATGTGTTTGCCGGTGAATTAAAACTGCTGCATATCTAGAAAAAAATGTTACTTTTCGACTTACATGAAACAGTGAGCTGCCGTAAGAATGGATTTGGTTGTGATTAGAGATCCACCACAGTAGGGTATAAAATGAACTTGAATGTAATCTTCAACAGATGCTAATATGACTGCCATAAAAGGGAAATCTTCTATGTTAGCATCAGATCCTCCAACAATACGCGGAGCGAGTGCGTTTGGTGCTGGTCCTTCAACAATACGCGGACCGAGTGCGCTTGGTGCCGCTGTAAAAATTAAAAAAATAGTTGGTGGTATAAATTATCTGGCTTACTACAATGCTATTTCGCTAGCTACATATTACATATCATACTGATATAAAACATTTCAATTTTATATTATCACTATAGGGCTTTGTGCAAGCCCGTCACGGTAAGTACCACCTACTTATGACATATATCACCGCGAAACAGCAGTACTTAATGTTATTGTTGTGTTCCGGTTTGCGGGGTGAGTGAGCCATATAGTTACACGAACAAGAGATATGCATCTTAGTTAGACTGACTATTATTAGACTACTTTAAGAAATAGTTAATTATTCTTACTCTGCCAATGTCTATGGGCAATGGGGACCAATTACCAAGTGGCCTGTTTGCCATATGTAGACAATTTTAAATGTTAGCATAGTTTCAAATCTTATAAAGTCCAATGAGCCATGAAACAAGATACTTCTTAAATTTATTTAATCTGTAATATACATTCCTACATAATATATTCTCCTGATATTTGTACAAAACTTTAAACAAATTACTTACCAGTCGCGGCACCAAAGACAGCCAATAGTGTTATTAGGTACATCGTTCAAGTAGATTAAATTGTTTGATTCATTCCCAGCGACGTTTTATATTGTTAATAATCTTCGTTATCATCGATAAGTCTCAAACGATAAAAGTATTAAGGAATTACATTCTAATATTATAAAGTGGTCAGTTTGGTTTCTTTATTTTTTTCCTGTTTATTTATCTTTTTATTTCTCTACAAAACTGACTTCAATTATACAGTCAACAATGACACAAATGTATTCATTTAATGAACATTACATATTAGGGTTACAAAAAATGTTAAATTTATATTAACTACAGTGTTACATTAAAAATAACTTAACCTCACCTATAAAATAAAAATAATTAACTTTAAAGCAAAACAAAATTAAAGTAAACTTAGAAATAAATAAATAATATAAACTTAAAATTAACCGATTTGTGTAGACATTTTCTTTTTAATGGTCTTGATGTTATGGTTGAAGATATCTATAGCGTCTCCTGATCGACTGCTTCGTTGGTCAAGTGCCTAGATGTAAGGCCGCAGACCTGGAGGTCCTGGGTTCAAATCCCAGGTGGGGCAAAGCAAAATTATTATAAATTACAAAGCAAAATCGCCATGCTGGGGATTGACGTTCGCTGCGACCTTAGTCCAAAGGATTACATCGAGGCTGTTATAAAAACAGCTTCACGGAAACGGAGATTCTTCGGAGATCTGAACAAGGTGCAGCGTTTTTTAACGCCACAACAACTGTGCCTGTTGTACAAAACACAGGTACGGTCTTGCATTGAATATTGCTCGCACCTTTGTGATGGCTCCGCGAAGTACCTACTGAAGGCCTTGGATCGGTTGCAGCGACGTGCGGTCCGCATTATTGGCGAAGTAAAGGTCACAAACACATCGAGCCTTTACAATTGATTCGAGAGTTAGCAGCGCTGAGTGCTTACTATCGACTGTATCACGGCGAGCGCTCTGAGTAATTATTCCTTCATAAGTCTACGCGTGCTGACTATCGATGTCACCGCCTTACTGTGACATCAATTCCATCGCGCACAATAAATTGGCAACTCCTTTCTTTGTCACACCTCCAAAAAATGGAAATCCTTACCAGCTCACGTGTTCCCCTCCTCTTACAACCCGGGTTCCTTCAAACGAGGCGTAAAGAGGCATCTTGCGGGGCGGCAAGGCAATGGTGGCTAGTGCAGAACATTCTTCCCGACTGTACTCGCCGTCGTCGCGCTTGGACTCTACTACCACTTGCCATCAGGTGGAGTAGAGTCATTTGCCCTACCGGAAAATATAAAAAAAAAAGTTATTGGGTTTTTCCTTCGAAAATTCTCAATAGAAGCCCGTCTTGGAAAGCACGTAAAGCCGTTGGTCCTGCGCCTGGTCCGGTCATGTCGGATTGTCGTCCCATCGGATTATGAGAATTAGGGAATAGAGAGTGTACATGTGTTTGTGCTTTACAATGCATTTCTTGCAATAAATCTTTCTAAGTAAGTAGATGCCTACCTCACCCTTTATTATAGCCATTTATGTTTATAGATACTTTTCGTTGGGTTCTCTAGTGAGTTTATCAGGACAAAAACATTTTATCCATTGATGAACGATAGGTAATTGTCGAATGTTTGTCTATTGTTTATTTTTCATTATATATTATACTGAAAAATTTCACCAAACCCACTATGAGGTAAGCTATTAAAAGTATTAATATATTTAAAAAATAAATATTAATATTATTTTAATACTTTGAATTACGTCTAAATAATATTAAAATAAAATAATATAGTAAATGAGAATCTGCCGTGAATAAGACGACTTCAATGTCCCTATACAGAGCAAGTAACACTTTAAAAAACAAGTTACAAGAACTATAAAAAATAGCGAAAGTAGCATTACTTAATAAGTTCTCCAGAACTGGAGTATAAGAGATATTTTTCATCTCATATGAATGTAGAAATCATTTCACAGAAAGGTGCGCCACTGGACCCGGCCCACCACATCTTTGCGGAGTGTACTCCGTATTTTAAATTACTGTATAGGTATAATAATGTATTGTCTTAAAATAAAGTACTGTTCAGTCACCTTATAATTCAAACATCACATGCGTGAGATATAAATTGATAAAATTGTAGTTCAATCGCCAATTGGGTTTCGTATGATTGAAAACGAACTTTTTTTTTTCCTGGCTGCTCCGTTCCCGACCCGTGGGTAGAATAAAGGTCTCGTGCCTCGGAAAGTACGTTGGTCATGCGCCTGAACCCTTTCCGGTCGTGTCGTTTGACCGTCCCATTATGAGAGTTTGGGAATAGAGAGTGCACCTGTGTTTGCGCAAACACTTATGATCCATGGTAAGATGTTTTAAAAAATATGTAATATCACAAAATTACGATGACGTGATATTTTTATTGAATTATAACTTATATAAATAAAATACGAAAAAAGCACTTGTACTCATTATATCTTGTTTCATTTTACTAAAATTTGTTACTATTTATTATTATAAGAGTTATGACGCACGCAGCAATAGAAAGAGAATTATTTTATACTGAGTATTAGAGAACAGTAAATATTAGAAATTTTGCAGGGACAGTTTGTCTCTAGGACTACAGCAAGTTTGTTTAGTTGCAGCATGTACAGCTACAGTTGAGTCAACTTATATACATAACTAAAGAGCAACATTCAGATGACTTAAGCAGCTTCATCTATCACGTTACATTTATCAAGTCTACTTTTTCTCCACTCGGAATTTTTAACTTTACAAGAGGATTTCATTTTGTGGTTAGTATTGCAATGTTATTTGCTTTTATTGAAGTAATTACGAGCGTTTTTGTTTTTGTCATTATTAGTCTTTAGTCTTTGTTCATACAACTATGTACTATGAATTTGCTCTGCTATTAATTGCTATTTTTTTAGCTCCTGTTTTTGAATAACAAAACATAGCAAATTACTTTTTTTCTATTGCAGGTTTTAAGTACCGTTACTCATACTGTCAGAATGTCGTTGTTTTTTTTATATAATGATAATTATAATTTATTGATGTTATAAAAATATCAGGAATTATTAAAGACTAGCTACTGCACGTCCCAGCTTCACACAGGTAGAATCATAATCTACATAAAACGCTTATATATTGTAATACCGCGTTCACGCCAATAAAGCTCTCAGTTGACGTTGCGTTATCAGCCACTTTTCACAAAATTGTAATGAATTGTACATATAAACCATTCTGAAAAATCACTACGTCCATTGGTGAAACCTGGTAGAAAATCCGTTCGATAGTTATTACGTTTATCGCTTTATTTTATAATATATAGTGATTAAGTGAAATATGGAGTTGATAGAAAGAAAGAGGTCTCATACTTTTTATCAGAGGAAAGATGTATTTTGGTAGAAATTCAACTAACTTTAGGAGATACTTGACAAAGTTTGCCCCACTGGCTGCACTAAGATCGGTGGAGTATATTTTTACACATTTCCAATACAAGTGACGCTAATACTATTAGTATATTAGCTTCACTTGAACTTGAATTACTTTACGGTGTAAATAAAACATATTTACTTGATTAAACATCATTTTTATGCATTATCAACAATCCAACTGGTATAGGAAGGTACGTTAACAAAGACACCAGGATATTTCGGGTGGGCGCATTCATACCCCCAAGAGACGGTTCCAATTACAACTCCTTGGTGAAGAAGTGGTCCTCCTGAATCACCACTGCAAGCATCCTTGCCACCAACACCTAATATTCCAGCGCATACCATTTCAGATGTTACATCAGGAATTTCATGTTTACCTAGCAATGACTGCAGATAAGCGTAATTTTCTCTACAGATATCGTGATTAATCATTTTCACATCAACTTGCTGAAGGATTTCTGCGGGTCTACCAAAGAACTGTGGAAGAAGCAATTATTGTGTGATTAATTCATTTTATAAATCAATATATTATGAGAACGAGCTATTCTGCCAAAGATTTAATAGTTTGCATAAAACTCTAGCACCAAATTTATACTGGAAAGAGCTGACCTAGAGTCATTTACACTACCAGTAAATATTAAATAACAACAATTGTAAAACTAGTAATAATCAATTAAAATAATCATATATCCCATTGCGGCGGCGCATTGTCAATATATAAGATGATTTAGCTTGGCCAGTGTCTATGAGCGATGGTGACCATTTACCATCGGGCTTCCATATAACATGAACGTAGATTGATATGGAGTACTTCATAAAAAAAAGTATTTTTGGTTATGAAACTTATTGTGTGAAAATGAGTTAACATACATAAAGTGCGCCCCATCCGGCAGTGGTGACTGTAGTGTTATCTGGGAGCAAGTAGTTGGGTCCAGCGATAGGGGCAAGTGCAACGCGGTTGGAGAGAATGGCGGGGGTAGCGAGTTTCAGAATTCCAATGTCGTGGTACAATTCAGGAAACGCGTAACCAGGATGCGCAAGCAAACTTTCGACTCTATGTAAGTGACCACCAGTATATGGAAGTGATGAGCCAAGTCGCACTCGGAATTTACTTTTATCTATTACGCCGTTTCTGTGAAAATGAAAAATTTGTTTTAATAAAAATTCACAACATTCAACTATTGTAATTATAATTCATCTCGTGCTTGACGGTGACGGAAAATATCGTGAGAAAACCTGCATGTGTCTTATTTTACTCAAATTCTGGCACATGTGTATTCCACCAACTCACACTGGAGCAGCGTAATGGAATAAACTCCAAACCTTCTCCTTAAAAAGGGAGAGGAGGCCTTAGTCCAGCATTGGGTACTTCACAGGCTGTTACTTGTTTTTAAAAATGTGTTTTTTGTATTAATTCATTTATTTCAAACATGTTTCAAAGAGTGATCATTTCAATAAATGCGTCATTGTTATAAGGTCGCATGTCTGTCATCGAAGAGTTTTGAACCGAAATAGACAAAGGCATGGTCGGTCGAATGCATTTGCATTTGCATTTTGTTTGCCGTGCAAACACAGCCTAACATTAGCCAATAAATAGCCTAACAATATTGTGACTATATTGCTTAATTGCAAAAATTTGGACGTCAACATTATCTTGGTTATGATAATAATAAAGTCTGACAATTCAATTATTTGAATGCATATACAAAATTTCGTGTCTCTGCTATTGATCCTCAAGCAGTTCCCTTGTCAGGAATCAATTCTGGGTGTAGAATCAGGTCATGGTAACCACATGCATGTTCCGATTACAATGCATTCTGTCAATACAGTCTGTCATCGGAACTGAACCAACATGTCTAATTTCAGATATCTAATTCATCTTCCAAGATTTGACTGAAACAAACATTGTCTCGCTGTGCCTCTTTTGTAGCTTTCACTGACAAAGCTATAACGTTTGACACTACTTAGTATTGTATTTCTTAAAATATCTGAACGAGAGTTAATTTTTCACAAGATTTTTTAAATTAAAATGATGCTTTCTTAAATTTTTTAGATATGTGTAATCTTTCAGGTCTGAAGTAACAAAATACTATTTTTTTTTATTACAAAAATAACAAACTGTAAGCAAAATACATTAGATCTTTTGTTTAGTAACATTGACTTCAGTTTAAGTAAATGCTCCAGTCCTCTTACTTCAGAGGACTTCAATTGACCATGTCTTCAATTTAATCTCTCTAGTTTACTAATTCGTAATAACCGTCCAGAACCTATTAATAAACTAAACTTTTTCAAAGCAGACTACACCCGAGTTAATGAACATCTGTCTAGGATTAAATGGCACGAAGTACTATGAGCTGATTTAATTAACGGCGTTGTTGAATTTTTTATTCTATTTTAAATGAAACCATACAGAAATTCGTACCAGTAACAGCGAAGTCTAAATCTAATTTTCTGCCTGGTATTCCAAATCTTTAATTCACATAGTAAAAGAAAAGCTTCTGAAACATAAACAATGGAAACAAAACAAAAATCCTCAGGACTATGATGAGTTCGCTATATTAAGAACAAAGCAAAAATTAATTCAATGAAAGCCTTACGACTTTTATAACCAACGCATACAGACTTATATCCTAAAAGATACTAAGCTTCTATTTTCTCTCACAAAATGTCTAAGAAATAATAAAAATGGATACCCTACTAAGCTAACATTAGGTAACACAGTTTATGCGGATGAAGCTTCTGCTTGTAATGGCTTTAGTGAATTCTTTAAAAGTGTGTTTGTTAAACCAGCAAACTCCTACGACTTGGAAAGTTTCCCAGTTCAATTTCATAAAGGGTCAATTTGTAAAATCGTTTTAGATGAGGATATCATCTTAAAATTGCTCAAAGCGTTAAAATCAACAAAGGAGCTGGAAATGACGGCATTCCACCTATATTCTTAAACAAATGCGCTGCAAGTTTAGCTAAGTCACTAACTACTACTATCATTTTCAACCTCTCCATAAATAAGTTCTGTAGTTTTCCAGATATTTGGAAAAAAGCTCTTATAGTACCCAAACACAAAAGTGGCTCCAAAACACAAATTGAAAATTACCCACCCATTTCAATATTAAATGGGATAAGTATACTACTTGAATCAGCTGTCTACACTCACCTAAGCCCTATGATTTCAAAATCTATTCCCTGTGAGCCGAACGGCTTTATGAAAAATCATTCAACCGTAACAAATCTAGCGGTTTTTACCGACTATGTGCTACGAAGCATGGATGACAGATGCCAAGTTGACGTGATCTACACGGATTTTAAAAAAGCTTTCGACCGTGTGGATCACGTACACAAACTAAGTGTTTTGGGTGTACACGGCAACTTGCTTCGATGGCTGACATCGTATATTGAGAACCGTATGCAGGCAGTCGTAATGGGAAGTGCTAGAAGTGATTTTATAATTAATAATAATGTCCTCCAGACCGATTTCGGCCACGGCGGCCCATCTCAAGAGACATTAGCCAACTACGCAGGAGATATTATAGTGCATAAGTGTGTGCGCAAACACAGGTGCACTCTCTGTTCCCTAACACTTATTTTCCGATGGGACGGCAATCCATCACGACCGGAAAGAGTTCAGGCGCAGGACCAACGGCTTTACGTGTTTTCCGAGGCACGGGAGTGTACACACTTCCAACTTCCAGACTCGGGGCTGTTACTGAGAATTTTCTGACAGAAAAACCCAATAACTTTCATTGGCCCGACCTGAGGATTGAACCCAGGACCTCCGGGTCTGCGGCCTTACATCAAGCCACTAGACCTACGAGGCAGTCAATTTTATAATTACGGTATAATTATAAAATCGCATCAAGGGTCCCTCAAGGTTCCATTCTAGGTCCCCTTTTATACAATGCATATCTATTTGACATTGGTAACTGCTTTAAACAGGCGCAACATCTGATGTTCGCTGATGACAAGAAAATATTCCTCAAAATACGTTTTATTGTAGACTGTTTCAAGCTACAGGAAGACCTAAATTCCTTGACAGAATATTACAACAGAAATAGAATCATTGTTAATGTTAAAAAAAAGTCATTACATAACGTTGACTCGTAAAAATCTCGTACAAAAAACGTAATAAATTTCGATTATAAAATTAACAATGTAAATATTTCTAGCGTTGACAACGTCAGGGACCTGGGAATTAAGATTGATGGTAAGCTTTCAATGAACGATCACGTTGAGATCGTGGCAAAAAAAGCATACAAACAGTTAGGCTTTATTAAGCGTATTACACATACCTTCAATAATGTTGACTGTATTAAAATCCTGTACTTTGTATACGTTCGAAGTATACTTGAATACGCTTGTAATATTAGGACACCCTATTATGTTAAACCTGCTCAGAGACTCGAATCCATTCAAAAGCATTTTGTCAGATACCTTGCTTCTAAAGATTACAAGAAATTCAGCAGCTATGAAGAGGCATGTGCTCACTATAATATGGACACACTTGAACACAGAAGACACCAGAGTGATATGCTGCTACTTGAAGCAATATTGATGGGCAAAATTGACTGTCCGAACCTGTTATCAGCCTTTTCGTTAAACACATTTTCATTTAGATCCCGTAAACCCAACCTTTTCCACGTAACCGTAACCGTAACAGCCTGTGAATGTCCCACTGCTGGGCTAAGTCAAATTCTAACTATGCCCAAAATTTCATCATACAACGTCTGGCACGAACTTATAACAAATTTTATTCTGATCTTGACCTTATCAAAAATGCAATTGAAAAGAGAAATAATTCAAATTCATCGTAAAAAATAAAGCGAATAACCACACACACACACACACACACACACACACAAATAAGTGAACACAAACAATACATACGAATACTCGCATTAATATTAAGCCAGAATGTTTTTTTATTTTGTTTTTTTTTTCTGTAAATATTAACACTTATACTATGTCTTTACCTTTTGTTTTTTCTGAAGCTTTGTATTATAAAATTGTAATTCTATGTGGCCTTATCAGTAATGAGTAATAACTGTACAACCATTTTTGTAACGCTGTTGATTACAAGTAAAAAAAATAAAAAAATAAAAATATGAACCCTACAAAAATATTTAAAACGTAATGACATATTAATTTAAAGCGCTGCGTTACGTTATATACAATGACTTATCTAAGTACCTTTAGTGTATCTTTATATTAGCTTAGATTTCGGTGGTTTAGATTCGGTGTACAGGCAGGATTACAATCATATTTTTTTGTTTTGTCTTCATCTTTTTGTGTGTCAGTGAATGATGATATATTAACATTATAAAGTATACAATAGATATGTCAGTAAAATGGATTTTAAACTGACATGAAAAAACGTTGTGCAAGCCTACCGATGGCATACTATATTACACCAATGAGTTATCGAGTCATAATTTTAAGAAAAAAATGATGCTTTTTAACTTACGTAAAACAATGGGCAGCAGTAAGAACGGATCTGGATGTAATAAGAGATCCACCGCAGATGGATAAATAAGGAACAAAATCTTCTTCTTCGAGAGCTACTATAATATTAGCCAAAAAGGGGAAATCTTCTATAGTAGCATTAGTTCCTCCAACAATACGCGGAGCAAGTGCGTTTGGTGCCGACCCTTCAACAATAAGCGGAGCGAATGCGCTTGGTGCCGCTGTAAAAAGAAAAAAATAGTTGATAGTATAAATTATATGATTTCGTTCAATGAATATGGTATTTTTTTATAGAATAGGAAGGCGGACGAGCATATGGGCCACCTGATGGTATGTGGTCATCAAACGCCCTTAGACATTGGCACTGTAAGAAATGTTAACCATCGCCTACATCACCAATGCGCCACCAACCTTGGAAACTAAGATGTTATGTCCCTTGTGCCTGTAATTACACTGGCTCACTCACCCTTCATACCGGAACACAACAATACCAAGTACTGCTATTTTGCGGTAGAATATCTGAGGAGTGGGTGGTACCTTCCCAGACGAGCTTGCACAAAGCTCTACCAAAACTTTTACTAGCTAAATTATTATAATGATGCCACAAAATAAACTTAGCATAATAAAACTATACTTTGATTACGTTACGAGTATCACAGCTTTCTCAGCTTTTCATTTTGCTTCCATGCTAAACAAATGGAAAATAAAAGTTTTTTTACAATAAATCAACAGCAAATTAAGTATATTCAAACCTGCATAAAAAGATAATAAAAGAATACATTTTTATTAAAAGATTTCATATGTTATAAAATTAAAGAATGTGCCACATTATATTAGAATTTTATAAGACATTTGGGTCTGAACTTCTGCATTGCTTTCATTAACAGAAACCTTTTTTTAAATGAAATAAGTTTGTATGATATATGACTGATAAATATATATAATCAATATAATTATACAACATTGGATTCAATGATGCTAGTAGTCTCTAAGAATAAATTATAAGGGCTATAATATGAAAATAACAATTATAGTCTGAATCTAATGCTCTTGCATCACTTTTCTACTAAATTTATATTTATCTCACTTAGAAAAAAAAAGGCAAACTCGAGCTTTCCATAAGCTTTTTCAATAGTTTACTGAATATGAAAGCTTATCTTAGGATTAATTTTTTTACTTATAAGTATTAAAGATTATGCTATATAAGCGTGGTTTCCGGGCCACCTAGCGATGTAAAAGAAAATTAGTAATCCCTTAAAGTTGGATATTGCATTTGTCATTCATTTTTGGAAAAAAATATCTCTTACCCATAAGTTTTTTCTACTAAACAGACTAACTTATTGTATTGACATATTCGAAGAGGAAAATATCTAAGGCCCGAGGAAACTATAAAATATGTACAAAGACTTTGTAGATCTCTTGAATGTCTACGGTAATTTGCTGTTCGATATGAGAGTGCGGTACTTGTGCACTGAAATATCTCTTTCATTACGTAGTCTCCGTTGAGAATAACTGCTGTAGTCGAAGGGTGACATAGTTAGCTTTTTTCATACAAAAATGTTTACTCCAGACTTACTTCCTTACTTCGCAGATCGTGGATCGTTTTTGATAGATTTTTAATCCAAAGCCAAGATATTTACATATTATGTACATTTACATATTATGTAAATATCTTGGCTTTCGGCTTGCACACTAGTATTTAATTAAACAGTAGTTTCAGTTCTCATAGAGTTCATAAATGAATTCTATTTTTTCTATAATATTTATTTTATTTCTAATTAATATTGAATTAAAACAAATTATAAGTACTCACCAATCGCGGCGCCAACGAGAGCCAACAGTGTTATTGCGAACATTGTTTAATTTTAAAGTGTTGGCTTATTTTCTAGCGACGTTTTATATTGTTATTAATCTTCGTTTATCATTCATTAATCGATTAGCCTCAAACGATAAAAGAATTATCGAATTACATGTTATCTTTTTTTTGTGATTTCTGTTTCCTTTAATATTAAGCCAAGGCAGATCCATATAAATTAATTAAATTAAAACACACATGAAACTTAAAGTTTTCTATTTTATTATTATAAAATCTACGGGCCGGCTGGCGTGGTGGGTAGATACTTGCCTTTCACGCCGAAGGTTCGATTCCCACCCAGGACAGACATTTGTATGCATGAACATGTCTGTTTGTCTTGAGTCTGGGTGTAATTATCTATATAAGTATGTATTTACAAAAGAAAAGTAGTATATGCAACATATAAGTCGTCTGGTTTTCATAGTACAAACTCTGCTTAGTTTGGGATCAGATGGCCGTGTGTGAATAATGTCCCAAGATATTATTGTAGACAATTAAATTTAATTTTAAAGTTTTATAATCACGTGACCGTCGTGCCTGCCACAAAAAAAGTCAAGAAAAATCGTTTTTTAATAAACGAACATCCACGCGGTAGAGGACGCGAGTATAAGTTAGTAAGTATATGTTTATATATACATACATCCGTTGACCCTGCTCCTGAACTCTAGAAGAGTTATGCTAGCTATTCCATAGGATTAGGAGATTAAGGAAATGGAGTACACATATAGGTATTTCTTGACACCCACACACACACTAAAGTATCTCCAGCACAGTTAACTTCAGGTCAGGATAGCACATGTAATTTTTGTGTGTATTTATAATATAATTCATTTATTAATATATTATAATCTTATTTTATTTATTATTCCAGCACCACCAACTCATATCCTATGACTTATTCCTTACCCCATTGGTTGTCTGGTAGAGATCGCTATGTAGCGATAATGTCACCAAAGTTGTATGCCTCTTATTTAGGCTGTATCCATGTTTTGTATTTTTTTTCTTTTTATTGTATTAATTATCTTTAAATCAAAGGAGAGGTGGCCTGTACCCAGAATTTCAGTCTAAGCAATTATGACACTATAACATAACATGACAAAATCGTGTGAACTATTCCTGTCACTGATGTCACGATGTTATGACTTCACCGACTCAATTGTTATCATCTTAAGATAAGACCTTGTTAATAATAATTTGCTTCCTACTATTTTTTTGTTCCTATTAATAATTATTTGCGCGTGTACGCGGTTGGTAGTTAATTAAGCTCATCTGTGACACTCTTCTTTTATACTTAAAATACACTTTAATTTAATTTTTAATATTAGGTTCTTACATATGAAATTAGCGTTTTGTCGTACTGACCACTTTGATCTGAAATATCTTCTCTTTGGTTAAGAATTCCAAATTCAAATTTATAAATTCATTTAGCTAGTACATTTGAGTTTTGAAAACAGTCATTCATTTGTTTTTGCCTCATTATTTTTTTCTTTGGCGTCGCTTATTACTGCACAATGGAAAACATGAAATATCGGTATATTTACGAGTACGAGTTCTACCGTGGCACCAGTGCTGCAGAAACAGATCGAAGGATTAATGATGAGTATGGCGCTGGTGTCGCAAAAGAAAGCACGGTACGTTTTTGGTTTCAACGTTTTCGTTCTGGAAATTTAGACCTTCAAAACCAACCCCGTGGACGGCCGGAGACCAAAGTGGAAAATGAAGAATTGAAGCTATTGTGGAAGCAGATTCATCACAAAGCACTTCAGAGATAGCTGCAGGCTTCGGGGTAAGTGATAAAACTGCATTAATCCATTTGAAGCAAATCGGGAAAGTAAAAAAACTTGAAGGATGGGTACCTCATGAATTGAGTAAATCGAACTGACACTATTGTGTCGGTTGAGCATAGTTTTTAGGGTTTTAAATCGAATTATTACTTGTGATAAAAAGTGGATACTGTACGATAATCGGAATCGCTCGTTGCAATCGCTGAACCTGGAGACCCAGCCAAATCCTGCCCCAAACGAAAATTGACTCAGAAAAAGTTGCTTGTGAGTGTTTGGTGGACTAGAGCCGGTCTCGTTTACTACAGCCTTCTTAAATCTGGCCAAGCGATTACGGCAGATATCTATTGTCAGCAACTGCAAACCATAAAGGAAGAACTAGCTGCTAAACAACCGAGATTGGTCAATCGCTCTAGGCCATTGCTGCTTCACGACAACGCAAGACCACACACTGCACAACAAACAACCATTAATTTAGATGAGCTACAATTGGAATGACTGCGACATTCACCGTACTCCCCGGACCTTGTTACAACAGATTACTATTTTTGCCGTAATTTGGACAACTTTTTACAAGGAAACAAATTCAACTCTGATGCGGCTGGCCAAACCACCTTCTTTTAGTAAAGGGATCAATAAACTACCTATGAGATGGCAAAAGTTCATAGATAACAACAGTGCATACTTTGATTAATTAAATATATTTTACAAAAAAAAAAACTTTATATTCCTCCCATACAAAACGCTAATTTCATATGTAAGGACCTAATATTAATAGATTTGATAAACTATACTTTTGCTTAATGCTGTGCGGCGAATAAATCACAGTAAAATTACTGGGTGATATTATCAGTATTTCGAAAAAAATTATAGCCACCTAAATAATATATATATATATATATATATATATATATATTATTCAGATGGTATATTTATTTAACATCTTTATTTTTCTAATAATCTGCATATTCAGAAAATTGCATAAACCTAAAACATACTACATCAACGGCTCGAGCCTTGAAATAATTAAATAATTTTTTAGGTATTTAATAGTATTGTTTTTAAAATTCCGATTTCTCCTATATACTATCTAGCTAGAATATTATAGAAGCCCAGTTAACAGCTCAGCTCAATCGTAAATCATTTTATTTTTACTATTCCTTAATAAAAGCGTGTAGGTAAACGAGTATTTAGCCGTGATGTAATTTATCTGTTTTAATAGAAGCCGTTAGTTATTGCTAATAATGCAAATGTTTTGAACCGATTGGAAGGCAAGAAAAAGATGTGGTTGCATCCAGAGAGTATGTAACGTTGTATCACTGGTATTATAAAGGGTTTGCGTAATTGTCAAAAACTTAGTGAAGTTGATTTTATATATATATATATATTTACTTATTTATTATTCAAATTTGAGTAAATTACTGTTTTCCTTAAATGTTAAATGAAATTTATTTAGTTAATATTTTTTGTAGCAGAAGATTTTCCGTCCCATCAAATTATGAGAGTGGGGTAATAGAGAGTGCACACATTTTGTTGTGTTCCGTACACGCACTTGTACTTATAACATGTCTTGCGCAGATGGCTAACCTCTCTTGAGTTTGGCCGCCGTGGCCGAAACAGATCATCATCATCAACAAGAAAGGACATCATCGTCATTATAAATGTGAAGGTGAGTTGGTTTGCCATGCTTTCATGTCGTAATTATTCAAGCGATTGTCATGAATTTTGCCACGCGGGTAAAGTCGCGGACATAATCTGGTAATGCACTAAAAATGGGGTTTCTTTCTTTACGTTGTACATGTATTTTATTGAGAGCATAAATTATCAGATATACATAATGTAGTCGTATAATTTTAGAACTGGCTTATTATAATTCATAAAATATGATCATCTTTATTATTAGACATTGCATCATATACATGTATTCAATTATCAAAAAATAATCAATTAATTGAATTAATATTTGATAATATTTTCTTTAAGCTGGATTTTAATCAAACATTATATTTATATATCATATAATTAATCTTTTTGCTGATCAGAAAATGTTATTATAAAATATTTAATATACACGTGTTATATCAGAATATCGTAGTATTACGTTCAATACAAGATGATATCGAGTAAAACGTTTTATTTATGAAAACGCAATATAATTTTTGGAAAAATTGTTATTTCATATAATTTTCAGGGTATATAAGTACAACTTTGAATTGAATAAAGAATACGGTATTTGTTCATCTCTTGGAATATCGTTCTTTGCCTGAGGATAAACCTTAAGTCTACCGCCTAGTTAAGATCATGTACGTTACTAGTTTAATGATATTTTGTAATTATTTCTTCCATCATATATTATACATAAATGCAATATTATAAGGAAATTAATTAATGTTTTTGGTAAAGAATACAATCAAAAATTATAAATAAGTGATGATGAAATAATTACATATACGATAATATTTTATCTTAAGATAATAACGATTGGCAATTAGTCTGATTGTAACATCATCGTGACATCATTGATCAGATTACTATACATTGAACACTTCTGTCAGAAATATATGTGTTAGTAGCCAACACGTTAGCTGCTCTTTACACGTGGTAGCATTGAATGCTTGTACAGCAGGCTGCATTACTGGTGGTAGAGTTTTGTGCAAGCTCGTCTGGGTAGGTACCACCCACTCATCAGATATTATACCGCAAAACAGCAGTACTTAGTATCGTTGTGTTCCGGTTTGAAGGGTCAGTGAGCCAGTGTAATTACAGGCACAAGCGACATAACATCTTAGTTCCCAAAGTTGGTGGCGCATTGGTGATGTAAGCGATGGTTAACATTTCATGTCTGTGAGCCAATGTCTGCCAATGTCTGTGAGCGTTGGTGACCACTTACCATCAGGAGGCCCATATGGTCGTCCGCCTTCCTATTCTATAAAAAAACTTATGTTAATTGCATAGCATATTAAATAATATGCTATGCAATTGAAAGGTTCAAAAAATATATTAATATAACAACTAGTTAGAAACGGGTTACAGCAATCCAATTTTAATTTATAAGTCTGTGTTTGTCCTGGAACTGTAAACTGTCAGAGGCCGAAAAAAATATATAAACAAACAAAAGTTACATATCTATATTTCAGGCATGACCTTATCTTAATGTATAAGAAAAAAAAATCACATAAAAGATAACTTGTCATTCAATAATACTTTTATCGCTTGAAAATAATCGATAAATGAATCACAAACGAAGATTGTTAACAATTTAAAACGTCGCTAGAAATGAAAAAAATACTTTGAAATTAAATAATGTTCGTAATAACACTACTGGCTCTCGTTGGCGCCGCGATTGATGAGTACATTATATTTAATTTTAATAAATAATTAATTAAAATCATTTAAAAGAAAATACTACATGCTAACTACTATTACTTGTAACAGAAGAAATGCGAAAAAAACAAAACGAAGCATGAGCAAAATATAAAATTAAAACTTGTACATGGACACAAATTTACAAGTTAAATATGAAATTGATATATAAACAATTTTCTGTTCAATAATAAATACCTAAAAATAATAAAGTTGTTAAAACAAATTTAAAAAAAGTAAGTTTATGCATCGGTTATTAATTATATAAAAAGCAGGGTAGTTCGTTATTGTAAGGGCTGGTCCAAGTTAAAAGAGTGCTTAATACAGTGTTTCGTTGTTATAAATACAAGTTAATAATTTATTTTGAGAGAACTTGCTTTTTTACATATTTCGGCAGTATATTGTATAATTGCGCTCCTCTAAATGTCAAATTATTCTCTCTACAATTCGTTCTTACATTAGGTAATTTGAAGTTACGAGCTCGGCGTGTTTTTTATTTGTTTATA
The DNA here is from genome assembly GCA_905147175.2 of Nymphalis urticae. NCBI lineage: Eukaryota > Metazoa > Arthropoda > Insecta > Lepidoptera > Nymphalidae > Nymphalis > Nymphalis urticae. The sequence continues at coordinate 9,625,307 of LR990000.1, read as the reverse complement.
GTTTTATTTGTAGTAAATGCGATGTGAGAATGAATTAGTTAATGAGTTATTTATATAAGGATACATGTGTTATATCTGGATAGTTGCTTAATGTTATTTAAGTATTAAATATCCGTTACAGTCGTAGCTATGCGATCCTTGGAAACTATAATGTCCCACCGTTACAACTATTCAACTACAGCAAAGTTACAGTGACTCACTCAGCCTTCAAACCTTCAAACCGGAATACAAGAATTATACTCAGTATTGCTGTTGTGCGGTTACATATGTGATTAGTTGGTGGTACCGAGACGGGCTTGCACCAAGCTCTATCACTCATTGATATTTTTTTATCTTTTATCTTGAAATCATTGATGATATCAGAATGATATAAAATACTGTTATATGATTTATACCATCAAGTCATTTTTTAATTTTTACAGCGGCACCAAGCGCACTCGCTCCGCGTATTGTTGAAGGACCGGCAACAAACGCACTCGCTCCGCGTATTGTTGGAGGATCTAATGCTAACATAGAAGATTACCCCTTTATGGCAGTCTTGTTAGTATCTGTTGAAGAATACATTCAAGTTCGTTTTATACCGGTCTGCGGAGGAACTCTAATCACAACCAGATCCGTACTTACGGCAGCCCACTGTTTCTTGTAAGTCAGAAAGAAACATTTTTATTTTCTTAGATATGCTGCAGTTTCAGTTCAGTAATCACATTTGTATTAGAAGATTTTGTAATATATATGCCAGTAGATAACACAGTAGCTGCTTACACGTGCTAGCATTGAATGTTTGTTTAGCAGGCAGGTATGTAGATTGCATATCATTTGATTTTAGTGTGAAGGGTTATGTGAGGCTACTCACATCACCCCTAAAATCAAATGTGGAAATCACAGTAGAAAAAGACAATACATCATGTACAGACACGTTCAAAACGTTACATGACTAAGCATCTTAAATCATTATAGCTTAGAGATTCTGAATGTTTTAATAAGATTTTTTTTGCTGCTAATGAAAAGAAATAATAAATGACTCTCGTTTAGACATTTTAGTAAAAACAACACGAGGAAGTGCCCTTTTTCATACCTTCGTCAGCCATTATCACTGATGAGACCGGATAGGTTCTACGTTGATATGAATAAAATCTTAAATAATCACTGCAAGTCATAAGTAGTATGCAAGTATATTATGATGTGATATAGTATAGAATTAGTAGTGCAAACAAGCCCTTAGTTAATTTCAGTGGGGCGACAATATGTTATGAGATTTAATTGAAACATTTTTTCACAGTAACAACGTAATAGATAACAGACATGTACGAGTGCGACTTGGCTCGTCATTCTCATATTTTGGAGGTGACTTTCTTAGAGTTCAAAATTGGATTAGGCATCCTGGATACGCGTTTCCTAAAGCATATCACGACATTGCAATACTGAAACTCGCCGCTCCCGCCACACTCTCCAGCCGCGTTGCCCTTCCCCCTATCGCTGGACCCAACTACTTGGTCCCAGATAATACTACCGTCACCGCTGCCGGATGGGGCTTACTTGAAGTATGTTTACGATCTAGATAATTTATTTTTATTATTTTTGTTCACACTGCACAAGCATTGTCTAAATCAAAAACACTTGTACATAAACTTTTAATTTTTTCAAATACAGCATGCAAATTTTGGTTTTTAAATAATTATTTTATCATGTTCGGAAAACAGTCGAATAAATGGTACCCCAATGGTAAATGGTCACAATCAAACATAGACCAAGCGAAATCATCTCACACATTCACAATGCGCCGCCGACCACGGGATATATGATTATTTGAATTAACCGCGAATTGTGGATAACAAGTTTTGCATCATTATTTCGTTGTTAAGTATTTCCTTGGAGTTCAGACTATTCTACGTCAGTCTTTTTGCAATATAAACGACCCAAGTCTTATTATAACAAAACATTTAGATAGGATGATATTCATTAAATCGTTGACAGATAAACCGGTTCTCGAAAGGAATTGGATTCTAAAAAGCATTAAACACAATATGATTTTTTCACAGTTTGGTGGCGAACCGTCACATATCCTTCAACGAGTTGACGTACAAATAGTCAACCACGACATTTTCAGAGAAAATTACGCTGAACTGCAGGCTCGCTAGGTGAACTTCAAGTTCCTAATGTAACATCGGAAAAGGTATGCGCTGGAACATTAGATGGTGGCGGCAAGGATGCATGCAGTGGTGACTCAGGAGGACCTCTTCTTCATGAAGGAGTCGTAATTGGAATCACCTCTTGGGGCCATGAATGCGCTCTCGCGAAATATCCCGGAGTCTATGTTAACGTACCGTCTTATACCAGTTGGATTGTTGATAATGCATAAGAATGATTATTAATAATTAAAACTGTTTTATTTACACCCTAAACCAATACAAAAATATGTAAATTGCATATAATTGTTGTCAAATACTTCAATTAATGCCATTGAACCGCATAACGTAAGACGATTATAACATTGCATAAAACAGTAACATTAACAGTCTGTTAATGCCCCATTGCTGGGCTAAGGCCTCATGTCTCTTTTTGAGGAGAAGGTTTGGAGCTTATTCCACCACGCTGCTCCAATGCGGGTTGGTAGAATACACATGTTCTAGAATTTCAATGAAATCCGTCAAGCACGAGATGAATTATAAACACGAATTAAGCACATGTGTGGTGCACACCACATTTCAGTGGTGCTTGCCCGGGTTTAAACCCACGATCATCGGTTAAGATTCACGCGAGGCTGCCCCACCAGGCCACGCATAATCTCGGGGTGGACCGTCGTGCCGGTTGGTGACCGGAAGGTGGGGTCCCGGCGGCCACTTCCGGGGAGGTTCGGGGGCCCTTCCGTCCGGCGGGTTAGTGTAGTTTCCCTTTTGGCAACCACTTGGGGAAACACGCCTCCACACTTTGCCCATCCCTATCGTGGCAATACGTCGCTCGCTTCACGTCTCTTTTCCAATCTTTTTTCCCATATGGTAGCGCATCAAAGCAGGAATAACGGTCGTACAGCGGTGCACACCCCCACCATGCCCACGCTGTTTGAGATCGAGTTCACTAACATCCGTGGACTCCACGCTAACCTCAACACTGTCCACCACCATCTCGAGACAGCACGGCCAGCAATGTTGTTTCTAACGGAGACACAAATACTCCGTCCTGCCGATACCAACTACCTTAATTATCCCGGCTACATGCTTGAAGAATCCTTCAAAGCGAAAGCCGGAGTATGCTTGTTCGTCAGGACGGATGTTTGCTGTCACCGACTGCGCTGCTTGGAGGACCCCTCCTTCTCCATGTTGGTGGTACGTGTGGATCTGGTTCGTCAGAGTCGGGTCTACGTGTGCCTCTACAGATCCCACAATGGTGACTTGGAGACAAACCGATTATTTTGAGGGGACTTATATTATTGAAACGAGTGTATTTGGTAGAAGATGATTTATTACTGACTAATTAGTCCAACGATCTTAATATTTATACGCCATCTGACTTACTTATTACTTGAATGAATTGAGAAAAAAAAAATGTTTTGATACAATTTTTTTTTTGTAGGAATTGGTATATAATAATTCAATTTAGGTTTTAAATGGTTTAGTTCTATTTTTATGGACAATATAAGGCTTATAACATTTTAAAATTTTTACATTTAGTCCTAAATCTTCTAAAATTACAAATGGTCCAATCATCTGTGTGTCCAGTTTATTTGCCGTTTCATTTTTAATTAAAATTAGTTGTCCATTTGTATAAGTTACATTATTTGTATATTTATCGTAATTACATTTACGATTTTGTTTGCTTAAAATTAAATTTTCACGAGCATCTTGCTGCGCTACTTGTAACTTAAACTTAAGATCTAAAGCATAATTATCTGGGTTATATAATGGTTCAATATATTGACTTACTCTACAAGGTATTACACTAGGTCTACCAAAAACTAGCTCGAATGGTGTGTATTTCGTTTCTGTGTGAACAGTATTATTAAAACTAAAACACCAAAAAGATAACCATTGACTCCAGGTGTCTTTCTGACCATCACACTGAATGCGTAAGAAAGCACCTAAATTTTTATGCGAATTTTCAAGTGCACCGATAGATTGGTGGTGATAAGATGTAGAAGTCAATTTTTGTATATTTAAAATTTTACATACCTGTTCCATTACAGTAGATACAAACTCTGTCCGATACACGATCTGTAGCTATGGTGTTTGGTATCCCGAACCTTAATATAAAATTATTAACTAATGCTTTTGCTATACTTACCGTGTTCTTATTTTTTAGAGGATAGGCCTCTACGAACTTAGTCAATTCACATTGAAGTGTTAAAATGTAGCAATTGTCTTCAATGTCCTTTTGCAAAGGTCCTATGACGTCAAGATAGATCTTTTCAAAAGCATGTGAAGCCGTTGTAGTTATGTCCATGGGCGCCTTGACATACCTACAATGTTTCATTTTTTGACATTGAACGCACTTGCTAACAAATGTTTTAACATCTTTATCCAAGCCTGGCCAGTAAAATTTTCTTTTAATATTATTTGTCATTCTACGCACACCTGCATGACCTGCGGTGGGTATTAAATGAAAGTCATGTAATATGTATTTTCTTTCTTCCTCATCATATATTCTTTTAACTCCTCTTAGAAAATAGATACGTGGACCACTCCAGTCCTTACGTTCTTTTATTTCTTTTAACAATTCTTTTATGAAATTTTCAATTTCATTATTCTTTACTATGCATAGTTCATTTATTTTTCTAGTTTTACAAAATTCTCCTAACTTAGTCACAAATTCGGCTCGCGTAAATTGTGCCCTAAAGTTAAGATTAATATATAATATTTTTCTACGTAGACTATAAATAAAACATTCTTTCTCTTCGTATAAATTATCATTATTTTTCAATTTATTTAACTCCTCATTATTTATAAAAGTCATTTCCACTGAATCATTTGGTATCTTTAGTACCTCAATTACTCGTGGTTGATCAGGCCACGATTCGTTAGGTTTACTAATTTTAATTGTATTATCCTGCTCTACTTTATTTTCTAAACGCCTCTTTTGGCCTCTAGTCATAACTAACAATATTTCTTCGTTCATTTGTTTTAAAGTGTCCGATGTTATGCTAATTCTAGACAAAGCGTCCGCTACGCTATTATCCTTACCTTTTACATATATAATTTTAAAGTCGTATTCTTCTAGTGCTAACCTAAACTTAAGAAGTCTACTTGAGGGGTCTTTCATTGAGAATAGATATAATAAAGGTCTATGGTCTGTCATAATCGTAAAAGATCTACCGTATACATATGGTCTAAAGTATTTTACTGCCCACACTATAGCAAGTAACTCTTTTTGAATAGTGGGGTAGTTTGTTTCGGCTTTATTAAGAGGTCTGCTTGCAAAAGCTACCGGTTTCATATTTTGATTACACAAAACAGCGCCAATTGCTGTACCTGAAGCGTCAGTTTGAATGACGAATTCATTATTTTCTGAAAAATCGGGAAATTCTAATACTGGGGGACTTGTCAAAGCCTGTTTTAATGTTTCGAAACTTTTTTGACACTCTTCAGTCCAAACAAATCGTTCATATTTTCTCGTTAATTTATTTAAGGGCTATGTTAATTCGGCAAAATTTTTGATAAATTTTCGATAATAATTACAAAACGCTACGAACCTTTTAACTTCGTCAGTATTAGCAGGTATTTGATATTTTTGTAGGATTTCGATTTTTGCAGGGTCAGGTAAAACTCCATCTTTTGAAACTAAATGTCCTAAATAAAGAATTTCTTTCAAAAAATTACATTTCTTGGGATTTAATTTTAAATTAACTTTTCTTAGCCTTTCCATAACGTCAATCAAATTTTTATTATGTACGCTCAAATTTCTTCCAAATACAACTAAATCATCTAAATAAACAAAACACTTGTCAAATGTTAACCCTGACATTGCAACTGACATGGCTAAAAGCGCTAGGACTTGTCTTAAGACCCATTGGTAATCTTTTCATTTGGTATTGACCAGTGTTTGTCGTAAAAGCCGTGTATTCCCTACTTCGTTTATCTAACTCTACCTGATAGTAACTTTGATTAAGATCTAAGTGTGAGAAATAGATAGAACCACAGAGATAGTCTAAAATTTCATTTATATTTGGCAAAGGGAACTAATCGTCCACAATGCAGTCATTAAGTTTCCGATAGTCGATAACAAGTCTCCACTTTTTATCACAATCACTTTTTTTCGGTACTAACAAAATTGGACTTGACCACTCGCTCTTAGCTTCTTCTATAATGTCATTCTTAAGCATTTCTGTAATTTGATTATTAACTTCATTTTTTAAAGAATGGGGTAATCTATACTGCTTAACATATACCGGACTCGTATTTGGTTTCAAAGTTATTGATTGTTGATAAATATTGGTAGTATTTTATTTATCGCCTGGCAAAAAGAAAACATCTGAATACTTTGCACATATATCCTGAATGGATTTGCGCTCCTCTGTATTGAGGTGATTTAAATTTAAAATGTTTAATAAAGCTTTAGCCCTATTTAAGTCATTAGCAGTTGACCTAAAGTCGCATAACTCATAATCTTGAATCGAATATATTTCCGGTTGAAACATTGGCAAAGTAACATCATGTTCATTGGTATTTAAAATTTTAACAAGTAATCTGTTATTTCGTATCCTACTGATACAACCTGCAAGGAAAACGTTATCAGCTAATTGCTGACTGTGGATAACACAGTCATTTTCCGAATCATTATCCAAAAGTAAGTAATGAAATGATTCACAACGCGCAGGTATAAGTAAACTTTCATTAGAATAATTCAACGAATCATAAAGTGGTAAAGAATATTCCATTCCATATTTGTTTAAGGCAATGGAATTGTTTTCAAAGTTGATACTTGATACGTAGCGACACAGAAAATCTAAACCTAAAATACCGTCAGCCTTTAAAGGTAAGTTATTGAAAACATGTAGCCTTATGTTAAAGTCAACATGAAACTGTTGATCACGATGAAATAAGACGACATCAGTGTAACCTATGGACTGAATTTTACCTCCAATACCATTTATGATAGTTTCGTCTCTAATTACTTTACTGTTACTGGGTAATGCCTGTTTCTTTATTACAGATAATGATGCTCCTGTATCTACTAACCAAAAATATTTCCTATTGTTAATAAAAAATGATAAATATTTGGCTTTGCCATTTAATGCCAAAATGTTATGTTTCAACACGAAAAAACTGCATTTCACTATTATTATCTGCGTTTACGGATTGATTTTGTTTTCGTTTTTCTGAATAAAATACTCTGTTTCTATTGCCACTACCACGAGATATCGAACTCGATGGATTCTCGTTCGAATCTCGTCCGCGATTCAATTTATGAATTTTAGGTCTACCATGATAATATGTTTGGCCGCGTGGATAATTATTAAAATTTCTTCGATTATTAAAATAACTGGAATTATTTGGCTTACCTGCGTTATTTTGTGGGAAATATGATCTTTGGCCGCGAATCTGTGGTCTAGTATGAGAATTAAAATGAGAATATGACTTACCTCTTCCACAAGTGGAGAAATGCATGACATCCTCACCTCGCGACGAAGATGCAGCTGACAGCTCTTCATCTTTCGCAGCTTGAATCGCCTCGTTTAGGTGTTTGTAGTTGCGTGCTGCAATAATCGTACTTAGTCTTAGACCGTCAGAAAAACGTTGTATTGCGAATCGCTCATTAATAGGTTTTAAAATTTCGTATTTTTCAGCATCGCCGTCTGCCTGAGCTATCGTTAAATCTGCAAATAAGTTCTCTATCTCGGTTCCAAACTGTTCTATAGTGTGATATCCTTGAGATACAGTTTGTAGCCGTGATTGTATTGCGGTAGGACTTTTCTTTACCAATAATTCGTTTTTTAAATCCTTAATTAAGTCTTTTGTAGAACTGTATTCGGGTAACATTCGTAATTTAGCATTCTGTCAGCCTACTTTTTAAAACAAATGTAATTAGTAATTTTTGACCTGATGATGACAACATATCCGAATACATTTCTATAGAGTCAATGATACCTTTAATACTGTTTTCGTTATTATTCATAACAGGAATTAAACTACATGCTGTTTTCAAATCGAACTCCATTTTTAGTTCAGGATTCGAACACGTTTCGCTAGAATCACTGTCACTACTACTCATATGACATACAGGCTTAGAACATAAATTGATAATTTGTGAGTAGTATATAGTCTTTATTTCATCGCTTATTAAAGCAATGAATGTAAGAAACTTAGGCTTTATTTCTTTAGAAGTAATACATTGGATTATATTCGAACTTTTCTCAAATATTTTCTCAGTTTCCGCTAACTTATTTTTTATAACATTACCTTGATATCTTAACTTTCCCTTCTTAATTAAATATTTTCTTATCAATTTAAGTTCATCTAAACATTTAACTAAATCATCTTCCATTCCCTTATAACAACATATTAATAAAAGAAATACATACCAAGTATAGTAACTCACTTACGGGTAGTTACCATGGTAGGGGCTACGACCTGATACATTGCAATATGAAACTCTTTGTTTACATTATACATACTTAATCGATTAAATAATATTAATAGGATACATTTATTTTACTAGATTCTACACTAATTCGTTAAAAAAAAAACACCTTAAAGTTTATAAATAGTCATTTTAACAGATCAAAGTTTATTTCTGAAATTTTATTGGATCACTTTACAAAACACTCACGCACTTTTTATTAATATTAAATATAAACACCTGGTTTTCACGCACTTTCTTCGTAATTCTAATGCCATCACTTCTCTACTGGTTGGGTACGTCTCTTGCGCGGGTGAATGACCGTCTTAAGTTGTTTTGCGTGATCTCATCCGATATCCAATTTTTATGGCATTTTTTGTACTGTTTATAAATAAAGTACAGTGCTGCAATGCCCAGTAGCACACAAATAACCAATAAAACTATGCTGATTGTAGACAGATGCATTCGTATTTCTTCAACTTGTGCCTAGTTCGAGCCTGCAGCGTTTTGATTTACAAATACTGTTTCTTTCTCGACACTGGATCGGCACATAGTTAGATTTTTTTTTGTAAAACAGTAACGAAGAATAAACTTAAATTTCTACATATTGCTTTAATTTGAACTTATATCCAATTCTTCAACTCATCGTCCGATTTTGGAGCTGCAACACTATACTGCGATCAAATTCGCGTCGCGCGCCCCAAATCCTGGCACGGTCGCCATGAGAGGACTTATGTTATTGAAACGAGTGTATTTGGTAGAAGATGATTTATTACTGACTAATTAGTGCAACGATCTTAATATTTATACGCCATCTGACTTACATACTACTTATTACACTACAATTTGACCATCTTAGTCGGGTGGCAGATGCTGCGCAAGAGCAGTTTCCTAACGCGGAATTGGTGTTTTTGGGGGATTTTAATGCTCACCATGAATCATGGTTGAAATCCCTCAAAACTGACCATGCTGGAAGGACTGCTCATGCTTTTGCTTTCACACATGACTTGACCCAGCTGGTTGATCAGCCCACCAGGATCCCAGACATTGATGGGCAAGCGCCTTCTCTACTGGACCTTCTGCTGACTTCTCACCCGGTGGAATATCAGGTTGTGGTTCAAGCTCCACTTGGTTCTTCGGATCACAGCCTCATATCTTCCAAAGTGCCACAGGCCAAGCTGCCGCCACCAGCGGTATGCAAACGTCGCGTTTGGCACTACAAGTCGGCAGATTGGGACGGTATGCGCGATTACTATGCGTCAGTCCCTTGGAAGGAACATTGCTTCAGTGGGAATGACCCGAAAGCTAGTGCCGCTGCTGTTGCTGGCGAGATCATGTTGGGAATGGAATACTACATTCCTAACTCAGATCTCGACAGTAGGGGTGCGCGTAACCGTTGGTTCACTCGTGAATATGCCGACGCTGTATTATCTAAGCAGGTGGCATATAGCGAGTGGATCAATGGCAGCATTAGCGGGGCATCTACCATTGACTCACTGAAAGAAAACTAAAATAAAAACTCCAAGTTCTGTAGGAAGGCTTACACGAGAGCGGATGCACAGCGCATTATACAGATTGGTCATGACCTTATTTCACATCCTAGGGGCTCCCGTAGCTTCTGGCGTCTGACCAAGTCTGTGCAAAACAATTTCTGCCAACCTTCGCTGCCACCGCTCAGAAATCCGGACGGATCGCTAGCTCACAGTCCGCAAGAGAAAGCTGATCTCCTGGCTAAGCTCTTTGCGGATAGCTCCGTCATCGATGATTGTAGTGCGCTGCCACCATTAATACCTTCATGTGGCCATACGATGCCTGACATCAAAATCAGGCAACGTGACGTGCGTGCGGAGCTGCAATCACTTGATGTACGGAAAGCTAGCAGTCCCGATGGAATACCAGCCATAGTGTTGAAGAAGTGCGCGGCGGAGCTGTCTCCCGTGTTAACGCGCCTGTTCCAACTTTCTCTTTCTTCGGGATGTGTGCCGGAGGCTTGGAGAAGAGCTAATGTGCAAGCGGTTCCCAAAAAAGTGGGTCGGTCTGACCCGGCAAATTATCGGCCAATAGCTATCACCACAGTACTTTGTAAGGTGATGGAACGGATTCTAAACAACCAACTGATCCATTACCTAGAAGATCACTGACTAATTAATGATCGTCAGTACGGGTTTCGACCAAAACGGTCTACAGGTGATCTTCTAGCGTACGTAACACACCTCTGGGGTGAAGCTATTGACAAGCATGGTCGAATCGATGGCAATCAGCCTCGATATCTCCAAAGCTTTCGACAGGGTCTGGCACAGAAGTCTTCTCTCCAAGCTGCCGGCATATGGTCTGCCTGCTCAGCTTTGCATCTGGATTGCTAGCTTCCTACAAAAGCGCAGCCTTCGTGTTTTAGTTGATGGTTGCACTTCTCAGTTCTATGTAGTGAATGCTGGTGTGCCCCAGGGATCTGTGCTATCTCCCACTCTCATTGCTATGCAGACGATAGTACAGTGCATGGTGGATACCACGGACGCGCAGCAGCTGGGCAAGCGGAAATTGAGGAGAGGTGGGAGGATCTTGTCATTGAACTCGATAGGACGTTAGAGCTTATCGCTAAATGGGGCTCTGATAATCTTGTTGAGTTTAATGCCAAGAAAACACAGGTATGCGCTCTCACAGCAAAAAAGTCAACATTTTCCCCTCTTCCCTCCCTCTGTGGCACTCCGCTGGTGATACAAAGCAAAATCGCCATGCTGGGGATGGAAGTTCGCTGCGACCTTAGTCCAAGGGATTACATCGAGGCTGTCATAAAAACAGCTTCACGGAAACTCGGAGTTCTGAACAAGGTGCAGCGTTTTTTCACGCCACAACAACTGTGCCTGCTGTACAAAACACAGGTACGGTCTTGCGTTGAGTATTGCTCACACCTTTGGGATGGCTCCGCTAAGTACCTACTTGAGGCCTTGGATCGGTTGCAGCGACGTGCAGTCCGCATTATTGGCGACGTAAAGGTCACTAACACCCTCGCCTTTACAATTGCGTCGAGAGATAGCAGCGCTGAGCGCTTTCTATCGACTGTATCACGGCGAGTGTTCCGAGGAATTCTCCCTAATTCCTGCTTCCCCCTTCCTTCACAAGTCTACGCGTGCTGGCTCTCAATGTCACCGCCTAACTGTGGCATCAATTCCATCGCGTATAAAGAAATTCGGCAACTTTCTTTGTCACACTTCCAAAAAATGGAATTCCTTACCAGCTCACGTGTTCCCCTCCTCTTACGACCCGGGTTCCTTTAAACGAGGCGGGAAGAGGCATCTTGCGGGCTAGCAAGGCGAGGGCGGCTAGTGCAGAATCTTCTTCCCGCCTGTACTGGCCATCATCGCGTTTGGAATCTACTACCACTTAACATCAGGTGGAGTCATTTGCCCTCCCAGCAAATACAAAAAAAAAATATATCTATCTTGCTATCTTGAGTAAGTTTAAATCTCTGTAACTAACTTAATCTCATACATTTACCTAAACACATATATTGTCATGGTGCTTTGCACACTAATTACATGAAATGATAATTTTGTACATTCTTAAAAAAGTTTCATCTTTATTTAAAATAATTGACATGTCTATTTTCTTAAATATCTTCCGTTTGGGTAAGGCTCGGGAGAAAGCAACACAAGACATAACAAAATGTCTTTGTGTCAAAGACTAATGGCATTTTGGTTTGCGATGCAATTAAGGTGAAGGAGAGGTGGCGCGCCTACTTTAACGTGTTGCTTAACACACAACACGCTAATGTGTCTCCTCCAGAACTGCCTCCTAATCTCGGACTTGTTGCACCGGTAACACTTGACGAGGTACTCAAATGTCTTCGTACAATGAAGAACCGAAAAGCCGTATGCCCTGACGACTTGCCGATTGAAGCGTGGAAAGCGATGGGTTCTCATGGTGTGAACCTACTTACTGACCTTTTTAACAGAATATTTACTAGCCGGAAGATGCCCAACTCTTGGAGATTGAGTATCATTACTCTAGTATATAAAGGCAAAGGTAGTGTACAGGACTGCGAAAGCTACCGCGGTATTAAGGTTATGTCCCACACCATGAAACTCTTCGAACGCGTAATCGATTCAAGGCTTCGGCAAGAATGTACCGTCTCGGAGTGTCAATATGGATTTCGCCCAGGCTGTGGAACCATAGACCCCATCTTCGCCCTAAGAATACTGACCGAAGCCCACAGAGACAAGAAGAAGCCGCTGTACATGGCGTTTCTAGACCTGCAGAAGGCATTTGACTGCGTCCCACACCAAATTATCTGGTGGGCTTTGAAGATGAAGAATGTGCCACAAATCTATATTGACATTATCCGAGACATGTACCATCATTCGGAATCAATAGTAAGGACCGCTGTTGGCAACACACACCCTTTTCCGATCACAGTTGGTGTCCACCAAGGCTCGGCCCTGAGTCCTTCTCTGTTCAGTGTAGTGCTTGACGTTGTCACAGCGAAAGCCCATGAGCCGTCTCCCTGGCTCATGATGTATGCTGATGACATTGCACTGGTAGATGAGGACAAGCAGGTATTGGAGCAAAAGGTGAATCAGTGGAAGGGTGTGCTAGCGAGGGGTGGTCTGATGTTGCGAAGACCGAGTATATGGCCTGGGGCAGTACGGACCCCGAACTACGTGATCATTAGTCGTTGGTAGCCGATGACGCAATAAGCGACCACTGAGCATTCAGTATTTAGTCAAATCAGATTCGTGTGCTGCAAAAACTATTAAAAAGGCCTAACATAATGTATAGCATGTTTATAGTACTCATTATAATCTTACCACTAAGTTAAATCACAATAACTGTTTCTTGTTCTAATTAGTCAATAACAACACAGGTAGAATTGAGAGATGATGACATTCGTCATCATGATATTAATATTAAACATTACATATAAAGCAATAAAATGGCTTAATAATAAAGCTTATACATATACATACTATATAAAGTAAATTACTCTTTGAATTATTCGTTTAGAAGTTAGAACAGGTATAATATCGCTAAAAGTAAGAAAAATGCCGCGGCGTCTGTATTAAATGTATAATGCGAGTAAATGCGCTATAACAACTCGCACGTAGAAGCCATAAATATATCTTAATAATCAATAAGTGCATGAAAAAATACACAGGGCGTGGGCTTTATGCGTATTTATTAGTATATACCCTTAGAACTTTAATAATAATACTGTCCACCGGAGCTCAAGAGAGATTAGCCAACTGTGCAGGACATATTAAAGTGCACAAGTGTGTGCGCAAACACAGGTACACTCTCTATTCCCTAACTCGCATTATGAAAGAGGGATGGGACGGCAATCTGATCAATTGGCTAATATTTAGACCTTATTAATTAAAAAATACACGGGCTAAAATCCTTATTTTACCCGACGAATTCAGGGCGGCCAGCTAAGTCTTAATAATCTTCATAATCATCAATTAATCACTAACGATAAGAGTATTATTGGATTACAAAGATTTTTTTGTAATTTAATTATAACATTAAGTCATACTAATATTATAAACTTGTCCGCGGTTTCGCTTGCGTATAAGTAAAGTAGAAATCAATGCTCTGCAACCAATTAATAGAACTAATAAAGAAAATTAACTGGTGGTTAATAATCTGCCCTTATTACTGTAAAGTAATCCGGTCACTGATGTCACGATGCTGCTACAATCGTACTAATTGCCAATCATTATTATCTGCTAGAAAACAGATGAGTCCCTGGCAGTATAACCATACGCATCCATAGTGATTTGAAAAGGGAAGCAGCGACCTTGAGGTACAAGTAACCTCTAAAATGTCTGGAGCAGAAGGCAAGGGGAAACCACTGCACTATTATTCCCTAGTTATCGTCAGCTTCTGGAGTACTGGCGTCCCTTAGATGGGACAGGGGTGCTAAAAATCCCCAGGTGGAAAAAACAACAAATGAAGTACGGAACGTTTCAGGACTCTTCAAACTTCTGACGTTCCAGAAGTTTGAAGAGTCCTGAAAAGTCTACAATGTCTGCAAAGAAATGCAACGAATGAATATTAACATCATGGGACTAAGGATAGGATAGACTGAGGATAGGTAAAACATCAAATAGATAATAACTACACTATGTATTACTCTGGTTCTGAGGATAGCTCCAACAAGTATGGAGTGCTAGTAATCATAAACACAAAATGCATTAATACACCTGTTAACCAAAATCAAACCGAACCATGTTACTTGAAATAGAAGCCAATCCAAGAAATATTAACATTCTCCAAGTGTATGCTCCCTACAGTACACACTACAGTGCTATTCACTACAGTGGGTCAGATCAAGAAGTTCGAAACTTTTATCGAAATAAATCTAGTGATTGGCGATTTTAATGCTAAAGTAGGGAAAGGAGAAGTGTCAAGTTTAGCCGGGAAGTTCGGAGTCGGGAAAAAGAATGAGAGAGGAGGTGCCCTTGTACAATTCTGCCAAGAGAGTGATTTTGCTATCATAAACACTTATTTTCAATTACCACCAAGGAGGTTGTATACATGGACGTCACCTAAGCATACCTCTCAGCAAATTATAAGAAATTACATAGATTACATCCTGATCAATAATCGCTTTCGTAATTGTGTCAAAAGTGCTAAGACCTATCGTGAGACTGATATAAGATCCGACCATAATCCAGTTGTAGCGACAATATTATGTAGACTCAATCAACTAAAGAAAAGAACATAGTATCACGCAATAGACGAGAGGAAACTTAAAGAGCTTAACATTCAAGATAAAGTGGCGAAAAAAATAAACGAGTGGGCAGCAGATGAGAAACCTGGGATAATGCGTACGGTGGAGGAAGGGTGGTATTCAATGAAGAATAAAATATTAAACATCAATAAGACACCCTAAAAAGCAAAATCACCCAAAAGCCGAGATGGCCCAGTGGTAAGAACGCGTGAATCTTAACCGATGATCGTGGGTTCAAACCCGGGCAAGCACCACTGAATTTTCATGTGCTTAATTTGTGATTATAATTCATCTCGTGCTTTACGGTGAAGGAAAACATCGTGAGGAAACCTGCATGTGTCTAATTTCACTGAAATTCTGCCACATGTGAATTCCACCAACCCGCATTGGAGCAGCGTGGTGGAATAAGCTCCAAACCTTCTCCTCAAAAAGAGGAGAGGAGGCCTATAGCCCAGCAGTGGGACTTACACAGGCTGTTACAAGACACCCTTGAAAGGATATTGGATTCCTAAACAGAGTTGGATGACAAAAATAATATATAATCTTATCGAAGAAAGGAGAACCTACAATAATTCTGACAATAGCAAGTATACTGAGATTGATAAGCAAATTCCGCGTGAAGTTCGTTATGCTAGAGATGCTTGGTATCAGTAAGTGTGATTTTGTGGAGGACCTTTATGCTAAATATGATGCATTTAACATGCATAAGGAAATAAAATCTTTGGTAGGGCACAAAAAGACCACTCACCGACTTACGGACGAAAATAATAGTCCCATATTAGATATATCAGGAAAAAAACACCTATGGGAACAATACATTTCTTCAATATTTGCCGATAATTTTCTAAGCATAGCGGTAAGTTGTGATACAAATGAGGGATATTCTATCCTGAAAAATGAAGTCACAAACGCTCTTAAAAATCTAAAACGGGAAAATCAATCGGGCTGGATAATGTTCACGTAGAGGTACTCAAACTTATTGAAGACGAAAATATTGACTTCTTGGTTAAATTCTTTAATTTGATATACGACTCTAGCCACTTATCCAAAGACAAGCTAACCTCAACTTTTATTACGCTTCCTAAGAAGACCAACGCAAGAAGGTGCGAAGAGTTTCGAACGATTAGCCTTATGAGCCAAGTATTGAAACTATTTCTAAATGTCATCCACGAGCGAATAAGAGCTAAATGCGACGAACAACTCGCAGATAGTCAGTTTGGCTTTCGAACAGGAGTGGGCACGAGAGAGGCTCTTTTTGCAATGCAAGTTCTCGTACAAAAATGCAGAGACATGCAACAGGACGTTTTCCTTTGTTTCATCGATTATGAAAAAGCCTTTGACAGAGTACTACACGACCTTCTAATTGCAATATTACATGATATCGGCTTAGATGACAAAGATGAACGTATTATCCAGAATATCTATTGGAACCAGAAGGCTACTGTATGAGTTGACAATGAGGAGACTGGTGAGGTAGAAATAAATAGAGGAGTCTTATTATTACTATTGAGAGTATTATTATTGTGCCATATCATTGAATCAATTTAATGTTAAATATAAATCCTCAGATTACGACTCAAAGTACGAGAGTGCGGTTGGCGTTACGAAACAGCAATTTGCGAAATTTTTAAAAATACCACTTATTTCTTTTAATTTTTTATAGAATAGGTTAAGTATTAGGAATAGGCATTGGCATTGTAAGAAATGTTAACCACCGCTTACATCGCCAATGGGCCACCAATCTTGGGAACTACGATGTTATGTTCCTTATGCACAGGACCAAAGTAATGTAATTACACTGGCTCACTCACCCTTATGTTGTAATTATTAAATTAAATCGATATATGTTGCATGAAATTAATAAATACTAACGTCACGTTTCTTTATCATTTCTGTAATCTTGTAGGTAAATGGTTTTGAATATTATAAAGTTAAATGTATGTGCAAATAATAAAATTGAAAAGTGACAATTATTTGTATTTAAAAACTCCTCTTAATATGAAATATGCTTTATAACATATAGTATATTGAAAGTAACCAAGATTTGTTAAGAGAAAAAAAATACATATTCACGTTTTGATGAAAAGTTTACAATATATTAGGATATTTTATTAAATATATATTTACATAAAGCATTTTATTTAAACAAATTTGAAAGTTACATGACTAGAGACACATTTTTTATGTTCATTCAAATTTTTAATTGATTAAATTGCAATAACACAATCGTGTAGGTGGTATAGATACTGATGAGAGACAGCATTAATGAGCAGTTGACGGGGAAGATGCGCCAGACGGTGAACTTCATCGGACTGATTTCAAGGAATTTGATTCCATCTGAAGTTTTATTTTGTAAGGCGTCATCTGAAAATAATGAATACATTATCTGTTCGATTACCATTTACTTGAGTTTTGCTTTTAACACTTGTTAAACTAATATTAAGAGAAAACCTTAGTACACTAAGATAGACAAATAATTCTTGACAAAATAAAATTATTAAGAAACAGTTAACAATTAGCAAAGTTCAAATCAACACAAAATTTTATTCATCATCATCAACAGCCAATCTTCCAAGATACTCCAAGCATAGCTCGCTCCATAGCACGGTGAGCGACTTTGAATTTGTGGACTAGTCCAGCAGTTAGTGTCCACGTTTCGGCACCGTATGTCATGGCAGGTAGGAAGCATTGGTTGCAGACTTTCGTCTTCAAACATTGCGGTATAGATGACTTGGGGACTTGACGAAGTTTGCCAAATGCAGCCAATCCCAAGCAAATTCTTCAATCGGCTTTCTTCTCAAAGTTGTTCATATCGACTTGTATAACCTGTTCTAGGTAGGTATATCTTTCCCGGAACGTCATGCCTATTGAATATGACCTTGGTCTTGTCCAAGTTCATACCGAGACCGATACACCGGGAAGACTCGCTTAGGCTACGCAGCATTTCGGTAAGTTGTCTCAGCGACTCTGCTATATTGACGATATCATCGGCAAATGAAAGGTGTGAGATGTACTCGCCGTTTACATTGACTCCATACCCAGTACAATCCAGCGTCTCGAAAACGTCTTCCGACGCGTTGGTGAACAGTTTCGGGGACATTACATCCCCCTGTCTCACCCCTCTGCGCAGTTGGGTCGCCTTCGTCTTACAGTCCTGGATGTGGACAGTCATTGTAGCGGCGTTGTACAGACATCTCAGTACCTTGATATATCTCCAATCGATATGACATATCTGCAATGAGTCGAGCACTGCCTACGTTTCGATGGAATCAAAGGCTTTCACATAATCTACAAATGCCATACACAGCTACTGATTGTACTCTTCGGTATTCTGCACACACTGCCGAACAGTATGGATGTGGTCCACGGTGTTGCAGCCTGATCTAAAGCCGGCTTGCTCTGGGGGCTGGAACTCGTCAAGTCGTCTGGCGAGACGGTTCGTGACGACTCTTGAGAACAGCTTATACAGGGTGACTGGTGAATTAGTATCAATACTTAAGGACGTGATATTTGACGACCATATATGACCAAAAAAAAATACATATAACATAAATATTAATAAACTTCTAAGTAAAGTTAACCAAAAGTTATGTAATTAATTACGCGTCATGTGGACATCCTAGCTACGCTGACGACACAACACAGTTAGGTACATTTAGTTATCGCGCGGTACTTTACCTACGTCCAAACGCCGCCGCGTGTTAACAGGGTAGCAGGCTACCTTTGATAAACAAGCATGATCCAATCCCCCTTCATACTTTAAACCTGGCTTAGAACAGGCAAAAATACCAAAATATTTCACTCGTTTAAGCAACAAATTTGTTGACTAGGTAAATGATATGAACTTGGGACAAAAATTAACTGTTTACCTATCTTGGTATTTCCGGCGTATTGTCAATCATTTAACTACCTATTTACCTACATAACTACGATTGTCAATCATTTAACTACCTATTTACCTACATAACTACACTAACCTTAACAAATGTTCCAAGTGAGCTCCTGCTCGTGTGATACACAGTTCGGCACGTTTACGCATATTGTCTTTCACACGCTTTAACACGAATGGGTCACTTTACTACTCACAGTACTCACAGTATTCTGCATTTGTGTATTGATAAGCCATACCTTATTACTAATGACGGGTCACACTTACACACGAAAGATTAGGTATACGCGTAAGATCGATCGCTAGGGGCGCGGGCGCGGAAAGATGGACGAACCGTCCATCCGTGCAGTGACGGAGAAAGAATACATTTCACTGCCCCTTTCCCATGGGTGTCGTAAGAGGCGACTAAGGGATATCATCTGGTGGTAGGATGATAAACATCCGCCTGGCTTGTTACCACCGTACGCATGGTGAAAATCTCGTGAAGTGGCTTGCAGCCGCGTTTCGAGGTCAGCCAGCGTACAGCCAGTGCCCGAGCGAGCATTGCCGCGATGGGTGTTGGTCCAGTGGAGACGGCTGCTGAACCAATGCCGGGGGAAACACGCCTCCACACTTTGCCCATCCCTATCGTGGCAATACGTCGCTCGCTTCACGTCTCTTTACGAGGCATCTTGCGGGCCGGCAAGGCGAGGGCGGCTGGTGCAGAATCTTCTTCCCGACTGTACTGGCCGTCCTCGCGTTTGGACTCTACTACCACTTAACATCAGGTGGAGTAGAGTCATTTGCCGACCCGGTAAATATAAAAAAAAAAAAAAAAAAAAAAAAAAAAAAAAAAAAAAAAAAACCTTACGGCGGCGCTCGCCCGACTAATCAGCCGCGGGGCAGGGGTTGCGGGTGGCAAACACCACGCCGCACGCGCCGCGGAAATATGTCCACACTTTATTTATTTAAAGTAAAGTTTTTGTAAATTTGGTCAAAAATTAAGTACCTATTTTTTTTACATAATTCGAATGAGAATCATTTACCGATTATGCTCCTAAAATATTGATACTAATTCACCAGTCACCCTGTACACGTGACTCAGGAGGGAGATTGGTATGTAGTTTTTCAAGAGAGATTTATCACCTTTCTTGAAAAACAGTACCACCTCACTCCAGCTCCACGCTTCCGGGGTCCTACCATGTTGGACGACGGAATTAAAGAGGCTTGCTAGCTATTTCAGGACCAGAGTTCCGCTTGCCTTAAGCAACTCTTTTGTGATTCCGTCATCTCCCGGAGATTAATTGTTTTTAAGCTGTTCTAGAGCCGCCCTAATCTCGCCTTGGTCAACGAAAGGGAGTTTCCTCGGAGTAATTACGCGTAAGAGGGGCACGCAATCATCAATACAATCAGTATTATTCCCACAGGTTTATTCGATCTTGAAGAGAACAACTGCTCATAAAACCTCTCTACTTCTCCGACAATCTCATTCCTAAAGGTAACGACCCCACTATTTTCAGTTTTAAGTTTTGTCAGACGCGGCCTCCCAAACTTGCGAGCGAACACTTTCGATCCCCGATTTTGCTCAATCGCAGTCTCGATGGCACGGGTATTAGAGCATCGGAGATCGCGTCGGGTCAGCGTTTTTATTGTTCGGTTTAAGGCCTATCTCTAAATATGTGCCTTTTATTCGAAATGATCTATCTCGTTCCTTGTAACGTTATCGGGGCTTCGCCAGGTCCACTTCCTCTGGGGCTTCTTTTGAAAGAAAGAATTCATCAAAAAGAGCCCCTGCGCCTCGAGAAAGTTTACCAGCATTTGTCCCCTGTGATTTCTGCAGCCCAAGCCGTAAGGTCCGACTTTCGATTCACCGCTATATTGTACTCCCACTTTAGCATTAAAGTCTCCGATAACAACATTGTAGTGGGCCTTCGAGGTGATGTTGTACCTGTCGGAAATTTTTAGGACAAGGTACGCTACCCGGTTCGACACACTACTCATTTCTGCAATGCTTCTAATGAGATCCTTTTTGACTAGAAAATCGACACCACCCTGGGAGAGGTCATCACCTTCGTGAAAGTAGAGTAAGTTACCGGATTCTAGAGTTATCGTGTCCTCCCCCTGTCTTCGGACTTCAGATAACGCCAGTATATGCCAGTTTATATGACTTAACTCTACTTCTAATTCGGCGAGGTGATGGTCCAGCCTTATCGAGCTTCCACTATATGTTGCCTACCTAGCCTAGCCTGTCACGAACCGATGATTCTTTGCACCCCCTGCCCTGCCGATACCGCGATCGCTACCTAAATTTTATTAACATAATATATTATTTAACTATATTTACTTACACACTTATGTAAACGCTTATGTAATATGAAACTATAAAAGAGGCAAGTCTTTACGTATACATTGAAGATGTTTAAAAAAATATAGAATTTAGTAAAATAAAAATGAATGGATACTGGATAGAGACATTTCCATTGGTAGGAAATGTGGAATAGAGGATTTATAAAAGAAGTAATCGTTTAAAATTCCAGTGATGCAACCGAGTCTTTTTCTTGCCTTCGAATCGTTAAAACAGATTAACTTAATTACTGCTAAATAATTCTCGAAGTATAATTTCATATTTAAAAGAAATATTTATTTAAATTTAACATGTCTCGAGATGATTTAATTTACAGAAATTATATAAACACCATAATTTTAACATAGTCCGTTCAAAGGTGCTAACAGAATTCAAATTAAATTAAGTTTCAAGTATTACATAAAATAAATTAATTATGATTCAGAATAATTCATACTGTTAAACCATTAAACTTACTATTATAAATCCTGTATTATTTAATCAAACTAGATTTTATCTTATCCGCTTCGGCGCTACATAACTCTCCAAACACAGCCGGAAGACATGGCAGAGCGATATTGAGTAACGTCTCAATAATAAATATAATATTGAGCTGTAAAGACAAATAATATTCTATTTACATATTTTGTACCTTGTTTTATTCTAAAAGTCATATTTTTTTGTTCGAAACATTGAAATAAATAAATAAGCTACATTATTATTGTTAAGTATTAAATATTTTACAACTCGACAATTTTTTTTCATAGATACGAAGAAAGAAATTTAGGACTTACTTGAGATTTTATATTTCCACTTACAATGTCAACGGTACTTAGCAAAGTTATAAAGCAAGACGGTAAGGCCATCAGAATCTGAAACAGAAAATGGTATTTAAAGCATCATTAAGATATTTGAAAAATAAAACAGTAAACATAAATATGTTTTGTTGGAATAAGTCTTTATATACTTGCCAAGAACTTCGGTGCGTAACCAATGTTCTTGATACTTTGTGATAATCTTCTATAAATTAGCAAATATTCAACCAACTTCATGGTTAACAATTTGACTTGTATTTCGTTGTCAAGATTTGTAGTGCTTGCAAAGTTATCAATTGTTTTTCTAAGAGACTTCACACGAACCTCGAACATCAAGATCCTGGTCATGTGACTCAAATGTGATGTTAATGTCATTAAAGTATTTGTTACAATAATTATCATTCCAAAGTAATTAACAGAGAATTTCGAAGCTATCACAAATCGAAATAAATCCAAACCGAGAACACCGATGAACACAGGAAAACAAAATAGTACTTTGTGTTTTTTTATTTTAACGAGTCCCAAAGGATCGACCTTATCCGATTCTTCCAAGTAATTGAAGAAATTTTCTCCGTCGCTCAGATGGGCCAATATTAGTACCAAGTTCAAACTCACTATTTTGAGTATAATAAGAATGAACGTTCCATAGTGCTCAGCAGCCATCCATTCATACTTACAGAAGTACATCACAACTATTGCATATACTATACAATAAATCTTAGCAATAACAGCGAATGCAAAACTTTTGTGAAGTTTTGAGTATTATCCTAAAATTAAACGGGTGGTCATTATTATTTTAATCATATTATAATCGTTTTTATCGAGTTTTTTACATTCCTGAACACGCATTGTGAAATTTGAATAAAAAACCCTTTAACTAAATGTTCTGACCTACAAAGCTGACAACACTGAGTACAAAAGAATAATTACTGAAGTGGTTTGATAAACATCATTCCTACTATGCATAATTCAGTCGCTTTTAATCAAACTCTTGTATAAAATAATAATTGAACTGACGTAAGTGGAACTACAAATAAGGTCGGTATCAAGTTTGCCTTATTTATTATATTTTTGTTGAATAAAGAAAAAACTTTAAAAAGTATTAGTTTATATAGCATTAAAGTGTCAAGTTAGGAATAGATCTTTCGTTCAGTCAAATCTAAATAAACGACCAGTTGATTGAACTTTTGACTTCATCGTAGAAAGCAACAAGAATTAATATATATTTGTGACGTGAATTAGTTTCTTCTAATAATCTTTATATAAAACTTAATTCCATGTAGTTTTATTATCTACGACATATCTATTTGTATATAATAACACTGATAATAAATTGTAAAGCTAAGATTCTTGGTTCAGATAAGAATGAATGAACTAACACGCAACACAACAAAACAATACATTAAAATACATTATTTTAATTTTAATAAGAATACCAGCAAGGCCGACACATTATTTCATTATTTTATTTGACACAGTATTAATCCTTATCAAAATTAATGTAATTCTAATTTTCAGGGTTTTACGCATAATAAAAAATTCAATTTACACTTTACAAATTTAAGCCAGGATCTTTGGTGTCTGTATCTATTTTTATTTAAAAAAATCGCATTATTATTTATTTATTTATTCATTATTAAAATTTAAATTTACTGAATCTGCTATTTTGTGCTTAAAACAGACTGTCAAGCACTATACCGATCGAAATACATCAATTTAAGCTTGTTTCCTCGACCTCTCGAGGGCGTTTGACCTGGTTTGTTATGATATTCAATGGCAAAAACTTAGTAACATTTCCATGCCTGAAGAACCAATATATTCAAATACTGGTATCTTAATCAGGTCAACGTCGTCAGGTGGTCGAGTGAGATGTCAGAACCATACAGGTTTGAGTGCGGGGTAAGGCATGGTGGGCTGACTTCTCCAAAGCTCTTCAACTTGTATGTAAATGAATTGATTGAGGAGCTTAGTGGTACACGTGTCAGATGTCATATTGATGGAGTGTGTGTTAATAATATCAGCTATGCGGATGACATGGTGCTGCTAAGTGCTTGTGGCTTGTATAAGCTTCTGGGGATATACGAAAAATACTCGCTTAGACACGGTTTACAATATAACACGAAGAAAAGTGAATACATGATCTTACGGGCCAAGGGACGGTGTTATCCGGACTCTGTTCCACCCATTCGATTAAACAATGTTGTATTAAGTAGGGTTCATCAATTCAAATATCTTGGACATATAGTGACCTCTGACTTTAAAGACGACACGGATATAGAGAGGGAACGAAGGGCTTTGTCTGTTAGAGCCAATATGATTGCTCGCAGGTTTGCACGATGCTCAGCTTCTGTCAAAATCACCTTATTCAAAGCATTTTGTACAAACTTTTACACGTGCAGCCTGTGGGTAACATATACGCGGAAACAGTTCAGAGCACTTCATGTCCTGTATAATGACGCGTTTAGGGTGCTGATGGGGCTGCCGCGGTACTGTAGTGCATCAGGGATGTTCGCAGATTCGCGAATTTATTGTTTTTATGCAACCATGCGTAAGCGATGTACATCTCTTTTGCGCAGGGTTCGGGACAGCTTCAACACCATCCTGAATGTTCGCATGCAGATTTGACTGTCAGTACTTGAATCATTGCAATATGATTCATGTACTGACTAATAATGAATATTAATATGTATATTGACAATGATTACATTCATGACGTTGGTTTTATAATTTAATTTAATTTATTTTAATTTGGTATTATAATTTAATTCAAATTAATCTCATTTACAGTATGTAAAATCTGGAATATGTTATTATTGTAGTTTTTGTCTTTTTACTATTTATTATATGTTTTGTAATTATGATCCCTGCTTGGTCGAAATAAATGATTTTATTATTATTAATATTATTATAAAACTCTATATAAAAATTCTAGGGATATAAGGGGAATCGACAACAACCTTAGGCTCCCTACCGTCAACCTCACCTGCTCGTGGTGCATCCTGCTGATCAACGAACGAGAACACAAATGCTGGAATCCGAAAATGTAAATCCTGATAGCGGGCAGGAGCGCTATCAGCGAAAGATTTCCAGCTACTGCGGTCACCAACCCGCCTGCCAAGCGTGGTGACTAAGGCAACGAACCCCCCAAATGAGCGACAACACAAATGCACGGCCCCCAATTCCCGGTAGTCACACTATCCCTGGCCACGGTACCGGTCATGGTAACTGTGCGACGGGGGGTGCTAAGAATCCCCGGGCTACGGCAGGGTACCACCAACGGCGACTGGTTCTGGCCACTTACAATGGACGCTCTCTGCGGCTGGACGAACATCTTACAGAATTGGAAGTAGAGTTAAGTCGTATTAACTGGCATATAGTGGGTCTATCGGAAATCCGAAGACAGGGCGAGGACACGATAACACTAGATGCTGGTCACTTACTCTACTTCCGAGAAGGACACCAACCATCCCAAGGTGGCGTCGGCTTTTTGATCAACAGGTCACTCAGAAGCAATATTGTGGAGGTTGGCAGTGTGTCAGCGAGGGTGGCATACCTTGTCTTAAAGATAACCGAGAGGTATGCCTTGAAGGTTATACAAGTGTATGCCCCAATGTCTACATACACTGACGAAGAAGTCGAAGCCATGTACGAAGACATAGTAAAAGATATGTCTCGTACCAGTACCTTCTACACAGTTGTTATGGGTGACTTCAATGCAAAAGTGGGAGTACAAGAAGATGGTGAATCGAGTGTAGGAAAATTCGGCTATGGGAACAGAAACCATCGGGGACAAATGCTGGTAAACTTACTCGAGGCTCAGGGATTATTTCTGATGAACTCATTTTTCTAGAAAAAGCCCCAAAGGAAGTGGACCTGGCGAAGCCCCGATAGCGTAACAATGAATGAGATCGACTTCATTCTATCCAATAAGCGCCAAATATTCAGGGATGTCTCCGTGATCAACAGGGTCAACACTGAAAGTGATCACCGCCTGGTATGAGGCACCCTGAATATTAACACTAAAATCGAACGATCGCGGCTAATGAAGTCGACTCTTAGACCAACCTTGCCCCAGGTCGAAGCTGGTTGCGAAAGCTTCCAGCTGGAACTACAGAACTGATTTGCCATGTTGGAAACCGAGCAGGACATTGACGACGCCACCAACAGTCTGGTGCGTGTCATTCGCGAGGTGGGTCATGATCACTTTCGACAAAGGAGCAATGGACGTAAATCGAAGCTCTCAGGCGAGACTCTCGAGACAAGACGTGAACAACAGAATATGACGCCATCTGAGTGTCAGGCACTTAACAGGAAGGTTAAAAAACTAATAAGGCGTGACACAAGACAAGCGCATAACCGAAATATTGAAGATGCTATAGCACTCGATAGGGGCTCAAAGGTTCTTGCAAAGTCGCATACCTCCTGTTGTCACCTGACAAAACTCAGAACAACACAAGGCACAACCGTCACCTCAAAACCAGAGATTCTAGCTGAAGTCGAAAAGTTCTATAGCAATCTATACTCATCACAACTGCCTCCACCTGAGTCCCAGAGCGCGGATGACCCAAGAGCCAGATTGACACGCCATCTATCTGACGAGCTTCCCGACATTGATTTGGACGAGATTAGGATTGCTCTCGAACAACTTGGAAACAACAAGGCTGCAGGGGAGGACGGAATTACCTCAGAATTACTTACAGCGGGAGGAACACCAGTTCTGAGAGAGCTGGTAAAGATCTTTAATTCCGTCCTCCACAATGGTATTACACCAAAGGCATGGAGCAGAGGTGTGGTGGTGCTGTTTTTTAAGAAGGGTGATAAAGCTCTTCTGAAAAACTACCGCCCCATTTCACTTTTAAGTCACGTATATAAGTTGTTCTCGAGGGTAATCACGAATAGTCTCGCCCAAAAATTCGATGACTTCCAGCCCGTTGAACAGGCTGGGTTTCGAAAAGGCTTCAGTACCGTAGACCATATTCACACACTTAGGCAAATGATACAGAAGACCGAGGAATATATTCAGCCTCTATGCCTAGCGTTTGTGGACTACGAAAAAGCCTTCGATACCATCGAGACCTGGGCTGTTCTGGAATCGATGCAGAGATGTCTAATAGACTTTCGGTATGTCCAGGTGTTAAAGTGTTTGTGCGAAGCCGCAACCATGACCGTCCAAGTACAAGATCAGAGCACAAGACCAATCCAATTGCATCGCGGGGTAAGAAAGGGGGATATAATCTCCCCGAAACTTTTTACCAATGCATTGGAGGACGTTTTCAAGACGCTCGATTGGAACGGACGCGGCATTAATATAAATGGCCTACACATTACACATCTGCGATTTGCTGACGACATTGTCATCATGGCGGAAACTCTGCAAGATTTAGAAGAGATGCTAAACAGCCTAAGCGATTCTTCAAGACAGGTGGGTCCAAAATTATGATCAATCAACATATATCCCCGAGACCGGTTGTCGTAAATGGCTCTCCACTCGAGGTTGTGCAGGAATACATTTACCTGGGCCAAACTATACAACTTGGCCGGCACAATTTTGAGAAGGAGGTTAAAAGAAGAATACGTTTGGACTGGGCAGCATTCGGGAGGTTGAGTCATATTTTTGAATCGTCGATCCCACAGTCACCTAAGACCAGGGTATATAATCAGTGCGTCCTGCCTGTTATGACTTACGGCGCCGAAACGTGGACACTCACTGTAGGACTGGTCCACAAGTTCAAGGTCCACCGATGTCCACCGACATCGCGCGTGGAATTAGCACGCTGAAGTGGAAGTGGGCTGGTCATGTCTCCAGACGCATCGATGTCCGATGGAGCCGACACATGTTAGAGTGGATACCAAGCTTAGGCAAACGTAGTGTAGGACGCCCTGCGGCAAGGTGGACCGACGATTTGAAAAAGGTGGCAGGTACGGGATGGATGCGAGCTGCCCAAGATCGTGATGGTTGGCGTTCTATGGGGGAGGATTTCGTCCAGCAGTGGACGGCGGTAAGCTGATATAAAAATTCTTGCCGCCGTGGAGGCCATTGAAGCTTAAACATATTTTTATTATAAACCACACTAATTTTAATTAATATTTAAGGACCTATGGCGGAATTAAAATTTTCGCGGACGAAAACCGACACCATTCTGCTGGCGCATAGGCGATGTAAGGGATGATTAATATTTTTATAGTACCATGTCTATGGGTGAACAAAACAAATAACGGGTCAACTTTTTCAAGAGGTCTGTCTCATAATGCGGGACGATTCTACAATGAGTTACCACTCACACATAGAAGCCAAATATAAAAACGCATGAAAAAATATGTATTATTATATGTCCTGTACTGCACACACATACACTGCAATGTATGGGCGAATCGATCGATTGGAAAATGTTTATACCTTATTGATTAAAAATGCACGGGATAAAATCCTTATCATTACGAAGTTGTGACTGTAGCTAGTTTGTTATACAATAAAAAATATGTACCAAAACAATATTCAACATAGAAATTGTACGTGCTTCGTGAATGCTATTTGAACTTTTTGTTTCAAGGTCATTAAAACTCAAGTGATCCAAATAGTTTTCTAAATATCGGCGCACAGTGCAGAGATCACTTGACGCTGCATTAATTTATTTGTGTATTAAAAAACTTTACTTATTTGACAAAATTTATATAACTATAATATTGTGGAGTAGCACAAAATAGAAAACACATTAATAATCATGTTGTATTCAATATCTTCAATCTTTTAATTAATCTATACTGATGTATGAAGCGGAGGAGTTTGATTGTTTATTTATTTTTTATTTTTTTTAATAACTGGCAAACGAGAATGGGCACTGTCAGAAATATTAGCCAGCCCCTACAACGTTAACGAAAAACCAAACTTAGGAACTAGATATTATGTCCCTTGTGCTTGTAGTTACACTAGCTCTCTCGATTACCAAGCAGAAACTCAGTGATTCTAAGTAATGCTGATTGGCGGTTAAATATAGGATGTGTGGGTGTTTCCTACCCAGGCAGATAGATCCTACCTTGGCTTACGCATAGCGCTACCACGGGCAGCTACGAGCAGCTATTTATTTATAATGTGATCTTGCGATAAAGGAAAATCATTAACAAGAACATGGAAACATTACAGTGTAATAATAGTTACAATGTTAATGTTTCCATTCTATTGTCTTCATTCCCATTTTACAAAGAAGAACTTATGAAAAGAAAGTAAATCATTATTGATAAATAACGTACATATAAAACGAATGACTTCTTATGTGTTAACACCTTGGGAATGAAATGGTCACCTCCAGGACATATCAATGACTAATTCGTTCAACTATTCCGTTCCTTAAATGTGTTGCAGATGTCTATGGGCGGTGGGAGTCACTTTCCATCAGGTAAGCTTCCAGTGACTTGTATATGAATGGTTTTGAATATAAGCTTTAAATATATTTTTATATAAAACCCTCCTTAATATGAAATCTGCTGTATTACTTACATTCAAGTTAACCAAGATTTTAATTATAAAGAGAAAATAATAATTTTACACATTCATGTTTTGATGAAAATGCTTATAATACTTTAGAATATTATGAATTTTATTTAACACTAAAGTAATATCATCTAAGTTAGAGCTGTGTAAAGTACGAAAGTCAAGGTCAACATACATGTGGTTTTTTTTAAACTTTATTAATATCTGCAAGAAGGTTTAATATCAGATTATATGAAAAATGTAAACTATGACATAAGCAATGGCATTTTGATTTAATCAATGTTTAGGCTACATATCAAGCACACGCATTTTTTATCATCGCTCAAACTTTAATTGATTAAATTGCAATAACACAATCGTGTAGGTGGTGTAGATACTGATGAGAGACAGCAGTAACGAGCAGTTGACGGGGAAGATGCGCCAGACGGTGACCTTCATCGGACTTATTTCAAGAAATTTGATTCCATCTAAAATTTTATTTCGTAGCGCGTCATCTGAAAATAATGTACAATTACAGATTATCTGTTGATTAGCATTTATTTCAGTTTTTCAAATGAAGAGTTAAATATTTTTTCTTTTAAATTTGACGCCAAACTTGAAGAAAAAAATCTCCAGATTTAAAAACCTCTGTCGATACCATTAAGGAGTTAGGCTTAAATTAATATGAAATTTTATTAACAAAATATGTTATTTACCTTCTCCTCAATAGGTCTTAGCTCAGCAGTGGGACATTAACAGGCTGTTACTGGTTGTATAAATTTAAAGTACAAAGTTTCTTCCAAACCAATACAAATTTTTATTTCTTTATTTGATTTTACATTAACAATTGAACTTTACTTCCATACTCATCTATACATACATATAATAAAACTGTGTGTGCTGTACATTGAAAATATTTACAAAAAATATATATTCAGTAGATAGGTAGTTGAGTGGTTGGAAAGTTGGAACAGAGGATTTATATTGTGCAGTAGGTTGCTGAAGTTGTTTTAAAAAAAAGTGGTTCGAGTGCCTTAGAAATGCTTGTTCAGTAGATTGTCATTTAAATCAGACATGCTTAATACGTACAAAAAGATTTCTTTAATATGATTATTTATCGATATTTATAAAAGCATAGCAAAAGCTAGTTCATAAAAATATACCTGCGATGTCACATACATTGTTTATATATTTATTACATATATATTTACTGCACAGATGTCTAGTAGTAGTGTATTTGGTCGTTTTATAGTGCAAAGTCAGAGCATGTGACTTATGAAATGTTAAACCATAAAACTTACTATTAAAATTCCTGTATCGTCTGATCAAATTAGATTTTATCTTATCCGCTTCGGCGCTACACAATTCTCCAAACACAGCCGGAAGACATGGCAGAGCGATATTAAGTAACGTCTCAATAACAAATATACTATTGAGCTGTAAAGACAAATAATATTATATTTACGTCGTTTCTATTTTATATAAAATATTCTATTTTGTAGCTCGTTTTTTTCTAAAAGAAAAAGATTTAGCTATATTATTATTTTTAAGAACTAAATCTTTCACATCTCTACGAATTCTTGTAATAGATATGAAGAATAAATTAATAGCACTTACTTGAGCTTTTATACTCCCACTTACAATGTCAACTGTACTAAGTAAAACTATAAAACAATTCGGTAAGGCCATCAGCATCTAAAACAGAAAATGGTATTTGAAACATCAATACAATATTGGAAAAATACAATGGCATGCAAAACAAATGAACTTGGAACATTAATTGATATAATTAAATAAGTTTAACCATCTTTATATACTTGCCAAGAACTTCGGTGCGTTACCAATGTTCTTGATATTTTGTAATAATCTTCTATAAATTAGCAAATATTCAACCAACTTCATGGTTAACGATTTGACTTGTCTTTCGTTGTCAAGATTTGAAGTACTTGGAAAGTCACCCATTGCTATTCTAAGAGACTTTACACGAATCCACAATATCTCGAACATCAAGATCCTGGTCATGTGACTCAAATGTGATGTCAATGTCATTAACGTATTTGTAACAATAAGTATCATTCCAAAATTTTCAAAAAATTGTGATGCTATGACAGATCGAAATAAATTCAAGCCGAGAACACCGATGAACACAGGAAAACAAAAAAGTACTTTGTGTTTTTCTATTTTTGTGAGTCCCAAAGGATCGACCTTATCCGATTCTTCCAAATAATTGAAGAAATTTTCTCCGTCGCTCAGATGGGCCACTATTAGTACCAAGTTAAAATTGACTATTTTGAGTATAATAAGATAAAACGTTCCATATTTCTCATCAGCCACCCAGGTCAACTTACATAAATACATCAAAACTATTGCATATACTATACAATAAAGTCTAGCAATAACAGCGAATGCAAAACTTTTGTGCAATTTTGAGTATAATCCTAAAATTAAACGGGTTGTCATAATTAATTTTATTATAATATAATCGTTCTTATCGAGTTTATTAAATTCCTGAACAAGCATTATGGAACTTCAATAAAAACTATTTAATTCAATGTTCCGGAACACGGAAACTACCAACCCACGGAACTAATAAAAATAGACTAAACATCAGTACTACTAAGCATAATTTAATTGATTTTAATCAAAATTATGTATAAAACAATTGTATTGACGTAAGTGAAACTTTGTCTGTGTCAAGTTGGTTTCAATTAATTATCTTCCATATTTACATTAATATATACACAAATGTTATAAATAGGTAAAGGTTTGATTTTTTGTATGGTTGTTTGTAGTCTTCTTTTATTTTCAAAAAATTAGATTTTTTTTTCAAAATTGCAATAATGTAGCCCAAGGTATTTTTCAACGTCATTTTTGTTTAGTCATTATTTGGCGTGTTTATTAATATAGTCATCCTTATTAATATAATACAATTTACTTTAGATACTTTAGATTCAATGATACAGTTGAATTCTCATATGACAACCTTTATAAGTAAGCTCGGCTCCGCTTCTTACGTGCTTAGGAAAGTTAATGAGCCAACAGACGATGACACTGCTTGAGTATTACCTTTTTTTTATTTTTATATTATCATGTTTTGTGATATATATGATTACTTTGGGGTGACGCTTCGTACATAAATATACAAGTATTGTCACTTTTTAACTTCAGTCGGTCGTTTGTTTAGTTTTCAGATTACGTGTGTTAGATATTTTAGGTGTATAATTTATTAAGCTCATGTGATATTTATCTGAAATATGACGATAAATGTTGAAGATGCCGAAAAAATCATGCCGACTGGGATCTTTACTGAGCCGCGAAAACCATTCGAGTTATAAGTTTTACGTAGAAAAAAGTAATAATAATGACCTTCAGACCAATTTCGGTCACGGCGGCCAGAGAGATTAGCCAAATGTGCAGGACATATTATAGTGTACAAGTGTGTGCGCAAACACAGGTACACGCTCTAAAGTCCCTAACTCTTTCCGAGACGACGTCGACGTCGTCTCCGCCGAGCAGGATCGGCCGTTCCGCCGTCTCCTTCTAGACCCTGACGGTCTCACAGAACGAGGCCACGACCCTCCACGCCAATTCCCTGCAGAGCATCGCCGACACGACTGCTCGCAGGGAAAGGTATGTCCGACTTCGCGGACCAGGATCTGCCTCTTCGCATTCTGAGTATGCTGAGCGGTATCCCGGTCCGCACCGCAGTGCTGGCACATTGCCGACGATTTGCGTCCGATCTTACACAGTTATTCTCCAAAACAACCGTGATCGGTCATTACCTGCGTAAGTCGGAAGGTGACTCTTCGCTATCGTCTCGTCCCTATGTAAACCACTAGCCTGCCCGTGCAAAGGCGGGACGACTATGAATGTATATATGTAATGTCTTTGAAAAACGTTTATCGTTTAATGAATAATTAATTATATTGAAGGCAAAGAATAAATGTTTTTGATTTATATGTTTAGTATAAATATATACATTTAGGTAGGTACATCGCCTATCTGTCAGCATGTAGTTTTATCAAAGATTGATTTACATGATGATGATTTGTTCAAATATTTTTACAATTTTTTTTTATTGCATTATTTTTTTTATTTGACAATGTTATATCAAAATTGATGAATTATTGAAAGAAGTTATAAAAATTATTGTTCAAGATCAAATGACATTCACACACTGGTTCCTCCTGGCTGGCCTAGGCCAGTCTGGGTACGGGCCTCGGGGTTACCCCCTTTACCCGGGCTACTCCTCACCGACAGGCTCAACCTGTCGTGTCACGTAGCTTTTGGCCCAAGGGGCCAGGGTCACAATGACCCAGTGGCGAATTGTTTACCATTTCCGATGTTTTAGGGTGAGTAGGTTGGTTGGTTGTCAACTTGTAGATCGTCGTCCCATCGTTAGTCCTCCAAATCGTCGTCATCGATGCCTGCGTCGGGGCAGATGGTCGGCGACAGTAGGAGCTCACGAGGTAGAGGACGCCCCTCTGGTGGTCGAGCATGCAGCGGTGCTATACCGTGAAGGTGCACGCACGCACTGTTGTCCGCTCTCCCGAACATTGTGCGCGCGAGGTGACGGACGAACTCCTCGCGGTGGGCGTACTGGTGTCTCGATGTATAACGTCGTTTCTGACGTACCTCGGGGCTCCCACTATCATTCGCAGGCATCTATTTTGTTGGATCTGCAACCTCCGCTTCTGGTGCGCTGAGCATAGCGCATACCAGGCGGGGGCCGCATACGTCAGGCGCGAGCGGACGTAGGCTCCGTAGATCCTCAGTTTGGTCTTCAGTGGTAGGCGGGATGCGAAGAGGGTGTACAACTTTGCCCGCGCAGCCGCGGCATGATTCACCACCTTGTTGACGGTTAGTATCATGCGCAGCTTACGGTCAATGTGACACCCCAGGTAGCAAACTGAGGTCTGCCACTCCATGTCCTGGCCTCGGAGGGTGAGCTGACGCATCGGCCTGTCGGCACCGACAAGCAGAGCGGCCGTCTTACCGACGTTGACGGCCATTCTCCACTTGTCTAGCCACTCCGGAAGCAGATCCAGCAAGCGCTTGTTCGCTGCGACGATTTGGTGATGGGACGACGATAGGAACGCACTGTCGTCCGCATACAGGGCCAATAGTACGTCCTCTTCACCCTCACGCAGATGGTCGCGGAGGGTGGGGATGTCGTCTGTGTACACCGCGTATAGACGCGGCGACAGACAGCTACCTTGGGGTACTCCGGCTCGGATGGGTCGCGGTTGTGAATCCGCGCCCTCCACCGAGACATAGAAGCTACGGCCTTCCAGAAATGACGCCACTACTCGCACATACGCGAGAGGCGCCGTGGTGTTCAGTAGCTTAGCCAGGAGCCCGGCGTGCCACACCCGGTCGAAGGCCTTCTCCATGTCGAGAAAGACCCCGACGGTGGGACGCCTTTTGTTTCGCTCACTGACTAAGTGGCTGATGACTCTCGTCAGCTGGAGCGTCGTTGAGTGGCTGCTGCGGAACCCGAACTGCTCCTCGCGCAGGGGCAGGTGAGGCGCGTGTCTACGCAGCAGCAGACGCTCGAACAGCTTGGCGATGTGCGAGAGTAGCGTTATTGGCCGATAGCTTGCCGGAAACCTATGGTCCTTGCCCGGCTTGGGAAGGACGATGACCTTCCCCAGCCTCCATGCCTCGGGGAAGTGTCCCGTTGAAAGTCTCCGTGAGCGCTTCGAAGACTTCACGTGGTAGCTGCATCAACGCGGCGTTGGTGATTCCTCCTTGTCGCTCTCGAGAGCTACGAGCGCACGTGACACTTCCTCTGCAAGCCTATTCAGGTCACGCTTCACCCTCGGACAGCGCGTACGTGCTCACAGTCGGCGAAGGTCGCGCTTCTTCCGGAGTATGTTGCGAAGCGAGCTCGGTAGCGGGTCCCTGCGTGCCGATCCACCAACGGTGGTGGCTGCTTCCTTGGCTTGAATGATGGCTTCGGAGATTTCAGTCGCAGCCACCTCGACGTCGGCAGACGTTGCGGTGGGGACCGTGAGCTCCAGCCTCGCAAGTTCGGCATTGAAGCGCTTCCAGTCTACCCGCTTTCTAGGGGGACTAGGCGCTGTGAACTCGCACTGCAGGGTGATGGTGACCAGAATGGGTAGATGCTGAGTGTCTAGGTCGTAAATTACCTCAGCATCTATTGGGCAGTTTACTCCATGGGGCAGCACTATGTCCAGGACGTCCGGTTGGCAACTGCTGTTGGTCGGTATGTGGGTCGGCGCTCCTGGACCCAACACACCGTAACCGTGACGTTCGCTGTCCTCGTGCAGCCGTTTGCCCTCATGGGTGATGACGCGTGAGCCCCAGGCGTGGTGCTTCGCATTCAAATCACCCACGATCAGTGTAGGCTGCGGCGAGTCGAACAACGTTTGGACATCGGTGCTGCAAAATCTCTGTCCGGGTGGTTTGTAGGCGGCATATAGCAGGAGCTCCATCTCACCAGCATGCACACGCACCCCCTGCGTACGCAGACTCGCAAAAGGGGCATGCGCAAGTTCCTCGTGTACGATGTCTCTTCTCACCAGGGCTGCTGTTCCTCTGTAGCGGTAGCCCCTGGGAGAGATTTCATCACGCCGGTACACGAAGAAGTTCGGGATTCGGAGCTCAATTTCGGTCGAGAGCTTTGTCTCGCCCAGGAGGATTACATGTACATCCTGCGACTGGGCGAGTAGGGTCAGCTCCCGGACACGGCCTTGTATGCCGCCTGGGTTCCAGTATAATATTCTCAGCTGGAATTTAGTTTCGCTAGTGCGGCGATTCCAGCTGAGATTGCCGGTATGATATCCTGGCCTTGCGAGTAGGCGACAGGATTGCTGTCAGCGCTTCCATGAAGACCCGGACAATGATGGTAGTGTCCGGGCCTTTTACAACGGTCGAGGCAGTTTTCATTGCAGGAGGTGGAGGCACTTGTTGCCTGTCCACCGGCCGCGTCGCGGTAGCCGGAGCGGGCTTTGGCTCCGTCGCTGCCTTCCTAGGCTGCAGCGTTGATGCCGCCGCAGGCTCGGTTCTGGCCGGCCTCGCCGCCCTCTTCTTCTTCCTCCTTTTCTTCTTAGGTTTGGGGAGAGGTTGGCCCCTGGTCGTTGCCTGATTGGCCGGTGGTGCCAGTGTCGTGATCGGGGCCGCTGGTACAGCTTGCCCCGCTACCACAATGGGTGTTTCCTTGGCTTGTATCATCACTCTGGGATCCGCGACGATAGGGCGCTTCGGTTTCACCACCGGTACTGGTGCTGGTGGGGGGGCGCGCTCTTCAGCCCCCTTGGGTTTTGCCCTCGGTCCGTTTGGGCGGGGGGCGGGCACAGTTATGCCCCTCCTTCTTGCCTCTTTCATAAAGACTGGGCATCTGCGGTCCTTGGCTGTGTGCGCCTTCTTGCAGTTCGCGCACGTTGGCGGGTCTGTGATTGGCCTCGGGCAATCCCTAGCTAGGTGCTCACCTGCGCAGCGAACACACCTCTGCTGCCTGTGGCAGTTCGCCGAGGCATGGCCAAATGCCTGGCAACGGTGACATTGAGGTGGGCTCTTCACGCCCCTCCAAGCCTCCACCAACAAGCCGGGCATGCACAGGAGCTCGGTCACCCTGTAAAGATTCGTGAGCTCCTGCTCCTTAAAGTGCGCCAGCTGCACGAAGAAGGTGCACCCATGCCGGCTCTTCCCGCTTGGGATTGCCTTCGTACTCTGTGCAGGGAACCCTAAGCTGCACAGGGCGGCAATCACCTCTTCCGGGGGTGTGTCGTAGGGCAGCCCCTAATTGCCACCTTGGTTGGCAGCTCCGCTGCTGGGCTATAGCAGAACCAGGATATGGACTTATCCTGGTTCATTGCTTCCGTCAGGTGGCGCTGGATCACCTGGAACTCCTCCGCTGAGCCGGGCAGAAATTGCACTCCCCTCCCTAGAGGGCGCGCGTTCGGGGCATGTCCCAGTTTGCCCTTCAGTACTTGGAACAGTACTCGGTGCTGGTGTAGGTTGGGGGGCCCGGCTCCTGGGCGACGCTGGTGCTGCAGCGGCCGCCGCGTAGGAGACCCCAGACGGTCCCGGCTGTGGCGATGTTGGCCGAGAGGTGGTCATCTCTACCGTCGATGGCAGGGCCGCGTAACTCAACCAGCTACGCGGCATGCGACATGGTGGTGATGGGTTTGAAGTCTGCTCAGCACAAGTATGCAAGGTACCACAACCTCAGCGCGTGCCAACCAGCCAGGTGAGACCCACTAGGGGAGGCCCAGCTAAGCGCCCGCGAGCGGAAATTCTTACCGTGCACACCTGGTATTCACAGGCGTCAGCAGTCAGATGTTTTGGATCCTGCAGGAGTTTTTGCTCATCAAAAACTTTGCAGGATCCGAATGTGCGTCACTTGTACGTTGGGAGCAGGCTCCTGGCAACTAACACCGGCCGTTTCCTCAAGCCGACGTCGGAGAACGCGGCGAGTACAACTGGCACCGGAGGGGGGCGTTGCGGGGAGCGGGGGATGTCCAAAACACAAGTGTTCACAGTGTCTCACTCTACACGATCATTACAACAGCACTGTTAATGTTGTCGTTCAATCAATCGGCAGCGAGAGAGAGCAAATGACATTATGCCAAATAATCATTTAGTTTATCATTTCATCAATAGATGGCGTTAGATGTATTTTACATCGCGCTATAGAAATGTTTTTTCTAAAGTACAATACAATTTTTGGAATTTCATAAAGTGAGAACAATTACACTATATGACCAGCAGTACATACTCGGTGGTTTTATTTTTAAGTCTCACAGCATCAATACTACCGGGTAACCCTAACATTGGTCCTTCGAGCCGGATAGTGTTTTTTGTGAGCGGTGAAGCCGCTTCCCCCGTGTCTCCGCAGTGGATTGCTGCAGTAAGGAAACACGCATCACAGGCCGCAGCAGCGGGACCCCAGCCGTGCATTGGTGGGCGGACAGAGCAACTGCAGCGGATTAGTTCAAAGTGTCGCCACCTACAGAGGGCGCCACTTACACCAGGTCAACAAATTGATTACAAAATAATTATTACAACATATCATATATTGTAACATTTAAATAATCTATTTTGACATATATTATATAAAATAAAATGATATATAAAAATAATAATCAAAAGTCCATTTACTCATTATCACTATCGCTAAGCCCATTGTCATTTTCATTGGTACCGTCACTTGAATAATCATTAAAATTAAGCCACGGGTGAATTTTGTCTATTGCTACTACATTCTCATATCTTTTGTTTCCTTTTTTAGTCAGCGGAGTGTCTCCCACCAAAAACCGGTCATTTGGTAGAACTTTTAAAATTCGATATGGTCCCTGAAACTTAGGTATTAGCTTTTTTGATTTACTTATGTGGTCTTTATCAATTACTGTTCTCTCAATTCTAATAAGATCTCCTACATTATATGATTTTGATTGCTTCCTATTCTTATCAAATCTAAGCTTTGCTGCCTGTTGAGTTCTATCAATGTTTTCTTTAGCATCCGATCTAAGTTGCATCAATTCGTCACCAGTTACTAACTGAGCCGTCTCAGTAATAACGTCACCTAACATATTTTCTGTCGTGGAAACTAACTTACAACCGAATAGTAATTCTGACGGACTTTTCCCGTTGCTTTACTTACAGTGGCATTAATTCCTAACTGAATATCACCTACATACTCATCCCACGTATTTTCATTTTTACCATGGCATTTAGTACTTAAAGCGTCAGATATGGTTCTGTTGAATCTCTCGACCTGTCTGTTCGCTCTAGGAGTGGCAACCGCATTTAAAATGTGCTTTATATTCAAGCATCTTGTAAATTCCTTAAACTTAACACTAGTAAAACATGACCCTCGATCTGTAATTAACCGCGACGGAGAACCGAAATAACTAAAATGTTCTTTGAATATTTTGACTACAGTTGTTGTTTTCGTATCCTTTACAGCGCGTATGTTCACAAATTTTGTAACCGCATCAACGATCACTAGTATATATACATTACCTCTCTTAGATTTAACGAACGGGCCGAGATGATCCGCATGTAACGTATGAAACGGCTTATCTATTTTGGGTATAGGATGAAGTAATCCCTCCTTATAACCGGTTGGCGCTTTGTGATGTGCACATTGTAAACATGACGACAAGGATTTTTTTTGTGAATCGACGCATCTTAGCAAACCAGAATATTCCTTTTAACCTGTTTAGAGGTTTTTCAAAACCAAAGTGTTCTACGTCATCATAGTTCATGCGCAAGACTTGCTATCTCACACCCCTTGGCACTACCCAACGTATCCCGTCATCTAAAATGCGATGCATGCTCACCTTTGACTTGATAATTTTTTCGTACATCTGCTATAAATTTTGTATCATCATCCATCAAAATTTCACAAATTCGCCTTATCTCTTCATCATTACTCTGTACAGTCGCAATCCAATCTGTTATTTCTACTTGCAGTACATCAATCACGTGCGTGTCAGTTTCATTGACGAGTTCAGTCACTGGAGCACGACTGAGAGCATCAACATGAGCCATATGTGTTACGCTCTTCTCTTATTAACTTAGACACACAAACTGCACAACTCTTTATTTTACACTACTGCACTTTACTTCAAGGACATTAGGTTTTGAATTATAATTAAACACAATTTGTAATTTTGTATTACAATTATTTATTTGCCAGCACACCTTTCTTGCTCGGTATCTAGCAAACGAATGGCTGGTTTTCCGACTTTTTATTATAAGTTCAATTTCGAGTCAAAATAAAACTTATATTATTAATCAAAATAAATATTTTAATCTAAACGGAAAGAATCAATTGAGATACTAAAATATTTGTAGGATATAGTTTTGTGATTTATTAAAATATTGTATACTTCCGCTTTATTAAAACAATGATATATCTAAAGTCGATAACATATGTGATCCTGATCTATATTCAATATTACAATCGAACTCTTGTAACTGCACCCACCACCGCGCAATTCTAGGGATAAGGTCGCGTTTTGTCAATGTCGTTTTCAAAGCATTGCAGTCTGTGACTATTTTAAACTGCAATCCGAGTAGATAAACACGAAAACAGCTTAATTAGGCAATGACGGCTAATGTCTCGAGATCATAGGAGTGAAACTTTTGCTCCTCCTCTGACGTCTTCCGACTATAGTAAGCCTGCAATTCCAATTTTCGACGCATATGTATGCAATTCGGTATCTAATTGAGCATCGAACAGAGATAATATTGGTCGTTTTATTAGTTTATGTTTTAAAGTATTAAAAGCTATTGCGCATTCTTCTGTCCATTTCCATTGAAATTTGGATTTTAAAAGGTTCGTCGAAGGACATGCTATAGTTGCAAAATCTTTGAAGAATCTTCGAAAGAAACTAGCAAGCCCTATAAAACGTCTGACATCATGAACATTTTGAGGTACTGGAAAATTAGAAATAGCTATTGTTTTACGTGAACCCGGCCTTATACCGTCCCCAAATACACTAAAACCTAGAAAATCTAATTGTTTTTGAAAGAAGTAACATTTCTTTAGTTTGAGAGTTAACCCTGCTTCGGATAAAAGCTTCAAAACCTCTTCCAGCCGTGTTAATCCCTCTTCAACTGATCTAGCAGGGATTAGGATATCATCCATGTAAATAACTACAAATCTCAATTTTGAGAACACTTTATTCATAGCCCTTTGAAAAATTGAAGGCGCTAAAAATTTGCTAACCCGAAAGGCATTCTTTTAAATTGATACTGTCCGTCGGGCGTGACAAATGCAGTAAGCTCTTGTGAAGATTCTGCTATCGGAATCTGGTAATAACCAGAGGCCAGATCAAGACTGATAAAAAGAGAATTTCCAGATAACCTATCTAACTGATCGTCAATCAACGGTAATGGATAATGCTCTTTACGAGTTTTTTTATTTAAAGCTCTGTAATCTATGCAAAGTCGTTTCTCACCAGTTTTTTTTTTACAAGAATGATGGGACTAGCGTAAGGTGAATTAGATTCACTAACGATATCTGCATCCATCATTTCTTTAACCATCTTTTGTACCGATTCGCGCTCTGGATATGAAAGCCTATAAGGACGGTAGACAACTGGTTGATTATCGTTCATTTTAATCTCCATTTGTACTACGTTCGTATATCCCAAATCTCCTAAACTAAAAGATAAACAATGTTCGTATTTCTTCAGAAGGGTTTTTAATTGATGAATTTCATCATCGGATAAGTGTGAGCCATAATTCAAATCTAAGCTCGTGTTAGGATCATTAAAATTTAAAAATGTTGACATCTAAACTTATTTCAGTAGTAAAAAATCGACTAATCAATGTTTCTTTATTCAACGTTAGTATGTTTTTACTAACATTTAGTACTAACAGCGCCCCAAGACCATTTTTGAAGACATATTCGCCGGGTAGCAAGTAATATTCCCTACCTGGCAAACCTCTTATTGAGCCACTGACATACACAGAACTAGAAAAGTTTTTTTCGGATTAGACCGGAATTATCGACGTTTGATTTGGTTGTATTTCAATATCATGTTTTATAATCAACCGTAATTTACCTATACAGTTTTTGCTAAAAATCAAAGAATCTGTTGTTTTCGTTATAATTATGCCTGGTTTTTCAGTGAAGCTATGGCCGACTAAAACTGGGTATTTTATATGTAAGCCTCAACCTTCTCTACGATATTATTAATATCAATATCTACACAAGCGATGCCAATTGGTACAACAATATTGTTGCCCAAACCCCTCATGATCGGTAATTGACCTACTGTCCAATTAATCCCTAATCTTTTTGCTTCACTTTCTTGTATAAGTGTGCATTGGCTGCCTATATCTATATACCCTTCAGTCACGATACTTTTTTTTTTTTTTTATATTTTCCGGGAGGGCAAATGACTCTACTCCACCTGATGTTAAGTGGTAGTAGAGTCCAAACGCGAGGACGGCCAGTACAGTCGGGAAGAAGTTCTGCACTAGCCGTCCTCGCCTTGCCGGCCCGCAAGATGCCTCTTCACGCCTCGTTTGAAGGAACCCGGGTCGTAAGAGGAGGGGAATACGTGAGCTGGTAAGGAATTCCATATTTTGGAAGTGCGACAAAGAAAGGAGTTGCCAAATTTCTTTGTGCGCGATGGAATTGATGTCACAGATAGTCGGTGACATCGAGAGCCAGCACGCGTAGACTTGTGAAGGAAGGGGGAAGCAGGAATTAGGGAGAATAATTCCTCGGAACACTCGCCGTGATACAGTCGATAGAAAGCGCTCAGCGCTGCTATCTCTCGACGCAATTGTAAAGGTTCGAGGGTGTTAGTGACCTTTACGTCGCCAATAATGCGAACTGCACGTCGCTGCAACCGGTCCAAG
Source organism: Nymphalis urticae (assembly GCA_905147175.2). NCBI lineage: Eukaryota > Metazoa > Arthropoda > Insecta > Lepidoptera > Nymphalidae > Nymphalis > Nymphalis urticae. Next base: position 9,582,182 of record LR990000.1, on the reverse strand, counting down.
GCCTCAAGTAGGTACTTAGCGTAGCCATCCCAAAGGTGCGAGCAATATTCAACGCAAGACCGTACCTGTGTTTTGTACAGCAGGCACAGTCGTTGTGGCGTGAAAAAAAGCCGCACCTTGTTCAGAACTCCGAATTTCCGTGAAGCTGTTTTTATCACAGCCTCGATGTAATCCCTTGGACTAAGGTCGCAGCGATCGTCCATCCCCAGCATGGCGATTTTGCTTTGTATCACTAGCGGAGTGCCACAGAGGGAGGGAAGAGGGGAAAATGGTGACTTTTTTGCTGTGAGAGCGCATACCTGTGTTTTCTTGGCATTAAACTCAACAAGATTATCTGAGCCCCATTTGACGATATGCTCTAACGTCCTATTGAGTTCAATGACAAGATCCTCCCGCCTCTCCTCAATTTCCGCTCGCCCAGCCACTGCACGTCCGTGGTATCCGCCATGCACTGTACAATCGTCTGCATAGCAATGAATGTTCCCGAGAGAGAGCATATCATTGATATGCAAAAGAAACAGAGTGGGAGATAGCACAGAACCCTGGGGGACCCCAGCATTCACTACATAGAATTGTGAAGCGCAACCATCAACTAAAACACGAAGGCTGCGCTTGTGTAGGAAGCTGGCAATCCAGGTGCAAAGCTGAGCAGGCAGACCATATGCCGGCAGTTTGGAGAGAAGACTTCTGTGCCAGACCCTGTCGAAAGCCTTGGAGATATCGAGGCTGACAGCCAACGATTCCCCATGCTTGTCGATAGCTTCACCCCAGAGGTGCGTTACGTACGCTAGAAGATCACCTGTAAACCATTTTGGTCGAAATCCGTACTGACGATCATTAATCAAACAGTGATCTTTGCTAATCACACGATGCCTGACATCAAAATCAGGCAGCGTGATGTGCGTGCGGAGCTGCAATCACTTGATGTACGGAAAGCTAGCGGTCCCGATGGAATACCAGCCATAGTGCTGAAGAAGTGCGCGGCAGAGCTGTCTCCCGTGTTAACGCGCCTGTTCCAACTGTCTCTTTCTACGGGATGTGTGCCGGAGGCTTGGAGAAGAGCTAATGTGCAAGCGGTTCCCAAAAAAGGGGATCGGTCTGACCCGGCAAATTATCGGCCAATAGCTATCACCTCAGTACTTTGTAAGGTGATGGAACGGATTCTAAACAACCAACTGATCCATTACCTAGAAGATCACTGTTTAATTAATGATCGTCAATACGGATTTCGACCAAAACGGTCTACAGGTGATCTTCTAGCGTACGTAACACACCTCTGGGGTGAAGCTATCGACAAGCATGGGGAATCGTTGGCTGTCAGCCTCGATATCTCCAAGGCTTTCGACAGGGTCTGGCACAGAAGTCTTCTCTCCAAGCTGCCGGCATATGGTCTGCCTGCTCAGCTTTGCACCTGGATTGCCAGCTTCCTACACAAGCGCAGCCTTCGTGTTTTAGTTGATGGTTGCGCTTCACAATTCTATGTAGTGAATGCTGGGGTCCCCCAGGGATCTGTGCTATCTCCCACTCTGTTTCTTTTGCATATCAATGATATGCTCTCTCTCGGGAACATTCATTGCTATGCAGACGATAGTACAGTGCATGGTGGATACCACGGACGCGCAGTGGCTGGGCGAGCGGAAATTAGGGAGAGGCGGGAGGATCTTGTCATTGAACTCAATAGGACGTTAGAGCTTATCGCCAAATGGGGCTCAGATAATCTTGTTGAGTTTAATGCCAAGAAAACACAGGTATGCGCTCTCACAGCAAAAAAGTCACCATTTTCCCCTTTTCCCTCCCTCTGTGGCACTCCGCTGGTGATACAAAGCAAAATCGCCATGCTGGGGATGGACGTTCGCTGCGACCTTAGTCCAAGGGATTACATCGAGGCTGTAATAAAAACAGCCTCACGGAAACTCGGAGTTCTGAACAAGGTGCGGCGTTTTTTCACGCCTCAACAACTGTGCCTGCTGTACAAAACACAGGTACGGTCTTGCGTTGAATATTGCTCGCACCTTTGGGATGGCTCCGCTAAGTACCTACTTGAGGCCTTGGACCGGTTGCAGCGACGTGCGGTCCGCATTATTGGCGACGTAAAGGTCACTAACACCCTCGAGCCTTTACAATTGCGTCGAGAGATAGCTGCGCTGAGCGCTTTCTATCGACTGTATCACGGCGAGTGTTCCGAGGAATTATTCTCCCTAATTCCTGCTTCCCCCTTCCTTCACAAGTCTACGCGTGCTGGCTCTCGATGTCACCGACTAACTGTGACATCAATTCCATCGCGCACAAAGAAATTTGGCAACTCCTTTCTTTGTCGCACTTCCAAGAAATGGAATTCCTTACCAGCACACGTATTCCCCTCCTCTTACGACCCTGGTTCCTTCAAACGAGGCGTGAAGAGGCATCTTGCGGGCCGGCAAGGCGAGGGCGGCTAGTGCAGAACCTTCTTCCCGACTGTACTGGCCGTCCTCGCGTTTGGACTCTACTACCACTTAACATCAGGTGGAGTAGAGTCATTTGCCCTACCGGGTAATATAAAAAAAAAAAAAAAAATCGCGCATACCGTCCCAATATGCCGACTTGTAGTGCCAAACGCGACGTTTGCATACCGCTGGTGGCGGCATCTTGGTCTGTGGCACTTTGGTAGATATGAGGCTGTGATCCGAAGAACCAAGTGGAGCTTGAACCCCAACCTGATATTCCACCGGATGAGAAGTCAGCAGAAGGTCTAGTAGAGAAGGCGCTTGCCCATCAATGTCTGGGATCCTGGTGGGCTGATCAACCAGTTGGGTCAAGTCATGTGTGAGAGCAAAAGCATAAGCCTAAGTCCTTCCAGCATGGTCAGTTTTGAGGGATTTCAACCATGATTCATGGTGAGCATTAAAATCCCCCAAAAACACCAATTCCGCGTTAGGAAACTGCTCTTGCGCAGCATCTGCTACCCGACTAAGATGGTCAAATAGTCGGCTTGACTCCAAGTCACCATTGTGGGATCTGTAGAGGCACACGTAGACCCGACTCTGACGAACCAGATCCACACGTACCACCAACATGGAGAAGGAGGGGTCCTCCAAGCAGCGCAGTCGGTGACAGCAAACATCCGTCCTGACGAACAAGCATACTCCGGCTTTCGCTTTGAAGGATTCTTCAAGCATGTAGCCGGGATAATTAAGGTAGCTGGTATCGACAGGACGGAGTATTTGTGTCTCCGTTAGAAACAACATTGCTGGCCGTGCTGTCTCGAGATGGTGGTGGACAGCGTTGAGGTTAGCGTGGAGTCCACGGATGTAAGTGAACTCGACCTCAAACAGCGTGGGTATGGTGGGGGTGTGCACCGCTGTACGACCGTTATTCCTGCTTTGATGCGCTACCATATGGGAAAAAAGATTGAAAAAGAGACGTGAAGCGAGCGACGTATTGCCACGATAGGGATGGGCAAAGTGTGGAGGCGTGTTTTCCCAAGTGGTTGCCAAAAGGGAAACTACACTGACCCGTCGGACGGAAGGGCCCCCGAACCCCCCCGGAAGTGGCCGCCGGGACCCCACCTTCCGGTCACCAACCGGCACGACGGTCCACCCCGAGATTATGCGTGGCCTGGTGGGGCAGCCTCGCGTGCTGGTTAGGCACGCTCGGGCCCCTGTACTATGCCACGGGCGGCCAGCGGAATAGCCGTTTCTTCGGGTCTCCCTGTCCGGCAGGGCAATACAGTTTCCCCCGGCATTGGTTCAGCAGCCGTCTCCACTGGACCAACACCCATCGCGGCAATGCTCGCTCGGGCACTGGCTGTACGCTGGCTGACCTCGAAACGCGGCTGCAAGCCACTTCACGAGATTTTCACCATGCGTACGGTGGTAACAAGCCAGGCGGATGTTTATCATCCTACCACCAGATAAGCAGATGGACGCTCAGATATCCCTTAGTCGCCTCTTACGACACCCATGGGAAAGGGGCAGTGAAATGTATTCTTTCTCCGTCAGTGCACGGATAAATACTATTTAAATACTATTTACTTTCAACGAAACAAAATATTTATTATTTCCAGAATTATCAACGTCTACTTGTAAAACGGTTTTTTCTATAGTTGTAGTACCTTTGTTACCTTCATTCGGCAAACGTGGACAATTAATTGATAAGACTATGTTGTTTGATCGATTGAAAATATTTTAGTACTTGTTCTGGTTCTTGACACTTAGCTGCTTTAGCACCTAACCTTAATGAACGATCGTCGATCCCATATAATAAACAATTGACAGCCCGCTTCCCGAAAATTTCACAACGATTCAACAAGTTTAATTTTTCATAATAATAAAATTCCAAGGATTCATTATATTTTACTAATTTCGACAGCATATCGGTCAATAACTCAGCATAATCATCACTACTGTGAAAGGATTCTATTAATTTATTTTTCCATACAGACTATGAAAATGACATTGAAGGCAAAGATTGGTACCATGTGCGAGCAACACCTGACAGCTTAGGCAACGCGTAATGAATAATCTGATCATCTCCCCAATGATACAGCTTCGCACATTCATCTACCTTTTTAAGCCAAATTTGAATTGTTTGTCCTTTCATCATTGGAATAAACTCAGGAATGACATTGCATAACATCGGAAACTTATTGCCTTCTAGCCTAACATTTGACAATGATTTTACTCACTCAGTTAAAAACAAATGGGTTTCACTATTAGGAAAAACAGATTCTCCGTTCAGATGACCTGCGTCGTCGTTTGGACTGATGCTTGTCGTTCACTCGATGCTAGTGTTCACGCCCGCGACTCACACGATGCTCGTGTTCACGCTCGCGGCTCACTCGATGCTCGTGTTCACACCTGCGGCTCACTCGATGGTCGCGTTCACGCTTGTGGCTGAGTTTCCGACTTCCTCGACGCTCGCCTCGATTCCTGGACTCACTACGCCTGCTTCGGCCTCTTTTGTGTTGTTTCTCTTTGTTTGTCCCGTTTTTGTTAAAAACGTAATCGCATCGACGGAGTTTATCTATCGATTCCATAACCGGAGTAAAGCGGGAGCGGCTCCGTCCAAGACGACTTTCATTAACATTTTCGTTTTCCATATTTTATTTCAATTAACTGTGGGTGTGTTTTGGTTAATCCACTTCTGAGTTGTAAGAACTAGATTATTCTCAGAAATAAAACGAGGTTTCGACGAAATTATTGTATTATTTGCAATCATAAAATCCTTATATTATATTTAGCACGCAATGCTCGTAAGATAATTCTTAAAAATCAATTGCTTTCCCGCCTTAAAGAGTATCTGTCATTGTTCTTACTTACAGATTAAAAATGTAGAATAATACTGTTTAATATGAAAAATGACAGATACTCTTCAACAACATTTAATTATAATACGTATTACTTTTAATATTATATATTACTTATATATTACTCTGTACAATTTTATTGACTCTTATAATAATTACAAATAAAGCATTTCGAAACCTAAGATTAACTTGTTCAAACTACAAGGTTATTGCCACTCACATCATTACAATATAAAGTCAATATTCATATTGATATCAAAACATAATTTAATACAAACATGTAGAAATGAAGATATGCCGTTTTGTACGTTGCATTAGCACAGTTCCAGGCGGGTAAATAATTGGTATTGTTTACTAAGTAATTTACGAGTGGCTAACCTGATGTGTACTCGTAATTGTAGAAAAAAACAGTTTTGTGCATTGTCTGTTGTTATTTCTAGTTAGTGTTATTTTTGCAATATATCTACAATGTATAAAAGTGGTAGTCTTGAATAGTATTCACATTTCCACCGTCGATACGATCGATGTACTGATCCTAGCCGAGCTCGTAATTTATCTAATATTAATTAATGTTTTAGTACTTTCATCTACTGTTGAATTTTGCTTTTGCTTCAAATACATCTTCAACGTTCTGCTAACCATGCAATTCGTATTCATCGTGTGCTTGGTGATATTCATCGTTACGCTTCGAACTCAGAATGAACTATTACGCAGTCTGATCTTCAAATTTAAACTTTACGGTTGTATCTTTTGTATTACATTTTTATTTACGAACAATATTCTCTAAGCCAATCTTAACCAATAAAATAATCGCATAAATTTAACGTTAAATTCTCAAATTTTATTTTATATTTTTCTATTTGTCCATCTATCTGTATCTGTATAAAACACAAAAATACAATTGGAACCATTCAAATGTTACGACGAAGACATCGTCGTACCTGATTTAATACGAAATTATTCTTATTTTAAAAATATCAACACAGTTAACCTTTAAATTAGTTTGATCAGATGCAATGACAACAAAGAATATGACAAATGCACGCTGAACGATACGTCGTCTCTATCGCGCGTATGTGTCGATATATGAAGTAGTGAGAAGTATCGACGAAGGAGAAGGACCCTTGGTGGCGATCTTACTAATTTTCAAGATAATGGAATGCATCGACACCTTTTATCATCTCATCTCAATAGCTTATATATCCTTACGTATGAGTCTATTATATTTACACAAAAGTTCATTAATCATAACGATATCTAATATTATATACTTAGATAAATAAACTATACAAGCATTAACTCATATTATTGCTTGCAGATGTGTGGTCGTACGACATCATTTTTAATTTTGGGGTGACATTAATTTGGGCTATATATAAAGGTGCTTTGCTAATTCTCGTGGTGGATCCCTGCCACAGGACGCAAGAAGAAGTATTCATCTTACTACATATGTTTAAATTGTACATTATGTATTTAAAATATCAGATACAAAAAACATAATACATTAGTACTGTTTCAGTATGCATAATTTAGAAATGATGACATCAATTTAATAACAATTATAGGTTATATTAGAATTAGTCCTCAAATGAAAGTTATTAACTATAATGTCTCTTGGCTATAATAAAATAATATTGTCTCATTATATTGGAAACAACAAATATTGCAACAGTGAACATCAAGTTCCCGTTCCCGTTCCGTTCCCTCCAGCCCTCGCTTAGCACACCACACAGTGATCTCGTTAGTTAACGTTGTTTACCTGTTTTTTTTCAAAACAGTTTTAAAATACAGGAATCCTCGTGAGTCGCTTGATGTGTCGTCGGCAGACAGAGAATTGAAATATGAACTGTATTACCACTACGACCATATCGTTAACTATTTGCCCGCATTTTCACCACTCGGGATTCGTGTTCTCACGAGGCAGCTCTTAGTTGGGGTAAAAAATATTTTAATAAAAATATATTTTACATCGACAGCGATGGAGGGTAGATGTTGATACTTATATGTATATAAGATGATATATAAGAGTTGTCTTTGCCTAGACATTGTTATTAGTAAATCTAATTTGTCGCTAAATAGGCTTATTTTTCGTATATTTACAGGCATATATATACATACGGCAGTTCTGCTGATAAAATGTTTTTTATGCTTTATATAAAACAATCGTAACATATTTAAATAAATATTTTCCTTTTAGGTTATCGGTGGCATTGCAACCTTTTTGTCAATAATTCTACAATTTCGTCTGATACATAATGTGAAAATAAAACATAACAATAACACAAAAATTAAGTGATCAGTGCTTCTATAGCATTTATCACAAGTTTTGATCTACAGCTAAGTATGATAATAATGATTTGACAATCGATAAATAAAGAATTCGTTTGAAATGAGCTTTTAACTTCTTCAAATAATATACTTAACAGATTTCTTTCAGCAGCTAGTTTGTACGAATACGGCTAGGGCGATTTTGGGATGGGTCGATAAAGGTTGGGTTTTTGAGTAAAAACCAAAATTCATTAGCAGCTACAAGTTAAGATGTTGAAGGTGCACCCACACAGATATTTGTATACATGAACACGTGAGTGGTACCTACCTAGGGTTTGCACAAAGTCCTACTACGACGACGATGAATAAAATAAAGAATATTGTATAGTCTTTTCTCTAAAATAATTATTTTATTTAATATAATTGAATTTTATTTAATTATAATTTTTAATTTAAAGTTATGTTATGTTAAAAGGTTGTATAACCTAAAATAAGCAGTCACGTAGATTTTAATTTAAGCAATTTACATATTGGCTTAAGCTACAAAATAGACACATGACTTTTTCAAATTTTTAATTGATTAAATTGCAATAACACAATCGCATAAGTGCTTAAGATACTGATGATGGACAGAAGTAAAGACAGTCTGTCTGTCAGTCAGAAGTAAGTACAGACAAAGGAGAAGATGTGCCAGACGGACAGGTTCATGTTCATCGGACTGATTTCAAGGAATTTGATTCCGTCTAAAATTTTATTTCGTAGTACATGATCTGAAAAAAATGTTAAATTTGTATAACTGATGAATTTGATTAACATTTATTTTAGTTTAGTCTTTTAACACTAAACTATTGAAAACTATAAATATATAAAACTATAAGCATTTAAAAATCTGCATCTGCAGATATTATGATTGAATCGAAAGTATGTATGCTATATGTATGAATTATTACAAAAAGGTTAACAAAAATAATGGAGACTATGAATTTCGCAGTAACATCGTAAATAGATTAGAATTTTATATTATTAGATCCTTACATATGAAATTGACGTTTTGTACGGGAGGAATATAAAGTGGTTTCTTTTTGTATATTTAATTAATCAAAGTATGCACCGTTGTTATCTATGCACTTTTGCCATCTCATAGGCAGTTCATTGATCCCTATACTAAAAGAAACATGGAGGCGAGAATCAATAAACTTTTTAAAGGCAGTTTAGACTGCCGCATCGGAGTTGAATTTTTTTCCTTGTAAGAAGTTGTCCAAATTCCGAAAAAAATGGTAATCCGTTGGAGCAAGGTCCGGGGAGTACGGTGGATGTCGCAGACATTCCAATTGTAGCTCATCTAATTTAGTGGTTATTTGTTGTGCAGTGTGTGGTCTTGCGTTGTCATGAAGCAGCAGTGGCCTAGAGTTATTGACCAATCTCGGTAGTTAAGCAGCTAGTTCTTTCTTCATGGTTTACAGTTGCTGACAATAGATATATTCCATAATCGTTTAGCCAGATTTTAGAAAGCTGTGGTGAACGACACCGGCGCTAGTCCACCAAACACTCACAAGTAACTTTTCTGAGTCAATTTACGTTTAGGCCAGGATTCGGCTGGGTCTCCAGGGTTCAGCCATTGCGACGAGCGCTTCCAATTATCGTACAGTATCCAATTTTCATCACAAGTAATGATTCGATTTAAAATCCCTTAATTATTGTGTCGGTTGAGCAAAGTAACACAGTAGTCGACGCGTGTTTGCAAGTTCGATTCACTCAATTCATGAGGTACCAATTGTTTAAGTTTTTTTACTTTCCCGATTTGCTTCAAGTGGATTAATACAGTTTTATCACTTACCCCGAAGCCTGCAGTTATCTCTGAATTGCTTTGTGATAGATCCGCTTCCACAATAGCCTTTAATTCTTCATTTTCCTCTTTGGTCTCCGGCCGTCCACGGCGTTGGTTCTGAAGGTCGAAATTTCCAGATCGAAAACGGTGAAACCAAAAACCGTGCTTTTTTTTTGCGACACCAGCGCCGTACACATCATTAATCATTCGAGCTGTTTCTGCAGCACTGGTGCCACAGTAGAACTCGTACTCGTAAATATCCCGATATTTCATATTTTCCATTGTGCGGTAATAAGCGACGCCAAAGAAAAAATAATGAGGAAAAAACAAATAAATGACTTTTTTCAAAACTCAAATGCTTAGCTGGTAGCTAAATGAATTTATAAATTTGAATTTGGAATTTGAATCTTAACCAAAGAGAAGATATTACAGATCAAAGTGGTCAGTACGACAAAACGCTAATTTCATATGTAAGGAACTAATATAATAGGCTTTAATAATTTAAATTTAGTGATTAAATTTATTTTATACAGATATAATATTGACATTTTAAAACCTACGAACGATACGAACATAAAGAAGATACAGATTTTATACGTATACTTGTTACAGTAAGAACAGATAAAGACGGAAGTACAGTTACGTCAATAATGGTGTATATACATATACCCATACTGTGCTGCTTTTATGTAGTATTAAGTAACTCCCATGGATTTTAGTGGATGTCCCGGTGCCCTAGGGCGCCCAGGGCGTTCTACGCACCGGCTAGTCACACATGCCCTCCGCTTTATTTAACGCGTAAAAGCGTTTTCCAACGAGATGAAACAAAAACATAATGCCCGTGATGTGCAATATCTTTATATATTTTTGAACAATGATCCAATACTACTTTCACGCCATCTGTAAAACTTAGATCAAGTGTCAAGTGTCCAGTTCAAAAGTATCAAGTTTACAGTTAAAGGGTAAATTGTACAGGGAGGCATACGGGACGAACCACTAAACATTTATTTAAATATAATTCTCAATGATTAAACAATACCAGAAGCCGGGGCGGGTAGTTAGTGAAACAGATCTTACTATTACAGATTCTGTATTGTCCGATCAAATTAGATTTTATCTTATCTGCTTCGGCGCTACATAATTCTCCAAACACAGCCGGAACACATGGCAGAATAATATTGAGTAATGTTGTAATAGCAATTATGCAGTTCGTCTATAAATAAAATAAATAAATAAATAAATAAATAAATAAATAATGATTTTTTACATAATTTGATCGATTTAAAAATAAATTATTACAGAAAATCTGAAGTATGTATTTTCTGAAATTCTTTGTTATTTGTTGTCATTCATATCAATTGTAGTTCATCACAATTTATATCAACTCTACAGTTAAATACTAAATATCGTGTAACTACAGATTATTTCCATAGACGTGAAGGATAAATCTCACACTTACTTGCGATATTATATTATTTCGACTTACAACGTCAACAGTGCTAAGTAAAGCTATAAAACAAGTCAGAAGGCTAATCAGCATCTATAACAGATAAGTGTTTATAAAACATCATTATAAAATATGAAAACTATTTAGTATTGTTTAAAATACAATTTATAAAGAACGTTAAATATACTTGATTAAAACCAGTCTTGATATACCTACCAAAAACTTCGATGCATTGCCAATATTCTTGACCGTTTGCAACAATCTCTTATAAATTAGCAACTATTCAACCAACTTCATGGTTAATAAATTAACTTGCCTCTCGCTGTCAATATTTGAAGCACTTGCAAAGCTTTCCATTACTATTCTAAGAGATTTCACACGAACCCACAATATTTCAAACATCAAGATCCTGGTTATATGGTTCAGATGTAATGCTAATATCATTATCGAATCAGTTGTAATTAACGGTATATCAGTGAAATTGTTATTCATTCTCAATATCATCACAAATCGATACAAGCTCAAAGCAACAACACCAATGAATACAGGGAAACTCAAAAGTATTTTGTGTTTTTCTATTTTAACGATACCCAAAGGATCGACTCCCTCTGTTTCTTCCAAGTAACTGAAGAAATTTTCTCCGTCGCTCAGAAAGGCCGTTACTAGAACCAAATTAAAACTCACCACTTTGAGGATGAATAAAATGTACGTTCCATATTTATACGCAATCACCCATTCATACTTAGAGAAGTAGGTCAAAACTATTGCAAATACTATACAATAAATCTTAGCAATAACAGCGAATGCAAAACTTTTGTGAAGTTTTGAGTATAATCCTAAAATTAAACGGTGGTCATTATTATTTTTATCAATTTATAATTGTTCTTGTCGAGTTTATTACGTTCCTGAACACGCATTATGGAATTTGAATAAAGACACTTAACCGCGTTCCGTCCTGAACCTACAACGCCAAATAAACTGAGTATGAAAAAATTATCATAGAAGTGCTTTATAAACATCGTTATTTATACATAAATCACTCATTATAATCAAACTCATGACGTAGTAGTTGTGACAGTCAGTTTGTACATTTTTTATAGTATAGGTAGACGGTCTAGCAAATGGGCCACCTGATGGTAAGTGTTCACCAACGCCCATAGACATTTTCATTGTAAGAAATGTTAGCCGTCGCTTACGTCGCCAATGCGCCACCAACCTAGGGAACTAAGATGTTATGTAATGGACATAACATCTTAGTCATTTGATTATTCGCTTATATACTAATACAGACAAGACACGCAACATAATATGCAATGGTTTACTCGGTAGCTACTTCGAAATGTTCTAGAAAATATTTGTTTTTACTTTTCAGTAAATTTAATGTAAATTGTATACACGTTAATTTATTTTTAAAGTCGGCTTTTTATCAAATAAGAATTCTGGTATATCTTTGCAATGAAGGAGAAGAAAACATGTAAAACATCGGAGGATCATCGTTAGGCAAACAGACAGAAATTTTATATACAAAAAAAGAAATATAATGTATTTAGAGTGAAAAGAAAATTGTTATAAGTAGTTAAGTCTGAAATAAAGGCTATTGTTATTATTATTATTAAGTATTTTACATATACAGGTGACTGGTGAATTACTATCAATATTTTAGGAGCATACTCGGTACATGATTCTCATTCGAATTATGTAAAAAAATAGGTACTTAATTTTTGACCAAATTTAGAAAAATTTTACTTTAAATAAATAAAGTGTGGACATATTTCCGCGGCGCGTGCGGCGTGGTGTTTGCCACCCGCAACCCCTGCCCCGCGGCTAATTAGTCGGGCGTGCGCCGCCGTAAGGTTCGTCCATCTTCCCGCGCGCGCGCCCCTAGCGATCGATCTTACGCGTATACCTAATCTTTCGTGTGTGAGTGTGCATTAGTAATTAGGTATGGCTTATCAATACACAAATGTAGAATACTGTTAAAAGTGACCCATTCGTGTTAAATCGTGTGAAAGACAATATGCGTAAACGTGCCGAACTGTGTATCACACGAGCAGGAGCTCACTTTGAACATTTGTTAAGGTTAGTGTTGTTATTTAGGTAAATAGGTAGTTTAATGATTGACAATCGTTGTAAATAAGTATGATTCCATTTTTAAATACGCCGGAAATACCTAGATAGGTAAACAGTTCATGTTAATTTTTGTCCCAAGTTCATATCTTTTACCTAGTCAACAAATTTGTTGCTTAAACGAGGGAAATATCTTGGTATTTTTGCCTGTCCTAAGCCAGGCTTAAAGTATGAAAGGGGATTGGATCATGCTTGTTTATCAAAGGTAGCCTGCTACCCTATTAACACGCTGCGGCGTTTGGACGTATGTAAAGTACCGCGCGATAACTAAATGTACCTAACTGTGTTGTGTCGACAGCGCAGCTAGGTTGTCCACATGACGCGTAATTAATTACACAATTGTTGGTTAACTTTACTTAGAAGTTTATTAATATTAATGTTATATGTATTTTTTTTTGGTCTTATATGGTCGTCAAATATCACGTCCTTAAGTATTGATAGTATTCAAACAGTCACCTGTATATTGGAATTTGATAAAGTGTACTGTTTTTTTATTTTATTAAGTTTTAAGTATTTTATCAGAATATAAGAAAATACCAGTACGTAATTAGATGTGTATACAAATTCTCAAATTTGGTTAATGTCCATGTGTACTGGTGGGAGGGGTCTCTTGTAGATACCACCCACTCATCACTGGTTCAAATGGTGAACGAAAAATGAATTGAGTGTCTACAGGTACCTTACCTCAAAACAAGTTTACGTATTTAAACACAACATAAAAATACGAAGTACATCAGTACTTGGTATTTTTGTGTTCCGGTTTGAAGGGTAAGTGAGCCCGTGTAATTACAGGCACAAGGGACATAACATCGTAGTTCCGAAGGCGTATAAACGTCGATGTAGAAAATGGTTAATATTTCTTACATCGCCAATGTCTATAGGTAGTGATGTGTGGAGTGACTACTTACCATCCGGTGGCCCATTTACCAATCCGTCACCTATTTGATAAAAAAAGCAATCAGTGAGCATACATAATTATAAATCATAAAACTCTCCTGTTTCTGAAGTCAGTTAAATTATGAAATTAAAATACTTCTAATTCTTTCAGATCTTTGTGGTATTACTCAAATCTTCACAAATATTTTGAAATCTAAAATATTTCCATTTGCACCAGTTTTATTTATTTATTTCAAACAATTAATACATATCATAAACAATGTATACGATAGTAACTACAATAATATTAAACTGTGTCGTAGCTACTAACGCCCTCCAATTCGACAGAACATTTATTTATTATTTGTTCAATGTAAACACAATTTAATTTAACAAAATATAATATATACACCTAAATATAATTTATAAAGTTTATCATAACGAAGGGATGAGGTAGGAAGGAAAAATAAGTTAGGTCAATGTTTTATTACCAGTTAATTACACGAATAACAGTTATTACAAATGGAATAGGCTGTTATGGAGGCATCGCCCGCGTGAAAGGATTAATCATCCACTCACGTGTATTATATAAACTAATCATTTATTTTGTCTAACTATATCTATAACCTAGGAGGTAAACAATCTCTAAGACAGAAATTTAAAGAAATTAAAATATTAACTGTTGCTTCTCAATACATATTATGTTATGTTATGTATGTACGGAAAACTATTCTTTTTTTTTTTATATTTGCCGGGAGGGCAAATGACTCTACTCCACCTGATGTTAAGTGGTAGAAGGGGCCAAACGCGACGACGGCCAGTACAGACGGGAAGAAGATTCTGCACTAGCCGCCCTCGCCTTGCCGGCCCGCAAGATGCCTCTTCACGCCTCGTTTGAAGGAACCCGGGTCGTAAGAGGAGGGGAACACGTGAGCTGGTAAGGAATTCCATTTTTAGAAAGTGCGACAAAGAAAGGAGTTGCTAAATTTCTTTGTGTGCGATGGAATTGTCACAGTTAGTCGGTGACATCGAGAGCCAGCACGCGTAGACTTGTGAAGGAAGGGGAAAGCAGGAATTAGGGAGAATCATTCCTCGGATTAACGTCCATCCCCAGCATGGCGATTTTGCTTTGTATCACCAGCGGAGTGCCACAGAGGGAGGGAAGAGGGGAAAATGGTGACTTTTTCGCTGTGATAGCGCATACCTGTGTTTTCTTGGCATTACACTCAACAAGATTATCAGAGCCCCATTTACGGATGAGCTCTAACGTCCTATTGAGTTCAATGACAAGATCCTCCAGCCTCTCCTCAATTTACGCTCGCCTAGCCACTGCGCGTCCGTGGTATCCACCATGCATTGTACTATCGTCTGCATAACAATGAATGTTCCCGAGAGAGAGCATATCATTGATATGCAAAAGAAAGAGTGTAGGAGATAGCACAGATCCCTGGGGCACACCAGCATTCACTACATAGAACTGAGAAGCGCAACCATCAACTAAAACACGAAGGCTGCGCTTGTGTAGGAAGCTGGCAATCCAGGTGCAAAGCTGAGCAGGCAGACCATATGCCGGCAGCTTGAAGAGAAGACTTCTGTGCCAGACCCTGTCGAAAGCCTTGGAGATATCAAGGCTGACAGCCAACGATTCCCCACGCTTGTCGATAGCTTCACCCCAGAGGTGTGTTACGTACGCTAGAAGATCACCTGTAGACCGTTTTGGTCGAAACCCGTACTGACGATCATTAATTAGACAGTGATCTTCTAGGTAATAGATCAGTTGGTTGTTTAAAATCCGTTCCATCACCTTACAAAGTACTGAGGTGATCGCTATTGACCGATAATTTGCCGGGTCAGACCGATCCCCTTTTTTGGGAACCGCTTGCACATTAGCTCTTCTCCAAGCCTCCGGCACACATCCCGAAGAAAGAGAAAGTTGGAACAGGCGCGTTAACACGGGAGACAGCTCCGCCGCGCACTTCTTCAACACTATAGCTGGTATTCCATCGGGACCGCTAGCTTTCCGTACATCAAGTGATTGCAGCTCCGCACGCACATCACGCTGCCTGATTTTGATGTCAGGCATCGGGTGGCCACATGAAGGTAATACTGGTGGCAGCGCACTACAATCGGTATACGGTAATCGGAATACGGTAGCCCCTAGGATGTGAAATAAGGTCATGACCAATCTGTACAGTGCGCTGTGCATCCGCTCTCGTGTAAGCCTTCCTACAGGACTTGAAGTTTTTATTGTAGTTTGCTTTCAGTGAGTCAATGTTAGATGCCCCGCTAATGCAGCTATTGACCCACTCGCGATATGCCACCTGCTTAGATGATACAGCGTCGGCACATTCGCGAGTGAACCAACGGTTACGCGCACCCCTACTGACGAGATCAGAGCTAGGAATGTAGTATTCCATTCCCAACATGATCCCGCCAGCAACAGCAGCGGCACCAGCTGTCGGGTGAAGCACTGAAGCAATGTTACTTCCAAGGGACTGACGCATAGTAATCGCGCATACCGTCCC
Organism: Nymphalis urticae; assembly: GCA_905147175.2. NCBI lineage: Eukaryota > Metazoa > Arthropoda > Insecta > Lepidoptera > Nymphalidae > Nymphalis > Nymphalis urticae. The sequence goes on along the minus strand of LR990000.1, from coordinate 9,565,827 downwards.
AATCTGCCGACTTGTAGTGCCAAACGCGACGTTTGCATACCGCTGGTGGCGGCAGCTTGGCCTGTGGCACTTTGGTAGATATGAGGCTGTGATCCGAAGAACCAAGTGGAGCTTGAACCACAACCTGATATTCCACCGGGTGAGAAGTCAGCAGAAGGTCCAGTAGAGATGGCGCTTGCCCATCAATGTCTGGGATCCTGGTGGGCTGATCAACCAGTTAGGTCAAGTCATATGTGAGAGCAAAAGCATGAGCAGTCCTTCCAGCATGGTCAGTTTTGAGGGATTTTCACCATGATTCATGGTGAGCATTAAAATCCCCCAAAAACACCAATTCCGCGTTAGGAAACTGCTCTTGCGCAGCATCTGCCACCCGACTAAGATGGTCAAATAATCGGTTTGTCTCCAAGTCACCATTGTGGGATCTGTAGAGGCACACGTAGACCCGACTCTGACGAACCAGATCCACACGTACCACCAACACGGAGAAGGAGGGGTTCTCCAAGCAGCGCAATCGGTGACAGCAAACATCCGTCCTGACGAACAAGCATACTCCGGCTTTCGCTTTGAAGGATTCTTCAAGCATGTAGCCGGGATAATTAAGGTAGCTGGTATCGGCAGGACGGAGTATTTGTGTCTCCGTGAGAAACAACATTGCTGGCCGTGCTGTCTCGAGATGGTGGTGGACAGCGTTGAGGTTAGCGTGGAGTCCACGGATATTAGTGAACTCGACCTCAAACAGCCTGGGTATGGTGGGGGTGTGCACCGCTGTACGACCGTTATTCCTGCTTTGATGCGCTACCATATGGGAAAAAAGAATGGAAAATGACGTGAAGCGAGCGACGTATTGCCACGATAGGGATGGGCAAAGTGTGGAGGCGTGTTTCCCCAAGTGGTTGCCAAAAGGGAAACTACACTGACCCGCCGGACGGAAGGGCCCCGAACCCCCCCGGAAGTGGCCGCCGGGACCCCGCCTTCCGGTCACCAACCGGCACGTTGGTCCACCCCGAGATTATGCGTGGCCTGGTGGGGCAGCCTCGCGTGTTGGTTAGGCACGCTCGGGCCCCTGTACTATGCTAAGGGGGGCCAGCGGAATAGCCGTTTCTTCGGGTCTCCCTGTCCGGCAGGGCAGTACAGTTTCCCCCGGCATTGGTTCAGCAGCTGTCTCCACTGGACCAACACCCATCGCGGCAATGCTCGCTCGGGTACTGGCTGTACGCTGGCTGACCTCGAAACGCGGCTGCAGCCACTTCACGAGATTTTCACCATGCGTACGGTGGTAACAAGCCAGGCGGATGTTTATCATCCTACCACCAGATGAGCAGATGGTCGCTCACATATCCCTTAGTCGCCTCTTACGACACCCATGGGAAAGGGGCAGTGAAATGTATTCTTTCTCCGTCACTGCACGGATAAAATGAATTCATGATTTTGCGAGAAAATATGATACTAATAGCAGTGGTATAAGGAACAAACACAAATTAATTACTCCCATTACTGGACTGCAGTCGTGAGTCAGTCAACTCTTTTGTGGGGCAATGTTATGGTTCTACAACAGGATCCCAGAAAGCGTTCAAAATGCCTCAGTTACTAAATTTAAAAAAAAAATTGTAAACGAAAGCTTGTGTGCTATTATACAATTAATGAATTTATGGATGACAGCACACCTTGGGAATGAGACGATCGCCGTATGGGTATTTTTTTTTGTAAATGAAACAAGATACATGTAAAAAAAACCCGCTGAGTTTCTTTCGCCGGTTCTTCTCAGGGCTGGGTGTTTCTGTTCTTCTTCGTCTTTTAGCATTAAGACGCGAATCGCGTTCAGAAGAAGTCTCTTGAGACCGAGACGCGGCACTTCTAGAACGCTGCTTGGCGCTCTTCTCACTCCGGTTTAACTTGAGCAGAAACCAAAGATAAGCTACACCGTTTCCTCTAGCAATAGGTTCGCCTTTTTGTTCATTGTTCTAATTAATTGTAATTTCTGTTTTACTTTGTGTGTCCTTCTATTACTCTATTCTTTTCTATTTGATGATGATTGTATAAGATGTCGCAAAAATTATATTGTCTGTGAGCTTTCCCGACGTGAGCCGCGCTATTTCGATATAAATGTTTTATGTAGACTACTATTATTCTAGCCGTGCGAAGCCGTGACGGTTAGTATTAAGATATATAATATAATATATATAATTCTTGATTTTATTTAATTGAAATTGAATTAGAAGACTCAATGAATTAATGATGTTATTAGTTGTCAATTATACAAAAAAAAGTTATGTGTCTTTCCGAATTTTATTTCCGACGAAAAATTCTGACAGTATGAGTAAAAATGTAGTAATGGCGCTTAAAACCTGGAATAGAAAAAAAGTAATTTTTAATTCATCTCAATTTATGAATATATAGTTTTCTATCAGAAAAACTTTTCTATCAGATAACGACGGTTAACTCAGTGACTGGTATATGTAAAGACTAATAAAAAAATATATATACAAAAACGTTCGTAATTACTTAAATGGACACAAATAACATTGCAATACTAACCACAAAATTAAATCCTCTTGTTAAGTTAAAAATGCCGAGTGGAGAAAAAGTAGGCTCGATAAATGTAACGTGATAGATGAAGCTGCTCAAGTCATCTGAATGTTGCTCTTTAGTTATGTATATAAGTTGACTCAACTGTTGTTTTACATGCTGTAACTAAACAAACTTACTGTAGTCCAAGAATCAAACTGCGGTCATGCAAAATTTCTTATATTTACTGTTATCTCCTACTCATATGCAAAATGGTCTACCTGAAGATAAATGGTCACTACTATTCATAGAAATAAATAAATAAAATATTTTATATCACGTAAATACGTGACACGTTTTTGGCGGGAGCACTCTTTTAAAAGTATTAGGACTTGTCAACGTCAGTAATAACAAATTTTAGTAAAATGACACAAGGTTGAATGAATACAAGAAATGTAAATATTTAAAACAAAAAAGAAAGTAAACCTCGGATGGATGCTTGTGTGTGTGTGTGTGTGTGTATTTTTTAAATAATGTATTATGTTACGATTCCATAAAAAATCCACGTCATCATAATTTTGTGACAATAGATAATTGAATTCCGAGGAATATTGGTTTCAAGCAAAAGCTGTTCTATAGACATCTGTTGTATATATACATATATATGTGTGTGTGTTTCTGTATGTACGCTATACACTTTTGTTCCTGAGAGCAGCGGTCAAAATAAAACGCTATAACATATAACATAAGGCTTAATAAGACTTACTTCAGTTTGAATCCGATGAAATGGTTCAATAAGCAAGATCACTCTTATATATTTACATATCAATCTCAGAATTTGTACAACTGTGTCAACTGTAAATGCCGTCTCTAGTATATCTGTTTTAAATTAAAAAAAAATTACAATTGGAATGCTTAGAGCAGCTGAGAGCGTCACGTAACTGGATTATTGTAACTTACTTGTGGATGCACAAATCGATAGTATCGTTTGAAGTGTATTCATAACTGTTGTTATATTAGTGAGAAGTATAGCTAGTACTAAAGCACATTCTTCGTCATTTATTTTTTTCACTAACACGAATATTGAGACATAAGTGCGGTAAAGATCACTTGTTTTATCCCGTAGAGTCGTCGTCGCGTATTCTTTGCGTGAACCTGATCACAATTTTTTTCTATAAAGCATACTTGCTTTGTTATAAAAGCTAAAACTTTATAAGCCAACTGATTTAATGTAATGCTAATCGCTTGGGTTTACCGCTAATTTTTACTCGATGGTAGTGCTTTGTGTAAGTACGCCCACATATGCTACCGCCAATTATTAATAATTAGGTTATATAGTCGTGTCCCAGATTAAAGGGTGAGTGGTGAGTTCCCAAGGTTAGTAACGTGTTAATTATAATCTAGTAGTAGTATAGATATATGACAGCCTCGTTGGTCTAGTGGCTAGATGTAAGGCCGCAGACTCGGAGCTGCTAAGTTCAAATCCCAGGTCGGACCAATAAAAAGTTATTGGATTTTTCTATCGAAAATTCTCAATATCAGCCTGGATAGAGTCTGGAAGTTGGAAGTGTGTACACTCCGGTGCCTCGGAAAGCACATAAAGCCGTTGGTCCTGGGCCTGAACTTTTTCCGGTCGTGTCGGATTGCCGTCCCATCGGATTATGAGAGAAAGAGAGAGAGAGAGCGCACTCGTAGTTGCACTCTCTATTCCCTATAGAGAGTGCGCCTTTGTTTGTACACACACTTGTGCACTATAATATATCCTGAACAGGTAACGAATTTCCATTGATATTAGCCGCCGAGGACCTTATTCAGATAGATTATATAACATCATGCTTATAGCACGTGGGGATGACTCAGTAATATAACAATCGATTATCGCTTTATCTGTCGGTAATCTTACCTTTGGAGATCAAGTTCATCAAACGTTTGTTGAACAAACAAATAGTACCGTGTACTATGCACATTATTAACATTTCAAACATCTGTAGAAGCATGATGAAGCTCAGTATTAGATAATAAAGTTCACGCAGCGGCAATGTGTACACTGAAACAAATGATAACATCACGAACCCTACTGGAGCTAGCCTCTGACGTGGTCCAAGATAACATGGCGCGGTCGAAACTATGAATTAGTTTTCAAACATCCTCCCTTAAATTATTATCTCTCCCTATAAATGGAATGAAAGTTGAAATGAAAGAATGAAAATCTTATTTTTCAAGAAAGAGTTATGGAAATTGGTACTTAGCGATTCAAAATTGTAACACGAGTGACGCCGTGGATAAAGCGCTAGTTTTAATATAACGTGACAAACTTACATTCTTTATTCTGTTTCTGCATATATTTAAAGTAACTATAAAATGTATTTTCAGCAAATGCGAATATCAAAAAGAAATATACGCTCCATAGAACAACACCTGATTTCTTTAGCTTTATATTGATATAGCTGTGTTGTATCGCTGTGTTTATCTGTGCAAAAATATTGCGATTTAAATCAAAGTAACAAGACGCTCTTCGAAAAAATATATTACAAATTTTACAAGCCCGATTTGAAAGTCCGTGATCCACGACTCACGATGTGAATTCACACGACGATTTTCAAAGAAATCAGCATGAAATTAATGTTAATTTTCTCCAATTACTTACAGGCTTAGTTCAGTTCCGTTCACTTACTCAATGAGCATCGACGATACCTGTTATCTGCCATCGTTATTTAAACAAAAAAAAACAGGGTATACATATATGCCTTTGCGTTCACGTTAGATTTGCGGCCCCTGATCTCTTTGACGTGTTTACAAAGAAAGCGTGAATATACTTGACACATAGACCCATAAAAGCATTTGTCATGTTTGATGATGTTATATTACCATTGCTATACAACTTAAAATTTTAAGTTGTATTATTAAACCTAATAGGTTCCATTATAAATAAATGAGGGTAGATCAGGAATATGAGCGAAAATTTTGCACTTTGATCTTAAGTAAAGAAAATTGTATGTTGGAATGAATTTGATTCCTCATCAAACACAGAAGAAACAAGGTAATATTAGACACTCACTATTTTTATTTCATTTATATATAATATAAATCGCCGCATTCTCTGCACACCTTTATATGACGCCAGTACCAACGTGCAGATTGATAAACATTGTTCCATTATGGCCACTAACTTTGGTATTGCAGCAAACATACGTCCTTCTAATGCTACTTTCAATACGAAGGTGTCGTATAGAAATCCAAACATCGTTAACAATACTAAAAAGAAAGGTAACCATATCTATTGTTATTTAAGCTAATATAATGTATAAGTTTATTTTTAACGTTTCGTTTATTGACAATAGGCTGACACTTGACATAGAGTGTAACACTGTTTAAATGTTGGCAACCCTTAGTCCCTTCTGAACTTTTAAGATACTTCATGTAATATTATATAGAGATGAGGTGTACTTACGAATAACAGCATAAAAAACATAACTGTAAATTTCGTAGCAACGTGATATAGTTATTCGGTAACCTCGAGGAGCTGGCAAGAGCTGTACAGGAGCCAAACCCATTGCCCTCATGAAGCGCAGCATTATCGCCATCTGACTATTAACTATGCACGTCTCTGTCTCCATTTTTAGCCAATCTAAGAAATAGATTTGGATATTGACAATGAATCTGTGAAACAAATAAAAAAAGGAATGTTTCTCTGTATCCTGTCTACGAGACGGCCTATTTACGGTAAAAGATTTTATTTTTGAAAATTGGCATGTGGAAGGTGGTGGTCATTTTTTCGTTTATTCTAAGTTTGGGGCGAAGCTTTTATTTATCGGAATAATACGCCCACCGTACGGTAGCCCACTTTTCGATTGGTCGTGATATTACGCCAGCTGCACGGAAAGAGTTAGGCAAATATTTAAATCTCGCTCACGAGATCACCGCCGTATGGAATGTTGAATCAACGAGCATTGTTCTTATTGCCCAACATCTTAACAAAATCTCACTTATGAACACTGGAACCTCAACCAGCGGTAGTCTGGGTAATTTTTAAAAGGAAATTAAACAATATAATTGTTACAAGTTATGTCGAAAAAAAAGATCGCTTAGAATTCTTGATTTTAAAGAAATATATAAAAATTAACTTACGCGTTACAAATCTATTAAAAATGCTGTCACAGGATATAATCAAAGAATATTTAAGCACATTGCTAAAGTATCGGGTTTTATGAGAAATTTATAATAAAAAAATAATGTTGAGACTCATTTTAAATTAAACATTAACTGCGCATGTGACATGGCATTATATGCAATTATAGTGTCGACATTAGTCGAGAACAAATCAATGTTAGGGTACCGCGATTGTTTTTGGAATGATTGTTCATTCAAACATTAGATATTATTTTTCTTTTATAAATATTAATAGTTACTCATCCCGGCTTCAAGGGTATATAGAAACGTTTATATCGTAATGAATATCACTGTTTTGATTTAAAAGTCGCATGCGAGTACAATCCGGTCGGCATGATTGTTTTCGATTTCTTCAACAATCATCGTCATATTTTAGATAACTTACACATGGAAACATGAATTATACACCTAAAGAACACTTCGTTCATTGGTGTGGCGGTGGTTTTCACCAATGGACGGAATGATTCATGAAAAAGGTTTAAGGTATTGTGAAAATCAGTACATGTCGGAAAAATCATGCCGACTTTACTGTCACGTAAACCATTGTAGTTGTATTACGACGTAATAATAATGTTCTCCGGACCGATTTCTATCACACCGGCTAAGCTCAAGAGAGATTAGCCAACTGCGCAGGACATATTATAGTGCACATATGTTTGCGCAAACACAGCAGTAAATGGGAATACTCAGAACTGTCATAATGGGACGGCAAAACGACACGACAAGACGTTTTCCGAGGCGATCACACTTTCCAAACTCTAGCTGCTACTGAGAATTATCGACAGAAAACCCAATAATTTTTTATTGACCCGACCTAGGATTTGAACCCAGGACGTACATCTAGCCACTAAACCAACGAGGCAGAAGATATAAAAGTTTTATGTATACCATTATTCTACACGCGGATCCGGGACGGAGCAGCCAGTATTAAATAAAATTTGTTTACAATCATACGAAACCCAATTGGCGATTGAACTACAATTTTATCAATTCATATCTCACGCATGCGATGTTTGAATTATAATGTGACTGAACAGTGCTTAATTTTAAAATAATACTTTTTTGTACCTATTTGAAATGTTCAAAATATTATATTACATTTATATTCTAAACTATATTTGTATATTTATATTTTTTAACTATAATTGCTGAAAACGCCTCTGATAAAAATAAAACAATGTATTTATAACAAAAAAAAAAACATTTTCTAACCTTGATTACCTCATTTATCACAAATCATTATTATACAATGTATAATATAGTAGATGGACGAGCAAATGGGCCACCTATTGGTAATTGGTCACCACCGTTCATAGAAATTGGCGCCATAAGAAATATTAACCATTCCTTACTTCCTCCTAACCACTTCATCCTTGGGAACTAAGGTTTTATGTCCCTTATGCCTTTAGTAACACTGACTCACTCACTCTTCGAACTAGAACACAAAAAACCAAGTATTGCTATTTGGCGGTAGAACATCAGATAAGTGGCTCGTACCTATCCAGATGAGCTTGCACAAAGCCCCCTACCTATAGATATATATATATTCTAGTTCTACTGACTTTTAATAGTTATTTTGAGATTTTAGAATATAATGGAAATATTTATAACTAAATTAACACTGGTTGGAAGTTATTGAGCGAAAAAGACTACGCAATATATAAAAAAGAAACAAAGCTCGGAAAAATTGACTCGTTCGATGGTTGCCAGGGTGATTGCAAGAATTGCAAATAAAATTGTAATAGAATTGTAAAATATTAATTAGTAATAAATTATATAACAAGATAGGTGTGGAAGAGAATAAAATGTTAAAAGTATATGTGAAGCATTATTTTACTGGGGTATTCTAACACTTCAGAAGTGGGATAAAAAAACCGCATAAGTAACCGCTTACAATATTTAATTTTGAGTTAATACCGATCTATCATATGTTTGGATAATTATTTATTTTAAAGAACTTTATTTAAAATATTGCGTTTCTTTTATTTCTTTGGTTCGGATTGTTTTTTTTTCAAGTCTAATCGCTCAGAATTGAGTAAAGAAATTAGTATAACATTGAAAAGCTTGTTAGTTACGGTTTACCCTCTAGAAGCAAATAAAACATTGAAATGTGTAAGTAGACTTATAATTTTCTTATTCCTGTATGTTTGTGAGTGTAATATTCACCCTTTAACCGTGCTTTAACTCAAGTCGTAAGATCGGTTTTACAAATTAAATAATACATATTATATTTTATATATCAGCTCGCTATGCACACACACCGTCTTCACTTCGCGCCAATACCAATATATATATATTCTATTTCCCGCGCTCTGCGATGTGTGTCATACGACATAACAGATGGATAGATACACAGATAATATATATTTATATTATAAAATACTAATTAATACATTATTGTAGTTGTGTGTACACTACATCCCTTCTTTGTTGTAAATATAAAATTTTATGAAATGACTTTCTATAATCAGTTTATTTATACATTGTATAATTTTGGGGTTAATTTCATTTTGGTGATCTCCATTGGTCTTTAATTGCGGTTATTAATTTGAACCCCCACTTCACTATCCAATCGGTTTATCACTTGGATCACTACTCTTTTTACAATATTTATAAGGGTCAAACTCAATTTATTATTTTATGTCATGTCCATGGCGTATACCTCATCACCTACTACTAGTTCAGTCTCAAGCTTGTTTTTTTTATCCTATATTCTTTTCTCATCTCCTTCTGCTGTATATCTTCTTCTGTGTATGACATATCCTGAACCATAGGTAGTTTACCTAGGATGTGACGAAAGAAGAATAATTCTGAGGAAGCAAGCTTTTCCTTGCTATTTAAATTTTATACAATTTGTATTTGTAAATTTTTCAATGCGGAAACTACAAGGACTGGCTAAAACTTGGTAACAAAGCTTGATTACGATTTCATTTTCGTGGTCAGAGTGGTAAGATAAACTTATTAAAGTTTTCCCTTGTGAACAAACTTATGGTAATTCCTTAGATGATATGCTGAAACGTATAACCGAGTTTCACGAACCAATATGTAGAATAATAACACAATAAGTATTAAACTTTATATTTAATACTTCTATACACATATCCATAATCACATATATTCACATCACTTACATCGAAATCACATACTCACTTGAACACCTTTAGGTACTTAATTTATCAACGATACTTTAGTGTTACTCTCTCTGAAACAGAAATGATACTGATCCTGCTTACGACACTTCATTGAGATTTATACTGTTATCCCCACTGATAATAATGAACACCTGTGCGACTAACTAGTTACGCAAACCTGCTCCAGGAAGATAGCTGACGTAGATTTCCCTCGAACTAAACAATAATGAGCATTTATCGGGAATGCTAACTTGCAGTTTAGAAATAAGTTTCTTTATTAATATTTTTCTCACGTTCAATATATTGTAAAGCTTACATCGAGTAGGTTGTACATTAAGTTAGATTGTAAAATTAGTTTTAATTAATTAAATTAGTTTAAAAATAGTTTTTGGTTTTTTTTTCGGCCTTCCGACTGTAGCTAACGTAACTGGCGCAGTCGGTAGGATACTAGAATAGGGACTGTTAGGTCATCGCTAGTATCCTGAACCTACGGACCAGCTGCAGCACCGGAAGGAGAATCCAAACTTCGATTCACGAGGAGAAACCAGAAATGAATTATATGTGAGTACATTTGAACTATTCTCGTGTTGCTCCTATCCTAGTTGTAATCCCACTCCAAAATTTATTATCCTAGAGTTTATAGATATCGGGAATCTGCATCGCAGCAGGCCCGTCATCGTAGCTTAGATAGTAATAGGATTTTAGAAAATAAATTAGAGTTAACAAATTTAAATAATTATATAAATTCAAATATGGCTCAGGATCCGGACACTATTTACAAAATCCTTAGGATTGTGCCCGAATTCGATGGTAACCCTAACGTACTTACGAGATTTATTAATATTTGTGACCAAATAGTAACAGATTATTTAAATAGTGCGCCCGGTAGTGAATTAACTAACTTATGTTTATTAAACGGGATACTAAATAAAATCACGGGAACTGCCGCTGCTACTATTAATTCTAATGGTATACCGGACAGTTGGCTCGGTATAAGGACTTCTCTTATAAATAATTTCTCTGATCAAAGAGACGAAACAGCCTTATACAATGACCTTTCGCTAGCCGTACAAGGAAATAGGACACCCCAAGAATTTTATAGCCATTGTCAGACACTTTTCAGTACGATAATGACATATGTTACGTTACATGAGAATATACAGACGACTATAGAAGCTAAACGCGATCTTTATAAGAAAGTAACTAAGCAGGCATTTGTTCGCGGCCTAAAAGAACCTTTAGGGTCACGAAATCGATGCATGCGCCCCGAAACAATAGAAAAAGCCCTTGAATATGTACAAGAAGAATTAAACGTTACATATTTACAACAACGCACGGACGGACTAAAACATCAATCAACTCCTAAAATTAATCCCTTACCATTTTCACATATTCGAGCACAAGGATTTCAACCCCCAATAATTAATTGGCCAGCCCCTGTAGCACAACGCCCTATACAAACCCCACAGCCTTTTAAATTTAATTTTAATCATAATCAACCCCAATACAATAGGCCGATGCAAACGAGAACTAGACAGATATTTAGTGCACAACCCCCTAATTATAACCCGCGTAGTAATGTCTTTCGTTTACCACCTAGGAATAATCCATCCTATAATTCTAAGCCAGAACATATGAGTGGAGTGCAAAGTTTTAACACTAAACCCTTGCCACATACCTTAATGACGACTGGACATGACTGGCGTAAATCGGGTAATCCACCCCCTACGAATTATTTGAAAGCACGTGAAATGAACATGAACGAATGTATGTCTTATGAGGACATGTACTGTAATTACCCTGACTATTATTACGACCAAGACTATAACTATAACAGTGAATATAAAGACTATAACATTAATTACAGACCCGACTTTTACAGTAATAATTCTATTACCTTTTACGAAACAAACGATGATCGTTCGATTAATGAAATTGAACCGCAATCCGACCCTTGTAGTCCTGATCAGAATTTTCAGTTGGATCCGAAATTACCCAAACCAAAATAGAATTAAACTTACAGACACAAAGGCAACTCCCATATATACAGATTAAAAATCCTCCACTAAAATTATTGATCGACACTGGTGCAAACCAATCTTTCATTAGCCCTGATGCTGTTATGAAATATTTTTCCAATCATCCCCTCAATTACGACCCATTTGAAGTCACGAACGTTTACACGACAAGTAGAAATGAATATTCTATAACTCTACCCTGTTTTGAAGAATTTATGGACCCCGAGAACATAAAATTATTTATCTATAAATTTCATAACTATTTTGACGGATTAGACTTATTAACAAAATGGGAAGCCAAAATTGATTTAAAAAACGGGAACTTAATTACTCGTACCGCTTCAAATCCGATCAGTATGTATAATTCATGTAATCTTAATCTCTACGAGGACATAATACCGGCTGGAACTTCAAAATTAATTCGTATTCCTATAAATTCGCAGGACGGAGATGTTTTTATTAACGAACAATTAATTTGCAATTGCATTATCCATGAATGTATTACTAATGTAACTAACAATCGCGGCTACGTAGAAGTCGAGAACCGGACACCTAATGACATAATCTTATCGCTTGACCGACCGGCGAAAGCTGATTTATTTAATATCGAGTACACGTGCACTGGATATAATGAACGCGTACAAGACGTCGTATCGCGATTACGTTTGAATCATTTAAATGACGAAGAAAAGGCCAATCTTATTACTCTTTGTTCTAAATATGCGGATGTTTTTTATATCGAAGGCGAAGCATTAACCTTTAATAATAAAATTAAACATAGAATTAAGACCTAATAGAATTAACGTTGAACATGGCCATTTCGAGTTTCTACGAATGCCCATGGGTCTAAAAAACTCACCCTCTACTTTTCAGAGAGTGATGGATAATGTGCTTCGAGGCTTACAAAATGAAATATGTCTCGTATACTTAGATGATATTATAGTTTCAGCACATCCTTACAAGAGCATATTAATAACTTAGAAAAGGTTTTTCAAAGGCTCCGTGAGTCTAATTTTAAGATCCAGTTAGACAAGTCTGAGTTCCTCAAACTCGAAACAGCTTACCTCGGACATATTATTAGTAGAGATGGCATAAAGCCAAACCCAGATAAAATTTCAGCGATTAAAAAATATCCTATTCCAAAGACAGCTAAAGAAATAAAACAGTATTTAGGACTCCTAGGTTATTATCGTAAATTTATCCCAGACTTTGCCCGTATAACCAAACCCCTCACACAATGTTTGAAGAAAGGTAAAAAGATTATACTTGATTCCGAATATACTAGTTGCTTTGAAAAATGTAAAACACTGTTAACTAATGATCCTATATTACAATATCCCGACTTTACAAAAGAAATTAATTTGACAACTGACGCTTCTAACTTAGCAATTGGGGCCATATTATCACAAGGTCCAATAGGAGCTGACAGACCCATATGTTATGCATCCCGAACATTAAATGAGAGTGAAATAAATTATAGCACGATAGAGAAGGAACTTCTTGCCATAGTTTGGGCAACTAAATATTTTAGACCTTACTTATTTGGACGAAAATTTAAAATACTGACAGACCACAAGCCTTTACAGTGGATGATGAATTTAAAGGAACCAAGTTCACGTCTGACGAGATGGAGACTAAGACTAAGCGAATATGACTTTACAGTTATCTATAAAAAAGGTAAAGCAAATACCAATGCTGATGCCCTCTCGTGAGTCGAAATCCATATGGAGGAAACTAAAACTTTAATTGAGGAAATTGACGAATTAAATTCTCTATTAGGTAACCCCTCTGAAAATATACCACCCCGGTCAACCTCTTCGACCGACACCGTACATACTGACCAAGAAAATCCCATATTAGATATACCAATTACAGACGACCCTCTCAATAAATTTAGCAGGCAAATATATTTTACAGTTGTTAGTGACGTTAAGCGAAAACCCACGGTAACTAAGCCATTTGACAATCATACACGAACATCCATACAATTATTAGAATCTAACCTAGAAGAAGACGTTGTTAACGCAATAAAAGAGTATGTTAATCCAAAAATAAAAACCGGTATTCTCATAAATCCACCCCTCGCAATGTATTCAATAATCCCCATAATACAAGATAAATTTAGGAGTTCATCTATGAATCTCGTTTTAGCTAAATTTGAAATTGAAAATATAAAGGAATATTTACGACAGCAGGAGATCATTTCTAATTATCACAATGGAAAAACAAACCATCGCGGTATAAACGAATGCTACCTAGCGCTATCTCGGAAATATTACTGGCCTAAAATGAAAGAATTAATAACGAAATTTATTGCCGAATGCACAATATGTGGTCAAGCTAAATACGATAGAAATCCAATAAGACCACAATTTAATATCGTACCTCCAGCCAATAAACCATTTGAGATTATTCACGTAGACTTATTCTCAGTTCATAGTGAAAAATATATAACTTTCGTAGATGTATTTACGAAGTATGGCCAAGCATATCATTTACGGGATGGAACAGCTGTTAGCATCTTACAAGCTCTATTAAAATTTTGTACCCATCATGGTGTACCTTTAACCATAATAACCGATAACGGAACAGAATTTACCAATCAATTATTTTCAGAATTCACAAGGTTACATAAAATCAACCATCACAGAATATTAGCTCATTCCCCAAACGATAACGGTAACATTGAACGTTTTCACTCGACAATTCTAGAACATCTCCGAATTTTAAAACTACAACGTACAGATGAACCTATTATTAATCTTATGCCATATGCCATTATAGCTTACAATAGCTCTATACACAGTTTTACCAAATGTAGGCCCTTTGACTTGTTAAACGGACACTTTGACCCCAGAGACTGTTCTGATATAGACATCACCCAACATTTATTACAACAATACGCAATTAATCATAAAGAAAGTATGCAAAAGGTCTATGAAATTATGAATAGTACTTCACTTGAGAACCGCACTGCTTTAATAAATAATAGAAATAGAAATCGTGAACCAGAAGTTCAATATGCACCCCAACAACAAGTCTTTGTATGAAACCCCCTTGCTAATCGTCAGAAAATCGCACCACGTTATACTCAGGATAAAGTTTTAGCTGACTTACCAATCCATATCTACACCTCCAAAAAACGAGGTCCCGTAGCTAAGTCTCGACTGAAATGAGTCCCAAAAGAAGCTAACTTGTTACAGGCTGGTACTAGTAGTGCTGACCACCACGGTGATCCACGCGACGAGCCCTCTCGAGATAAAACTTGACAGTTTGGATGATGGACCTGGACTACTACCGTTTAAACTTGGACCGACAAGACTTACGACTCACCACCATACCTTCCTACAATATATTAGACTAGACTGTATAGAAGACAAATTAGAACTTTTAATGACTCAATTAAGTAGCCTCCAAACCCTTCTTAGTAACGAAACATATTTACTTTATGAACTTCAAATAAACTATCTTACTGAAAAGCTTGTAAAAGTTTCAGATAAATTAAGTTCTTTAAAACCAAATCGGGCCAAAAGAGGTCTTGTAAATGGCTTGGGTTCTTTTATAAAAATTATAACAGGCAATTTAGATTATAAGAATGCATTGCATTATAACAATGCAATAAAATTATTAGAAAGTAATGAAAACAAAATAGTATCCGAGTTTAATAATCACGTTAGTTTAAGTAAGGAATGGATGTCGAAACAAAGCGAAGTATTAAATAAATTAGTTGAAAATCAAATTAAAATTAAGAGAGGTGAGAGGAGGATACACACTGTAACAAAAGTTTCCTCTCACTCAGGTGATGTAGAAGTCCGTAACGATGAAACAGGCCAAGAATCACGAAGAGATGTGGTACATTTGAAAAAAATTGGGGGAGAATGGAAAGTAGTAGAAAACGAAGAAGATCACGGTGATAATAATAGTTGTCAGTAGGAAAAAGTAAAAATGACATGAAATGAACTTAATTAATTTTGCATGGTTATAATATGATATAATAAAAATAGTAATAAAAAAAAAAAATTAAACAAGGGAAAGATGTAGTGTATAAAGAATATTATAATTATAGCATTCAAAGAATTATAAGTTGTTTATGATTTAGTTTGTTTACCAAAGTGTGCAAAGGATCACACTTGTTTACAAGTTAGTTACGTTAGCTACAGTCGGAAGGCCGAAAAAAAAACCATAAACTATTTTTAAACTAATTTAATTAATTAAAACTAATTTTACAATCTAACTTAATGTACAACCTACTCGATGTAAGCTTTACAATATATTGAACGTGAGAAAAATATTAATAAAGAAACTTATTTCTAAACTGCAAGTTAGCATTCCCGATAAATGCTCATTATTGTTTAGTTCGAGGGAAATCTACGTCAGCTATCTTCCTGGAGCAGGTTTGCGTAACTCCTCCACCCTCAGATCAGCCACTATTTGAGAACGTTGAGATAAAATGTGGCTGGCATCTTCCTGCGTTGCTCTGATGTCCCTTCTTCTTCTGGTTGCACACTGTTGTCATAATTCGAAGGGGTAATTGTGGTTTCATTAGATTTTCTGGCTTTTTTCATCCTTAAAGTAGTTATAATAAGTGCACATGCACTTAACATAAAGATGTATAGTGGTATCGTAGTATGATAGAGGCTGTCCGGATTCGATTTTTCTAGTTGCAATGGGGTCTCTTTAATTATTTTATCTTGAATACCGTAGAGTTCTTGCAAATCTATTGAGTTCAAATTGAGATGAGTAGGAACGATATCTTGATTTGCTGTGCTGAATGGTATTTGCATTAGTTTCAGCGGCTGGCCTTTTGTTTCATCGCTGTCGTTTATAATGGTGAATTCCGTAGTTTTCATGAAACATTTCACAGGGATGGTGATTAAGAAACTGCCCTGAACTGATTTGAATTCTTCTCCTTCGCAAACTCGTTGTACTTTGGTGATATTGGGAAAATATAACATATAATGTTGATCATCCAGCTTATCCATTGCTTCTTTTCCTAGCATTACTTTCGTATATTGGCAATATTCCTTTAGAACTTGATGTATGATTAGCTGTTGCACGCAGTCAGGTTCAGTTCGAATGCGTTGATTTACTTCCTTTCCACAGAGGTACCAGTTTTTAAACTTCGGACATTCAGTCTCCATGTACAAGAACGAGTTCTCGTTAATTGCTATAAAGGGATATGGAGGAATAATGGCGTTTTGGACTTTGTTGGGTACAATGGAAAGTTTATAGAGATCGTAGATATCTACAGAAACTATTGGAAATTTAAAAAGTATTACAATTTGTTTTTCTGTATAATAGTACCCTGGCTCTATAATATCATAGTATTCCCTCAATTCTAAACTAATAATTTGATCTTTACTATATATACTTCTTAATTTATCTATCATTAATTTTAAAACACTTATATCTAACATGGAATGGTGTGTACTTGAAGCATGAATAAAAGCTAATATATTTTCTATTCTAATTAATTCGGCTATTAGATCTTCTATATTTTCACCTATTATTACTAATAATTGAGCAAACTTTGCATATTTAAGTAAACTATTTTCACGATAAGCATTTGAATTTAGAATAAGCTGTAGAGTATTATTAATTTTAATTTGATTTTCAACTAATTTATTTAATACTTCGCTTTGTTTCGACATCCATTCCTTACTTAAACTAACGTGATTATTAAACTCGGATACTATTTTGTTTTCATTACTTTCTAATAATTTTATTGCATTGTTATAATGCAATGCATTCTTATAATCTAAATTGCCTGTTATAATTTTTATAAAAGAACCCAAGCCATTTACAAGACCTCTTTTGGCCCGATTTGGTTTTAAAGAACTTAATTTATCTGAAACTTTTACAAGCTTTTCAGTAAGATAGTTTATTTGAAGTTCATAAAGTAAATATGTTTCGTTACTAAGAAGGGTTTGGAGGCTACTTAATTGAGTCATTAAAAGTTCTAATTTGTCTTCTATACAGTCTAGTCTAATATATTGTAGGAAGGTATGGTGGTGAGTCGTAAGTCTTGTCGGTCCAAGTTTAAACGGTAGTAGTCCAGGTCCATCATCCAAACTGTCAAGTTTTATCTCGAGAGGGCTCGTCGCGTGGATCACCGTGGTGGTCAGCACTACTAGTACCAGCCTGTAACAAGTTAGCTTCTTTTGGGACTCATTTCAGTCGAGACTTAGCTACGGGACCTCGTTTTTTGGAGGTGTAGATATGGATTGGTAAGTCAGCTAAAACTTTATCCTGAGTATAACGTGGTGCGATTTTCTGACGATTAGCAAGGGGGTTTCATACAAAGACTTGTTGTTGGGGTGCATATTGAACTTCTGGTTCACGATTTCTATTTCTATTATTTATTAAAGCAGTGCGGTTCTCAAGTGAAGTACTATTCATAATTTCATAGACCTTTTGCATACTTTCTTTATGATTAATTGCGTATTGTTGTAATAAATGTTGGGTGATGTCTATATCAGAACAGTCTCTGGGGTCAAAGTGTCCGTTTAACAAGTCAAAGGGCCTACATTTGGTAAAACTGTGTATAGAGCTATTGTAAGCTATAATGGCATATGGCATAAGATTAATAATAGGTTCATCTATACGTTGTAGTTTTAAAATTCGGAGATGTTCTAGAATTGTCGAGTGAAAACGTTCAATGTTACCGTTATCGTTTGGGGAATGAGCTAATATTCTGTGATGGTTGATTTTATGTAACCTTGTGAATTCTGAAAATAATTGATTGGTAAATTCTGTTCCGTTATCGGTTATTATGGTTAAAGGTACACCATGATGGGTACAAAATTTTAATAGAGCTTGTAAGATGCTAACAGCTGTTCCATCCCGTAAATGATATGCTTGGCCATACTTCGTAAATACTTCTACGAAAGTTATATATTTTTCACTATGAACTGAGAATAAGTCTACGTGAATAATCTCAAATGGTTTATTGGCTGGAGGTACGATATTAAATTGTGGTCTTATTGGATTTCTATCGTATTTAGCTTGACCACATATTGTGCATTCGGCAATAAATTTCGTTATTAATTCTTTCATTTTAGGCCAGTAATATTTCCGAGATAGCGCTAGGTAGCATTCGTTTATACCGCGATGGTTTGTTTTTCCATTGTGATAATTAGAAATGATCTCCTGCTGTCGTAAATATTCCTTTATATTTTCAATTTCAAATTTAGCTAAAACGAGATTCATAGATGAACTCCTAAATTTATCTTGTATTATGGGGATTATTGAATACATTGCGAGGGGTGGATTTATGAGAATACCGGTTTTTATTTTTGGATTAACATACTCTTTTATTGCGTTAACAACGTCTTCTTCTAGGTTAGATTCTAATAATTGTATGGATGTTCGTGTATGATTGTCAAATGGCTTAGTTACCGTGGGTTTTCGCTTAACGTCACTAACAACTGTAAAATATATTTGCCTGCTAAATTTATTGAGAGGGTCGTCTGTAATTGGTATATCTAATATGGGATTTTCTTGGTCAGTATGTACGGTGTCGGTCGAAGAGGTTGACCGGGGTGGTATATTTTCAGAGGGGTTACCTAATAGAGAATTTAATTCGTCAATTTCCTCAATTAAAGTTTTAGTTTCCTCCATATGGATTTCGACTCGCGAGAGGGCATCAGCATTGGTATTTGCTTTACCTTTTTTATAGATAACTGTAAAGTCATATTCGCTTAGTCTTAGTCTCCATCTTGTCAGACGTGAACTTGGTTCCTTTAAATTCATCATCCACTGTAAAGGCTTGTGGTCTGTCAGTATTTTAAATTTTCGTCCAAATAAGTAAGGTCTAAAATATTTAGTTGCCCAAACTATGGCAAGAAGTTCCTTCTCTATCGTGCTATAATTTATTTCACTCTCATTTAATGTTCGGGATGCATAACATATGGGTCTGTCAGCTCCTATTGGACCTTGTGATAATATGGCCCCAATTGCTAAGTTAGAAGCGTCAGTTGTCAAATTAATTTCTTTTGTAAAGTCGGGATATTGTAATATAGGATCATTAGTTAACAGTGTTTTACATTTTTCAAAGCAACTAGTATATTCGGAATCAAGTATAATCTTTTTACCTTTCTTCAAACATTGTGTGAGGGGTTTGGTTATACGGGCAAAGTCTGGGATAAATTTACGATAATAACCTAGGAGTCCTAAATACTGTTTTATTTCTTTAGCTGTCTTTGGAATAGGATATTTTTTAATCGCTGAAATTTTATCTGGGTTTGGCTTTATGCCATCTCTACTAATAATATGTCCGAGGTAAGCTGTTTCGAGTTTGAGGAACTCAGACTTGTCTAACTGGATCTTAAAATTAGACTCACGGAGCCTTTGAAAAACCTTTTCTAAGTTATTAATACACCTGTTAACCAAAATCAAACCGGACCATGTTACATGAAATAGAAGCCAAGCCAAGAAATATTAACATTCTTCAAGTGTATGCTCCCACTACAGTCTGACACAGATCAAGAAGTTCGAAACTTTTATCGAAATAAATCTAGTGATTGGCGATTTTAATGCTAAAGTAGGGAAAGGAGAAATGTCAAGAGTAGCCGGGAAGTTCGGACTCGGGAAAAAGAATGAGAGAGGAGGTGCCCTTGTGCAATTCTGCCAAGAGAGTGATTTTGCTATCACGTATCACGTATAACGCGTAATCATCACGTATCACGTATAAGTGTTTAACTAATTTTCAATTACCACCAAGGAGGTTGTATACATGGACGTCACCTAAGCATACCTCTCAGCAAATTATAAGAAATCACATAGATTACATCCTGATCAATAATCGCTTTCGTAATTGTGTCAAAAGTGCTAAGACTTATCGTGGGGCTTATATAAGATCTGACCATAATCCAGTTGTAGCGACAATATCATGTAGACTCAATCAACTAAAGAAAAGAACATAGTACCACGCAATAGACGAGAGGAAACTTAAAGAGCTTAACATCCAAGATAAAGTGGCGAAAAAAATAAACGAGGGGGCAGCAGATGAGGAACCTGGGATAATGCGTACGATGGAGGAAGAGTGGTATTCAATGAAGAACAAAATATTAAACATCACTAAAACACACTTGAAAAGAGATTGGATTCCTAAACAGAGTTGGATGACAGAAATAATATATAATCTTATCGAAGAAAGGAGAATCTACAAGAATTCAAACAATAGCAAGTATACTGAGATTGATAAGCAAATTCGGCGTGAAGTTCGTTATGCTAGAGATACTTGGTATCAGTGCAAGTGTGATTTTGTGAAGGACCTTTATGCTGAGCATGATGTATTTAACCTGCATAAGGAAATAAAATCTTTGGAAAAGACACAGATTCACAAAAAGACCACTCACCAACTTACGGACGAAAATAATATTCCCATATTAGATATTTCAGAAAAAAAACACCTATGGGAACAATACATTTCATCAATATTTGCCGATAATTTTCTAAGCATAGCGGTAAATTGTGATACAAATGAGGGATATTCTATCCTAAAAAATGAAGGCACAAACGCTCTTAAAAAAGCTAAAACGGGAAAATCAACCGGGCTGGATAATGTTCACGTAGAGGTACTCAAACTTATTGAAGACGAAAATATTGACTTCTTGGTTAAATTCTTTAATTTGGTATACGACTCTGGCCAATTATCCAAAGATTAGCTAACCTCAACTTTTATTACACTTCTTAAGAAGACCAATGCAAGAAGGTGCGAAGAGTTTCGAACGATTAGCCTTATGAGCCAAGTATTGAAACTATTTCTAAATGTCATCCACGAGTGAATGAGAGCTAAATGCGACGAACAACTCGCAGATAGTCAGTTTGGCTTTCGAACAGGAGTAGGCACGAGAGAGGCTCTTTTTGCAATGCAGGTTCTCGTACAAAATGCAGAGACATGCTACAAGACGTTTTCCTTTGTTTCATTGATTACGAAATAGCCTTTAAAAGAGTACTCCACGACCGTCTAATTGCAATATTACACGATATCGGCTTAGATGACAAAGATGTACGTATTATCCAGAATATCTATTGGAACCAGAAGGCTACTGTATGAGTTGACGATGAGGAGACTGATGAGGTAGAAATAAAGAGAGGAGTCTTATTATTACTATTGAGAGTATTATTATTTCCATATCATTGAATCAATTTAATGTTAAATAAAAATCCTCAGATTACGATTCAAAGTACGAGAAGGCGGTTGGCGTTACGAAATAGCAATTTGCGAAATTCTTAGAAATAACACTTATTTCTTTTAAGTTTTTATAGAATAGGTTAAGTATTAGGAATAGGTTATACATTGGCATTGTAAGAAATTTTAACCACCGCTTACATCGCCAATGGGCCACCAACCTTGGGAACTAAGATGTTATGTCCCTTGTGCATGTAATTACACTGTCTCACTCACCCTTATTTTGTAATTATTAAATTAAAGCGATATATGTTGCATGAAATTAATAAATACTAACGTCACGTTTCTTTATCATTTCTGTAATCTTGTATAGAATATAATGACTTGTAGGTAAATGGTTTTGAATATTATAAACTTTAAATATATGTGCAAATAATAAAATTGAAAAGTGACAATTATTTGTATTTAAAAACTCCTCTTAATATAAAATATGCTTTATAACATATAGTATATTGAAAGTAACCGAGATTTGTTAAGAGAAAAAAAATACTTATTCACGTTTTGATGAAAATGTTTATAATATATTAGAATATTTTATTTAATATATATTTACATAAAGCATATTATTTAAATGAATTTGAAAGTTACATGACAGGAGACACACTTTTTATGTTCATTCAAATTTTTAATTGATTAAATTGCAATAACACAATCGTGTAGGTGGTATAGATACTGATGAGAGACAGCAGTAACGAGCAGTTGACGGGGAAGATGCGCCAGACGGTGAACTTCATCGGACTGATTTCAAGAAATTTGATTCCATCTGAAATTTTATTTCGTAACGCGTCATCTGAAAATAATGATTACATTATCTGTTCGATTACCATTTACTTGAGTTTTGCTTTTAACACTTGTTAAACTAATATTAAGAGAAAATCTTAATACACTAAGATAGAAAAATAATTCTTGACAAAATTAAATTATTAAGAAACAGTTAACAATTAGCAAAGTTCAAACCAATACAAAATTTTATTCATCATCATCAACAGCCAATCATTACTGTAGTACTGGTGGTAGAGCTTTGTGCAAGCTCGTCTGGGTAGGTACCACCCACACATCAGACATTCTGCCGCAAAACAGCAGTACTTGGTATTGTTGTGTTCCGGTTTGAAGGGTGAGTGAGCCAGTGTAATTACAGGCACAAGGGACATAGTGATCGACCGAACGCCGAACCGATCGGACGTATTGTTGCAAGCTACAAAGTGCATATTTTTTTGTATAAATAAACAAAAGAATATTCCGATTGAAGTATAACAATGAGCGAAATATAACGTGTGGTCTAAGTTATCGACTATGGCGGGTCAAGTTATAATAAACGAGTTTTTGACTTTCGTTCAAAATAAAATTGATATCTTGGATGAATTAAGCATTGTGCAAATTTGTGTCACAAATTTCACAGATGCTGAAATTGAAAACGGAAAAGAGATAGTATACAATACATGTTGCGATCGTGGCGTAAGAAATGTACAGAGAAAGGGTGAGGATAAGAAAAAAAAGAATATTAAGGACGTCATAAAATTATTAAAGGAAGTCGACCCGGATGTTCAACCGACTTTTGTGGCGAAGGATTTAAATCGCTTGCCACCAGTTTCCTTCGATTATGTGGACGTAACTCGGTTCCTTAAAGATATGGCTATAATGAGGACAGAGTTATCGGAACTTAAAATGAAATTCAGCCATGAGCTGGCAGATATTAAGAATACATTTAAATCGCGTAAAGATCGAGATACTAGCATACCTCAGACAGTAACTAATCCAGAAATGGTAAAAAATGTACAATCTATAAAACCGCTACCGCCTATGTCTGCACCACAACCTGAGTGTGTACATGAAGAAGCTGCACCTAATTCCCGTATACCCACATATCGTGATATTGTGTCTAGTGACGATCGCTCGCGTCAAGCGAAATGCGCCCGTATGAAAAATGTAATTACGGAGGGGATTTCTGGGGCTGCTAATCATTCGGATGTGCGCGATTTACCAGCAACGACTAAAGTTAAAGTACCCACAGATGATGAGTTTCAAATAGTGAAGAATAAAAAACGTAAAAATAAAATTATGAATATGAGAGGGACGTATTCTGCTCAATGCAAGATACAAGTCACTGACCCGGAATGCTCGATTTATATCTCTCGCGCCTCAAAAACTGTAACAGAGTCCGATATTAAGGAACATATTCACGATATGGGACAGGAGTGCCTTAGTGTTGAACGTCTTCCACAGCACAAGGAAACTGCTTTTAATTCTTTTAAGGTCAAGATACTCGCAAGTAGGATGAGTAAATTTTTAGAAACCAATTTTTGGCCCGCAGGTTTAGTATACCGACGCTTTAGAGAACGACACACACGGAACGCTTTAAATAATAAATACGATGGGTAGTACGATCAGGACAAATATCACATTAAGCACGTTTAACTGTCGTTCTATTAAAAGGTCTGTCGAACGAGTTTATTTAGTTCTTAGCTCTTGTTACTCTCAATAATATTATAAGTAATTTGTATTTTTTTTTTTTTTTTTTTGTATGTCAATTGTATGGACCTTGTTGTCTGAGAATAAATGATTATTATTATTATTATTATTATTATAAGTTCGTAGTTCCCAAGGTTGGTGGCGCATTGGCGATTTAAGGGATGGGTAACATTTCTTACAATGCCAATGTCTAAGGGCGTTGGTGACCACTTACCATCAGGTGGCCCATATGCTCGTCCACCTTCCTATTCTATAAAAAAAAAAAAAAAATCATCCACTGCTGAACAGAGGGCTCTCCTAAGGTGCGCCAAAGCTCCCTGTCCTACGCCTTTTGCATCCAGTCGGAGCCCGCCACCTTCGTAACGTCATCGGTTCACGTGGCTGGAGGGCGCCCTACGCTGCGTTTGCCGATGCGCGGTCTCCACTCTAGGACTCGTCTGCTCCAACGGCCATCTGTCCTACGACATACGTGACCAGGGCAATGCCACTTCAGCCTGCTAATTTTGCAAGCTATGTCGGTGACTCCGGTTCTTTTCCGGATAATCTCATTTCTGATCTTATCCTTCAAAGATACTCCAAGCATAGCTAGCTCCATAGCACGCTGAGCGACTTTGAATTTGTGGACTAGTCCCGCAGTTAGTGTCCACGTTTCGGCACTGTATGTCATGGCAGGTAAGAAGCATTGGTCGAAGACTTTCGTCTTCAAACATTGCGGTATAGACGACTTGAGGACTAGACGAAGGTTGCCAAATGCAGCCAATCCCAAGCGAATTCTTCAATCGGCTTTCTTCTCAAAGTTGTTCCTACCGACTTATATAACCTGTCCTAGGTAGGAATATCAGTCCCGGCACTTCATGCCTATTGAGCATGACCTTGGTCTTGTCCAAGTTCATACCGAGACCGACACGCCGGGAAGTCTCGCTTAGGCTACGCAGCATTTCGTTAAGTTGTCCCAGCGACTATGCTATATTGACGATATCATTGGCAAATGCAAGGTGTGAGATGTACTCACCGTTTACATTGACTCCATACCCAGTCCAATCCAGCGTCTTGAAAACGTCTTTGCGCAGTTGGATCGCCTTCGTCTTACAGTCCTGGATGTGGACAGTCATTGTAGCGGCATTGTACAGACATCTCAGTACCTCGATATATCTCCAATCGATATTACATCTCTGCAATGAGTCGAGCACTGCCCAGGTTTCGATGGAATCAAAGGCTTTCACGTAATCTAAAAATACCATGCACAGCTACTGATTGTACTCTTCGGTATTCTGCACAATCTGCCGAACAGTATGGATGTGGTCCACGGTGTTGCAGCCTGATCTAAAGCCGGCTTGCTCTGGGGGCTGGAACTCGTCAAGTCGTCTGGCGAGACGGTTCGTGACGACTCTTGAGAACAGCTTATACACGTGACTCAGGAGGGAGATCGGTCTGTAGTTTTTGACGAGGGTTTTATCACCTTACTTGAAAAAGAGTACCACCTCACTTCCGCTCCACGCTTCCGGGGTCCTGCCATGTTGGATGACGGAATTAAAGAGGCTTGCTAGCTCTTTCAGGACCAGAGTCCCGCTTGCCTTAAGCAATTCTTTTGTGATTCCATCATCTCCCGGAGGTTAATTGTTTTTAAGCTGTTCTAAAGCCGCCCTAAACTCGCCTTGGTCAACGAAAGGGAGTTTCCTTAGAGTAGGAAATAGTTCCCCAACCAGGCGCAGGAGGAGATCCGGCGGTAGCGTTTCCGTAACAGGAGCGCCGTGTGTGCGGAACTTCCCTCGCACACCACGATATGGGCGCCCCCACGGGTCCCTGTTCAGGCCCACCGGACGCTCCTCCCTTGCTATCTGCTTGGCACAACTTATCGCCTGCTGCAACCGGAGTCGCGCCTGCCTTAAGCAACTCTTTTGTGATTCCGTCATCTCCCGGAGATTAATTGTTTTTAAGCTGTTCTAAAGCCGCCCTAATCTCAACTTGGTCAACGAAAGGGAGTATCCTCCGAGTAATTGCACGTAAGAGGGGCGCTCTGGTCATCAATACAATTATTATTATTCCCACAGGTTTATTCGATCTTGAAGAGAAGAACTGCCCATAAAACCTCTCTAATTCTCCAACAATCTCAGGCCTAGAGGTAATGACCCCACCATTTTCAGTTTTAAGTTTTGTCAGACGCGGCCTCCCAAGCTTGCGAGCGAACACTTTCGATCCCCGATTTTGCTCAATCTCAGTCTCGATGGCACGGGTATTGGAGCATCGGAGATCGCGTCGCGTCAGCGTTTTTATTGTTCGGTTTAAGGTCTTATCTGACAAAAACGATGGCAGTTCTCGTCGTTTCCTCATGAGCTCAAGTGTCTCAGTACTGGCTACAGTTTCCAACGCAGTAAATTGACTTTATAGAATTTTTCGGAGCCTTGAACAGCTTGGAGCATGGTAGGTTGGAGAATAGACCTCATCATTCGCGATCTTTCGGCTATGAAGTCGATATCTAGAGTGCCTCAAACCAAGCGGTGATCACTTCCGGTATTAAACCTGTTGATCACTGAGACATCTCTAAATATTTGCCTTTTATTCGAAATGATAAAGTCTATCTCGTTCCTTGTCACGTTATCGGGGCTTCGCCAGGTCCACCTCTTCTGGGCTTCTTTTGAAAGAAAGAATTCATCAAAAAGAGCCGCTGCGCTTCGAGAAGAGAGTTTACCAGCATTTGCGCCCTGTGATTTCTGCAGCCCAAGCCGTAAGGTCCAACTTTCGATTCACCGCTATCTTGTACTCCCACTTTAGCATTAAAGTCTCCCATAACAACATTATAGTGGGCCTTCGAGGTGTTGTTGAGGGCCTTTGCGATATCCTCGTACATCGCTTCGACCACATAATCAGAGTATGCTGAAGTTTATATACCTGTACGACCTTCAGGGAGTACCTGTCGGAAATTTTTAGGACAAGGTAAGATACCCGGTTTGACACACTACTGATTTCTACAATGCTGCTAATGAGATCCTTTTTGACTAGAAAATCGACACCACCCTGGGAGAGGTTATCACCTTCTTGGAAGTAGAGTAAGTTACTGGACTCTAGAGTTATCGGGTCCTCCCCCTCTCTTCGGACTTCAGATAACCCCAGTATATTCCAGTTTATATGAGTTAACTCTACTTCTAATTCGGCGAGGTGATGGTCCAGCCTTATCAAGCGTCCATTATACGTTGCCATGTTTAGTCGTTTTTTTATGGTAGCCTGCCATGAACCGGTGATTTTTTGCACCCCCTGCCCTGCCGATACCGCGACCGCTACCTAAATTTTATTAACATAATATATTATGTAACTACATATATTTACTTACAAACTTATGTAAACGCTTATGTAATATGAAACTATAAAATGGGAAAGTCTTTATGTATACATTGAAGATGTTTAAAAAAATATAGATTCAGTAAAATAAAAATGAATGGATACTGGATAGAGACATTTCCATTGGTAGGAAATGTGTAATAGAGGATTTATAAAAGAAGTAATCATTTTAAAATTCCAGTGATGCAACCGCGTCTTTTTCTTGCCTTCGAATCGTTAAAACAGATAAACTTAATTACTGCTAAATAATTCTCGAAGTATAATTTCATATTTAAAAGAAATATTTGAATTTAACATGACTCGAGATGATTTAATTTACAGAAATTATATAAACACCATAATTTTAACACAGTCTGTTCAAAGGTGCTAACAGAATTCAAATTAAATTAAGTTTTAAGTATTGCATAAAATAAATTAATTATGATTCAGAATAATTAATACTGTTAAACCATTAAACTTACTATTATAAATCCTGTATCGTCTAATCAAACTAGATTTTATCTTATCTGCTTCGGCGCTACATAATTCTCCAAACACAGCCGGAAGACATGGCAGAGCGATATTGAGTAACGTTTCAATAACAAATATAATATTGAACTGTAAAGACAAATAATATTTTATTCACATATTTTGTACCTTGTTTTATTCTAAAAGTCATATATTTTTTGTTCGAAACATTGAAATAAATAAGTAATCTACATTATTATTGTTAAGTATTAAATATTTTACAATCGTATTTTTTTATAGATACGAAGAAAAAAATTATGGGCCTTACTTGAGATTTTATATTTCCACTTACAATGTCAACGGTACTTAGCAAAGCTATAAAGCAAGACGGTAAGGCCATCAGCATCTGAAACAGAAAATGGTATTTAAAGCATCATTAAGATATTTGAAAAATAAAACAGTAAACATAAATATGTTTTGTTGGAACCAGTCTTTATATACTTGCCAAGAACTTTGGTGCGTAACCAATGTTCTTGATGCTTTGTAATAATCTTCTATAAATTAGCAAATATTCAACCAACTTCATGGTTAACAATTTGACTTGTATTTCGTTGTCAAGATTTGTAGTGCTTGCAAAGTTATCCATTGCTTTTCTAAGAGACTTCACACGAACCCACAATATCTCAAACATCAAGATCCTGGTCATGTGACTCAAATGTGATGTTAATGTCATTAAAGTATTTGTTACAATAATTATCATTCCAAAGTAATTAACAGAGAAATTCGAAGCTATCACAAATCGAAATAAATCCAAACCGAGAACACCGATGAACACAGGACAACAAAATAGTACTTTGTGTTTTTTTATTTTAACGAGTCCCAAAGGATCGACCTTATCCGATTCTTCCAAGTAATTGAAGAAATTTTCCCCGTCGCTCAGATGGGCCACTAATAGTACCAAGTTTAAACTCACTATTTTGAGTATAATGAGAATGAACGTTCCATAGTGCTCAGCAGCCGTCCATTCATACTTACAGAAGTACATCACAACTATTGCATATACTGTACAATAAATCTTAGCAATAACAGCGAATGCAAAACTTTTGTGAAGTTTTGAGTATAATCCTAAAATTAAACGGGTGGTCATTATTATTTTAATCAAATTATAATCGTTCTTATCGAGTTTGTTACATTCCTGAACACGCATTGTGAAATTTGAATAAAAAACTCTTTAACTAAATGTTATGACCTACGAAGCTGACAGCACTGAGTACAAAAGAATAATCACTGAAGTGGTTTGATAAACATCATTACTACTATGCATAATTTAGTCGCTTTTAATCTAACTCGTGTATAAAATAATAATTGAACTGACGTAAGTGGAACTTCAAATAAGGTCGGTCTCAAGTTTGCCTTATTTATTATATTTTTGTTGAATAAAGAAAAAACTTTAAAAAGTATTAGTTTATATACTATTAAAGTGTCAAGTTAAGAATAGATCTTTCGTTCAGTCAAATTTAAATAAACGAACAGTTCATTGAACTTTTGACTTCATCGTAGAAAGCAACAAGAATTAATATATATTTGTGACGTGAATTAGTTTCTTCTAATAATCTTTATATAAAACTTAATTTCATGTAGTTTTATTATCTACGACATATCTATTTGTATATAATAACACTGATAATAAATTGTAAAGCTAAGATTCAGATTAAGATTCTTGGTTCAGATAAGAATGAATGAACTAACACGCAACACAACAAAACAATACATTAAAATACATTATTTTTATTTTAATAAGAATACCAGCAAGGCCGACACATTATTTCATTATTTTATTTGACACGGTATTAATCCTTATCAAAATTAATGTAATTCTAATTTTAAGGGTTTTACGCATAATAAAAAATACAATTTACACTTTACAAATTAACAAAAAATCGCATTATTTTTTTTATTTATTTATTATTAAAATTTAAAACTCTATATAAAAATTCTTGCCGCCGTGGAAGCCATTGAAGCTTTAACATATTTTTATTTTAAACCACACTAATTTTAATTAATATTTTAGGAGCTATGGCGGAATGAAAATTTTCGCGGACGAAAACCGACACCATTCTGCTAGCGCATAGGCGATGTAGGGGATGATTAATATTTTTATAGTACCAATGTCTATGGGTGAACAAAACAAATAACGGGTCAACTTTTACAAGAGAGAGTCTGTCTCGTAATGCGGGACGATTCTATAATGAGTTACCACTCACACATAGAAGCCAAATATAAAAACGCATGAAAAAATATGCAGGACATGTTGTTGTGTATGCTTTATTGACATGTATTATTATATGTCCTGTACTGTACACACATACACTGCAATGTATGGGCGAATAGATCGATTAGAGAATGTTTATACCTTATTGATTAAAAATGCACGGGATAAAATCCTTATCATTACGAAGTCGTGACTGATAGCTAGTTTGTAATACAATAATAAATATGTACCAAAACAATATTCAACATAGAAAATGTACGTGCTTCGTGAATGCTATTTGAACTTTTAGTTTCAAGGTCATTAAAACTCGAGTGATCCAAAGAGTTTTCTAAATACCGGTGCAGGCTGCAGAGATTGTTTAGCGCTGCATTAAATCATATGTGTGTTAAAACTTTAATTATTTGACAAAATTTATATAAGTATAATGATGTTGAATAGCACAAAATAGAAAACACATTAATTATTAGGATGTATTCAATATCTTCAATCTTTAATCGATTTTGCAACGGTATTAATTACTTTAAATAATCTATACTGTTGTATGAAGCGGAGGAGTTTGATTGTTTATTTTGTTTTTTCATTCAAAATAACTGGCAAATGACAATGGACACTGTAAGAAATATTAGCCAGCCCCTACAACGTCAACGAAAAACCAAACTTAGGAACAAGATATTATGCCCCTTGTGCCTGTAGTTACACTAGCTCTCTTAATCAGCAGAAACTCAGTAATACTAAGTATTGCTGTTTGGCGGTTAAATATATGATGTGTGGGTGGTTCCTACCCAGGCAGGTGGGCTTACGCATAGCGCTACCACGGGCAGCTACGAGCAGCTATTTATTTATAATGTGATGTTGCGATAAAGGAGAATCATTAACAACAACATGGAATCATTACAGTGTAATAATATTTACAATGTTAATGTTTTCATTCTATTGTCTTCATTCCGTTTTACAAAGTAGGACTCATGAAAAGAAAGTAAATTATTATTGATAAATAACGTACCTTGGGAATGAAATGGTCACCTCCAGGAGATATCAATGACTAATTCGTTCGACTACTCCGTTCCTTAAATGTGTTGCAGATGTCCATGGGTGGTAGGAGTCACTTTTCGTCAGGTAAGCTTTCTGCCTTTTACAAAAAAACTACACGCTTTTTTATCAGTGACTTGTATACATTTAAAGCTTATATTTAACATACATTATTACATTTTGCTTAAACCATTAAGGTTTTAAATATAATCTTTAAATGTATTTTTATTTAAAACCCTCCTTAATGTGAAATCTGCTGTATTATTAGACGGGCCAGTTGGCGTAGTTGGTAGATACTTTTCAGACGGCCCTGAGCAGGACGGCAGCTGGGATGAACTCGTGCTGCCGTACGCACTAGCGCGGAGTGCAGGGGGGCGAGGTTTGCCCCCTGAGGAGAGCTCCGCCGAGCCACGAGCGGAGAAAAGCACGGGAGAGGCCGCGGATACGCTATATCAACACGATCCCACAGCCTCCGATCCGTGCTGAGGACGGTCATCGCAGTGGTTTTAGTAGGTAAGAATCCCACATAAACCAGTTCCACCCCCATGGGACCCGGGTATCTTTCTGAAGGTTTCCACTGCCAGAAAAAAAAAGTTGGTAGATACTTGCCTTTCACGCCGAAGGTTGTGGGCTCGATTCCCACTCAGACATTTGTGTGTATGAAATTGTCTGTTTGTCGTGATTCTGGGTGTAATTATCTATATAAGTATGTATTTACAAATGAAAAGTAGTATATGTAGTATATCAGTTGTCTGGTTTCCATTGTACATGCTACAAGCTATGCTTATTTTTGGATCAGATGGCCCTGTGTGAATATTGTACCACGATATTATTATTATATTACATACATTCAAGGTAACCAAGATTTCAATTATAAAGAGAAAAAATTAAATTTACACATTCGTTTTGATGAAAATCTTTATAATACTTTAGAATTTTTGGATTTTTTTTAACACTAAAGTGATACCATCTAAGTTAGAGCGGAGTAAAGTACGAAATTCAAGGTCAACATAAATTTGTTTTTTTTAAGCTTTAATAATTTCTCCAAGAATTTTTTTTATCAGATTATATGAAAAATATGAAATAAGCAATGGTATTTTTATTTAATGGATGTTTAGGCTAAATATCTACACGGGCATTTTTTATCATCGTTCAAACATTAGTCGATACGATTACGAAGTTAGGCTTAAACGAATATGAAATTTTATTAACAAAATATGTTATTTACCTTCTCCTCAACAGGGAGATTAAGTTTTAGCCCAGCAGTGGGACATTAACATTACTGGTTGTATAAATTTAAAGTACAAAGCTTGTTTCAAACCAATACAATTTTTTTTTTACATTTACAATTGAACTTTACTTCCATACTCATCTATACATATAATAAAACTGTGTGTGATGTACATTGAAAATATTTACAAAAAATATATATTTGGTAGATAGGTAGTTGAGTGGTTGGAAAGGTGGAACAGAGGATTTATATTGTGCAGCCTACTGCTGAAGTTGTTTTAAGAAAAGTGGTTCGAGTGCCTTAGATATGCTTGTTCAGTAGATTGTCATTCAAATCACGCTTAATACGTATAAAAATAATTCTTTAATATGATTATTTATCGCTCTTAATTTCGGTTGAATATATTTAGTAAGGAAAAGCATAGCAAACGCTAGCATGGAAATACACCTGCGATGTCACATACATTGTTTATATATAAATATATTTACTGCACAGATGTCTAGTAGAGGTGTCTTTGGTCGTTTTTTAGTATAAAATCAGCTCATGTGACTTATGAAATGTTAAACAATAAAACTTACTATTAAAATTCCTGTATCGTCTGAATAAATTAGATTTTATCTTATCTGCTTCAGCGCTACACAATTCTCCAAACACAGCCGGAAGCAGAGCAGAGCAGAGCGATATTAAGTATTTTGCATTTCATAGTGTACTTTCATATGTTTTATATTATTATGTTCTAATGATTTCATCAGAATATTAAGTAAATTATTACCAGAACCGGCTCATGTAAATAGTTTTTTTCTTTTAGGTCAAATACAATATGTCAAATGACTTTTTTAATTTAAAAGTATTATAGTTGGAAACACATCTACGTACAGTTTCTCCATACTATTAACAGCTTTTCTTGTTTATAACATAAGTGGCTCGGTCGGTTTACTGGTGGTAGGGCTTTGTGCAAGCTCGTCTGGGTAGTTACCACCCACTCATCAGATATTCTACCGCAAAACCGCAGTACTTGATATTGTTGTGTTCCCGTTTGAAGGGTGAGTGAGCCAGTGTAATTACAGAGGGCGTTGGTGACCACTTACCATCAAGTGGCCTAAATGCTCGTCCGCCTTCCTCTACTATAATATATATATATATATATATATATATATATATTTTAATCATGATCTGTGTCTACAGGCACCTTTAAACCTGTTTATGTATTTAACGCATTCAAAATAAGACCACGAATATGGTTATTTAAAAAGTTAATTTTAAGTTTTATAAAATTAATAGAAATATGTATATTTGATTGTGAATACTTCATCGAAATAAATAATAAATAATCTTTATTCACATAAAAAGTTACAAAGTATAATAAAGTCCCTGATTTCTGAGCTAGGCTTCTGAGAATGAGAAATCTTCGTTTTAAGCGTACATAAATTGAATATAATTAAAATCATGTCGGTTTGTCTGTTCATTAAGCTCATAAACCTAATGTGACCATATGCCCTGAGCCGAGCAGTGGGAATTTTTAATCTCTATCCTTTTAATATATTACAAACTGACTCGCTGTCATGAGTTTGACTACCGTGACTGATTTATGTATAGATGAAGTTACGATTATAAAGCACTTATATGATTATGTTCTCGTACTCAGTTTAGTTGGCGTTGTAAGTTCAGGACGGTACTCGGTTGTGTTTTTATCCAAATTCCATAATGCGTGTTCAGGAACGTAATAAACTTGATAAGAACGATCATTATATGATAAAAATAATAATGACCACCCGTTTAATTTTAGGATTATACTCAAAACTTCACAAAAGTTTTGTATTCGCTGTTATTGCTAAGATTTATTGTATAGCATTTGCAATAGTTTTGACCTACTTCTCTAAGTATGAATGGGTGATTGCGTATAAATATGGAACGTACATTTTATTCATCCTCAAAGTGGTGAGTTTTAATTTGGTACTAGTAACGGCCCTTCTGAGCGACGGAGAAAATTTCTTCGGTTACTTGGAAGAAACAGAGGGAGTCGATCCTTTGGGTCTCGTTAAAATAGAAAAACACAAAATACTTTTGAGTTTCCCTGTATTCATTGGTGTTGTTGCTTTGAGCTTGTTTCGATTTGTGATGATATTGAGAATGAGTAACAATTTCACTGATATACCGTTAATTGCAACTGATTCGATAATGATATTAGCATTACATCTGAACCATATAACCAGGATCTTGATGTTTGAAATATTGTGGGTTCGTGTGAAATCTCTTAGAATAGTAATGGATAGCTTTGCAAGTGATGCAAATATTGTCAGCGAGAGACAAGTTAATTTATTAACCATGAAGTTGGTTGAATATTTGCTAATTTATAAGAGATTGTTGCAAACGGTCAAGAATATTGGCAATGCATCGAAGTTTTTGGTACGTATATCAAGACTGGTTTTAATCAAGTATATTTAACGTTCTTTATAAATTGAATTTAAACAATAGATAAAATAGTTTTCATATTTAATAATAATGTTTTATAAACACTTATCTGTTATAGATGCTGATTAGCCTTCTGACTTGTTTTATAGCTTTACTTAGCACTGTTGATGTTGTAAGTCGAAAAAATATAATATCCCAAGTAAGTGTGAGATTTATCCTTTACGTCTATGAAAATAATCTGTAGTTACACGATATTTAGTATTTAACTGTAGAGTTGGTATAAATTGTGATGAACTACAATTGATATGAACGACAACAAATAACAAAGAATTTCAGAAAATACATACTTCAGATTTTCTGTAATAATTTATTTTTAAATCGATCAAATTATGTAAAAAAAATCATTATTTTATTTATAGACGAACTGCATAATTGCTATTACAACATTACTCAATATTATTCTGCCATGTGTTCCAGCTGTGTTTGGAGAATTATGTAGCGCCGAAGCAGATAAGATAAAATCTAATTTGATCGGACAATACAGAATCTGTAATAGTAAGACCTGTTTCACTAACTACCCGCCCCGGCTTCTGGTATCGTTTATTCATTGAGAATTATATTTAAATAAATGTTTAGTGGTTCGTACCGTATGCCTTCCTATACAATTTACCCAACTGCAAAGTTGATACTTTTGAACTGGACACTTGACACTAGATCTAAGTTTTACAGATGGCGTGAAAGTAGTATTGGATCATTGTTCAAGAAATATATAATGATATTGCACCTCCCGGGCATTACTTTTTTGTTTCATCTCGTTGGAAAACGCTTTTACGCGTTAAATAAAGCGGAGGTTATGTGTGACTAGCCGGTGCGTAGAACGCCCGGTGCGCCCTAGGGCACCGGGACACTCACTAAAATCCATGGGAGTTACTTAATACTACATAAAAGCAGCACAGAAAGAAACATCCAAAAGCATTAGGTTTATAAGTAGGAGTATGGGTATATATACACCATTATTTACGTAACTGTACTTCCGTCTTTATCTGTTCTTACTGTAACAAGTATACATATAAAATGTGTATCTTCTTTTTGTTCGTATTGACAAAGTTGTTATTTTAATCTTGGTTTTAAAATGTCAATATTATATCTGTATAAAATAAATTTAATCACTAAATTTAAATTATTAAAGCCTATTATATTAGGTCCTTACATATGAAATTAGCGTTTTGTCGTACTGACCACTTTGATCTGTAATATCTCCTCTTTGGTTAAGAGTTCCAAATTCAAATTTATAAATTCATTTAGCTGGTA
The DNA here is from genome assembly GCA_905147175.2 of Nymphalis urticae. Lineage (NCBI taxonomy): Eukaryota > Metazoa > Arthropoda > Insecta > Lepidoptera > Nymphalidae > Nymphalis > Nymphalis urticae. The sequence goes on along the minus strand of LR990000.1, from coordinate 9,529,301 downwards.
CATTTGAGTTTTGAAAACAGTATTTAATTTGTTTATTCCTCATTATTTTTTCTTTGGCATCGCTTATTACCGCACAATGGAAAACATGAAATATCGGGATATTTCCGAGTACGAGTTCTACTGTGGCACCAGTGCTGCAGAAACAACTCGAATGATTAATGACGTGTACGGCGCTGGTGTCGCAAAAAAAAAGTACGGTTTTTGGTTTCACCGTTTTCGATCGGGAAATTTCGACCTTCAGAACCTACACCGTGGACGACTGGAGACCAAAGTGGAAAATGAAGAATTAAAGGCTATTGTGGAAGCGGATCCATCACAAAGCAATTCAGAGGTAACTGCAGGCTTCGGGGTAAGTGATAAAACTGTATTAATCCACTTGAAGCAAATAGGGAAAGTGAAAAAACTTGAACAATTGGTACCTCATGAATTGAGTGAATCGATCTTGCAAACACACGTCGACTGCTGTGTTACTTTGCTCAACCGACACAATAATTAAGGGATTTTAAATCTAATCATTACTTGTGATGAAAATTGGATACTGTACGATAATTGGAAGCGCTCGTCGCAGTGGCTGAACCCTGGAGACCCAGCCAAATCCTGGCCTAAACGTAAATTGACTCAGAAAAGTTACTTGTAAGTGTTTGGTGGACTAGCGCCGGTGTCGTTCACCACAGCTTTCTAAAATCTGGCCAAACGATTATGGAAGATATCTATTGCCAGCAATTGTAAACCATGAAGAAAAAGAACTAGCTGCTTAACTACCGAGATTGGTCAATCACTCTAGGCTACTGCTGCTTCACGACAACGCAGGACCACACACTGCACAACAAATAACCACTAAGTTAGATGAGCTACAATTGGAATGTCTGCGACATCCACCGTACTCCCCGGACCTTGCTCCAATGGATTACCATTTTTTTCGAAATTTGGACAACTTCTTACAAGGAAAAGAATTCAATGCGGCAGTCCAAACCGCCTTTAAAAAGTTTATCGATTCTCGCCTCCATGGTTTTTTTAGTAAAGGGATCAATGAACTACCTATGAGATGGCAAAAGTGTATAGATAACAACGGTGCATACTTTGATTAATTAAATATATTTTACAAAAAAAAAAGACTTTATGTTCCTCCCGTACAAAACGTCAATTTCATATGTAAGTTTAGTGTTAAAAGACTAAATTAAAATAAATGTTAATCAAATTCATCATTTATACAAATTTTACATTGTTTTCAGATCATGTACTACGAAATAAAATTTTAGACGGAATCAAATTCCTTGAAATCAGTCCGATGAACATCAACGTCTGGCGCATCTTCTCTGTCAGACTGTCTTTACTTCTGTCCATCATCAGTATCTTAAGCACGTATGCGATTGTGTTATTGCAATTTAATCAATTAAAAATATGAAAAAGTCATGTATCTATTTTCAGCTTAAGCCAACATGTAATTTGCTTAAATTAAAATCTACATGACTGCTTATTTTAGGTTATACAACCTCTTAACATAACATAACTTTAAATTAAAAATTATTATTAAATAAAATTCAATTATAATAAATAAAATAATTATTTTAAAGAAAAGACTATACAATATTCTTTATTTTATTCATCGTCATCGTAGTAGGACTTTGTGCAAACCGTAGGTAGGTACCACTCACATGTTCATGTATACAAATACCTGCGTGGGTGCACTTTCAACATCTTAACTTGTAGCTGCTAATGAATTGTGGTTTTTACTCAAAAAGCCAACCTTTATCGACCCAGCCCAAAATCATCCTAGCTGTATTCGTACAAACTAGCTGCTGAAAGAAATCTGTTAAGTATATTATTTGAAGAAGTTAAAAGCTCATTTCAAACGAATTATTTATTTATCGATTGTCAAATCATTATTATCATACATAGCTGTAGATTAAAACTTGTGATAAGTGATATAGAAACACTGATCACCTAATTGTTGTGTTATTGTTATGTTTTATTTTCACATTATCTATCAGACGAAATTGTAGAATTATTGCCACAAAGGTTGCAATGCCACCGATAACCTGAAAGGAAAATATTGGATTGTTTTATATAAAGCATAAAAAACATTTTATCAGCAGAACTGCCGTATGTATATATATGTCTGTAAATATACGAAAAATAAGCCTATTTAGCGACAAATTAGACTTACTAATAACAATGTCTAGGCAAAGACAACTCTTATATATCATCTTATATACATATACATAAGTACCAACATCTAACCTCCATCGCTGTCGATGTAAAATATATTTTTATTAAAATATTTTTTTACCCCAACTAAGAGCTGCCTCGTGAGAACACAAATCCCGAGTGGTGAAAATGCGGGCATATCGTTAACGACATGGTACGACCATGAGCGAGACAGTTCATATTTCAATTCTCTGTCTGCCGACGACACATCAATCGACTCACGGGGATACCTGTATTTTAAAACTGTTTTGAAAAAAAACAGGTAAACAACGTTAACTAACGAGATCACTGTGTGGTGTGCTAAGCGAGGGCTGGAGGGAACGGAACGGGAACGGGAACTTGATGTTCACTGTTGCAATATTTGTTGTTCCCAATGTAATGAAACAATAACATTTTATTATAGTCAAGAGACATTTAAGTTATTAACTTTTATTTGAGGACTAATTCTAATATAACCTGTAATTGTAATTAAATTGATGTCATCATTTCTAAATTATGCATACTGAAACAGTACTAATGTATTATGTTTTTTGTATCTGATATTTTAAATATATAATGTACAATATAAACATATGTAGTAAGAGAAATACTTCTTCTTGCGTCCTGTGGCAGGGATCCACCACGATATCACACCAGCAAAGCACCTTTATATATAGCCCAAATTAATGTCACCCCAAAATTAAAAATGATGTCTTACGACCACACATCTGCAAGCAATAATATGAGTTAATGCTTGTATAGTTTATTTATCTAAGTATATAATATTAGATATCGTTATGATTAATGAATATTGTGTAAATATAATAGCCTCATACCTAAGGATATATAAGCTATTGAGATGAGATGGTAAGAGGTGGCATTCCATTATCTTGGAAAAGAGTAAGATCGCCACCAAGGGTCCTTCTCCTTCATCGATACTTCTCACTACTTCACATATCGACACATACGCGCGATAGAGACGACGAATCGTATTGCGCGCATTTGTCATATTCTTTGTTGTCATTTCATCTGATCAAATTAATTTAAAGGTTAAGGTGTTGATATTTTTAAAATAAGAATAATTTCATATTAAATCAGGTACAACGATGTCTTCGTCGTAACATTTGAATGGTTCCAATTGTATTTTTCTGTTTAATACAGATACAGATAGATGGACAAATAGAAAAATATAAAATAAAATTTGAGAATTTTACGTAAAATTTATGTGATTATTTTATTGGTTAAGATTGGCTTAGAGAATATTGTTATTAAATAAAAATGTAATATAAAAGATACAACCGTAAAGTTTCAATTTGAAGATCAGACTGCAACGCAACGACTGCAAGATGAACGATTATCATTCTGAGTTCGAAGCGAACGTTCACCAAGCACACGATGAATACGAATTGCATATTTAGCAGAACGTTGAAGATGTATTTGAAGCAAAAGCAAAATTCAACAGTAGATGAAAGTACTAAAACATTAATTAATATTAGATAAATTACGAGCTCGGCTAGGATCAGTACATCGATCGTATCGACGGTGGAAATGTAATTACTATTCAAGACTACCAATTTTATACATTGTAGATACATCGCAAAAATAAAACTGACTTTAGAATTAACAACACAACAAACAACGCACGAAATTGTTTTTTGTACATTTACGAGTACACATCAGGTTAGTCACTCGTAAATTACTTAGTAAACAATATCAATTATTTACCCGCCTGGAACTACTGTGCTAATGCAACGTACATAAGGGCATATCTCTTTTTCTAAAATTTTGTATTAAATTATCTTCTGATATCAATAAGAATATTGGCTTTATATTATAATGGTATATACAGGGTGACTGGTGAATTAGTATCAATATTTTAGGAGCATAATCGGTACATGATTCTCATTCGAATTATGTAAAAAAAATAGGTACTTAATTTTTGACCAAATTTACAAAAATTTTACTTTAAATAAATAAAGTGTGGACATATTTCCGCGGCGCGTGCGGCGTGGTGTTTGCCACCCGCAACCCCTGCTCCGCGGCTAGTTATTCGGGCGAGCGCTGCCGTAAGGTTCGTCCATCTTCCCGCGCGCGCGCCCCTAGCGATCGATCTTACGCGTATACCTAATCTTTCGTGTGTGAGTGTGCACCGTCATTAGTAATTAGGTATGGCTTATCAATACACAAATGCAGAATACTGTGAGTACTGTGAGTAGTAAAGTGACCCATTCGTGTTAAAGCATGTGAAAGACAATATGCGTAAACGTGCCGAACTGTGTATCACACGAGCAGGAGCTCACTTTGAACATTTGTTAAGGTTAGTGTAGTTATGTAGGTAAATAGGTAGTTAAATGATTGACAATCGTTGTAAATAAGTATGATTCCATTTTTAAATACGACGGAAATACCAAGATAGGTAAACAGTTAATTTTTGTCCCAAGTTCATATCATTTACCTAGTCAACAAATTTGTTGCTTAAACGAGTGAAATATTTTGGTATTTTTATTTTTTTTTATTTTTTTTATATTTGCCGGGAGGGCAAATGACTCTACTCCACCTGATGTTAAGTGGTAGTAGAGTCCAAACGCGAGGACGGCCAGTACAGTCGGGAAGAAGGTTCTGCACTAGCCGCCCTCGCCTTGCCGGCCCGCAAGATGCCTCTTCACGCCTCGTTTGAAGGAACCCGGGTCGTAAGAGGAGGGGAATACGCGAGCTGGTAAGGAATTCCATTTCTTGGAAGTGCGACAAAGAAAGGAGTTGCCAAATTTCTTTGTGCGCGATGGAATTGACGTCACAGTTAGTTGGTGACATCGAGAGCCAGCACGCGTAGACTTGTGAAGGAAGAGGGAAGCAGGAATTAGGAAAAATAATTCCTCGGAACACTCGCCGTGATACAGTCGATAGAAAGCGCTCAGCGCAGCTATCTCTCGACGCAATTGTAAAGGCTCGAGGCTGTTAGTGACCTTTACGTCGCCAATAATGCGGACCGCGCGTCGCTGCAACCGGTCCAAGGCCTCAAGTAGGTACTTAGCGGAGCCATCCCAAAGGTGCGAGCAATATTCAACGCAGGACCGTACCTGTGTTTTGTACAGCAGGCACAGTTGTTGTGGCGTGAAAAAACGCCGCACCCTGTTCAGAACTCCGAGTTTCCGTGAAGCTGTTTTTATCACAGCCTCGATGTAATCCCTTGGACTAAGGTCGCAGCAAACGTCCATCCCCAGCATGGCGATTTTGCTTTGTATCACCAGCGGAGTGCCACAGAGGGAGGGAAGAGGGGAAAATGGTGACTTTTTTGCTGTGAGAGCGCATACCTGTGTTTTCTTGGCATTAAACTCAACAAGATTATCTGAGCCCCATTTGGCGATAAGCTCTAACGTCCTATTGAGTTCAATGACAAGATCCTCCCGCTTCTCCTGAATTTCCGCTCGCCCAGCCACTGCGCGTCCGTGGTATCCACCATGCACTGTACTATCGTCTGCATAGCAATGAATGTTCCCGAGAGAGAGCATATCATTGATATGCAAAAGAAACAGAGTGGGAGATAGCACAGATCCCTGGGGGACCCCAGCATTCACTACATAGAATTGTGAAGCGCAACCATCAACTAAAACACGAAGGTTGCGCTTGTGTAGGAAGCTGGCAATCCAGGTGCAAAGCTGAGCAGGCAGACCATATGCCGGCAGCTTGGAGAGAAGACTTCTGTGCCAGACCCTGTCGAAAGCCTTGGAGATATCGAGGCTGACAGCCAACGATTCCCCATGCTTGTCGATAGCTTCACCCCAGAGGTGTGTTACGTACGCTAGAAGATCACCTGTAGACCGTTTTGGTCGAAATCCGTACTGACGATCATTAATTAAACTTTTTTTTTTTTATATTTGCCGGGAGGGCAAATGACTCTACTCCACCTGATGTTAAGTGGTAGTAGAGTCCAAACGCGAGGACGGCCAATACAGTCAGGAAGAACGTTCTGCACTAGCCGCCCTCGCCTTGCCGGCCCGCAAGATGCCTCTTCACGCCTCGCTTGAAGGAACCCGGGTCGTAAGAGGAGGGGAATACGTGAGCTGGTAAGGAATTCCATTTTTTTGAAGTGCGACAAAGAAAGGAGTTGCCAAATTTCTTTGTGCGCGATGGAATTGATGTCACTGTTAGTCGGTGACATCTAGAGCCAGCACGCGTAGACTTGTGAAGGAAGGGGGAAGCAGGAATTAGGGAAAATAATTCCTCGGAACACTCGCCGTGATACAGTCGATAGAAAGCGCTCAGCGCTGCTATCTCTCGACGCAATTGTAAAGGCTCGAGGGTGTTAGTGACCTTTACGTCGCCAATAATGCGGACCGCACGTCGCTGCAACCGGTCCAAGGCCTCAAGTAGGTACTTAGCGGAGCCATCCCAAAGGTGCGAGCAATATTCAACGCAAGACCGTACCTGTGTTTTGTACAGCAGGCACAGTTGTTGTGGCGTGAAAAAACGCCGCACCTTGTTCAGAACTCCGAGTTTCCGTGAAGCTGTTTTTATCACAGCCTCGATGTAGTCCCTTGGACTAAGGTCGCAGCGAACGTCCATCCCCAGCATGGCGATTTTGCTATGTATCACCAGCGGAGTGCCACAGAGGGAGGGAAGAGGGGAAAATGGTGACTTTTTTGCTGTGAGAGCGCATACCTGTGTTTTCTTGGCATTGAACTCAACAAGATTATCTGAGCCCCATTTGGCGATAAGCTCTAACGTCCTATTGAGTTCAATGACAAGATCCTCCCGCCTCTCCCTAATTTCCGCTCGCCCAGCCACTGCGCGTCCGTGGTATCCACCATGCACTGTACTATCGTCTGCATAGCAATGAATGTTCCCGAGAGAGAGCATATCATTGATATGCAAAAGAAACAGAGTGGGAGATAGCACAGATCCCTGGGGGACCCCAGCATTCACTACATAGAATTGTGAAGCGCAACCATCAACTAAAACACGAAGGCTGCGCTTGTGTAGGAAGCTGGCAATCCAGGTGCAAAGCTGGGCAGGCAGACCATATGCCGGCAGTTTGGAGAGAAGACTTCTGTGCCAGACCCTGTCGAAAGCCTTGGAGATATCGAGGCTGACAGCCAACGATTCCCCATGCTTGTCGATAGCTTCACCCCAGAGGTGTGTTACGTATGCTAGAAGATCACCTGTAGACCGTTTTGGTCGAAATCCGTACTGACGATCATTAATTAAACAGTGATCTTCTAGGTAATGGATCAGTTGGTTGTTAATAATCCGTTCCATCACCTTACAAAGTACTGAGGTGATAGCTATTGGCCGATAATTTGCCGGGTCAGACCGATCCCCTTTTTTGGGAACCGCTTGCACATTAGCTCTTCTCCAAGCCTCCGGCACACATCCCGAAGAAAGAGACAGTTGGAACAGGCGCGTTAACACGGGAGACAGCTCCGCCGCACACTTCTTCAGCACTATGGCTGGTATTCCATCGGGACCGCTAGCTTTCCGTACATCAAGTGATTGCAGCTCCGCACGCACATCATGCTGCCTGATTTTGATGTCAGGCATCGTGTGGCCACAAGAAGGTATTATTGGTGGCAGAGCATTACAATCATCGATGACGGAGTTGTTGGCAAAGAGTTTAGCCAGTAAATCAGCTTTCTCTTGCGGACTGTGAGCTAGCGATCCGTCCGGACTTCTGAGCGGTGGCAGCGAAGGTTGGCAGAAATTTTTTTGCACAGACTTGGTCAGACGCCAGAAGCTACGGGAGCCCCTAGGATGTGAAATAAGGTCTTGACCAATCTGTACAATGCGCTGTGCATCCGCTCTCGTGTAAGCCTTCCTACAGGACTTGGAGTTTTTATTGTAGATTGCTTTCAGTGAGTCAATGTTAGATGCCCCGCTAATGCAGCCATTGATCCACTCGCGATATGCCGCCTGCTTAGATGATACAGCGTCGGCACATTCGCGAGTGAACCAACGGTTACGCGCACCCCTACTGTCGAGATCTGAGCTAGGAATGTAGTATTTCATTCCCAACATGATCTCGTCAGCAACAGCAGCGGCACTAGCTGTCGGGTCATTCCCACTGAAGCAACGTTCCTTCCAAGGGACTGACGCATAGTAATCGCGCATACCGTCCCAATCTGCCGACTTGTAGTGCCAAACGCGACGTTTGCATACCGCTGGTGGCGGCAGCTTGGCCTGTGGCACTTTGGTAGATATGAGGCTGTGATCCGAAGAACCAAGTGGAGCTTGAACCACAACCTGATATTCCACCGGGTGAGAAGTCAGCAGAAGGTCCAGTAGAGAAGGCGCTTACCCATCAATGTCTGGGATCCTGGTGGGCTGATCAACCAGTTGGGTCAAGTCATGTGTGAGAGCAAAAGCATGAGCAGTCCTCCCAGCATGGTCAGTTTTGAGGGATTTCAACCATGATTCGTGGTGAGCATTAAAATCCCCCAAAAACACCAATTCCGCGTTAGGAAACTGCTCTTGCGCAGCATCTGCCACCCCACTAAGATGGTCAAATAGTCGGCTTGTCTCCAAGTCACCATTATGGGATCTGTAGAGGCACACGTAGACCCGACTCTGACGAACCAGATCCACACGTACCACCAACATGGAGAAGGAGGGGTCCTCCAAGCAGCGCAGTCGGTGACAGCAAACATCCGTCCTGACGAACAAGCATACTCCGGCTTTCGCTTTGAAGGATTCTTCAAGCATGTAGCCGGGATAATTAAGGTAGCTGGTATCGGCAGGACGGAATATTTGTGTCTCCGTTAGAAACAACATTGCTGGCCGTGCTGTCTCGAGATGGTGGTGGACAGCGTTGAGGTTAGCGTGGAGTCCACGGATGTTAGTGAACTCGACTTCAAACAGCGTGGGTATGGTGGGGGTGTGCACCGCTGTACGACCGTCATTCCTGCTTTGATGCGCTACCATATGGGAAAAAAAGAGTGGAAAAGAGACGTGAAGCGAGCGACGTATTGCCACGATAGGGATGGGCAAAGTGTGGAGGCGTGTTTCCCCAAGTGGTTGCCAAAAGGGAAACTACACTGACCCACCGGACGGAAGGGCCCCCGAACCCCCCCGGAAGTGGCCGCCGGGACCCCACCTTCCGGTCACCAACCGGCACGACGGTCCACCCCGAGATTATGCGTGGCCTGGTGGGGCAGCCTCGCGTGGTGGTTAGGCACGCTTGGGCCCCTGTACTATGCCACGGGCGGCCAGCGGAATAGCCGTTTCTTCGGGTCTCCCTGTCCGGCAGGGCAATACAGTTTCCCCCGGCATTGGTTCAACAGCCGTCTCCACTGGACCAACACCCATCGCGGCAATGCTCGCTCGGGCACTGGCTGTACGCTGGCTGACCTCGAAACGCGGCTGCAAGCCACTTCACGAGATTTTCACCATGCGTACGGTGGTAACAAGCCAGGCGGATGTTTATCATCCTACCACCAGATGAGCAGATGGTCGCTCAGATATCCCTTAGTCGCCTCTTACGACACCCATGGGAAAGGGGCAGTGAAATGTATTCTTTCTCCGTCACTGCACGGATGATGATTTTTGCCTGTTCTAAGCCAGGTTTAAAGTATGAAGGGGGATTGGATCATGCTTGTTTATCAAAGGTAGCTTGCTACCCTGTTAACACGCGGCGGCGTTTGGACGTAGGTAAAGTACCGCGCGATAACTAAATGTACCTAACTGTGTTGTGTCGTCAGCGCAGCTAGGGTGTCCACATGACGCGTAATTAATTACATAACTTTTGGTTAACTTTACTTAGAAGTTTATTAATATTTATGTTATATGTATTTTTTTTTTGGTCATATATGGTCGTCAAATATCACGTCCTTAAGTATTGATACTAATTCACCAGTCACCCTGTATAGATATATGTGAGCTGCGATAACCTTGTAGTTTGATAGTTAATCTTACGTTTCGAAATGCTTTATTTGTAATTAGAATGAATCTCATGTTCACCAGTTTAAAGCGCGCTACTTGTGTATCCATAAACCCGCATTGGAGCAGCGTAGTGGAATAATCCCCAAGCCTCCACAAACAAGACAGTATTAGGATATTTGCAAATTGACAATAAGATAAGTGTAAGATTGTATACTCAATGGAGAAGTAGTATGTATATTTATAAATCAATAGACTAGTAGGCGAGATAATCGGGGTTTCGATTCAACGGAAAATGTAATTAGTATTAGTAGCTCTTTTTATACCAACTATAATCAATTTTTGCTTACATTGAAGAATTCTAGATTCATTGTCCTTCAAAGTAATTTGCTCTTAAAAAACTTCATTCCAGGTAAAATTAAAGAAAGCCATTTAAAAAAATCCCCATATAATAATACCGGAGTTTTTCATTTTAATATCTAAGTAGCTGCTTTCCAACTCCTTATTCATCTGTAGGGTAAATTTAATGCCATCCACTAATACGTTAATGCGTCGTGAAAATAATGCGCGTGATCGAAGCCCGTGAACACACAGTTGTATACACACAGGTGCCCAAAGGATGCAGAGACGAGAAAGCTACAATTGCATGATAGCATATCCCTTGCAGTATCAAGTCCCAGAAAAAACTTGGGACTTTTGGGACACTGGTGAAGTCAAGACAAATGACGAATGTCAAGAAGATGATAACATTACAATCTTAAAATGACGATAACAGAGATGTACCGGTTATCGATCGACTGTCCAAATACCATCCAGACCGAAGACCGATAGCACTAAGGAAGACAACTAGCATACATTCTAAATCAAATTATAGACAAGTTAAAACAAAGGATCGGTCAACACGTCTGTGGAGATAGATAGATACTTTAAAAAAATACGTAATATATTTTATATTGTAAGCGAGAAAAAGAAAAACATAATATAACACCTTACATAATAGGTATAATAAACAATAGCACTCGGAACATTACTTACCTATTTACGCCATCAAAAGCTGTCATGAGAATTGAACTAACAATAACAGCGTAATCACGATATAAAATACTTGAGACGATCCTGTGCGGATACGAGTTCATTATTCTTTTTTAAATAATTTTTGTTTAATTTGAATAATAACATAATATATGTAGCATAACTGTAAAATAAATTTATTTTTAAATATGAAAATCAATCGAAGCTAAGATATAATCTGACTGACTGTGACATCGGCTTCTTTGCTTGATATAACTGCTAATGTTAGCTGCAAAAATGTAATATTTCTAATGCTCTAGTTCCTTAGCCGTAAATCACCAAATGTAACATCTGTACAGAATTTGTACAATAACTCCTTATGAGTAATCATACGATATATTAAAAAAATGTGATATCAAATATGAGATTAATAGAAGTTGAATTTACGATTTAGGTTTTATTAAAGTGAGTTAAAGTGGCAGTCAGCGGAGCAAATCGCTCGTAAAACTGAAAGCCGCTGGAGCAGTTAGGTTCTCGAGTTCCCTACCATCCACCTTGGATGACCGATGTTGCAAGCGCTATCGTGGAAATCCTTGGGAGAGGCCTTTGCCTAGCAGTAGACGTTTTCCGGCTGATATGATGATGATGGTGATGACTTTATTGTTATTTTTATAATTTAAAATTACTTACATAATATAAATAACATAACATAGACAAAAATTTCACGCTTGCGCGATATGAAGGCTCCGTAGCCGACGGGCCCTGAGTAGTCCTTTTGTGACGGTTGTAGATGTAGGTGTAATGCGTAGAGGCTGCTTGCGAAGCGGCGAGAGATGAAGCGGTATGAGACCGAGTGCGCTGGAAATGCGAAACACCCTTGCTAGTGGACCACTGACATTGCATCTCTCAGTAAGTTACATATTGCAGCTATTGTATGGGCGTAATAAATTACTAGATTACGCAATCAATTTAAGCTTCATTTTGTTTTACCCACAATCACGTGTCGTAACCTTCGAAACGTTTTTAAAATAGTTTTGTAAATTTAATAATTCTTAATAAAAAATCCGAAGTCTAAAATTAGTTGTACATTTTTACCACATGCTTAATGAGGAATGCATTATGCATGCATGAATGCATGTTTTTAAATATCATCAATATCGTAATCATAAAACATTGAAACTCATTAAGATCAATATAGATAACAACAAATTGTTCGAAATCAAAATAAATAAATCAAACTAATACAATCGGAGACAGCGCAATGGTTACGTGAATCTTAAATGATGATCGCGGGTTCATACTCAAGCATGTTTATTATTCATCTCGTGCTTGACAGTGAAGGATAACATCGTGAGGAAACCTGAGTGTCGGGTGAAAATCTATCACCTGATAGATTACTGGAGACTGGATACATACCTATGTATCCAACCCGCATTGTAATAGCGTGATGCAGTATGCTCCAAACCTTCTCCTCAAAAGGAGAGACCTTAGCCTTGCTGTGGGACATTTACATTACTTTACTGGTGGTAGTGGTGTTATTACAGGCACAAAGGACATAAAATCTTAGGTCCCAAGGTTTGTGGCGCATTGGCGATGTAAGCAATGGTTAATGGTTAGCGTTTGGTGAACACTTACCATCAGGTGGCAAAAAATATATATATAAAGAACGCAACAAAACTGACCAAGACTGAACAAAAATGACCTTGAAAAATACCTTGCGTTACATTATTGCAATTTTGAAAAGGATTTATAGTTTTTTGAAAATAAAAGAAGACTACAAACAAACATACAAAACTCAAACTTAGATAAAGTTACCTCCTCCACCATACCTCCATACCTACATACATACATACATACCTCTTTATAATATTAGTGTAAATATTAATATAAATTTGGAAGATAATTAATTGAAACCAACTTGACACAGACAAAGTTCACTGAAGTCAATACAATTATTTTATACATAATTTTGTATAGTAAATTAAATTACGTATAGTAGTAATGGCGTTTTAATCCAGTTTTGTTAGTTCCATCGTTCGAAACATTGAGTTAAACAGCTTTTATTGAAATTCCATAATGCGTGTTCAGAAATGTTATAAACTCGATAAAAACGATTATATTATGATAAAAATAATTATGGTAACCCGTTTAATTTTAGGATTATATTCAAAACTGCACAAAAGTTTTGCATTCGCAGTTATTGCTAAGCTTTATTGTATAGTATATGCAATAATTTTGATATACTTATGTAAGTTGACCTGGGTGGCTGATGACAAATATGGAACGTTCATTCTCACTATACTCAAAATAGTGAATTTGATCTTGGTAATAATAGTGGCCCATCTGAGCGACGGAGAAAATTTCTTCAATTACTTGGAAGAATCGGATAAGGTTGATCCTTTGGGACTCGTTAAAATAGAAACACATAAAGTACTCTTTTGTTTTCCTATATTTATAAGTGTTGTTACTTTGAATTTGTTTCAAGCTGTGATAGCATCGAGATTGACTGAAATTTCCTTTGGAATGATAATTATTGTAGCATATGCGTTAATGACATTGACATCACATTTGAGCCACATGACCAGAATCTTGATGTTCGAGATATTGTGGGTTCGTGTGAAGTCTCTTAGAAAAGCAATGGATAGCTTTGCAAGCACTACAAATCTTGACAACGAAATACAAGTCAAATTGTTAACCATGAAGTTGGTTGAATATTTGCTAATTTATAGACGATTATTACAAAGTATCAAAAACATTGGTTACGCACCGAAGTTCTTGGCAAGTATATAAAGACTGGTTCCAACAAAACCTATTTATGTTTACTGTTTTATTTTTCAAATATCTTATTGATATTTTAAATACCATTTTCTGTTTTAGATGCTGATGGCATTACCGAATTGTTTTATAGTTTTACTTAGTACAGTTAACATTGTAAATGGGAATATAAAATCTCTAGTAAGTGCTAAAATTATTCTTCATGTCTATGACCAAAATTTGTAGATGTATAAAAACTTTAGTGCTTAAAAATAATAATGTATCTTATTTTTTTCTTTTAAATAAAAAAAACGAGATACAAAATATGTAAATAGAATATTATTTGTCTTTACAGTTCAATAATATATTTGTTATTGAGACGTTACTTAATATCGCTCTGCCATGTCTACCGGCTGTGTTTGGAGAATTGTGTAGCGCCGAAGCGGATAAGATAAAATCTAATTTGATCAAACGATACAGGAATTTTAATAGTAAGCTTATAATTGTTTAACATTTCATGAGTCACACGCCCTAGTTTTGCACTATAAATCGACCAAATCAAACAGTGCAGTACATAAATAATAATAATAATAAGGTCCTCCAGACCGATTTTGGTCAAGGCGGCCAGTCACAAGAGTGATTAGCCAACTGTGCAGGAAATATTATAGTGCACAAGTGTGTGCGCAAGCACTCTTTATTCCCTAATTCTCATAATCCGATGGCACGGCAATCCGACTCGACCGCAAAGAATTCAGGCGCAGGACCAACGGATTTACGTGCTTTCCGAGCCGCGGGAGTGTACACACTTCCAACTTCCAGACTCCGGGCTATTGAGAATTTTCTGACATAAAAACCCAATAACTTTTTATTGGCCCGTCCTGGGAATTGTACCCGGACCTCCGGGTCTGCGATCTTACATCATGTCACTAGACCAACGAGGCCACTAGTATACATATATATATATACACAATGTATGTGACATCGCAGGAGTATTTTCAAGCCCTCGTTTTTGCTGTTTTTTATTACTAAATATATTCAACCAAAACTAAGAGCGATTTTTTTCGTACGAATTAAGCATGTTTGATTTAAATTACAATCTACCGAACAAACATTTGTAAGGCACTCCATCCACTTTTTTTAAAACAACTTCAGCAACCTATTGCACAATATAAATCCTCTATTCCACCATTCCAACCACCCAACTACCTATTTACCGAATGTATAGTTTTTGTAAATAATTTCAATGTACACGCAGTTTTATTATATGTATAGATGAGTATAGAAGTAAAGTTCAATAATAAATGTAAAAATTTGTATTGATGTGGGACAAACTATGTACTTTAAATTTATACAAATATAAAGACATTTTATTTTGTTAATTAAATTTCATATTCGTTTAAACCTACCTCCGTAATTTAACATTTGATAAATATTTTTCTGTATTGACAAAGGTTTACGAATCTTGATTATACTTTAATTATATATAATACATATACTTTAATTTTATTTATCAAGTTTGATGTTAAAACTTTAAAGAAATAATATTTAACTCTACATTTGAAAAACTGAAATAAATGCGAATCAACAGATAATCTGATAATTGTAGATTATTTTCAGATGACGCGCTACGAAATAAAATTTTAGATGGAATCAAATTCCTTGAAATCAGTCCTATGAAGTTCACCGTCTGGCGCATCTTCCCCGTCAACTGCTCGTTACTGCTGTCTCTCATCAGTATCTACACCACCTACACGATTGTGTTATTGCAATTTAATCAATTAAAAGTATAAACGATAATAAAAAATGCGTGTGCCTGAAAATATTTAGCCTAACTATCCATTTAAATCAAAATACAATTGCTTATTTCATAATTTACAACCTGTCATATAATCTGATATGGAAAATTCTTGGAGGTATTAAAGCAGTTTTTAAGAAAAAAAACGCATTTCTGTTGACCTTGACTTTCGTACATTACTCCGCATTACATAGATGATCACTTTAGTGTTAAATAAAATTAAAAAAATGTGCTAAGGTATTAAAAACATTTTCATCAAAACATGAATATGTAATTTTTTTTTTCTCTTTATAATTAAAGTCTCAAATTAAACACATGAAAATTCAGTGGTGCTTGCCCGGATTTGAACCTACGATTATCAGCTAAGATTCACGCGTTCTAACCACTAGTGGTTTTTTTTTAAAAAACGCCGAGATGGGCAAGCAGCACTGAATTTTCATGTGCTTAATTTGTGTTTATAATTCATCTCGCGCTTAACGGTTAAGGGAAATATCGTGAGGAAACCTGCATGTGTCTAATTTCATTGAAATTCTGCAACATGTGTATTCTACCAACCCGCATTGGAGCAGCGTGGTGGAATAAGCTCCAAACCTTTTCCAGGAAAAGGAAGAGGAGGCCTTAGCCCAGCATTGGGACATTAATAGGCTGTTACTGTACTGTAATTAAAGTCTTGGTTACTTTCAATGTATGTAATACAGCAGATTTCATAGTAAGGAGGGTTTTAAATAAAAACACATTTAAAGCTTATATTCAAAACCATTAAATATATACAAGTTGTTATACGCCATATGTACGTGTACCACTAAGCTCCTCAATCAATTCATTTACATACAAGTCGAAGAGCTTTGGAGAAGTCAGCCCACCCTGGTTGACATGACATGTATGGTTCTGACATCTCACTCGACCACCTGACGACGTTGACCTGATTAAGATACCAGTATTTGAATATATGTATTGGTTCTCCAGGCATGGAAATGTTACTAAGTTTTTGCCATAGAATATCATAACAAACCAGGTCAAACGCCCTCGAGAGGTTGAGGAAACAAGCATAAATTGATGTATTTCGATCGGTATAGTACATGACAGTCTGTTTTAAGCACAAAATAGCAGATTCAGTAAATTTAAATTTTAATAATGAATAAATAAATAAATAATAATGCGATTTTTTTTAAATAAAAATAGATACAGACACCAAAGACCCTGGCTTAAATTTGTAAAGTGTAAATTGTATTTTTATTATGCGTAAAACCCTTAAAATTAGAATTACATTAATTTTGATAAGGATTAATACTGTGTCAAATAAAATAATGAAATAATGTGTCGGCCTTGCTGGTATTCTTATTAAAATTAAAATAATGTATTTTAATGTATTGTTTTGTTGTGTTGCGTGTTAGTTCATTCATTCTTATCTGAACCAAGAATCTTAATCTGAATCTTAGCTTTACAATTTATTATCAGTGTTATTATATACAAATAGATATGTCGTAGATAATAAAACTACATGGAATTAAGTTTTATATAAAGATTATTAGAAGAAACTAATTCACGTCACAAATATATATTAATTCTTGTTGCTTTCTACGATGAAGTCAAAAGTTCAATCAACTGGTCGTTTATTTAGATTTGACTGAACGAAAGATCTATTCCTAACTTGACACTTTAATGCTATATAAACTAATACTTTTTAAAGTTTTTTCTTTATTCAACAAAAATATAATAAATAAGGCAAACTCGAGACCGACCTTATTTGAAGTTCTACTTACGTCAGTTCAATTATTATTTTATACACAATTTTGATTAAAATCGACTAAATTATGCATAGTAGTAATGATGTTTATCAAACCACTTCAGTGATTATTTTTTTGTACTCAGTTTTGTTAACTTCGTAGGTCAAAAAATTCAGTTAAAGAGTTTTTTATTCAAATTCCATAATGCGTGTTCAGGAATGTAACAAACTCGATAAGAACGATTATAATATGATTAAAATAATAATGACCACCCGTTTAATTTTAGGATTATACTCAAAACTTCACAAAAGTTTTCCATTCGCTGTTATTGCTAAGATTTATTGTATAGTTTATGCAATAGTTGTGATGTACTTCTGTAAGTATGAATGGATGGCTGCTGAGCACTATGGAACGTTCATTCTCATTATACACAAAATAGTGAGTTTAAACTTGGTACTATTAGTGGCCCATCTGAGCGACGGAGAAAATTTCTTCAATTACTTGGAAGAATCGGATAAGGTCGATCCTTTGGGACTCGTTAAAATAAAAAAACACAAAGTACTATTTTGTTTTCCTGTGTTCATCGGTGTTCTCGGTTTGGATTTATTTCGATTTGTGATAGCATCGAATTTCTCTGTTAATTACTTTGGAATGATAATTATTGTAACAAATACTTTAATGACATTAACATCACATTTGAGTCATATGACCAGGATCTTGATGTTCGAGATATTGTGGGTTCGTGTGAAGTCTCTTAGAAAAGCAATGGATAACTTTGCAAGCACTACAAATCTTGACAACGAAATACAAGTCAAATTGTTAACCATGAAGTTGGTTGAATATTTGCTAATTTATAGAAGATTATTACAAAGCATCAAGAATATTGGTTACGCACCAAAGTTCTTGGCAAGTATATAAAGACTGGTTCCAACAAAACATATTTATGTTTACTGTTTTATTTTTCAAATATCTTAATGATGCTTTAAATACCATTTTCTGTTTCAGATGCTGATAGCCTTACCGTCTTGCTTTATAGCTTTGCTAAGTACCGTTGACATTGTAAGTGGAAATATAAAATCTCAAATAAGCCCATAATTTTTTTCTTCGTATCTATAAAAAAAAAAATCGATTGTAAAATATTTAATACTTAACAATAATAATGTAGCTTACTTATTTATTTCGATGTTTCGAACAAACGAAAATATGACTTTTAGAATAAAACGAGGTACAAAATATGTGAATAAAATATTATTTGTCTTTACAGTTCAATATTATATTTGTTATTGAAACGTTACTCAATATCGCTCTGCCATGTCTTCCGGCTGTGTTTGGAGAATTATGTAGCGCCGAAGCAGATAAGATAAAATCTAGTTTGATTAGACGATACAGGATTTATAATAGTAAGTTTAATGGTTTAACAGTATTAATTATTCTGAATCATAATGAATTGATTTTATGCAATACTTAAAACTTAATTTAATTTGAATTCTGTTAGCACCTTTGAACAGACTGTGTTTAAATTATGGTGTATATATAATTTCTGTAAATTAAATCGTCTCGAGTCATGTTAAATTCAAATATTTCTTTTAAATATTAAATTATACTTCGAGAATTATTTAGCAGTAATTCAGTTTATCTGTTTTAACGATTCGAAGGCAAGAAAAAGACGCGGTTGCATCACTGGAATTTTAAAATGATTACTTCTTTTATAAATCCTCTATTACACATTTCCTACCAATGGAAATGTTTCTATCCAGTATCCATTCATTTTTATTTTACTGAATCTATATTTTTTTAAACATCTTCAATGTATACATAAAGACTTTCACGTTTTATAGTTTCATATTACATAAGCGTTTACATAAGTTTGTAAGTAAATATATATTATTATAATAATATATTATGTAAATAAAATTTAGGTAGCGGTCGCGGTATCGGCAGGCCTGAGGGTGCAAAAAATCACCGGTTCATGGCAGGCTACCATAAAAAAACGACTAAACATGGCAACGTATAATGAACGCTCGATAAGGCTGGACCATCACCTCGCCGAATTAGAAGTAGAGTTAACTCATATAAACTGGAATATACTGGGGTTATCTGAAGTCCGAAGAGAGGGGGAGGACACGTTAACTCTAGAGTCCAGTAACTTACTCTACTTCCAAGAAGGTGATAACCTCTCCCAGGGTGGTCTCGATTTTCTAGTCAAAAAGGATCTCATTAGCAGCATTGTAGAAATCAGTAGTGTGTCGTACCTTGTCCTAAAAATTTCCGACAGGTACTCCCTGAAGGTCGTACAGGTATATGCGCAAACTTCGGCATACTCTGATGATGTGGTCGAAGCGATGTACGAGGATATCGCAAAGGCCCTCAACAACACCTCGAAGGCCCACTACAATGTTGTTATGGGAGACTTTAATGCTAAAGTGGGAGTACAAGATACCGGTGAATCGAAAGTTGGACCTTACGGCTTGGGCTGCAGAAATCACAGGGGGCAAATGCTGGTAAACTCTCTTCTCGAAGCGCAGGGGCTCTTTTTGATGAATTCTTTCTTTCAAAAGAAGCCCAGAAGAGGTGGACCTGGCGAAGCCCCGATAACGTGACAAGGAACGAGATAGACTTTATCATTTCAAATAAAAGGCACATATTTAGAGATGTCTCAGTGATCAACAGGTTTAATACCGGAAGTGATCACCGCTTGGTTCGAGGCACTCTAGATATCGACTTCAAAGCCGAAAGATCGCGAATGATGAGGTCTACTCTCGGACCTACCATGCTCCAAGCTGTTCAAGGCTCCGAAAAATTCTACAAAGTCAATTTACCGCGTTGGAAACCGTAGCCAGTATTGATGAGAAAAACGACACGCTGGTCAAAATACTGCAAAACCCATCCCGCAAGTGTTCCGCCACGGAAAAGAGACAACGCACCAAAACTCTCTGCTGAGACACTTGAGCTCATGAGGAAACGACAAGAACTACCATCGTTTTTGTCAGATAAGACCTTAAACCGAACAATAAAAACGCTGACGCGACGCGATCTCCGATGCTCCAATACCCGTGCCATCGAGACTGCGATTGAGCAAAATCGGGGATCGAAAGTGTTCGCTCGCAAGCTTGGGAGGCCGCGTCTGACAAAACTTAAAACTGAAAATGGTGGGGTCATTACCTCTAGGCCTGAGATTGTCGGAGAATTAGAGAGGTTTTATGGGCAGTTCTTCTCTTCAAGATCGAATAAACCTGTGGGAATAATACTAATTGTATTGATGACCAGCGCGCCCCTCTTACGTGCAATTACTCTGAGGAAACTTCCTTTCGTTGACCAAGGCGAGTTTAGGGCGGCTTTAGAACAGCTTAAAAACAATTAACCTCCGGGAGATGACGGAATCACAAAAGAGTTGCTTAAGGCAAGCGCGACTCCGGTCCTGAAAGAGCTAGCAAGCCTCTTTAATTCCGTCATCCAACATGGCAGGACCCCGGAAGCTTGGAGCGGGAGTGAGGTGGTACTGTTTTTCAAGAAAGGTGATAAAACCCTCTTCAAAAACTACAGACCGATCTCCCTCCTGAGTCACGTGTATAAGCTGTTCTCAAGAGTCGTCACGAACCGTCTCGCCAGACGACTTGACGAGTTCCAGCCCCCAGAGCAAGCCGGCTTTAGATCAGGCTGCAACACCGTGGACCACATCCATACTGTTCGGCAGATTGTGCAGAATACCGAAGAATACAATCAGTAGCTGTGTATGGCATTTGTAGATTACGTGAAAGCCTTTGATTTCATCAAAACCTGGGCAGTTCTCGACTCATTGCAGAGATGTTATATCGATTGGAGATATATTGAGGTACTGAGATGTCTGTACAATGCCGCTACAATGACTGTCCACATCCAGGACTGTAAGACGAAGGCAATCCAACTGCGCAAAGACGTATTTAAGACGCTGGATTGGACTGGGTACATCTCACACCTTCCATTTGCCGATGATATCGTCAATATAGCAGAGTCGTTGGGACAACTTAACGAAATGCTACGTAGCCTAAGCGAGACTTCCCGGCATGTCGGTCTCGGTATGAACTTGGACAAGACCAAGGTCATGCTCAATAGGCATGACGTGCCGGGACTGATATTCCTACCTAGGACAGGTTATACAAGTCGGTAGGAACAACTTTGAGAAGAAAGCCGATTGAAGAATTCGCTTGGGATTGGCTGCATTTGGCAACCTTCGTCTAGTCCTCAAGTCGTCTATACCGCAATGTTTGAAGACTAAAGTCTTCAACCAATGCTTCTTACCTGCCATGACATACGGTGCCGAAACGTGGACACTAACTGCGGGACTAGTCCACAAATTCAAAGTCGCTCAGCGTGCTATGGAGCGAGGATGCTTAGAGTATCTTTGAAGAATAAGATCAGAAATGAGATTATCCGAAAAGAACTGGAGTCACCGACATAGCTTGCAAAATTAGCAGGCTGAAGTGGCATTGCCCTGGTCACGTATGTCGTAGGACAGATGGCCGTTGGAGCAGACGAGTCCTAGAGTGGAGATCGCGCATCGGCAAACGCAGCATAGGGCGCCCTGCAGCCAGTTGGACCGATGACGTTAAGAAGGTGGCGGGCACCGACTGGATGCGAAAGGCGGAGGACAGGGAGCTTTGGCGCACTTTAGGAGAGCACTCTATTCAGCAGTGGATAATGATTTTCTATTGATGATGATGAATAAAATTTTGTATTGGTTTGAACTTTGCTAATTGTTAACTGTTTCTTAATAATTTAATTTTGTCAAGAATTATTTGTCTATCTTAGTGTACTAGGTTTTCTCTTAATATTAGTTTAACAAGTGTTAAAAGCAAAACTCAAGTAAATGGTAATCGAACAGATAATGTATTCATTATTTTCAGATGACGCGTTACGAAACAAAATTTCAGATGGAATCAAATTTCTTGAAATCAGTCCGATGAAGTTCACCGTCTGGCGCATCTTCCCCGTCAACTTCTCGTTACTGCTATCTCTCATCAGTATCTATACCACCTACACGATTGTGTTATTGCAATTTAATCAATTAAAAATTTGAATGAACATAAAAAGTGTGTCTCCTGTCATGTAACTTTCAAATTCATTTAAATAAAATGCTTTATGTAAAAAATATATATTAAATAAAATATTCTAATATATTATAAACATTTTCATCAAAACGTGAATATGTATTTTTTTTTCTTAACAAATCTTGGTTACTTTCAATATACTATATGTTATAAAACATATTTCATATTAAGAGGAGTTTTTAAATAATTAAATAGTTTTCAAATAATTGTCACTTTTCAATTTTATTATTTGCACATACATTTAAAGTTTATAATATTCAAAACCATTTACCTACAAGTCATTATATTCTATACAAGATTACAGAAATTACAAAGAAACGTGACGTTATTATTTATTAATTTCATGCAACATATATCGATTTAATTTAATAATTACAACATAAGGGTGAGTGAGCCAGTGTAATTACATGCACAATGGACATAACATCTTAGTTCCCAAGGTTGGTGGCCCATTGGCGATGTAAGCGGTGGTTAACATTTCTTACAATGCCAATGTATAACCTATTCCTAATACTTAACCTATTCTATAAAAACTTAAAAGAAATAAGTGTTATTTCTAAGAATTTCGCAAATTGCTATTTCGTAACGCCAACCGCACTCTCGTACTTTGAATCGTAATCTGAGGATTTTTATTTAACATTAAATTGATTCAATGATATGGCACAATAATAATACTCTCAATAGTAATAATAAGACTCCTCTCTTTATTTCTACCTCATCAGTCTCCTCATCGTCAACTCATACAGTAGCCTTCTGGTTCCAATAGATACTCTGGATAATACGGACATCTTTGTCATCTAAGCCGATATCGTGTAATATTGCAATTAGAAGGTCGTGTAGTACTCTGTCAAAGGCTTTTTCGTAATCGATGAAACAAAGGAAAACGTCTTGTAGCATGTCTCTGCATTTTTGTACGAGAACCTGCATTGCAAAAAGAGCCTCTCTCGTGCCCACTCCTGTTCGAAAGCCAAACTGACTATCTGCGAGTTGTTCGTCGCATTTAGCTCTTATTCACTCGTGGATGACATTTAGAAATAGTTTCAATACTTGGCTCATGAGGCTAATCGTTCGAAACTCTTCGCACCTTCTTGCATTGGTCTTCTTAGGAAGTGTAATAAAAGTTGAGGTTAGCTAATCTTTGGATAATTGGCCAGAGTCGTATACCAAATTAAAGAATTTAACCAAGAAGTCAATATTTTCGTCTTCAATAAGTTTGAGTACCTCTACGTGAACATTATCCAGCCCGGTTGATTTTCCCGTTTTAGCTTTTTTAAGAGCGTTTGTGACTTCATTTTTCAGGACATGAATATCCCTCATTTGTATCACAATTTACCGCTATGCTTAGAAAATTATCGGCAAATATTGATGAAATGTATTGTTCCCATAGGTGTTTTTTTCCTAAAATATCTAATATGGGAATATTATTTTCGTCCGTAAGTTGGTGAGTGGTCTTTTTGTGCCACAGTGTACCAAAGATTTTATTTCCTTATGCAGGTTAAATACATCATGTTTAGCATAAAGGTCCTTCACAAAATCACACTTGCACTGATACCAAGTATCTCTAGCATAACGAACTTCACGCCGAATTTGCTTATCAATCTCAGTATACTTGCTATTGTCAGAATTCTTGTAGATTCTCCTTTCTTCGATAAGATTATATATTATTTCTGTCATCCAACTCTGTTTAGGAATCCAATCTCTTTTCAAGTGTGTCTTATTGATGTTTAATATTTTGTTCTTCATTGAATACCACTCTTCCTCCATCGTACGCATTATCCCAGGTTTCTCATCTGCTGCCCCCTCGTTTATTTTTTTCGCCACTTTATCTTGGATGTTAAGCTCTTTATGTTTCCTCTCGTCTATTGCGTGGTACTATGTTCTTTTCTAGTTGATTGAGTCTACATGATACTGTCGCTACAATTGGATTATGGTCAGATATTATATCAGCCCCACGATAGGTCTTAGCACTTTTGACACAATTACAATAGCGATTATTGATCAGAATGTAATATATGTGATTTCTTATAATTTGCTGAAAGGTATGCTTAGGTGGCGTCCATGTATACAACCTCCTTGGTGATAATTGAAAATAAGTTAAACACTTATACGTGATACGTGATGATTACGCGTTATACGTGATACGTGATAGCAAAATCACTCTCTTGGCAGGATTGTACAAGAGCACCTCCTCTCTCATTCTTTTTCCCGAGTCCGAACTTTCGGGCTACTCTTGACACTTCTCCTTTCCCTACTTTAGCATTAAAATCGCCAATCACTAGATTTATTTCGATAAAAGTTTCGAACTTCTTGATCTGGGTCAGACTGTAGTGGGACCATACACTTGAAGAATGTTAATATTTCTTGGCTTATCTTCTATTTCATGGAACATGGTTCGGTTTGATTTTGGTTAACAGGTGTATTAATGCATTTTGTGTTTATGATTACTCCCACTCCATACTTGTTGGAGCTATCCTCAGAATCAGAGTAATACATGGTGTAGTTATTATCTATTTGATATTTTACCTATCCTCAGTCTATCCTATCCTTAGTCCAATGATGTTAATATTCATTCGTTACATTTCTTTGCAGACATTGTAGATTTTTTCAGGACTCTTCAAACTTCTGGAACGTCAGAAATGAAGATGATGATGATGAAGAGTCCTGAAACGTTCCTAACTTCATTTGTTGTTTTTTCCACCTGGGGATTCTTAGCACCCCTGTCCCATCTAAGGGACGCCAGTACTCCAGAAGCTGACGATAACTAGGGAATAATAGTGCAGTGGTTTCCTCTTGCCTTCTGCACCAGACATTTTAGAGGTTACTTGTACCTCAAGGTCGCTGCTTCTCTTTTCAAATCACTGTGTTGGATGCGTATGGTTATACCGCCAGGGCCTCATCTGTTATCTAGCAG
This sequence comes from Nymphalis urticae, assembly GCA_905147175.2. Taxonomy (NCBI): domain Eukaryota; kingdom Metazoa; phylum Arthropoda; class Insecta; order Lepidoptera; family Nymphalidae; genus Nymphalis; species Nymphalis urticae. The sequence goes on along the minus strand of LR990000.1, from coordinate 9,503,960 downwards.
ATAATAATGATTGGCAATTAGTACGATTGTAGCAGCATCGTGACATCAGTGACCGGATTACTTTACAGTATCACGTAATAAGGGCAGATCATTAACCACCAGTTTATTTTCTTAATTAGTTCTATTAATTGGTAAAGAGCATTGATTTCTACTTTACTTATACGCAAGCGAAACCGCGGAAAAGTTCATAATATTAGTATGACTTAATGTTATAATTAAATTACAAAAAAATCCTTGTAATCCAATAATACTCTTATCGTTAGTGATTATTTGATGATTATGAAGATTATTAAGACTTAGCTGGCCGCTCTGAATTTACCGGGTTAAATAAGGATTTTAGCCCGTGTATTTTTTAATCAATAAGGTCTAAATATTAGCCAATTGATCAAATTGCCGTCCTATTCCTCTTTCATAATGCGAGTTAGGCAATAGAGAGTGCACCTGTGTTTGCGCACACACTTGTGCACTTAAATATGTCCTGCACAGTTGGCTAATCTCTCTTGAGCTCCGGAAGACATTATTATTAAAGTTCTAAGGGTATATACTAATAAATACGCATAAAGCCCACGCCCTGTGTATTTTTTTATGCACTTATTGATTATTAAGATCTGTTTATGGCTTCTACGTGCGAGTGGTTATAGCGCATTTACTCGCATTATACATTTGACACACACGCCGCGGCATTTTTCTTACTTTTAGCGTTATTATACCTGTTCTAACTTCTACACTAAAGGTCCGATTCGAATAATTAATGTATGCAGCTTTATTATTAAGCCATTTTATTGCATTAGGATTAATATCATGATGACGAATGTCATCATCTCTCAATTCTACCTGTGTTGTTATTGACTAATTAGAACAAGAAACAGTTATTGTGATTTGACTCAGTGGTTAGACTATAATGAGTACTATAAACATGCTATACATTATTTTAGGCCGGATAAATGTTATCAGATATTAGGTAACCCAGCCAAGTACATTAAGAGCCTTCACATAAATATTAGGAGCATAAATAAAAACTTTGATCAATTTGTTGCCTTTTTAAACATGCTTAAGTTTGATACGGACATACTTATTTTAAGTGAGTGTTGGCTAAAAAGTGCATCTCAAATACCACAACTCGATGGCTACAACTCCTATCACACCGTAAATAATAAACTACAAAATGATGGGATAGTGATTTATGTAAGCGCGAATTGAAGGTCTCGGTGTGGGAACCTCGTTTTACAGATGGTAGCTGTCTGATCTGCACTGTTGAAAATAAAATTGCATTTATTTGCATCTATCGTTCTCCATCTTATTATAATATAGATAATTTCATTAATAGTTTAACCAGCATAACTTCCCGTTTAAGTATGTTTTGTAACATTGCCATGATAGGCGATATAAACATAGACATAAAAGACCAAAGTGTAGACAGACGCGTACATTACTACCTCAATTCTACAGTGGGCATAGGCTTGTTACCGGCATACACATATCCTAAAAGATACAATAATTGTCTTGATCATATTCTTTTAAAAACGAACTTGGCTTCCAAAGCCTTTGTCATTGACTGTCCGATAACGGATCATTTTCCTATTATGGTATGCGTTGACTAGGTCCACTCACGTACTTCTATTTACACACCAAGTACAATTAAAGCAGACTATGATGCTATTAAGCTAACTCTTGACAACACAGATTATTCCCCAGTTATGTGCTCTATAGATGCAAATGAGGCGACCTATCAATTAACTTCGTTAATTAATAACGCGATAAGCACTCACACAAAAATGACTATCACACCGCATAAAAGAATTATTCTAAAGCCATGGATCACTCCAGGTTTGCTACGGTGTATTCGTAACAGAGACAATATGCATAGGAAATTACGGAAAGACGCTGAAAATTACATTCTCATGGTAATTTATAAAAGATACCGTAATTTTCTTAATAATCTCCTGCATAAATTAAAACGTGAATACCAAAAGAATGAGTTTATAAAGACAAAAAATGACAAAAAGGCTATGTGGCATATTCTCAAAAAAGTTACTAACACTATTCAACAAGTAGAACCTCCCCGTGCACTCCTCAACATTAAAGACAATCCCAAAATGGCAGTTAACTCAATAAACGAATACTTTGTGAAAGTGGCCAAGGATTTGGCAGCTAAGATAACTCCTCCTACTTCGGCTCACTCTATGTCCACAATTGCCCAAGCAAACTCCTTTGTACTCCCTGAAGTAGATCATGACGAAGTTGAGCGTATAATAAGAGGCCTACGAGATAATTGTGCTCCTGGATGAGATAGAATTCCTCCGTCTCTAATAAAAGCTTGTAAAAATGTTTTAATACCTCCAATTACTCATGTGTGTAACCTATCGATTTCCACCGGCGTCTTTCCAAGAGTCACTACCAATATTGTCGGAGGTCCTGGAGAGAATACTTAATAATTCGCTAGTCAAATTCTTAAATAAATATAAAATTATTGCCAAAAACCAATATGGATTTAGAACGAGTATCTCAACTGAAGATGCAATCGTGAACCTTACTAGTACCACATTTGTTGCCACTATCGAGAATATCTACATATTCTTGATAGTGGCAACATATGTTTCGGAATTTTTCTTGACCTCTCCAAGGCCTTCGACACTGTATCAATCCCGAATCTGGTACATAAGTTGGAACACCACGGCATTCGGGGTAGGGAACTAAAAATATTTCAAAGCTACCTTTTGGATCGTCAACAGTGTGTTAAAATTGACTCCTACACCAGTGACTTTTTACCAGTTTGCTACGGTGTTCCACAAGGCAGCATACTAGGGCCTACACTTTTCCAGTTGTATATAAATGACCTATGCCAACTTAATATTCCAAACTGTAGTATCTTTGCATATGCCGATGATACCGCTCTTCTGGTATATGGCAGTAACTGGAAGAGTGCCAAACAGCACGTTCACTATAGTGTCTCGCTGGCTCTCAACCAACTTACTAACTGTCAATACAAAAAAAACCACAAATCCTTCCCTTTTCCAGAACATCAGCTTCTTCGGTTTCTCCAGAATATTCTAATATTATTGCTCATACCTGTCCCGCCCCATCCCCTACCTGTGGTTGTATACCCCTAAGCACTGTTTCACTGTTCCAATATTTAATTTATGAAATTAATTTATGATTTAATAAAAAGGGTTAGAAAATTAACTTAAATATTTAAGACCATAAGACACCTGACCGACCGAGCAGAAAACCTTTTGGAATTAATAATAGTAACAAGACATACACACACGCACACACACAGACTCACACACATACACACATATACATACAAAAATACGCGTAATAATATATTATTATTAATTGTTTTATATTCCGTCTTGTTTTTCGCTTATTGCGTCATCGGCTACCAACGACTAATGATCACTTAGATTAAAAATATACTTACTTATTATGAAACTATAATCAGCGTTTTAGAAACTAGACGTGTCAAGTATTTTAAATAAAGATGAAACTTTTTTAAGAATGTGCAAAATTATCATTTCATGTAATTAGTGTGCAAAGCACCATGATGATATATGTGTTTAGGTAAATGTATGATATTAAGTCAGTTACAAAGATTTAAACTTACTCAAGATAGTGTGATAGATATATTTTTTTTTTATATTTGCCGGGCAAATGACTCTACTCCACCTGATGTTAAGTGGTAGTAGAGTCCAATTGCGACGACGGCCTGTACAGACGGAAAGAAGATTCTGCACTAGCCGCCCTCGCCTTGCCGGCCCGCAAGATGCCTCTTCACAGCTCGTTTAAAGGTACCCGGGTTGTAAGAGGAGAAGAACACGTGAGCTGGTAAGGAATTCCATTTTTTGGAAGTGCGACAAAGAAAGGAGTCGCCATATTTCTTTGTGCGCGATGGAATTGATGTCACAGTTAGTCGGTGACATCGCGAACCAGCACGCGTAGACTTGTGAAGTAAGGGGGTAGCAGGAATTAGGGAGAATAATTCCTCGGAGCACTCGCCGTGATAAAGTCGATAGATAGCGCTCAGCGCTGCTATCTCTCGACGCAATTGTAAAGGCTCGAGGGTGTTTGTCACCTTTACGTCGCCAATAATGCGGACCGCGCGTCGCTGCAACCGATCCAAGGCCTCAAGTAGGTACTTAGCGAAGCCATCCCAAAGGTGCGAGCAATATTCAACACAGGACCGTACCTGTGTTTTGTACAACAGGCACAGTTGTTGTGGCGTGAAAAAACGTCGCACCTTGTTCAGAACTCCGAGTTGCCGTGAAGCTGTTTTTGTAACAGCCTCGATGTAATCCCTTGGACTAAGGTCGCAGCGAACGTCCATCCCCAGCATGGCGATTCTGGTTTGTATCACCAGCGGAGTGCCACAGAGGGACGGAAGAGGGGAAAATGGTGACTTTTTCACTGTGAGAGCGCATACCTGTTTTTTCTTGGCATTAAACTCAACAAGATTATCTGAGCCCCATTTGGCGATAAGCTCTAACGTCCTATTGAGTTCAATGACAAGATCCTCCCGCCTCTCTTAATTTCCGCTCGCCCAGCCACTGCGCGTCCGTGGTATCCACCATGCACTGTATTATCGTCTGCATAGCAATGAATGTTCCCGAGAGAGAGCATATCATTGATATGCAAAAGAAAGAGAGTGGGAGATAGCACAAATCCCTGGGGGACCCCAGCATTCACTACATAGAATTGTGAAGCGCAACCATCAACTACAACACGAAGGCTGCGCTTGTGTAGGAAGCTGGTAAACCAGGTGTAAAGCTGAGCAGGCAGACCATATGCCGGCAGTTGGAGAGAAGACTTCTGTGCCAGACTCTGTCGAAAGCCTTGGAGATATCGAGGCTGACCGCCAACGATTCCCCATGCTTGTCGATAGCTTCACCCCAGAGGTGTGTTACGTACGCTAGAAGATCACCTGAAAACCGTTTTGGTTGAAATCCGTACTGACGATCATTAATTAAACAGTGATCTTCTCGATAATGGATCAGTTGGTTGTTTAGAATCCGTTCCATCACCTTACAAAGTACTGAGGTGATTGAGCTATTGGCCGATAATTTGCCGGGTCAGACCGATCTTCTTTTTTGGGAACCGCTTGCACATTAGGTCTTCTCCAAGCCTCCGGCACACGTTCCGAAGAAAGAGAAAGTTGGAACAGGCGCGTTAACACGGGAGACAGCTCCGCCGCGCACTTCTTCAGCACTATGGCTGGTATTTCATCGGGACCGCTAGCTTTCCGTACATCAAGTGATTGCAGCTCCGCACGCACATCATGTTGCCTGATTTTGATGTCAGGCATCGTGTGGCCACATGAAGTTATTACTGGTGGCAGCGCACTACAATCATCGATGACGGAGTTATCGGCAAAGAGCTTAGCCAGGAGATCAGCTTTCTCTTGCGGACTGTGAGCTAGCGATCCGTCCGGATTTCTGAGCGGTGGCAGCGAAGGTTGGCAGAAATTGTTTTGCACAGACTTGGTCAGACGCCAGAAGCTATGGGAGCCCCTAGGATGTGAAATAAGGTCATGACCAATCTGTACAATGCGCTGTGCATCCGCTCTCGTGTAAGCCCTCCTATAGGACTTGGAGTTTTTATTGTACATTGCTTTCAGTGAATCAATGTTAGATGCCCCGCTAATGCAGCCATTGATCCACTCGCGATATGCCGCCTGCTTAGATAATACAGCGTCGGCACATTAGCGAGTAAACCAACGGTTACGCGCACCCCTACTGACGAGATCTGAGCTAGTAATGTAGTATTCCATTCCCAACATGATCTCGCCAGCAACAGTAGCGGCACTAGCTGTCGGGTCATTCCCACTGAAGCAACGTTCCTTCCAAGGAACTGACGCATAGTAATCGCGCATACCGTCCCAATCTGCCGACTTATAGTGCCAAACGCGACGTTTGCATTCCGCTGGTGGCGGCAGCTTGGCCTGTGTCACTTTGGTAGATATGAGGCTGTGATCCGAAGAACCAAGTGGAGCTTGAACCACAACCTGATATTCCACCGGGTGAGAAGTCAGCAGAAGGTCCAGTAGAGAAGGCGCTTACCCATCAATGTCTGGGATCCTGGTGGGCTGATCAACCAGTTGGGTCAAGTCATGTGTGAGAGCAAAAGCATGAGAAGTCCTTCCAGCATGGTCAGTTTTGAGGGATTTCAACCATGATTCATGGTATTTATTTATTTAAGATTCACCAGTGGTTAATACATCAACACGTACCTTTTACAATTTTAATACAACTTAAAACTAAATGCATTACCTATTAAGGTGAATACCACTTACAAAGATAAAGTTGGAGATGACAAACTTACAAATAATTAATTGTTAGTAAATCAAGGTTAAAAATGACAAGAATTAACAATAATAGTAAAATAATAAAATACAAATATAAATAAAATAAATTAGTTAGCTGACAATTTTGACAATATTTTTATGTGAAACTTGTTTGATGAGTCTCCAAAAGGGTCTAAAACAGCAGATGGTGAGCATTAAAATCCCCCAAAAACACCAATTCCGCGTTAGGAAACTGCTCTTGATCAGCATCTACCACCCGACTAAGATGGTCAAATAATCGGCTTGTCTCCAAGTCACCATTGTGGGATCTGTAGAGGCACACGTAGACCCGACTCTGACGAACCAGATCCACACCTACCACCAACATGGAGAAGGAGGGGTCCTCCAAGCAGCGCAGTTGGTGACAGCAAACATCCGTCCTGACGAACAAGCATACTCCGGCTTTCGCTTTGAAGGATTCTTCAAGCGTGTAGCCGGGATAATTAAGGTAGCTGGTATCGGCAGGATGGAGTATTTGTGTCTCCGTGAGAAACAAGATATATACAACAACAATGTATATACAAATGATACACGTAATCGGGGCATAAAGAAACTTTGCATGCATTGTCGAGCGGTGTGAAGCGTCAATGAGCAACACCTCTTGAAATGAGCAGCATAGACGCTAGTGGACCGCTAACTTTACAACACACAGATTCATCAGATATAGCTCTGAAAATATATAACTATTAACTCAATTGATGATATTACTCTTTATACTTTTATGTGTGTTCAATATCTCAGTTAAATAAAATATCTTTGAATATGTTTGATACTTAAATTATTCTTAATGGCGTTATTGATATATACATTAATTTATTGGTGGGCGTTTAATAGTTAAATAAATACAAATCGTATGAAATGAAGGGCTACCTACGTCATCTACTTTATATTACGTAATTAAGAGGTATCAAACCGTAAGTAAATTCATTAGTATTCTAGGGCAGTCTTAGGACTTTCTTTGTGTTTATGTTATACAGGTAATAAGTTGTTTTGTTCCCAGGTTGTGCTTTTTACACACCTATAAAAAATTTTTTTTATTTAGATTCGTTAAGTATAAAATAAATATTAATATTTTATAACTCAAACTTAAAAATAAAACAGCTAATAATTCTGTTTATTTACGTTTATTGTCCTTTTATTCCATTTGGGTGTTTATAAAAAAGATTTAATTTACTAACAATTTTTTATGCATTCTCGAAAATCCAACTGGTATAAGACGGTACGTTAACAAAGACTCCAGGATATTTCGGGTGGGCGCATTCATGCCCCCAAGAGGTGACTCCAATTACAACTCCTTGGTGAAGAAGAGGTCCTCCTGAGTCTCCATTGCAAGCATCCTTGCCACCAACACCTAATATTCCAGCGCATACCATTCCGGATGTTACATTAGGAACCTGATGTTCGCCTAGCAAAGACTGCAGTTCAGCGTAATTTTCTCTGCAGATGTCGTGGTTGACTTTTTGTATGTCAACTTTTTGAAGGATTTCTGACGATTCACCCTTAAACTGTAAAAGAAGCATGGTATGTTTAATTAATTATAGGATCCATTTTATTTCAAGAACTGACTGATCTGCAAACAATTTAATGAGTATCATATTTCTTTATCATATCTTAACATACATATTGCAAAAGAAAACTGACGTAGAAAACTGCAAAAAGAAACCCAAAACAACGATATAATGATCCAAAATTCGTCATTCATAATTCGTGTTTTGTTGAATAATCATACACCCCGTGGTCAATGTCAATGTGTGAGATGATTTAGCTTGGTCTGTGATCGATAGAGACAATTTACCATTGGGCTAACATGTTAAAACATATATATCTAGTTCGTTAACATACTTCAAGTAAGCCCCATCCGGCAGCGGTGACGGTTGTATTATCTGGGACCAAGTAGTTGGGTCCAGCGATAGGGGCAAGTGCAACGCGGCTGGAGAGTGTGGCGGGAGCGGCGAGTTTCAGTATTGCAATGTCGTGATATGCTTTACGAAACGCGTATCCAGGATGCTTAATCCAATTTTGAACTCTAAGAAAGTCACCTCCAAAATATGAGAATGACGAGCCAAGTCGCACTCGTACATGTCTGTTATCTATAACGTTGTTACTGTGAAAAAAAGTTTCAATTAAATCTCATAACATATTGTCACCCCACTGAAATTAACTAAGGGCTTGTTTGCACTACTAATTCTATACTCTATATCACATCATAATATACTTGCATACTACTTATGACTTGCAGTGATTATTTAAGATTTTATTCATATCAACGTAGAAAAGAGAACCTATCCGGTCTCATCAGTGACAATCGCTGACGAAGGTATGAAATAGGGCACTTCTTGTTGTTTTTACTAAAATGTCTAAACGAGAGTCATTTATTATTTCTTTTCATTAGCAGCAAAAAAAAAAATCTTATTAAAACATTCAGAATCTCTAAGCTATAATGATTTAAGATGCTTTGTCTTGTAACGTTTTGAACGTGTCTGTACATGATGTTTTGTCTTTTTCCACTGTGATTTCCACATTTGATTTTAGCCTCACATAACCCTTCACACTAAAATCAAATGATATGCAATCTACATACCTGCCTGCTAAACAAACATTCAATGCTAGCACGTCGTGTAAGCAGCTACTGTGTTATCTACTGACATATATATTACAAAATGTTCAGATACAAATGTGATTACCGGTGAACTGAAACTGCAGCATATCTAAGAAAATAAAAATGTTGCTTTTCGACTTACAAGACACAGTGGGCTGCCGTAAGAACGGATCTGGTTGTGATTAGAGTTCCTCCGCAGAACGGTATAAAACGAACTTGAATGTATTCTTTAACAGATACTAACAAGACTGCCATAAAGGGGTAATCTTCTATGTTAGCATTAGATCCTCCAACAATACGCAGAGCGAGTGCGTTTGGTGCCGGTCCTTCAACAATACGCGGAGCGAGTGCGCTTGGTGCCGCTGTAAAAATTAAAAAATGAGTTGATGGTATAAATCTTATAATAGTACATATTTTTAATCATTCTGAAATCATCATTTCAAGATAAAAGATAAAATAATATCAATGAGTGATAGAGCTTGGTGCAAGCCCGTCTCGGTACCACCAACTGATCAAATATGTAACCGCACAACAACAATACAATTCTTGTATTCCGGTTTGAAGGCTGAGTGTGTCACTGTAAGTTTCCTGCAGTTGAATAGTTGTAAGGGTGGAACATTATAGTTTCCAAGCTATAGCCAAGTTAATACTAAAACAACATTAAGCAACTATCCAGATATAACACATGTATCCTTATATAAATAACTCATTATTCTAATTCATTCTCACATCGCATTTACTACAAATAATTCTATAAACAATTATAAAACACGTCGAGCTCGTCACTTCAAAGTACCTAATGTAAGAACGAATTAAAGAGAGAATAATTTAACATTTAGAGGATCGCAATTATAAAATAAACTGCCGAAATATGTAAAAAAAAAACAAGTTCTCTCAACAGTTTTAAAAATAAATTATTAACTTGTATTTATAACAACGAAACACTGTATTAAGCACTCTTTTAACTTGGACCAGCCCTTACAACAACGAACTACCCTGCTTTTTATATAATTAATAACCGATACATAAACTTACTTTTTTTAAATTTGTTTTAACAACTTTATTATTTTTAAGTATTTATTATTGAACAGAAAATTGTTTATATATCAATTTCACATTTAACTTGTAAAGATGTGTCCATGTACAAGTTTTAATTTTATATTTTGCTCATGCTTCGTTTTGTTTTTTTCGCATTTCTTCTGTTACAAGTAATAGTAGTTAGCATGTAGTATTTTCTTTTAAATTATTTTAATTAATTATTTATTAAAATTAAATATTATGTACTCACAAATCGTGGCGCCAACGAGAGCCAGTAGTGTTATTACGAACATTGTTTAATTTCAAAGTGTTTTTTTCATTTCTAGCGACGTTTTATATTGTTAACAATCTTCGTTTGTGATTCATTTATCGATTATCCTCAAGCGATAAAAGTATTATTAAATGAATTGAAAATTGAAAAATGAACAACTACGTAACTACGTACTGAACTTAAGAATTAGCCTTTCAGTAACCGTTATTTCACTCAATGAGCGTTTATCGTTATAAGAGCCTAGCATCGATAATATTTAAACTATTTTTTAAAATATTCAGGTGATTAAGAATAATCGTTAAAAGTAACAATTTATTTTGCTATGCGAAATAATTTGCATTATATAATCCTATGGAAGGCTAAAATATTTCTTTTTTAACACAGTAAGAACGTCAAAACATATTTTACATAGCTACAAAATCCATACATCATATTATTCATTTTGACTCATATTCTATTAGAATAATAAGCCTTATATGTGTCCAAAATGCTTATGGATAGTATCAGCAATCGATAATATTTAACAGATTCGGTCAGTCTTATCTAAGCCGAACTGATCAATGACGTCATCTTTTTTTAAATGCCTACATCGATATAGACAACAGTTTATATGCTCTGTCGTTTTTTAATTTAAAATTTATGTGACAATACTTGTATCGTCATTTTATATGAATATGAATGTAACATTTATTTAATGAAATAGCAACAATTATGAATATTATTAAATCATTTAAAATGTCTAATTTGGTGCTGATTTAGAGTGCTTTACAACCTTCTTACCGTGACAGTAAATCAATGTAAGATATCCTGCGATACATGCAATACCTAAACGTGCTAAAACAACAGATAAACAAAACAATGTAAATAAAATAAGGGACTTTATGGTTTAACACCAATACCGTTAAATATTTGGTCCTTACATATGAAATGAGCGTTTTGTCGTACTGACCACTTTGATCTGAAATATCTCCTCTTTCTGATCTGAAATACCCCACAATGGAACACATGAAATATCAGTATATTTACGAGTACGAGTTCTTCCGTAGCACCAGTGCTGCAGAAACAGCTCAAAGGATTAAAGATTTCTACGGCGATGGTGTCGCAAAAGAAAACATGGTAAGTTTTTGGTTTAAACGTTTTCGTTCTGGAAATTTCGACCTTCAGAACCAACCCCATGGACGGCCGGAGTCCAAAGTGGAAAATGAAGAATTAAAGGCTATTGTGAAAGCGGATCCATCACAAAGCACTTCAGAGATAGCTGCTGGCTTCGGGGTAAGTGATAAAACTGTATTAATCAACTTGAAGCGAAACGGGAATGTAAAAAAACTTGAACGATGGGCACCTCAAGAATTGAGTGAATCAAACTTGCAAACACGCGTCGACTGCTGTGTTACTTTGCTCAAACGACACAATAATAAAGGGATTTTAAATCGAATCATTACTTGTGATGAAAATTGGATACTTTACGATAATCAGAAGCGCTCGTCGCAATGGCTGGACCCTGGAGACCCAGCCAAATCCTGCCCTAATCGAAAATTGACTCAGAAAAGGTTACTTGTGCGTTTTTGGTGGACTAGCGCCGGTGTCGTTCACTACAGCTTTCTAAAATCTGGCCAAACGATTACGGCAGATTTCTATTGTCAGCAACTGCAAACCATGAAGTAAGAACTATCTGCTAAGCAACTGAGATTGGTCTAGGCCACTGCTGCTTCACGACAACGCAAGACCACATACTGCACAACAAACAACCACTATGATGACCTACAATTGGAATATCTGCGACATCCACGTACTCCCCGGACCTTGCTCCAACAGATTACCATTTTCTAAAGTAAACGTCATTAGCGTTCCAACAAGTAATGTTACTCTGTAGGCAAATAGAATTACGAAATTATATTTTATTATTAATGTATATAAAGCTTGGTATCCTCTCCAAGGTGAGACGTTACTTTACTCCAGAACAACTGCTCAGCTTATACAAAGCTCAAGTGAGGTCTTGTATGGAGTACTGTACTGTTAGTAGTACTGTACTGTGAGTACTGCTCTCACCTTTGGGACGGCTTTGCCAAACACCACCTTCGGACTCTAGAGTTGATTGAAAAGCGTGAAAGGAGGCTGATAAGAGTCGACACATTGGTCGAGTCTAGACTCCAAAGTCTCGAACATCGACGTGTGGTTGCATCGCTTTCAGTCTTCTATCGGATACATTTCGAAGAATGTGCGCAGGAATTACAAGATCTAATTCCGTCCGCCCCCTTTTACTATCGAACGGGCAGGCAAATGCGACCAAAGCGCCATAGGTACACAGTGGAACTTCCCCGCCTACGTACGAAGCGCTTTGAATCCACATTTTTTATTCGCACTGCGAAACTGTGGAAAGCTTTGCCTGAGTCCATATTTCCTTATAGTTACAATGTAGGTGTGTTCAAATCCAGGGTAAACAGGTTCCTTCGCTCCATCTTAGACCGTGACTATACTTAAGATCAGGCAAGTCAACGGTCAAGCGCTTGCCTACTAGCTGTAATATATATATATATATATATTACAGCTAGTAGGCAAGCGCCATATATATTTTTTCAGCCTTTCGCCGTCCACTGCTGGACGAAAGCCTTCCCAATAGAACGCCAACCATCCCGATCTTGGGCAGTCCGCATCCATCCCGTACCTGCCACCTTTTTTAAATTGTCGGTCCATCTTTATACAGGGCGTCCTACACTACGTTTGCCTAAGCGTTGTCTCCACTCTGACACGTGTCGGCTCCATCGGCCATCAATGCGCCTGGAGACATGACCAGCCCACTTCCACTTCAGCGAACTAATTCTACGCGCGATGTATGTGACTTTAGTTCTCTGGCGAATGTCCTCATTTTGGATTTTATCGCCCAAAGAAACTAAATAATAATAATAATAATAATAATAAAATATTTATTTCGACCAAACAGGCATCATAAATACAATATTTATAATAAATAGTAAACAGACAAAAATTACAGTACTAATATTTTACATATTATAAATTAGATCAATTCGAATTAAAATTATAATACCGAATTAAACTTAAATTATTAAAATCAAATTTAATTAATTAAATCGAAATAAAATTTGAATTAAATTCAATCAATTCAATCATTCAAAAGAAATCACATTAAATTATATTAAATTAGACTAAATCAAATTACATAAAATAAAATTAGATAAAATCACATTAAATTAATTTAAATTACATTAAATTAAATTCCATTATGTAATTGTTGTCAATTTACACATTAATATTCATTATTAGTCAGTACATGAATCATATTGCAATGATTCAAGTACTGACAGTCAAATCTGCATGCGAACATTTTTAGGATGGTGTTGGAGCTCTCCCGCAAAAGAGATGTACATCGCTTACGCATGGTTGCATAAAAACTCTGAATTGTTTCTGCGTATATGTTACCCACAGGCTGCACGTGTAAAAGTTTGTACAAAATGCTTTAAATAAGGTGATTTTGACAGAAGCGGAGCATCGTGCAAACCTGCGAGCAATCATATTGGCTCTGACAGACAAAGCCCTCCGTTCCCTCTCTATTTCGGTGTCGTCTTTTAAATCAGAGGTCACAATATGTCCAAGATATTTGAATCGATGAACCCTACTTAATACAACATTGTTTAATCGAATGGGTGGAACAGAGTCCGGACAACCCCGTCCCTTGGCCCGAAAGATCATGTATTCGCTTTTCTTCGTATTATATTGTAAGCCGTGTCTAAGCGAGTATTTTTCGCATATCCCCAGAAGCTTATACAAACCACAAGCAGATGCACTTGGCAGCACCATGTCATCCGCATAGCTGATATTATTAACACACACTCCATCAATATGACATCCGACACGTGTGCCACTAAGCTCCTCAATCAATTCAATAACATACAAGTTGAAGAGCTTTGGATGCTTGGGCATCCCGCGTTCCATCGCTCGCTGAGCGTTCTTAAATTTGTGGATCAGTCCTACATTGAGTGTCAACGTTTCGGCACCGTAAGTCATTTCAGGTAGGATGCACTGATTAAAGACCCTGGTTTTAAGTGACTGTGGGATCGACGATTCAAAAATATGACGCCTTTAGCCTCCTTTACAAAGTTGTGCCGGCGAAGTTGTATAGTTTGGCCCAGGTAGATATATTCCTGCTCAACTTCAAGTGGAGAGCCATTTACGATCACTGGTTCCGGGAATACCTGTTGGTTTGCCATGATTTTGGTCTTTTCAATATTCATCCCGAGACCTACTCGAGTTGAAGAATCTCTCAGATTGTTTAGCATCTCTTCCAAATCCTGCAGAGTCTCCGCCATGATGACAATGTCATCGGCAAATCGCAGATGTGTAATGTGTTGGCCATTTATGTTAATGCCGCGTACGTTCCACTCGAGCGTCTTGAAGACGTCCCCCAATGCATTGGTAAAAAGTTTCGATGAGATTACATCTCCCTGTCTTACCCCGCGATGCAATTGGATTGGTCTTGTGATTTGATCTTGTACTTGGATGGTCATGGTTGCGGTTTCGTACAAACACTTCAACACCTGGACATACTGACAGTCAATTAGGCATATCCGTATGGATTCCAGAACAGCCCAGGTCTCGATGGTATCGAAGGCTTTTTCGTAGTCCACGAACGCTAGGCATAGAGGCCGATTATATTCCTCGGTCTTCTGTATTATTTGCCTGAGTGTGTATATGTCGTCTACGGTACTGAAACCTTTTCGAAACCCAGCCTGCTCAACGGGTTGGAAGTCATCGAATTTCCGGGCAAAACGATTCGTGATTACCCTCGAAAACAACTTGTAAACATGGCTTAAATGTGAAATATAAATATATATATATGTAATTGTAAAATAATAGTAATTAAATATAGTCTTAGTTTTGACTCGTGTGCGACTGATGGCAACACTGACAGTGACATAAGACCCTTTGACAGTTACATGACTTATCGTGAGTCAGTAGAGCGAGGTTCGAAATCATTGTATTGAGAACACTCGACCGGCCCGCACGTGCACACTGACCATGTCGGATGTACAAAGTACCTCGGCTTCTGCAACAGCAGCGGTGGGATCGGTTCACGATTCTCACCTTGGGTCTCCAATTCTCAGAAGAACTTCGCGGCAACCATATTCTCAAAGTACACACTCAAAGTACAAAAAGAATATGCACCGCCGACATTTGATGGCCACCAGCTTCAACATCGACTTCGACTGGTATGTGAGCTGAATTCTTCCAGACAATGCTAAACAACTTCAAACCTAAAGTGGTTGAATCGACGTCGAAAACGAAGAAGCTAACGCCGAATGAAATCTTCCTTCCACCTTATGATCCAGACGAAAGTGAGTTTTTGGCTCGACAATTTTGCGAAGAAATTGATTACCACAAAAGGCAAAACTCGTGGACAGACTGTGAAGCAAAAAACGCGGGTTTTATAAACCTACGCGGCCGAGCCAAGAAAAGGGCGTCTCAATCTTATCAACTCTGCAAGACCTGGAATGACGTTAAAGAGCGACTGTCCTGCCAATTTGCAACCACAAGAAGATTTCATAATCTGTTTTGCGACATGGTGGAGTATTCGAGTGAAAAAGCATCTACCTACATCGAGTATTCTACAAATAAGCTTTCGATGCTCGACCGGCTTGCAACGAGATGGAGCGAGGCGAACAAAATTGAGGTGCTCATCTCTGGTATCAGTGATATGCAGGTACGTTCAGTTATTAAAAAATACACCAACAGATTTTGTGGCACTCGATAGGCATTTAAGCACTTAACCGCGTTTAAGAAGCTTAAAACGTAGTTTTGAACCACAAATCGATCAAACAATTAAGCTTGCAAGATTTAATGACAAGTTTTTGCATTCTGACTATCGTAAGTACTACTAACAATGTTTCCCTTGTTGAAATTAAAATTAATGATTATTTATTACATGCGCTAATAGACAGCGGTTGTGAATGCTCGTTGATACGTAAAAACGTGGCTGATAACCTAGACGGTTTACGAGAGTTTGCATTTACTAAACTTACTGGTATTGGTTCACAAACATTGTTGTGCAGTATTTATGTGGAAGTAAATTTTATTGTTGTAGATTCCGATATTGTTCCATATGACGTTATATTAGGACGTGATATTTTTAAAATACCCGGTTTAGAACTTACTATTAATAACGATGGTGTTCGATTATCTCGCGATGTTAATTTGTCTGTTTGTACTATGCTCGTATCGAATAATGAATTTAATATTGATACAGACCTTACTGATATAGCAGATAAACAACGAATTAATTCTATTATAATTAAATTTAGTAATAGTTTTGTTACGGGTAACGCTAATACAACGGTCTGTACAGCTGAAATGGTAATTAGGCTGAAAACTCCCCATGAAATTGTCCAAAGACATCCGTATAGACTTACTCCATCGGAGCGGATAGTGTTGAGAGGTATAGTAGCTTGTCTAGAGTCAAAGGGTATCATTAGGGAGAGTACGTCTCCTTTTTTAAGCCCAGCATTGTTAGTAAAAAAGAAAGACGGCTCAGACCGCCTATGCATAGACTATAGAGAACTCAATTCTAATACCGTGCGAGATAATTATCCACTCCCACTCATAGACGAGCAAATAGATTCTTTAGGTCAGGCCAGGTTTTATACTTCCCTTGATATGACATCTGGATTTTATCAACTACCAATGTCGAGTTCAACAAATTCTATAGAGAA
The DNA here is from genome assembly GCA_905147175.2 of Nymphalis urticae. Classification (NCBI taxonomy): domain Eukaryota; kingdom Metazoa; phylum Arthropoda; class Insecta; order Lepidoptera; family Nymphalidae; genus Nymphalis; species Nymphalis urticae. Next base: position 9,486,990 of record LR990000.1, on the reverse strand, counting down.
AACGGCTTTTATAACCCCAGATGGTGTGTGGGAATTTTTAAAAATGCCTTTTGGTTTATGTAATGCTCCCTCCGTATATCAAAGAGCAATTAATAGCACTTTGGATAGTCTCAAAGATACGATGTGTTGATAGCATTCTCAACAATTGAAGAATCTTCTAAAAATTTAGAAGCGGTTTTAAGAGCTTTGACCGGGGCAGGGTTTTCATTGAATTGGAAGAAATGTAAATTTATAAAGACTACTATTGAATACTTGGGGTATGTAATATGTAACGGGTCAATAAAACCGAATCCAAAAATAAACGAAGCTCTTGTTAACGCCCCTATCCCCACTAACGTGAAGGAACTACGTCAATTTAATGGCTTAGCAGGTTATTTTAGAAAGTTCATCCCCAATTTTTCATCAATTATTGTGCCATTGTATCATTTAACCAGAAAAGATTCTAAATGGGACTGGACGGACAGACATAACACTGTATATCAATCATTAATTAATTAAACAATTAACTTCTACACCAGTATTGACAATATTTGACCCTGAACGAGCTACTGAACTGCATACTGATGCAAGCTCGATCGGCTATGGTGCCATATTATTCCAGAAACATGATACCCAGCTTAGAGTCGTTGGTTACTATAGTCAAAGAACTACCGACGTAGAAAGTCGTTATCATAGCTAGAAACATTGGCTGTATTTAAGGCACTAAAACATTTCCGCCATCATCTTCTCGGTAGGAGTTTCAAAGTCGTTACTGACAGCAATAGTCTAAAAGCGTCCTGCCATAAAAAGGACTTCTCAGCTCGTGTACATAGATGATGGGCATTTATGCAATCTTTTGACTTTGATATCGAATATCGTAAAGATGAGAGGATACCTCACGTAGATTACCTTAGTAGAAACCCTCCTAGCACTAAAAAAGTTAATGTCGTTCGCGCAAATAATGATTGGCTTATCGCCGAACAATACCTTGATCCTGATATCCAAAAAATAGTAGAATCAATCGAAAATTATACTATTGAACCTAACTTAAAGTCTACTTATTTAATTAAAAATAACGTTTTATACAAAATATTTCAAACTAATAAAAAAAACCTTTTGTCGCTATAGTGCCTAGGAATTTTCGCTGGCAAATTATATCTCTGTTTCATGAAGATCTTCAGCACTTATGGTGGGAAAAGACTTTAACTAAATTGAGAAAACACTTTTGGTTTCCCAACATGACTTCGTATGTCCGCACTTTTGTTGATCGGTGTATAATTTGTAAAGTCAATAAGGTATCGATCGGTAAGAAGCAAATAGAACTGCACCCTATGAAAAGGTCGCAGAACCGTTTCATACCATTCATATAGATACTACAAGCAAGTTAACTGGTAGCCGAGAAGCTAAAGAATATGTTATAGTCATAATAGATTCGTTTACAAAATACTGTCACTTAACCGCGGTAAAAGATTTGTCTTCTAAGGGGGCATGTAATTCCCTTAAAGCTTTTATTTCACTATTCGGTTCCCCAAAACGAATTATATCTGATCAGGGCACATCATTTACCGGTCAAGAATTTCGGGACCTGCGTAAATATTTTACATAAGTCCTGGAAGTCTGTTATAGGTATCTACTATGTTATAGGTCAACTAGCTATAAACTGTACGGTTTCAAAGAGTACCAATAAAAGTCCCCTCCAAATGTTAATAGGTTGCAATAAGAATCCACCACGCATAAACTCTTTAGTTCAAGAATATGATGAATTAGACCTTTTAGAAATTAGGAATGAAATGAAGATCAGAATCAATGAAGGCTAAATATTTTCAATATTATCCTTTATTATTATTTACTAGTTCTATCGGAAGCTCATTCGGAGTCTTAGTAAACAGGTTTTGACCAGTGTGTCATATCAGTCGCTTTACTTGGTCAATGTGGCACTTATGTAAATGTCTTGTTTTTATAATCAACAAATTTATATCATCATTTTCAAGGTAAATAATAACTATTTAATTTTATTGACAAAATGTCTGTTTGGGCGTATTAAAACCAAGCCCTAGTAGATAACATTTTCTTGCTTAAAATTCCTTAATTAATTTTAAGGAATATGTTATTTCGATAACTTTAAAATTATCTGATATACAAGTTTAAATCAATTTATTGTTTTTTATTGAGAAATAGGTAGTCAAACTGTTGAACCTTATGGTAAGTGGTCACCACTGCCCATAGATGGCTCTGTAAGAATGATTTTTCATTTCTTACATCCCCAAAGCGCCGTCAGCCTTGGGAACTAAGATGTTATGTTACTTGTGTCTGTAGTTACACAGGCTCACTTATCCTTCAAACCTGAATATAACAATATTTAATATTGTACTATTTTATAATAAAATGTGGGACGAGTGTACACACTACTGGGCAGGTACCTACCCAGACAGGGTCTGTACTGTAATACTAGGTACTAGGTACAGACTAGGTGCTGTAGGGCAGGTACGCCCAGACTTAAGAATGTTCGAGTACAAGGCCCTACCAATCTTTTTCTGTAAAGTTGGTTTTTGTGATTTATCTATGAATCATTATCTGCAAATCGTGCTAATAGAAACTTTGTGGTAAAAATATTAGAAATATCTGATATATTATCGGACTATATTTCAAAATAATATTTATAGCGAATTTATGATTACTTAAATAATAAATTCGCTTAGAAACTTTTATCAATCCGAAAAACTCAATCCTACAAAACGATGTTTGTTTTACGATATATGTATATATGATTATGTCAATGATTAAAACAATTAATATTATTAATATCTGATTTTAAATTACAAAATAAGAAAAGTGAATATATATATTATATTCCAGTTCCAGTTATTATATTAAAGGTACCCGGCCTAAGTTGATCGAGCCATGAGCTCTCGTCAGGGGACTTTTTACTTTTGGTAACGTAACTGCTTTTATAATGGCAAAGTTTTAATTGCGTTCACGTACTCACTGTGACTCCACTGACTGCCGGATTCCAATCTATACCAGTGTCTTAGAGCTCATTTAGGAATCACACTTATTTTATTGTGGTATTAATAAAATGTTAATAAAAATAGTTACCGATTTATATCGGAGCTACTATTTAAGAAAACCCAAAGCTTTATAACTTATAATCAAAAGAATTATTTTATTAATTATTTTAAGCTAGTAGGTGTGTTCTCTTTACTTTCTTGGTGTTAGAATTTTGCATATTCTAGGGCATCACAACAATATTTAGTATAAAGAGAGGGAGAGTGAGCCAATGTAACTAAAGGCACAAGGGAAATAACACTTTAGTTTCCAATATTGGTGGCGAATTGACGAGCGGTGGTGACCACTTACTATCACTTTTTTTTTTTTTATATTAGCCGGGAGGGCAAATGACTCTACTCCACCTGATGTTAAGTGGTAGTAGAGTCCAAACGCGAGGACGGCCAGTACAGTCGGGAAGGTTCTGCACTAGCCGCCCTCGCCTTGCCGGCCCGCAAGATGCCTCTTCACGCCTCGTTTGAAGGAACCCGGGTCGTAAGAGGAGGGGAATACGTGAGCTGGTAAGGAATTCCATTTCTTGGAAGTGCGACAAAGAAAGGAGTTGCCAAATTTCTTTGTGCGCGATGGAATTGATGTCACAGTTAGTCGGTGACATCGAGAGCCATCACGCGTAGACTTGTGAAGGAAGGGGGAAGCAGGAATTAGGGAGAATAGTTCCTCGGAACACTCGCCGTGATACAGTCGATAGAAAGCGCTCAGCGCTGCTATCTCTCGACGCAATTGTAAAGGCTCGAGGGTGTTAGTGACCTTTACGTCGCCAATAATGCGGACCGCACGTCGCTGCAACCGATCGAAGGCCTGAAGTAGGTATTTAGCGGAGCCATCCCAAAGGTGCGAGCAATATTCAACGCAAGACCGTACCTGTGTTTTGTACAGCAGGCACAGTTGTTGTGGCGTGAAAAAATGCCGCACCTTGTTCAGAACACCGAGTTTCCGTGAAACTGTTTTTATCACAGCCTCGATGTAATCCTTTGGACTAAGGCCGCAGCGAACGTCCATCCCCAGCATGGCGATTTTGCTTTGTATCACTAGCGGAGTGTCACAGAGGGAGGGAAGAGGGGAAAATGGTGACTTTTTGCTGTGAGAGCGCATACCTGTGTTTTCTTGGCATTAAACTCAACAAGATTATCTGAGCCCCATTTGGCGATAAGCTCTAACGACCTATTGAGTTCAATGACAAGATCCTCCCGCCTCTCCTTAATTTCCGCTCGCCCAGCCACTGCGCGTCCGTGGTATCCGCCATGCACTGTACTATCGTCTGCATAGCAATGAATGTTCCCGAGAGAGAGCATATCATTGATATGCAAAAGAAACAGAGTGGGAGATAGCACAGATCCCTGGGGGACCCCAGCATTCACTACATAGAATTGTGAAGCGCAACCATCAACTAAAACACGAAGGCTGCGCTTGTGTAGGAAGCTGGCAATCCAGGTGCAAAGCTGAGCAGGCAGACCATATGCCGGTAGCTTGGAGAGAAGACTTCTGTGCCAGACCCTGTCGAAAGCCTTGGAGATATCGAGGCTGACAGCCAACGATTCCCCATGTTTGTCGATAGCTTCACCCCAGAGGTGTGTTACGTACGCTAGAAGATCACCTGTAGACCGTTTTGGTCGAAATCCGTACTGACGATCATTAATCAAACAGTGATCTTCTAGGTAATGGATCAGTTGGTTGTTAAGAATCCGTTCCATCACCTTACAAAGTACTGAGGTGATAGCTATTGGCTATGACTCACGTGACCCATTTGCCAGTCCGTCTATCTATTTTAAATAATAAAATAATAATATATGGTTTATGATAAGCTTACTATTAATTCTATGAACATTGTCAACAGTTGTATTACTCAAAATGAATATACATATTTTGAAAGTGACTTAGCTTTATGTCGCTCCTAAAAACAGATTAAAAATCAGTTATTTTATATAATAAAATGATAATTGTTTATATTAATAATATTTATTTGCCATTAAATATCACACACGTGACAAACGTATCACAATTCAAATTATAATTCCGACAATCGCCTAATCGAACTATATATTTCACTAATCTCTCATACTATCTACTAAGTTTTTTTAAATAGTAGATAACTTTAAGTTTTCAATTGATTATTCATAAATTGCAATATTACGACCGTGTATGTTATAAAGACAGCGATCATACACAGTAATCACGGTAACGACAAGTTTAATCCTAGAAATTTCATTCCATTAATAATTTTATTCCGTAGTGCATATCATCTGAATAACAAAGAATATTTATAATATAACATACATGGTCTATGAAATCTTTATAACCTTTCCTTTTTTCCTTGCGGATATAATATTTATTTATTTAATTAAGTAACATGGACAAATATCCGAATAAAATCAAATGTTAAAAGTATTATTATTATTCATTGGTTTACGTTATCGCCGATTTTGTACTTGTTTTTAGTTTCTTTAAAACATTTGACGAATTTATTCTTATAAATATATAGTGACTGTATGTTTAGTTGGTTTAGTGTCTAGGATATAAATGAGTCCAGGCCTCTAACCCTGGGTAAGTAATAAGTTATTGGATTTTTCTGTAACGAACTCTCAATAGCAACTCGAAGCTTCGAAATTATTCGAAAAGTCATGTAAAGTCGTTGGTTCGGTGGATGAATTTCCTGTTTTTGTGTCGGACAATCGTCTTTTTATCTATTTATCGTATGATACCGAGGAAATCTTTATATGTCGAGTGTTTTTGCACATAAACTTGAGAACTATAATATATTTTTCGTTATAAACTATTCTGTATTATTTGGCAAAATTATCTTTTATCTTATCCGCTTCAGCGCTGGCTAACTCCCCAAATAAATCCGGAATGCAATATAGAATAATATTGAGTAATAGTTCAAGCGTAATATAAATGGTATTCTGTAAAATGTTTTACCATTTTAAATAAACTTGCATAATAATGAATACTCACAAAGTCAACCTTTAATAAAATAAAATCATATTTGAAATGATTCTCCAATAGTCGAAGGAGTCGGGGTTTCTGTATCAGCAATCGATGATACCCAATACTACGTCACCTGATCACGTTTTCTGTAATACTTACCTCCAATTTTGATGTACTTCGACTAATGAAGTCAGTAAAAATAAGTAAAACTAGAAAACAAATTGGCAGGTGGAACACGATCTGAAAGATGTAAATTAAAATTAATTAATTACCAAAACTTTAACCAAATGCAAAATAAATTCTAATACACAACATTTGTTTATTCACGCGTGTAAAACTCGAAGTTTTCTTACGCTACAGTTTGATAGTTTATTTATACATCTATAAAACGACGATTACGATTATTAATAGCCTGTGATACATTAATAGCCTGTGAATGTCCTACTGCTGCGCTTACTCCACCACGCTGATCCAATGGGGATTGTTAAAAGGGGCAGATCGTTGGCTACATGAAGCTTTGAACATAAAAATACAATTCTTGCTCGAGTTTAAGCTCGGAATCTTTGGCCATGAAACCTCGTAATCAACAAATAAACTTGACCTTGAAATATGATCAAGAACTTAATCTAACGTAAAAAAATAATATTTGTCTGGCTGGTGCTATCTCCTTACCAATAACTTGGTTGCGTGGCCGATCATCTTAATATTTTCTAATATATTTTTAATCAAATATTCGTTTAAGGTTTTAATGAGCACTGTGAATTTTTCTTCATTGTCACTATGTGATACACTTGAAAAACTATCCATTTTTATTCTCAGTGATCTCACCCGAATCCATAATATTTCGAACATATATTTATTACATTAACATTATATATGACTTACATGTACTGACAGTATGATTAGGAAATGGACCTCGATCAGCCCTATGTTCTGTTCGGAATTCATAATCATTATTGTCGCTATCCATAAAATTCGACATAAAACAATTAAAATGAATATAACGAAAGAAAATAGCACTTTAGAGTTTTGTTCTTTAACAAATCCCAAAAAATCGTTTAATCCGTCCAAGTAATTGAAGAAATATTCACTGTCGGTAAGAATTTATAGTATCGTCATCGTCGTCAAATTATAAGTTACAACTTTTGTGATAAATGGGATGTATATGTCTTGTTGCTTTAAATATAAATATCTATGTTTACAGAAATATGTTGTGATTATTGCAAAAGTAAAAAAATAAATCTTAGCGATAGCAGTGAAAGTAACGCTCTTATGGAGTTTCGAATATAGTCCAAAAATCAGACGAGTGTACATGATTATCTTTATCATAATATAATGTTTCTCAGGTAACGTATTAGATACCTGAACATCCATTATGGCTGAACACTTCGCTCCTGTACTGATGTTACAACGCTACGAATGTATTAAAACAAGTCATTATTATATGTATAGATAAACATATAAATTGAAGTGCTTGTCGTTGAAGTATAGTCGATACAATTTATTGTTCAGTCCAATATTAAATATTACAATCAGCCCTAAACGCACACAGAATACAAATTTTATAAAAACAGTTTTCATTTAGAAGTAATTGTTTCATGTTCAACTGTGTTATTTGGTTTTTTAAGAGTAATTGAGTGAGTAATTTACGAGTACATTAATTAATTTTATTTTGTGTTCTATTTAAATGAAAATCTATTCGATATTTTTTTATAAAATTAGTTTCACTTCTGGATTCCGAATATAATAGCTATATGAAAATTTAAGTCGCCCAATCTGTCGATAGTGTTAAATCGAATTTTTATATATTATTTAGGACTGGTCTTTGTCTTCCTCAAAAAGTGATTTGCCGAGGAGGTTAAGTGTGTTTTTATGAAGAACTTATATGCTAGATTTAATTTTATAACACAATTCTGTTGTCGAGTTAATTTATTTCGTATATTTATTGACTGAATAATAAAAGACAATTAAAAAAATCAACATGAGGTTTTCTTTAAACTGTTCTTTTATTTTCATCAAATGTTCAATAACATTATCTAATCTACTTCTATGATGTTATTTACATTAACTAGGTAATATAATTTACTTTCACTAAAATCTACAAGTACGACTGGAAGGGTAATTTGTTAACTTAATGTGTTTTTTGTCATATGAATCACATTTCTTGTCATGGCTTGTGATTTTTTTAATTATATAACTAGATAAAAATTGACACCAATAAATAGAGAGTGTATGCCGTACTATTGGACGAAAACCTATCAGTACCCCAATAGCACGATGGCAAAAGTGAGGTGATGATTCCAGTCCATATGTACGATTATGTATGTATATTCATCTGTTGACTGCTTCGTTGGTCTAGTGGCTAGATAAACGGCCGCAGACCCGGAGGTCCCGGGTTTAAATCCCAGGTCGGGCCAATAAAAAGTTATTGAGTTTTTCTGTCAAAAATTCTAAATAGGAGACCGGAGTTTGGAATTTGGAAGTGTGTACATACACGTCCACGTCACGAAAGTACGTAAAGTCGCTAGTCCTGCGCGTGAACTCTTTCCGGTCGTGTCGGATTGCCGTCCCATCGGATTACTAGAGTTAGGTAAAAGAGAGTGCACCTGTGTTTGCGCACACACTCGTGCGCTATAATATGTCCTGCGTAGTCGGCTAATCTCTCTTGAGATTGGCTGCCGTGGTCGAAATTATATTCATCAGTGCCCGTATAACTTTTAAGCTGCATATCAAATATCTTGTCAAATTGATACCTGACTGAGTAACAGCGTTAAAACTTGTTCCATGTTAATTTTTTTTTTAAATTAAAATAAAGTGATTTCCTAATAAAATCTGTGTCAGTTTTATATGTATACCGTAGTGCCGCATTAGTAGTATATTAAAATATGTCAGTAATTCAATATAAATTCAATAAAACAAACAATTGACGGTTGATATTTTAAATTGTATCAGTGATTTAACGAAGTGTTTGTGTTAAAAACGTAAGCGACGCGTTGGCGCTTATGACTTTTGTAACAAGACGATGAGCTACTGTTCAACGCTTGATGTGTATAATAAAAACATCGCTTTAAGATCTGCTGTGGCTAGACAGGCACGTTTTTAAGTGCTTTTTTATTTATTTATTGAATTAAACCGGAGGTTTTGTCACATATTGACCATGTTACCTCCATCGTTCCTACCAAATTTACTACGTCGCTTTAAATAACATAAAACTATTTTATAAATTTTCCTGGCCTCTTCAGAAGTGTGAAGTGAAGTGGTGAGGCCAGTATACTGTTGAATACCCCCTACATTATTCAAATTATATCCCGGGTGTTGCATAAAATAGGTATCCTCTATCTAGGTATATTTGGCGAAATTTTGAAAGATACCTGACTATGGTTCTGGATGTCATAGAAAGCAGCACCTACACCTGATGATCCTTAGAATCTTTACAGACAGTTGTACAGACAAAGATTTTATAAAACTTGTCATAGCGATCTAGTATGAAATGATTACACATATTACTTAATAAAGTATTGCTATAATTACATTTTGGTTTATCCATAAAATCAATGCTTGGTTGAATAGCCGTATCAAGATCCATATTACTCACCCAAGTCCGAAGAGAAAACATTTCTAATTTGTTCATATAAACATTTTTATTTTTTAAAACTTGATATAATTGTAGGAGAAGGGGCTTCTTTTTGTGCAGCCACTAGCTATTATCGATTCGATTTTCTAAATTATCCAATAAATTACATATATCTTTATTACTTAACGATTTACATTTTAATAAATACTTTCCTGCTAAATATTTTCTACGAATACTTAAAGGCGGTGAGCTTAATTCGCATTCCATAACGTGAATAGCTGTAGTTCTAATAAAACCACCTAAAATTCGCATACATTGGTTCTGTATCACATCAAGCTTCTTCAAAAGAGCCTTACTACATGAATCGTAAAGAAAACTTCTATAATCTAACCTACTTCTAATAATAGATAAGTAGAAACTGCCCAAATAACACGGGTGTATTCCCCACCCCGATCCTACTGAATTTTTTAAAATATTTAAGAATTTTGTGACACTTTCTATAATTTCTTTAGTGTGTTTCGACTATTTCAACGACCTATCTAACCACATCCCTAAATATCTAACAATTTCCACTAATTGTAAACTTTGATTTCCTAAAGTTAGGTGTATCGATTCCCGTCTATACCCTCTTTTAAAAATGCCCACTTTACTTTTAAAAGGAGATATTTCTAAGCCCAGATTTGAAAGTAATTGTGATAATTTAACGCTATTTGTAGATTGTGTCTACAAGCCCCTGTATTTATATCGGTCGCATATAGAACAAAATCGTCTACATATTGGGATAAAAACACGTTATTAATATATACAACATGTGATGTAGCTAAATTAAAAAGGAGTGGTGAAATCGGATCACATTTTTCTATAAGAAAATTCCATAAATATGTGCATATTTTAATTCCAATTTCTAAATTATTCATTATTTTAGCAACGATGAGATGTCAACATTATTATAAGCATTATCTATGTCCAGAAAACATCCCACTGTGCACTTTTTGTCATAGAAGCCAATCTGTATGTTAATTACTAATGAAGCTAGATTATCGTATGTAGAGTGTCCTTTTCAAAAACCTGTAGTATTCCTTGAAAAAAGATCTTTTTGTTCACAAAACCATTCTAATCGTTTATTAATAATGCTATGAAAAAGTTTACAAATGCAAGACATCATTGAAATAGGCTCCCTACCCGGTCATAGCCAGGCGAGGTATTTTTGGCTTGTTTTAGGCACTGCGACAATTCTGACATAGTAATGGGTTCATGTAAAACTGATATATTGTTCAAGAATAAGGGTGGTTTCGGGGAGACATAGTCAGGTGTAAGACTTAATAATAATTCATTGATCAACTGTTTAGGTATTTGGCGCCCTGGCCCATATATCTATATCTTTTGATCATTTTTATTTTGCCCCACATACTCCCTGTTGAAACTGTGTAGTCTACCAAAGACCAAAATTTTTGTCTATCTACAAAGCTAGCCTTTCGTATACGGTTTTGCGCCACACTAATTTTTGTCTTTAATATCTCTAAGTTTGCTGGAATAGGCTTTCTTCGCAAATTGGCTAATGCAAGTCGACGTTCTGCTACTACTTTTGATAAATCTGATGTCCAATAAGATTTAGGAATAACATGACTACACGGTTTTTGACTTATTTTAATATATGAAATGTGAATATTGGCAGCTAAGTTTAAATTTACAACAAATAAATCGTAAGCCGACTGTAAATTATTCTGCTCGGGAAAATTACTATAAAATAAATTATCTAACAAGTTAGTATAAGAGTGCCAATCAGCCTTTTTAAAGTTTCGTTTTAATATAGAAGGTTTAAATTTTTCTAAAAAGTAGACAAGACAATTATTCTAGGGTCTCTAATGTTTCGTTTGTGACATTCCAGTTAAACTTTAGTGCAATATCTGTCGATAGAAAAGTGATCACAGGTGACGTCTGTTGCAATACCCCATTAACTAATTTTATACGACTTGGTGTACTATTATTTAATGATACAAAAGAACTATGTAGAAGAAATAATTCCTTAGTGGTGCAATTTTAGTGTGGTCCACCGCATTTTGGACTAATAATATCTGTGGAAGAACAATATCGAGATGTATGACCCAACTTCCAACACCGAGAGCATTGGGAGACTGGAAAAATAAAAGGGTTCTACAGCGGTTCTAAGCTGATCCACAAAGACGTGTGCTGGAACAACTGTTCCTTCAAACGCTAATCTTGCAACATCACAGGGAATCCATTTCTCGTTGACATCTCGTTTTTTAAGACGTTTAGCACACTTGGTTCTAGATACGTTATACTTTTCAAAATATCTTCATCGCCAAGATCCAAATCAATTCCTTTTATCCCGTTACCTTTAAGGTATTTAAGCAAAATATAACAAAGTCTTTCATCTATTCTTATTTATTAAAAACGATAAAAATTATTTAATGTAAGGATTTCGATGAATAATTATAACGTAAGGAAAGCAATCCCATGAGGCGTACTGAACCTCAGCATTAGCTTTTTATCAACCGTTATTTAACTCAATGAGCGTTTATCTTTCTAAGAGCCTAGCATCGATAATATTATTTTCTTGTCAGATTTCGTTTTTAGGGCCCTTTTTGCATTTCATCCTCATTTTTACATCCTTTACATCCATTACAAATATTGGAGCACAGCAAAAAACTTGATACATATTTCTAAATGAATACACTTGTTTTTTCTGGATTTTAAAAATTCTTGCAAACAATCTTTCCAACTAAGTTTTTGCTCTATCGATCTGAGGATTCTATGGTATTTTATTTTTTATTTCTGATACTTACCTCAACGTGATTTTCAGTACTAGTGTCAATGTTAGGTTACACACGACTGTTATGTAACTGAACATTGCGGAAGAATTGCGCATTTAATTATAAAAAAAACTCAATTTTCATACAATGAAGTAGTAAACATTTGAAATTTAATGCTTATTGTAAGACTAAGTCATATTGTAATGTATAATACTAGATTAATTTGATAGGAATTATTATTAAATATTACTAGAGAATATCTGTAATTTTTTATATTAATCAATAATAATCTATATTTTTGATCTGGCAACAAGAACATTGACATATACTCTTTATGGCGGGAAAATGATAGACAGGAATGCTTTTTACGATATTACCATAACTTTGTCGTGTATTGTTAGTTTGTATGTATTAATTCCAGACCATGAACATTATACAAAAATATAAAAGATTTTGTAACGCTTCAAATTTTATTTTCCTAATATTTTAATTATTATTGAAATATTATACTTATAATGTAAATACGTGATACAAAATTAATGTTATAAATATAAATATATATTACTAAAGTTTAATTTTCCACGGGGTTCCACTACCGTGGCGAAAATAATATGTAGAAATTACATACCAAAGTCCAGTTCTTTAAGTTAGTTATTTAAAGTTTAAACCTTCTTAAAGTCTTTCCAAAGAATATCATGAAGACATCTTGAAATAAATCTTCCAAGGGTAGGTTTCTTAAGAATCCAATTCGAATTTTATTCCCACGTGGTGTATCACTATAATAGCAAATCTACGATTATTTGAACAATCCAATCTGGATTTTAATTAATTTCACCAAAATGTGGAATATTGTTCATGAAAACAGTACTTTAAAATAATATTATGAGTTTTCAAAAAATAAAAGTTACAAAAACTGCAAAAACTAACTTTTATATATGTATAAATAAACTGCCAAGCTGTAGATTAAGAAAACTTCGAGTTTTACACGCATGAATAAACAAATGTTGTGTATTAGAATTTATTTTGCATTTGGTTTAAGTTTTGGTAATAAATTAATTTTAATTTACATCTTTCAGATGGAGTTCCACCTGCCGATTTGTTTTCTAGTTTTACTTATTTTTACTGACTTCAGTAGTCGAAGTTCAACAAAATTGGAGGTAAGTATTATAGAAGCCGTAATCAGGTGACGTAGGGTATCATCGACCTCCCCCGACAAGACGGAGTGGGTGCCGGTGATTTTTTAGTAGGTATTCCGGCGCCTTCAGCGCTTGCGAGTCCCACATAACCCCCACATCATGTGGGGGGAAAACGTAAATGTGTTTTTCCAAAGAGAAAAAAAAATCGAATCTATCGACAATAGGAGTTTCATTTCAAATATTGATTTTGTATTAAAGGTTGACTTTGACTTGTTATCATTATTATGAAAGTTTATTTGAAATGCTAATACGTTTTACAGAATACCATTTATATTACACTTGAACTATTACTCAATATTATTCTATATTGCATTCCGGCTTTATTTGGGGAGTTAGCCAGCGCTGAAGTTGATAAGATAAATCATAATTTGGCCAAACAATACAGAATAGCTTATAACGAAAAATATATTATAGTTCTCAAGTTTTTGCGCATCCTCGGTAACATGCGATAAATAGATAAACAGACGACTGTCCGACACAAAAACAGGAAATTCAGCCACAGAACCAACGGCTTTACATGACTTTTCGAATAATTTCGAATAATTTCGAAGCTTCGAGCTGCTATTGAGAGTTCGTTACAGAAAAATCCAATAACTTATTACTGACCCAGGGTTAGAGCCTAGGAGTCATTTATACCCTAGACACTAAACCAACGAAACATACTGTCACCATATATTTATATAAACAAAATTCGTCAAATGTTTTAAATGAACTAAAAACAAATACAAATTGGCGATAACGTAAACAAATGAATAATAATAAAAAAAAAATACTTTTAACGTTTGATTTTAATTGGATATTTGTCCACGTTACTTACTTAAATAAATAAATGTTATATCCGCAAGGAAAAAAGGAAAAGTTTTAAAGATTTCATAGACCAAGTATATTTTAAATATTCTTTGTTTTTCACATGATGCACTACGGAATAAAATAGTCTGGCGCATATTCACCGTAACCTTGTCGTTACCGCTGTGTATGATCGCTGTCTTTATAACATTCACGATCGTAATATTGCAATTTACGAATAATCAATTGAAAACTTAAAGTTATCTACTACTTAAAAAAACTTAGTAGATAGTATGAGAGATTAGTGAGATATATAGTTCGATTGGGCGATTGCATGAATTATAATTTGAATTGTGATACGTTTGTCACTTGTGTGATATTTAATGGCAGATAAATATTATTAATACAAACAATTATCATTATACTACATAACATGATTAGTAATCTGTTTTTAGGAGAGACATAAAGCTAAGTCACATTCAGTCTATGTACATTGATTTTGAGTAATAAAACTGTTGACAATATTCATAGAATTAATAGTAAGCTTATCTTAAAACATATTATTATTTAATTATTTAAAATAGATAGACGGACTGGCGAATGGGTCACGTGATAGTAAGCGGTCACCACCGCTCGTCAATTCGCCACCAACATAGGAAATTAGAATGTTATTTCCCTTGTGCCTTTAGTTACATTGGCTCACTCTCCCTTCAAAACGTAACTCTCTCTCTTAATACTAAATATTGTTGTGACGCCCTAGAATATACAAAATTCTAACACCAAGAAAGCAAAGAGAGACACCCACCCACTAGTTTAGAATAATTATTTAAAAAAATCTTTTGATTATAAGTTATAAAGCTTTTGCTTTTCTTAAATAGTAGCTCAGATTTAAATCAGTACCTATTTTTATTACCATTTTATTTATACCACAATAAAATAAGTGTGATTCCTAAATGAGCTCCAAGACACTGGTATAGATTGGAATCCGGCAGTCAGTGGAGTCACAGTGAGTACGTGAACGCAATTAAAAATTTGCCATTATAAAAGCAGTTACGTTACCAAAAGTAAAAAGTCCCCTTAGGAGAGCTTCAACTATATCAAATCAGGCCGGGTACATTTAAAATAATAACTGGAACTGGAATATAATACACACTTTTTCACTTTTCACTTTCATTATTTTGTAATTTAAAATCACATATCAATAATATTAATTGTTTTAATCACTGACATAATCATACATACATATCTCATATAGATGTTTGTTTTGTAGGATTGGGTTTTTCGGATTGATAAAAGTTTCTAAGCGAATTTATGATTACTTACATATTATTTCGATATATAGTCCGATAATATATCAGATATTTCTAATATTTTTACCACAAAGTTTCCATTAGCACGATTTGCAGATATTGACTCATAGATAAATCACAGAAACCAACTTTACAGAAAAAGATTGCGGAAGGGCCTGTTACTATATATTATATACATACCTGTTATATTACTAAGACTCCGAATGAGCTTCTCATTGAACTAGTAAATAATAATAAAGGATAGCAACATTAAAAATATTTATCCTGCGTGTTTGGATTTATAATAGCACTACAATATGTAAGTTATTTACATATATTTCACTATTTCAAAAATATGAGTCAAAGCCCCAACTTCACGCGTGTGAAGCCAGGACGGTAGCTAGTTATTACTAGTTATAAATTTATGTATTTTTTTTTCTAAACACCCTTCAAATATGCGCCAAAATTCCAAGTTTCGCTTGATTTGTCAATATATGGAACAGTTTTCATGATATTTAACGGTATTGAAAACTATCTAATAATAAAAATTGGTATTAAACCATAAATTCTTTTATATTATTTACATTGTTGTGTTTATCTGTTGTTTTAGCACGTTTAGGTATTGCATGTATGGCAGGATATCTTACATTGATTTACTGTCACGGTAAAAAGGTTGTAAAGCACTTTAAATCAAAATAGATATGACATTTTAAATGTTTTAATAATAATCATTTTTTAATTGTTGCTAATTAAATTAAATATTTAATATATATTACATTCATATTCATATAAAATTACGATACTAAGTATTGTCACATAAATTTTAAATTAAAAAACGACAGAGCTTTGTCATATAAATGATTGTCTATATCGATGTAGGCATTTAAAAAAACATGACGTCATTGATCAGTTCGGCTTAGATAAGACTAACCGAATCTGTTAAATATTAGTGATTGCTGATACTATCTGTATGCGTTTTGGACACATGTAAGGCAAACAAACAAAAGCAAACAAACATATCTATAATTAGGGAATTGCTTTATCTTAATTTATAAGAAAAAAAATCACATAAAAGATAACTTATCATTCAATACCTTTATCGTTTGAGGCTAATCGATTAATGAATGATAAACGAAGATTAATAACAATATAAAACGTCGCTAGAAAAGAAAAACACTAAAATTAAACAATGTTCGTAATAACACTGTTGGCTCTCGTTGGCGCCGCCACTGGTGAGTACATTATAATTTGCTTTAATTCAATATTAATTATAAATACTAGAAATATTATAGAAAAAATAGAATTTATTTATGAACTCTATGAGAATTGAAACTTCTGCTTAATTATACTAGTGTGCATAGTGCTAGTGTGTCTTTACTTTAATTTTTTTCTCAAGCTTCGTATTATAAAATTGTAATACTATGGGGCCTTACATTAGTAATAAGGAATAACTGTACAACCATTTCACACAACTGTAACAAAACACACAAAATAAATAGTTACTGAGTACATGAGGTTGTTTATATTTGGTTTACAACTGACTGCCTCGTTGGTCTAGTGGCTTGATATAAGGCCGCAGACCCGGTGGTCTTGGGTTCAATCCCAGGTCGGGCCAATAAAAAGTTATTGGGTTTTTCTATCAGAAAATTCTCAGTAGCAGCCCGGAGTCTGAAAGTTGGAAGTGTGTGTGTGTGTGTATTGAAAGCACGTAAAGTCTTTGGTTCTATGCCTACACTCTTTTCGGTCGTGTCGGATTACCGTCCCATCAGATTATGAGGGTTAGGGCATAGAGAGTCATCTGCGTTTGCGCAAACACTTGTGCACTAGTGTTAGAGATATTTTTTTCCAAAAATGAAAAATAGCAATATCCAATTTTAAGGTATTAATAATTTTCCTTTTTCATCGCTAGGTGGCCCGGAAACCACGCTTATATAGCATAATCTTTAATATTTATACGTAAAAAAATCTAATCCTAAGATGTGAGCTTTTATATTAAGCAAACTATTGAAAAATCTTATAGAAATTTAATATAATATTTTCTAAGTGAGATAAACATAAATTTAATACAAAAGTGAATGGAGAAGTTCAGAACCGAAATTCTTATATTATTTTTAATAAAAATATATTGTTTTATTATCATTCTAATGTAGTGATGTAAGAATATTACATTCTTAAGGTGCTGTTGGGTTTTTGTAAAAAAAATGAACTTCCATTTTTAAGTTTGGCATAGAAGAGACATGAAAAGCTGAGAAAGCTGTGATACTCGTAACGTAATCAAAGTATACTATTATTATACTGAGTTTATTTTGTGGCAACATTGTAATAATGTAGCTAGCAAAGGAGCATTATATTAGTTTAATAAAATCATATAAGTTATACTATCAACATTTTTTTTCTTTTTACAGCGGCTCCCAGCGCATTCGCTCCGCTTATAGTTGAAGGATCGGCACCAAACGCACTTGCTCCGCGTATTGTTGGAGGAACTGATGCTAATATAGAAGATTACCCCTTTATGGCTAATATTTTACTAGCTTTCGAAAAAGAAAATGCTTTGTCTTATATATCCATCTGCGGTGGATCTCTTATTACATCCAGATCAGTTCTTACTGCTGCCCACTGTTTAATGCCGAGTGAAATCGAGTTAAGTCGGAATTATTTTTTTTCTTTACTTTAATTATGACACTTACGATAACACATCGGTGTGTGATACAGTGTGCCGTCTGCTGGCTTGCACAATGTTTTTTCATGTCAGCTTAATGTCCATTTTACTGACATGTCTCCTGTATACTTTAAAATGTTAAGATATCATCATTCGCTGACACACAAAAAGATGGAGACAAAACAAAAAAATATGATTGTAATCCCGCCTGTATTTATTTATTTATTTAATCGATACACCACAGTATTTGAAATATGGCATTTAAAACAAGAATACGATAAAATGACAGATACAATTTCAAACACTTAATAGGTATATACAGCATTAATAGTTACGTTAGCCTCCAATAACGCCTGTAATTAAATAATTGATAAAAACATGCAGGCATATCAAACCACCAAAATCTAAATTGATAGATAGATACACTAAACGTACTAACTAGCAACACAACATTAAAAATGTATTCATTTAATATAGTATTTGCGTATTGCAAACGGCTTATTAGATAAGTCCTTGTATGTAACGTAACGCATCGCTTTAGATTAATATGTCATTACATATATGGTATAACTATATTTTATAACATTTTACATTTTATATGATATTAAACGTTAAATGTTGTGAATTTTTATTGAAACAGATCTTTAATTTTTACATAGAAGGCATCTTAGATAAAAGTCAATTCCGAGTGCGACTTGGCTCTGCACTTCCATACACTGGCGGTCACTTACATAGAGTCGAAAGTTTGCTTCATCATCCTGGATATGCATCTCCTAAATCATACCACGACGTTGGAATTCTGAAACTCGCCAGCCCCGCCATACTCTCCGACCGCGTTGCACTTGCCCCTATCGCTGGACCCAACTACTTGGTCCCAGATAACACTACCGTCACCACTGCCGGATGGGGGACACTTCAGGTACGTTAACTAACTCATTTACACAACACACAATCAGTTTCTAAACCAAAAATGTTTTTTTATTAAGTACACCATATGAATTGACATTCATTTTTTTTTTAAAGAAAAGGAAGGTGGACGAGCATATGGGTCACCTGATGGTAAGTGGACACCAACGCCCTTAGATATTGGCATTGTAAGAAATGTTGTCCATCGCTGTTGTCCATGCCGGATGGGGGACACTTCAGGTACGTTAACTAACTCATTTACACAACACACAATCAGTTTCTAAACCAAAAATGTTTTTTTATTAAGTACACCATATGAATTGACATTCATTTTTTTTTTAAAGAAAAGGAAGGTGGACGAGCATATGGGCCACCTGATGGTAAGTGGACACCAACGCCCTTAGATATTGGCATTGTAAGAAATGTTGTCCATCGCTTAAATCGCCAAAGCGCCACCAACCTTGGGAACTACGATCTTATGTCCCTTGTGCCTGTAATTACACTGACTCACTCACCCTTCAAACCGGAACACAACAATTCCAAGTACTGCTGTTTTGCGGCAGAATATCTGATGAGTGGGTGGTACCTACCCAGACGAGCTTGCACAAAGCTCTACCACCAGTAAAATGTATTCATGTTATATGGTAGCCCGATGGTAACTGGTCACCATCGCTCATAGACAATGGCCAAGCTAAATCATCACATTGACAAAGCGCCGCCAACCACGGGATATATGATAATTTAAATTGATTATTACTAGTTTTACAATTGTTGTTATTAAGTATTTACTGGTAGTGTAAATGACTCTAGGTCAGATCATTCCAGTATAAATTTGGAGCTAGAGCTTTATGCAAGCTATTAAATCGTTAGCAGAATAGCTCGTTCTCATAATATATTGACTTATAAAATGAATTAATTGTTATTAATTAATATTTAAACAATAATTGCTTCTTTCACAGGTTTTTGGTAGACCCGCAGAAATCCTTCAGCAAGTTGATATAAAAATGATCAACCACGATTTCTGTAGAGAAAATTACGCTCAACTGGAGTCTGTTCATGTTTATGTTCCTAATGTAACATCGGAAATGGTATGCGCTGGATTATTAGGTGGTGGTAAAGGTGTTTGCAATGGTGATTCAGGAGGACCTCTTCTTCACCAAGGAGTTGTAATTGGGATCACCTCTTGGGGACAACCATGTGCCCGCGCGGAGTATCCTGGTGTCTTTGTAAACGTACCTTCTTATACCAGTTGGATTGTTGATAATGCATAAAAATGACGTTTAATTAAGTAAATCTGTTTTATTTACACCGTAAAGTAATTTAAGTTCAATAGAAGCTAACATAATAATAATATTAGCGTCACTTGTATTGTAATTGTTTAAAAATATACTAAACCTAGTACAACCAGCGAGGCAAAATTTGTTAAGTATCTCCTAAAGTAAGTTAAATTTCTCCCAAAATTCATCTTTCCTTTGATAAAAAGTATGAGACCTCTTTCTTTCTATCAACCCCATATCTCACTTAGTATCACTATATATTATAAAATAAAGACTCCGCCTGTCTATATTATAAAAATTAGCTGAGCATCGCAATGTCAAGTGAGAGCTTTATTGGCGTGAACGCGGTATTACAATATACAAACGTTTTATGTAGAAAATTATTCTACCTGTGTTAAGCCGTGACGTGCAGTAGCTAGTCTTTAATAATTCCTGATATTTTTATAACATTATACAAAAAAAAACAATATCATTCTGGCAATGAAAAAAACTGAAATGAAAAAAAAGTAATTTTTTATTCATCTATATTTTTTAAAGTTCAGTTATTCAAAAAGAGGAGCAAACAGCAGTTAGTAGCAAAATAAATTAATAGTATATAGGTGTAAACAAAGACAAGACTAATAATAACAAATACAAAGACTTTCGTAATTACTGAAACAAACACAAATAACATTGCAATACTAACCACAAAATAAAAGACTCAACTGTTGTTGTACATGCTGTAACTAAACAAACTTGCTGTAGTCCTAGAGACAAACTCTGTCCATGCAAAATTTCTAATATTTACTGTTCTCTAATACTCAATATAATATAATTCTCTTTCTATTGCTTTAACACTCATAATTAGCTCTTATTTGCAACGTGCGTGCGTCATAACACTAATAATAATAAATAATAACAAATTTAAGTAAAATGATAAAAGATATAATGAGTTCAAGTGCTTTCGAGTTCCTAATATTCCAAGATATTTGATATTCAGTTTAGAAGTTATCCGGGTACTCATGAATATAATAATCGCCCTCCAGACCGATTTTGACCACGGCGGCCAATCCCAAGAGAGATTAACCGACTGCGCAGGACATATGTATTATAGTGCACGAGTGTGTGCGCAAACACAGGTGCACTCTCTATTACCTACCTCTCGTAATCCGATGGGACGGCAATCCGACACGACCGGAAAGGTTCGGGCGCAGGACCAACGGCTTTACGTGCTTTCAAGTGCACGTGTATGTATATACTTCCAACTCTTACTACGGTCTGCTATTCAGATTTTTTTATATAATATGATTACAAGCCATGATTAGAAATGTGATTCGTATTATAAAAAACCCATTAGGTTAACACCGCTCCCTGCCAATCGTACTTGTAGATTTTAGTCAAAGTAAATTATAATACCTAGTTAATGGAAATAACATCATTGAAGTAGATTAGGTAATGTTATTGAATTTTTGATGAAAATTAAAGAACAGTTTAAATAAAAATCTCATGTTGGTTTTTTAAATTGTCTTTTATTCTTCATAGACAATAAATATACAAAATAAATTAACTACTCAACAGAATTGTGTTATAAAATTAAATCCAGTATATAATTTCTTCATAAAACACACTTAAAACACTCCTCGGCAAATCACTTTTTGAGGAAGACAAAGACCAGTCCTAAATAATAAATAAAAAATACGATTTAACACTATCGACAGATTAGGCAACTTAAATTTTCATATAGCTAATATATTCGGAATCCAGATGTGAAAATGATTTTATAAAAAACCTCGAATTGATTTTTATTTAAATAGAATACAAAATAATATAAATTAATATATAATTAATACTCGTAAATTACTCACTCAAATACTCTTAAAAATCCAAATAACACCGTTGAACATGAAACAATTACTTCTAAATGAAAACTGTTTTTATAAAATTTGTATTCTGTGTGCATTTAGGCTGATTGTAATATTTAATATTGGACTGAACAATAAATTGTATCGACTATATTAATAAAAGCACTTCAATTTATATGTTTATCTATACATATAATAATGACTTGTTTTAATACATTCGTAGCGTTGTAACATCAGTACAGGAGCGAAGTGTTCAGCCATAATGGATGTTCAGGTATCTAATACATTACCTGAGAAACATTATATTATGATAAAGATAATCATGTACACTCGTCTGATTTTTGGACTGTATTCGAAACTCCACAAGAGCGTTACTTTTACTGTTATCGCTAAAATTTATTGTCTTACTTTTGCAATAATCACAACATATTTCTGTAAACAAAGATATTTATATTTAAAGCAACAAGACATATACGTCCCATTTATGACAAAAGTTGTAACTTATAATTTGACGATCTTAGTATCAATTCTAACCGACGGCGAATATTTCTTCAATTACTTGGACGGATTTAACGATCATTTGGTATCTGTTAAAGAACACAACTCTAAAGTGCTATTTTCTTTCGTTATATGCATCTTAATTGTTTTGTATCAAGTTTTACGGTTAGCGACAATAATGATTATGAATTCCGATCTAAACATAGGACTGATCGAGGTCCATTTCCTAATAATACTGTCGGTACATTTAAGTCATATGACTAGGATCCTAATGTTCGAAATATTATGGATTCGGGTGAGATCACTGAGAATAAAAATGGATAGTTTTTCAAGTGTATCACATAATGACAATGAAGAACAATTAACGGTGCTCATCAAGACCTTAAATGATGATTTGACAATTTATAAAAATATATTAGAAAACAATAAGAACATCGGCCACGCAACGAAGTTATTGGTAAGGAGATGGCACCAGCCAGTCGAATATTATTTTTTTACGTTAGATTAAGTTCTTGATCATATTTCAAGGTCAAGTTTATTTGTTGATTACGAGGTTTCATGGCCCAAGATACCGAGTTTAAACTCGAGCAAGCACTGTATTTTTTTTTAATGTTCAAAGCTTCATGTGGCCGATAAAAATCTGCCACGTGTAACAATCCCCATTGGATCATCATGGTGGAGTAAGCGCACCAGTGAATGTCCCACACATTCACAGGCTATTAATGTATCGTTTTATAGATGTATAAATAAACTGTCAAACTGTAGCGTAAAAAAAAATCGAGTTTTACACGCATGAATAAACAAATGTTGTGCATTAGAATTTATTTTGCATTTGGTTAAAGTTTTGGTAATTAATTAATTTTAATTTACATCTTTCAGATGGTGTTCCACCTGCCGATTTGTTTTCTAGTTTTACTTATTTTTACTGACTTCATTAGTCGGAGTACAACAAAATTGGAGGTAAGTATTACAGAAGCCGTGATCAGGTGACGTATCATCTATCTCCCCCGACAAGACGGAGTGGGTACTGCTGGTTTTTTAGTGGGTATTCCGGCGACTTCTTCGCTGGCGAGTCCCACATGTCCCCCCACATCATGTGGGGGAAACACGTAAATGTGTTTTTCAAAACGATAAAAAAAATCGAATCCTTCGACTATTGGAGTTTCATTTCAAATATTGATTTTGTATTAAAGGTTGTATGTAAGTTTATTTAAAATACTAAAACGTTTTACAGAATACCATTTATATTACACTTGAACTATTACTCAATATTATTCTATATTGTATTCCGGCTTTATTTGGGGAGTTAGCCAGCGCTGAAGCGGATAAGATAAAAGATAATTTGGCCAAGCAATACAGAATATGTAACAGTAAGTTCATAACGAAAAATATATTATAGTTCTCAAGTTTGTGCGCAAACACACGGGACATATAAAGATGTCCTCGGTATCATAACTCGATGAGACGACTGTCCGACACAAAAAGAGGAGATTCGGTTGCAAAACCGACGGCTTTACATGACCTTTCGAATAATTTCGAAACTTTGAGCTGCTATTGAGAGTTCGTAATAGAAAAATCCAATAAATTATTACTGACCCAGGGTTAGAAGCCAGGACTCATTTATATCCTAGACACTAAACCAACGAAACATACAGTCACCATGTATTTAAAAAACAAAATACGTCAAATGTTTTAAATAAAATATTATAAATATTCTTTGTCTTCAGATAATGCACTACGGAATAAATTTTTGGATGGAATGAAATTCCTGGAATTACGTCCAATTAACTTCACCGTCTGGCGCATCTTCACCGTAAACTTGTCGTTACCGCTGTGTATGATCGCTGTCTTTATAACATACACGATCGTAATATTGCAATTTACGAGAAACCAATTGAAAACCTAAAGTGAAGAATCTACTATTTTGAAAAACGAAGTTTTAGTCTAAGTACTATTAGATTAGGCGATTTTCTGAATTATAATTTAATTACCATGAAAATGAGCATATAAATTTATTCATTATAAAAACAAGACATTTACATAAGTGCCATATTGGTATAGCAACTGATATGACGCACTGGTCAAAACCTGTTTACCAACCTCCGAATGAGCTTCCCATTGAACTTGTTACATACAACACCTCGGGGAGGATCGCTGACGCAGCACATAGCCGCGCAGTCGCCGCCGCGACCCAGTTAAGAGGTCAATATTTAACAAATTACACATTTGTCACGTACAGTCCCTAAAAACACGTAGCTGCGAAGTCACTGTAGTGTAATAACTGACTTACACTTCAGATGGCGTATAAATATTAAGATCGTTGCACTAATTAGTCAGTAATAAATCATCTTCTATCAAGTACACTCGTTTCAATAACATAAGACCCCTCATGGCGACCGTGCCAGGATTTGGGGCGCGCGACGCGAATTTGATCGCAGTATAGTGTTGCAGCTCCAAAATCGGACGATGAGTTGAAGAATTGGATATAAGTTCAAATTAAAGCAATATGTAGAAATTTAAGTTTATTCTTCGTTACTGTTTTACCAAAAAAAAAAAAACTCACTATGTGCCGATCCAGTGTCGAGAAAGAAACAGTATTTGTAAATCAAAACGCAGCAGGCTCGAACCAGGCACAAGTTGAAGAAATACGAATGCATCTGTCTACAATCAGCATAGTTTTATTGGTTATTTGTGTGCTACTGGGCATTGCAGCACTGTACTTTATTTATAAACTGTACAAAAAATGCCATAAAAATTGGATTCACCCGCGCAAGAGACGTACCCAACCAGTAGAGAAGTGACGGCATTAGAATTACGAAGAAAGTGCGTGAAAACCAGGTGTTTATATTTAATATTAATAAAAAGTGCGTGAGTGTTTTGTAAAGTGATCCAATAAAATTTCAGAAATAAACTTTGAACTGTTAAAATGACTATTTATAAACTTTAAGGTGTTTTTTTTTTAACGAATTAGTGTAGAATCTAGTAAAATAAATGTATCCTATTAATATTATTTAATCGATTAAGTATGTATAATGTAAACAAAGAGTTTCATATTGCAATGTATGAGGTCGTAGCCCCTACGATCAATGTCAAAAAGGCATTCCTAAGCATAAGTCTATTCCTAAGATACATAATAAAACCTATTTGTGACTTTAATACATTTATTAATATGTTTTTATTTTTTATTTCGGTAGTGATAAACAGAAATAAAGTTGACATTAATGCGCTCCTTATGGTACTCCGCGTATTGTAAACTATGTTCTCGAGTCGAAATCATTAACGTCAATAAGAAAAAGTACCCACAGTGATTTATCGTTTAGTAATCAACAGAACGTGATCTATTTTCTAAAATACAATATTGAAACCATTTTTGCTGACTTAATTTTAATTTTAGCTACAAATTTTAAATTTTATTTTATTATTAGTATATATATATATAGTTTTTATTATTAGTTCCTATTCTTTATGTTTCGTGTCTGTTTCTTAACGTTTCCTTTCTGTTATTAGAACCTTTTTATAATATTAGCTACTTATTCACCGAAAGTACCAAGGAATGTCAATATTATCATTATATCTATATTATTTTGTAATATACCCTGTACCCTATAATTGTATATAAACCTAGGCTAAGTCTGGCGTTAGCACAATGAGCACCAACACTTACATTTAAAGATGTATTTCTTAGCTAACCAAAAATTAAGATTAAAAAATGTACCCAAATCACCACATTACCACTTTAATTTGATAATAAAATATTTGGTAATCTCTTTGAATCTTCTTTTTTCCTCTAGGAAAAAGTCCATCGAGTTTTTAGAGAAACATTTTCCTTTAGGAAGTGTTTTCTGATGTTCAGTTCTGTCTTAATAAATTAGCCACACGAGTGATCTCCAAAAAATAGCTGTACATATTACTTGTGATCTATTGTAATTAATTTGGAATTATTTCTGCCATCTATTGTTCGAAATCTGTATTAATATCAAGCTGTATGTAGCAACGAAATTAATTGTCTAAAAATATAAAAAGATTACATTAATTTATGTGTAAACAATAATATTCAAAAATATTAAATTATTGACCAGTTAATAACCATGTGAATAGCTGTGAAAGTTTTTGTTTTTCTGACTGTTTTTTATGCCCATATATCAGCATTTATAAATTTTACCAATCCTTTTGATTTTACCAAATTTTCATTAATTTTAGGTTTAAATGTGTCTTGTAAAAAAATAAAGCTTATCTGGATTCTATTTTTTTTACTTTGACATGTGAAAGCTGACCGTCAAATGATGGTAAGAGATCATTTCTGACCATAACATTAACACTGGTAAGAAATATAAACCGTCCCTTAGTTGCGCCGTGAACCACGTTAACTAAGATGTGTCCATGTCCTTTGTGGCTGTAATTACCCTGGCTCACTCAATCACTTCTAATCAAAACA
Organism: Nymphalis urticae; assembly: GCA_905147175.2. Lineage (NCBI taxonomy): Eukaryota > Metazoa > Arthropoda > Insecta > Lepidoptera > Nymphalidae > Nymphalis > Nymphalis urticae. Next base: position 9,459,785 of record LR990000.1, on the reverse strand, counting down.
CAACAATACTAAGTATTGCTGTTTGGTAGTAGAATATGTCGCTTGATGGTAAGGTCGAGCTTGCACAAAGCCATATATCATCAAGTGGATAGAAATCTTTTTACTTAATATAGCATCTCTATTTTAATAGTTACGCGTCAGATAAATTATTTAGCACGTAAAAGGCTTATAACAAAAGATAAACAAATAAAAATTTAACTTTTTAGTTATATTCTAAAAAAAAACAATATTAGCATGGTTATATAATTACCTTAATGAATAATGATCGCTGAACTGAGAACATTCGTAAAGGCGATATAGTTGGCTTGTTTAGAAGGAGTTGTTTGAACATCAGATCCAGTTTCAAAGGCACGGGCTTACCAACTAGCGTCATGTTAAATATAAGCTTAGTCAAAACAATTTGTATCTCAGTCACCTGCAAAAAAATTAACATCGTCACACAGAAAGGAAATTGGTAATACTCGCAAATTGTGCAGCTGATCATATCGTTTGTCGAGACACATATTACGATATTTCTAGTACGAGAACTAGAAATATTTTTGGTACCTCTTAGTACGTGATGATTATATAAATTTAAATATTCAAGTTACCTCTTCGTGTATTTGATGCCATGGTTCAATAAATAGCAGAAATGAAATCAAATATTTGCCACACCACAGAAACTGAAGACAGATGATTATTCGTTGATTCATTTCTCCCGCTGAAGGAAACAAAAAAGATTTTGTAATAACCTTTGATTAATATACAAATAAAACAAAATATAAGCGTATATTTAGAGGAAGAATTACGTACAATATAAACAGAAAACGTCAATTAAGTTGAAGAGGGTGAACATAAAAAACAAAGAATTCGCTGAAAAGAGCATAAACATGATGATCCCGCGGGTCGCGTTCAGTTGGTTCACCAAATCGCAAATAGACACATACGACTTGGTTAGGTCATGGATACGTTGGCACACCGAGTTGATTGTGGCTGAAAACAAAATTAACTTCATGTATTTTTTAGCATTTCCTTAGAAATTTATGTTCGCGACGACGTTTTCAGTTGATGATTTCATTATTTACCATGATCTGTTTCGTTGTTCAGGTCATTCAGACTCATTGTGATTGACTGCAGTACGCAGTGGACATCAAAACTAATCAATATATTCTCTATTTCCAGCAGCAATATTTTATAACGTTCAATATTAAAAATAGAATTTAACAATTCTAATAACACTGAAAAAGTTGTCACTTGCTTAAAATTAAATATTAGAAGTAAATAATTCAATTGACTTCAACGATAAATTAAATAAACTCACATCTTTTCGTAGTGAAAGTGAAAAACTTGGTTAAACCAATTAGTACAGTGTATGAAATTAGAGCCACTGAAGGAATTTTCACAAATAACCTTTTGCTGCGATTTATGTCATAATTGCTTTTAACGTCGTTGTTAATCTAAAAAAAATAATTTTTAGTACATAATAGACTATATAAACGGGGGTTTTCAAATGTTGAGTGTGCAAGCTAATGCAGTGGCAACACATACGCAGCTTTTCATGTGTTGCAGACTACGAGCGATAGGAATTAGTGATGCTTTGACTTAAGAAAAAACATACAGGCATTATTAAATGGTTTCGTTCCAATTTTTGTCACGACGCAAGGACTATATTACAGTTTACTTGCAATACTATATAATAGGAGTACAGTTTCAAGGCTCATTTCGTCAACATTTTAAGTATAAATATTTATTTAATTGCTTAATTAATCAACACCAATTTATTTTTTTACACATATTTCTCATTTCAAAAATATAACACGTGCGTATATGATGACTTGCCCAAATATAAATGCCCGCTATATAAAAGCTGAACAAGATGCCAGATTATTCTCATTTTTGAAGGAGCTTAATTTTTAATTTTAACATAATTATTATTAAATGTTAGAAATACTTTATATAATGCAACCAAATGGTTGATTATCCTTTTCATGCGGTCGATGCCTCCATAAGAACAAATTCCAGTTATAATCATTGTTGTTAATATAATGAAAACGTTTCCGACAGGAAACACTTCAGAATTAACAATATTTAGCAAGATTATTGTAATGCCACAAATTTCTGAAAAAAAAGAGAATAAATATACTTATTTCATACTATTTAACGCAGAATTTATACTTGTTCAGTATTTAAAAGTGATAAAATTATATCGACTGCTATTCAAACTTAAAAAAATATTGATACTCAGTTAACAGTTCGGAAAAAAAAACTTACGAGAGCAAAAAGTAAGAATGCAACAATAAATAGAAATCCTTCGAGATACGATCGCTGTATATCCAGCGCGGTCTGGTGCGAGCTGTAGCGGAGCGAGGCCCAGCGCACGAGACACGCGTAACACGAATACCAAAGAGCCTTGTACCTTGCATACTTCACTATCCATATTTTAATTTTATATCGCAAGCACTCTTGAGATTCAACGCAGAAATACTGATCTTATTTACATAACTGAAAATGAACAATTTTATTAAGCCTACGAATACTAGCTGCGTTACTATAACGATTGTAGTCATACTAAAATTATTATTTTATTTGGAGAAATCACATTTTATGTTGAACCTTGAGGGACAAGCTCATTTAAATTTTTTATAAGCTTTTGTATTTACAATGCGATGTATTGATATTTGATTGGCTTTCGTTTAGCCACGATCGTTACAATAAATGTGTAGCACAGTTGTGAGAGTGTGACTCCTTGAAATGTTGACTCTCTCACCTTACACATCAAAGCAAAATATACAAGCATGATTACTTAGCATGTCCTATTCTATATGTCAAGGATTACGGAATTATAATATTAAAAAAATATACCAGTCATGAAGTCCGTTACATTACAAGTCATGCAGGATTACCAGCTACGGAAATAATAGGTCTTTGCTCTGTAGCGAGGTTTACACGCGCTGTTATTTACTGTTATCGATTAACATACCATCTAATTATGATTCATATGATAAAAAAGCATTAATGATCTAATGTATTTCTCTATAGGGATACATGAAAGTATCGAAGTCAGAGTTCAAGAATGTGCTGTAGGTTACATAATAAATAATTATTATTATTTTTATACTCGTAATAATCGAGGTTTCATTTTTGTTATTGTTTTGTTCTTTTTGTGAGCAAATTTCGTTCTTGTGGCAAAAATTAACAGTTCAGAATAACTGATACTCCGAATCACGTATTCAGGACTTTTGAACTTAATAAGATTTATAGTATAATATATAACATATAATCATCTCACGGACAAAGATAACTATAAAAATAATACAATACCTACAATACCAATACCTACAATAACAATACCTACTTGAGGCCTTGGATCAGTTGCAGCGACGTGCGGTCCGCATTATTGGCGACGTAAAGGTCACTAACACCCTCGAGACTTTACAATTGCGTCGAGAGATATCAGCGCTGAGCGCTTTCTATCGACTGTATCACGGCGAGTGTTCCGAGGAATTATTCTCCCTAATTCCTACTTCCCCCTTCCTTCACAAGTCTACGCGTGCTGGCTCTCGATGTCACCGACTAACAGTGACATCAATTCCATCGCGCACAAAGAAATTTGGCAACTCCTTTCTTTGTCGCACTTCAAAAAAATGGAATTCCTTACCAGCTCACGTATTCCCCTCCTCTTACGACCCGGGTTCCTTCAAACGAGGCGTGAAGAGGCATCTTGCGGGCTGGCAAGGCGAGGGCGGCTAGTGCAGAACCTTCTTCCCGACTGTACTGGCCGTCCTCGCGTTTGGACTCTACTACCACTTAACATCAGGTGGAGTAGAGTCATTTGCCCTCCCGGCAAATATAAAAAAAAAAGATTGAATATTGTGTATATCTTAGTTTTCTGTAAAAAATAATTTATGAAAGAATAACAAAAATCAAAAATGCTTCATTCATTTCAAAATGATAGTATGTACACAGTTTGCAGGGGCACTGTATTATGTTTGAGATATATACGTTTTACTGGATAGCCCGCTTATTCTCAAGACAAACAGTTTCAATTGAAATGAATGGTGGGTTGATTAAAATTCTTAGTAAAACTATACTTTTATACCATTATTTATAACTATATGATGTAAAGGTATGTAAAGTACAAGTTTATTTATATGTGTGTTTATGTGAACACGTCCTTGATCCTTCGGGATCTATGAAAATTAGCCTCCTGGACTAAAAACTCACTCTGGACAGCTCTCTTAAAGCAGAATATAAAAGCCGTTATTTCAATTACCCGACAGTTCTATAAGCCGAATTCGAGAATGTGGGAAGATGTTCAAACATCGAAAGGAATTGTCTGATTAGTTCTGTGCATATATTATAATTAAATCCTTCATGAAAATAATTATTATCTAAATCATTAATCAAAACATGTTATCTCACTGTTTTATATCTAATAATTTAATAGTTAATATGTAAGTACGATGTCAACGCGATGTCTGGTAGATGTATAACGTTTTTGTTCTCTAACTTCTCTTATGGTGATTTCTCTAAGGCACAATCTCTGTGACAATGTCTCTGAGATAGGTATGTAGGTGGATGGAAACACGTCTTTTCTTTCATAAAAGCAAGTGCTTTTGTTACTTTCCGAGAAACGGTCATGACACTTTCATATTCCTAACTCCTTAGCTGCGAATGAATTTTGAATTGTACCCAAAAACAATAATAAGGAATACGCTACAAACTTTCTCCTCAAAAAAATAAGAGGAGGCTTTAGCCCAGCAGTAGGACATTCACAGGCCATACCCAGCCCAAAATAATTTGATCAGTATTCGTACAAACAAGCTGCTAAGCCAACAAAGAAATCTGTTAAGCATAATCTGTGAAGAAATTAAAAGCTCATTTCAAACGAAATTTTTAATTCCCCTAGAAACACAAATTTTATAACATATTTAAAATATAGAGATTTCCGTTCTATGTATCACTAACTTACTATATATATATTGATTATTTTTTTATTTAAACTAATATTGTTATTTAATACTATCTGTAAGGCGATATTATAGAATGATTGCCAAAAAGGTTGCAATGAAAGGAAAGTATTTGTTAGAATATATTATCGTTGTTTACATAATAAATAAAAAATATTATATCCGCAGTTACGTTCAAGTAAAGATGTAATAACTCTTTAAATATTTCATTTCATTAGGCTGCAGTAACCAAAAAAACATGATGGCCTTGTTGCACTCACAACTACTTATAAATCAGTGTCATTGCAAGCACGAGGGATATGAAAAAGTTCACTTTTTATAGCGGTTACTAAACGTGTGGTGCAAGAGCACCTCCCATTTGCTTATCTACCCTCAATCGCTGTCGCTGTGAAAAACTGATCTCTATGAAAAAAAGTCCACTGCTGCAATATTCTATTGTATCGAACATTAAGAGACAATAATATTTTATTCAAATCAAGAGACATTAAATTTAATTTGAGTATTCAGTCACTCACTATTATCTGTGGACTGTTCCTAAAAAAACTATAATTGTAATTAAACTAATTTCATAATTAAATTTATCGAGATTTTAAATATATAATGTACAATACAAACAGATGTAGTAAGATGAATCTTCTTGCGTCTTGTGGCAGGGACCCACCACGAGAACAAGCAAAGCGCCTTTATATACAGCCCAAATGTCATTTGAGGAGAATTTATATTTATTTGATAACTTGTCTCTCATAAGCACCGATTTCTCCAAAAGTTAATAGAATATTCGAAGGAATTTATTAAATGTTTACACCAAGTAAACGATGAGTCAATGGTATATCTAAAACCAGTTGTACATTTTTACCACATAAGCATTGCATTCTGTTTTTGTATATAGCTATGGCAACAATGTCAATATTGTAATCATAAAACATCGCGGGTTAATGAGATCAATATATAGATAAGAACGAAATTAAAATAAATCACACCAATATAATCCTAGATGACACGATAACCTATGATTACCGGTTTTTTTTTTAAATTTAGGCCAGTATCCTTCGTACCCTTGTGTATTTATTAACAACATGGCACACATAAACTGTAAAAAAAATATCATATATTTGGTCAGTGGGTCTATTTTTCTTATTTATAAGTTATATATTCGTAAGCATATACGATACGTTCCCGATGGCATTTCTCACAAAAATAAACCTCAGTCGAACCGAAAAATAACGTTTGACAGTCGTAACTAGAAGTAAATTCACAACGGTTACGATACGATGTTATTCCGATCCAACTTCGACTAAACCGCACCAAATCTTTATTAGTAGAATAAGAAAACAATAAGTAACGGTTCGATTACGATAAACAGTATTGATCGAAGCGATAAACTGACAATTTGTTAGTATATTTAGGATCTCCCAGGAAGAGAAAAGACACTTATACTTAATTATTACATATGGGGGTGTATAAAAAAATGACCGTTTTATTATATTCAAGATTTAAAAGTCTGTAAATATTTTAATTCTATTTTATTGTTACCAATACTTAATAATCCCTTTAGAGCATTCTCTGAGCTTGTTTATTCCTATTCGACTTCAAAAAAAGCCTGATTTAGTTATTTGTTTCAAAGAAGAAACATGACAGTTTTCAACGAAATTCTCGTAATTTTAAGGCATTAATGAAAAAAAAAAATTATCACCGCTGAAGCAACTCATGAAATTATTAAATATGAAGGGTAAGGTATCCTTGACCAGTGCACTGCGCGGCATTGGTTTAAAAAATTTAGCAGTGACCATGACCACCATTAATGGATATTGATGAGGTTCTGCAGAAAGCCTGTTAAGCCAAATCCGAGTACAAGTACTCGCGAACTCGCCAGGGAGTGTGGTGTGTCGAAAAATACTATAAGTCGCTATCTACGCTCCATGGGGTAGGCAAAAAAGAGCAGTAGACTGGGCCCCTAACTAACTTATTCCTCAGCAATCAGCTAAGAGGTTAGCAACTTGTGAAAATTTATTGAAAACCCTTCTGATATGAGATTCTACCGGAGGATAATCCCCTGTGATGAAAAGGGGGCTTACTGGCGAAATCGGAATACCCGTGAGCAAGGAGGCAATTTGAAGAAGTCCATGCTTTGCGTTTTTTGGATTTTGAAGGTGTTATCCATCACGAATTTGTTTTGACAGATGCTCTATGAACTCTGAATTCGACTGCGAACAACTGGATAAATTGTACGCCAAATTATCAGAGCGTTATCCTGCTTTGACCAACCGAAAAGGTACAAATTCCAACAAGATATTGCTCGTCCTAACACTTCGAACGAACCAAAGAAAAGTTTGAAGAACTTGATGGGTTCGAACTCCTGCCCCATCCACCATATAGTCCAGACCTCGCACCATGAGATTACTACTTGTTTTGATCCATAGACCATTTTCTTCAAGGGAAAAATATTGATAATTTTGCATAAGTTGAAATTGCGGTCCAAGAGTTCTTTGACAGTCATCCCAAGGAATGGTATCAGCGTGTGATCGAGCAATTGGCTAGCAGATGGCTAAAGATGATTGATAACAATGGACTATACTTTGAGTATAAATTGTATTTCATATCAAAGAAATAATAATACAAATATTTGGTTAAAAAATAGTCAATGTTTTGATACACCCTATTAGATAAATTTAGTTATAGTATAAGTATTCAAATATATGAAATATCGTAGTCTGTAATGGCCTTAAAAAATAAACACAATACAAAGTGCAATGATTTTATTTGAATATATTTTATTTTAAAAAACTTAAAAAAGTTTTCATTCTAAGTGTATTTCCTAGAACTAAGAGTACTAACAAGAACATGAAATTCACGCTTGGCACATCAAGTCTAAAAAAGCGAGTAAAACTGCGAAGCGCAGCTACCTACCTATATGATAATATTATTTACCTTCGCTAAAACGATGCATCAATTCAGTAACAGCCTGTTAATGTCCCACTGCTGGGCTAAGGCCTCCTCTCCCTTTTGAGAAGGTTTTGGAGCTTATTCCACCACGCTGCTCAGAATTCTGCTAACAGTATTTCAATGAAATAAGACACATGCAGCTTTCCTCACGATGTTTTCCTTCACCGTCAAGCACGAGATGAATTACAAACACAAATTAAGCACATGAAATGCTCGGGTTTGAACCCACGATCGTCGGTTAGGATTCACGCGTTCTAACCACTAGGCCATCTCGGCTATTTACTGGTATAAATTTTATGTAAATTGGCTTAGTAGTTATAGGAGTAGAGAAAAAAACAATCACACATTCAGTTATCTTTTTTAATATTGTGAGAATGAGATAAAGATAAAAATTTAACGGTTCATATGAAAGCGTTTAAAAATTTCAATACATTACATGTATTTAGTTCATTTGTTTGAAATTTTTATTGCTTTTAATGAAGGTTTCCAAATCCACTTTTTAATATTTAAATCGTTTTTATGTTCCCTTGTTGCAGTTTTTTCTTTATATTTTTTAATTATTTTATTCCATTTATTTTTATCACCTTGCACTATTATCACAAAGTATGTAGTTACAAAACTCGTCGTCTGAAACAAATGTCACTTGAATACAATTGATGATGATGGTGATGTTTGAATAAATCTTAATATTTTAATAGCGGATTCACTCACTTTGCTTTTCTTTGACCATTATTGGTAGCTAGAAAAAAAAATGTAAATTAAAAAAAATATGATAAGCTTTAATTAAAACTGATTTGTTGCTTCGATTTTATAAAATGTCTGTTCAGGCGAAAGAATCTGTTTCTATATCCGTAACAGCCTGTGAATGTCCCACTGCTGGGCTAAAGGCCTCCTCTCCTCTTTTTGAGGAGAAGGCTTTGGAGCTTATTCCACCACGCTGCTCCAATGCGGGTTGGTGGAATACACATGTGGCAGAATTTCAGTGAAATTAGACACATGCAGGTTTCCTCACGATGTTTTCCTTCACCGTAAAGCACGAGATGAATTATTATCACAAATTAAGCACATGAAAATTCAGTGGTGCTTGCCCGGGTTTGGACTTGGATTGGATTCACGCGAAGATTCACGCGGTCTTACCACTGGGCCATCTCGGCTTCTATATAGCAATTGAAATATAATCGACTCGTGTGTTCGCGACTTAAGAATTATTTTTATATCATATTATTTTGTAATGAATTGTCTATATATGTATGTATTCTAATCCTTATATATCGTTATTTATCTAGTTTTGTAATTCGTTCAAACTTCACTGAGCTGTCTCTTATTCATATATACTAATAACATATAAGTGATAAGTATATAAGATAAGATAATAATATATAAGTAATACGTCACGAATAAAAAAATTAAATACTGCTTTTATTTACGCTTTAATAAATAAGTTATTAATATATAATAATTATTGAAAGAAGTTATCTCTGAACTGTGACAATTTCGAGTGGTGACATCTTTGGCTGGTTGAGAAGAAGTTGTTTGAACATCAGATCCAGTTCCAAAGGGATCAGCTTTCCAGCCGACGTCTCGCTTAAGCTCAACTTATAGACCGGGAGATAGTGATACACAAAATTTCAGGACATTTGTACCAGTATAGCGACTCTTCAGGGGTCTAATTACGTAATGACGAAAAGGAAAATGATGATCATAGCGCTGATACCGACGGGCCGCCGTTCCCGTAGGCGTTAATTACAAAATAAAATTAAAAGATTAAAATTAAGTGACGTTGACTTTTCAACAGTTAGTTTTTTTGGTGTTACACTTTTGCTTTGCTTAGAGAAAAAAAACGTTGACACTGTCACACTGGTCACTAACTTACTTTGACAATTAATGTCAATCCATAAGGAGAGTTTATCTTGAGTTGTTACTTGTATTTATATGGTCTTATTATATTGCACGTATAATAATCAAAGGAATCACTTTATGTTGATGATATCGCAAGTTCCAACGTAAAATGGCGACTTCAAGTGATACATCGGACCAGAATGTTAAATCAAGACGTCCTGCAGGTAATTTAGTAATAAAAACGACACACCTTCGGTGGCCTCGCGTTATTGATCCGTGATATGTAACTTTTAATTTCTAGAATCAGCCTTTAAACAGCAGCGGCTGCCTGCTTGGCAACCAATTTTAACAGCAGGCACTGTTCTTCCTACGTTTTTCGTAATAGGTATTGCATTTATACATGTTGGCATTGGGTTGCTATATTTCTCTGATGAGGTAAGGCTTCACAAATAGATAAGACATTAATATTAGTTTAAATTCAAACGAAGGTAAACGTAGGTAAAAGAACATGTTATAGACTATACATACTGTCTTAAGGATGATGAAAATATTACATGCGCTGAATATATAAGGCAGAATAATATGGAGGCTTGTACTTGTCAAATACCTTTTAATCTTACTGAGGATTTTAAAGGTGATGTCTACTTTTATTATGGACTCAGTAACTACTACCAAAACCACCGGAGATACGTAAAGTCAAGGTATATAAATTACTAATATATTTAAAATATATTACTGCTCCTAGTTAATTGTATACAAATACATTTGAGAGACAAAAAATTATTGTTTATTTATCTAGAGATGATAGTCAGCTGCTTGGACGCTTGTCGCTCACACCGTCATCTGATTGCGAGCCATTTGCATATGCCGAAGAAGATGGAAAGATGAAACCTATAGCACCATGTGGTGCCATCGCTAATTCTCTCTTTAATGGTAAAGTGATTTCTAAACTAAGATTTTAATCATTGAATTCATGTCTATAGTAATAACTCATCTCAGATAATTTTAATATAACAAAACACACACTTCCTCACTTTACTAGACTACAATATCTTGAACAAGATCAATACTGACATAAAAAGTGCATTAGTAATTTTTATTTTTGTTTCATTGTTTATCTTTGTATTATCTTTGTATATTGTCAGTTTTAAAAATCGGCTACAAGCTGAATAATCTTTTCACCAGCATTTAATATTTTTTTTCATCTACGTACTAAGATTGGGTTTCTTGTTTAACACAATAATGTTATATATATAATAAATCGTATGACCATGCCATTAGCATGCCAGGAGCTGGCAAGCTGTTTCCGATTGTGCAAATATGCGCGTCATTTTTTAATCCCTTTTTATACGCGTTGTGTTGTGTTATGTTGTGAGTTCCAGCTGCTGGCATGCGATCTCTCTTTTATTTACTAATTTTTTTAACAAACTGCTCATTTAGAGATACGTTTAAAACATAAAATAACAAAGCGCTTTAAATAAATGTGTCATGAACGTTAAGAAAATATATTTTTTATTAAAATTATTAATTGAAATAAATAATAAAAACAACACTAAGAAGTGCCATATTTCATACCTTCGTCAGCGATCACAAAAGGGACCGCATCTGGTTTCTTGCTATGTTGATATGATAAAAATCCATTAAATCACTGCAAGCTATAATATAATGCGCACTACATCGCAGTCTGTTGCAGGCGTCAAAAGCAATGGGATTTTATTGAAAAAATGTTTCATTTCACAGGAACAACGTCCTGACAACAAATCATTTCCGAATGCGACTTGGTTCGACCCAATTACTTGGTCCCAGATAATACTACCGTCACCGCTGCCGGATGGGGCACACTTGAAGTATGTTAACGAACTAGATATATGTTTTAACATGTTAGCCCAATGGATAATAGTAAATAAACAGAATCATTAGCTGTTTTATTTTTAAGTTTGAGTTATAATATATTAATATTTATTTTATAATTAACAAATCAAAAGTTTTTAGAGGTGTGTAAAAAGCACAACCTGTGAACAAAACAACTTATTACCTATATAACATAAACACAAAGAAAGTCGTAAGACTGCCCTAGAATACAAATGAATTTACTTACGGTTTGGTATCTCGAACCTCTTAAATACGTAATATAAAGTAGATGACGTAGGTAACCCTTCATTTCATACGATTTGTATTTATTTAACTAATAAACGCCCACCAATAAATTAACGTATATATCAATAACGCCATTAAGAACAATTTAAGTGTCAAACATATTCAAAGATATTTTATTTAACTTAGATATTGGACACACATAAAAGTATAAACAGTAATATCATCATTGAGTTAATATTTATATATTTTCAGAGCTATATCTGATGAATCTGTGTGCTGTAAAGTTAGCGGTCCACTAGCGTCTATGCTACTCATTTCAAGAGATGTTGCTCATTGACGCTTCACACCACTCGACAATGCATGCAAAGTTTTTTTATGCCCCAATTACGTGCATCATTTGTATATACATGTAAAAAATAAAGTACTCGATCTAGTGTTTTTTAATGGTGAATCGTTAACGGTTACAGTAGATAATGCCCCTAAAGAATTAACTCGCATTGATCCACTACACCCACCCCTTAATATTGATATTGTCGTAACACACAATTTGCAGGAAAACTTGAGGATTAATCAAGATATCAAAAAATATAATTTCGCTAAGGCCAATTTTGTAGCTATAAATGAATTTCTTAAAAGTATAGACTGGAGTGAAAATTTGCAGAGCTTCATGATATTAACACAATGGTTGATTACCTATATACGAAGATATATAATTCTATAGAACTTTACACGCCGAATTTCAAAAGAACAAAATCATTAAAATATCCACCTTGGTTCAACAAAACTCTAATAAAGAGAATAAGAGAAAAGGAAAAACTAAGATTGAAATTTAAAAAATACAAAAATGCTATGGATGGTTTGTCACTTACGCTCTTAGAAAAACGATGCGATAGACTATCTACTGAGTGTTATAATTCTTACCTTAACTTTGCAGAAGAAAAGATTACATCCAACAGTAAATTTTTCTGGTTATATATGAAAAGCAAACGCGATAAAAATGTTAACACCTATCCAACATTAATGAAAAATGATGAAACTGTAGCGTCTGATGGCTTAGCAATTTGTAACCTATTTGCGTCACAGTTCTCTTCGCTGTATGAAGAAAACGAGAGCAAGTACGATATTGACAAAATACTGCGAACCATGGATGCCACAGTCAGTTGCAATAATATCCTACCTTTGATCCAGCTTGATGAATCCGAAGTCATTAATAAATTAAAGAATTTAGATATGAATAAGGGTGCTGGATCTGACAATATTCCGCCTAATTTTATTATAAACTGTGCCCAATGTCTTGCTGTACCACTAACAATTATTTTTAACAAGGCATTAGTCACCGGAATATTTCCTTCTAAGTGGAAAACTGCGAAAGTAGTCCCTATTTTCAAAAGTGGAGAAAAAAATTATGTAAAAAACTATAGGCCTATTTCAATCCTTTCTATCTTTGGTAAGGTGTTGGAGTCTCTAATATATCCATATATTTACAGTCATGTTAAATGTTTTCTTAGTACCCACCAGCATGGCTTCATAGCCGGTAGATCTACATGCACAAATCTAGTAAATTACTCCGAAATCTTATTTGAATCTGTTGATAGGAACAAGAGAGTGGATGTTATCTACACAGACTTAAGTAAAGCATTTGACCTGGTTCCATGTTCAGTACTAGTCTTGAAGTTGTCCAATTATGGTATTGTCGGATCTTTACTGAGATTTCTAGCATCATATCTTACAGAAAGACATTTTTATGTTGTTGCCGGCGGTTATGAATCGGTTGAATGCGATGTAAAATCTGGAGTCCCACAAGGGTCACACCTGGGTCCACTGCTCTTCAATATATTCATAAACGATCTGCCTAATTGTTTTAAATATTCTACACCATTTATGTATGCTGACGATGTCAAACTTCTTAAAATAATTGAAGAATCAAATGACACTATTCTTTTACAAGATGATCTGACAAGATTATACCATTGGTGTAATGATAACGGCATGAGACTTAATTCAGTAAAATGTTCATGGATATCATTCACCAGGAGTTTAAGAGAATTTCAAACGAATTATTACATAGCTGGTGCCCCTATTAAATCTGTGGACAGAATTTCAGACCTGGGAGTAATCTTCGACAAAAAACTAACTTTCATACCTCATATTGATGGTGTAATTAGCCGTGCTTCGAAAATGTTGGGTTTTGTAATAAGAAATGGAAGATTATTTCGAAATCCTAGAACAAAAATTATTTTATTTAATAGCTTAGTCAGGAGTATACTGGAATACGGAAGCGTTGTTTGGAGGCCACATTATGCAACACACTGCCTAAGACTTGAGAGGATACAGAAACGTTTTCTTTATCATCTTACTTTCTCGTTAGGTAAAGGGAAAATACTTCCTTCTTACAAAAAAAGATTGGAATTTTTCAAAATTCTTTCACTAAGTGATCGGAGGGATTTGTTGGATTTAAAATTTCTTTATAAAACACTTAACAACAACTATGATAACTCGTTTTTGATATCAAAAATTAAATTGAATGTTCCCATTAGATTTCCACGTAAACCAATAACACCATTAGTAAGACCTTTCCGCAAAACTGTTTTAGGAAGCAATTCACCTGTATCTCGCTTATGTAAAATTTTGAATGAGCACAGTGCTGTTTTAGACCCTTTTGGAGACTCATCAAACAAGTTTCACAAAAAAATATTGTCAAAATTGTCAGCTAACTAATTTATTTTGTTTATATTTGTATTTTATTATCTCACTATTATTGTTAATTCTTGTCATTTTTAACCTTGATTTACTAAACATTAATTAATTTGTAAGTTTGTCATCTCCAACTTTATCTTTGCAAGTGGTATTCACCTTAATAGGTAATGCATTTAGTTTTAAGTTGTATTAAAATTGTATACCTTTGTACGTGTTGATGTATTTACCACTGGTGAATCTTAAATAAATAAATAAATAAATATACTATGTTGTTGTTGTATATATCTTGTTTCTCACGGAGACACAAATACTCCGTCTTGCCGATACCAGCTACCCTAATTATCCCGGCTACATGCTTGAAGAATCCTTCAAAGCGAAAGCCGGAGTATGCTTGTTCGTCAGGACGGATGTTTGCTGTCACCGACTGCGCTGCTTGGAGGACCCCTCCTTCTCCATGTTGGTGGTACGTGTGGATCTGGTTCGTCAGAGTCGGGTCTACGTGTGCCTCTACAGATCCCACAATGGTGACTTGGAGACAAGCCGATTATTTGACCATCTTAGTCGGGTAGCAGATGCTGCTCAAGAGCAGTTTCCTAACGCGGAATTGGTGTTTTTGGGGGATTTTAATGCTCACCATGAATCATGGTTGAAATCCCTCAAAATTGACCATGCAGGAAGGATTGCTCATGCTTTTACTCTCACACATGACTTGACCCAACTGGTTGATCAGCCAACCAGGATCCCAGACATTGATGGGCAAGCGCCTTCTCTACTGGACCTTCTGCTGACTTCTCACCCGGTGGAATATCAGGTTGTGGTTCAAGCTCCACTTGGTTCTTCGGATCACAGCCTAATATCTACAAAAGTGCCACAGGCCAAGCTGCCGCCACCAGCGGTATGCAAACGTCGCGTTTGGCACTACAAGTCCGCAGATTGGGACGGTATGCGCGATTACTATGCGTCAGTCCCTTGGAAGGAACGTTGCTTCAGTGGGAATGACCCGACAGCTAGTGCCGCTGCTGTTGCTGGCTAGATCATGTTGGGAATGGAATACTACATTCCTAGCTCAGATCTCGTCAGTAGGGGTGCGCGTAACCGTTGGTTCACTCGCTAATGTGCCGACGCTGTATCATCTAAGCAGGCGGCATATCACGAGTGGATCAATGGCTGCATTAGCGGGGCATCTAACATTGACTCACTGAAAGCAAACTACAATAAAAATTCCAAGTCCTGTAGGAAGGCTTACACGAGAGCGGATGCAGAGCGCATTGTACAGATTGTTCATGACCTTATTTCACATCCTAGGGGCTCCCGTAGCTTCTGGCGTCTGACCAAGTCTGTGCAAAACAATTTCTGCCAACCTTCGCTGCCACCGCTTAGCCGCAAGAGAAAGCTAATCGGGCTAAACTCTTTGCGATAACTCCGTCATCGATAATTGTAGTGCGCTGCCACCGGTAATACCTTCATGTGGCCACACGATGCCTGACATCTGAAATCAGGCAGCGTGATGTGCGTGCGGAGCTGCAATCACTTGATGTACGGAAAGCTAGTCCCGATTGAATACCAGCCATAGTGCTGAAGAAGTGCGTGGCGAGCTGTCTCCCGTGTTAACGCGCCTGTTCCAACTTTCTCTTTCTTCAGGATGTGTGCCGGAGGCTTGGAGAAGAGCTACTGTGCAAGCGGTTCCCAAAAAAGGGGATCAGTCTGACCCGACAAATTATCGGCCAATAGCTATCGCCTCAGTACTTTGTAAGGTGATGGAAAGGATTCTAAACAACCAATTGATCCATTACCTAGAAGATCACTATTTAATTAATGATCGTCAGTACAGATTGCTGGGGTCCCCCAGGGATGTGTGCTATCTCCCACTCTCTTTCTTTTGCATATCAATTATATGCTCTCTCTCGGGAACATTCATTGCTATGCAGACGATAGTACAGTGCATGGTGGATACCACGGACGCGCAGTGGCTGGGCGAGCGGAAATTAAGGAGAGGCGGGAGGATCTTGTCATTGAACTTAATAGGACGTTAGAACTTATCGCCAAATGGGGCTCAGATAATCTTGTTGAGTTTAATGCCAAGAAAACACAGGTATGCGCTCTCAAAGCGAAAAAGTCACCATTTTCCCCTCTTCCCTCCCTCCTTCGCTCCCTCCGACTGGTGATACAAAGCAGAATCGCCATGCTGGGGATGGATGTTCGCTGCGACCTTAGTTCAAGGGATTACATCGAGGCTGTTATAAAAACAGCTTTACGGAAACTCGGAGTTCTGAACAAGGTGCGACGTTTTTTCACGCCACAACAACTGTGCCTGTTGTACAAAACACAGGCACGGTCCTGCGTTGAATATTACTCGCTCCTTTGGGATGGCTCCGCTAAGTACCTACTTGAGGCCTTGGATCAATTGTAGCGACGCGTGGTCCGCATTATTGGCGACGTAAAGGTCACAAAAACCCTCGAGCCTTTACAATTGCGTAGAGAGATAGCAGCGCTGAGCGCTTTCTATCGACTGTATCACGGCGAATGCTCCGAGGAATTATTCTCCCTAATTCCTGCTTCCCCCTTCCTTCACAAGTCTACGCGTGCTGGCTCTCGATGTCACCGACTAACTGTGACATCAATTCGAAATCGCGCACAAAGAAATTTGGCAACTCCTTTGTTTGTCGCACTTCAAAAAAATGGAATTCCTTACCAGCTGACGTGTTCCCCTCCTCTTACGACCCGAGTTCCTTTAAACGAGGCGTGAGGAAGCATCTTGCTGGCCGGCAAGGCGAGGGCGGCTAGTGCAGAATCTTCTTCCCGTCTGTACTGGCCGTCGTCGCGTTTGGAATCTACTACCACTTAACATAAGGTAGAGTAGAGTCATTTGCCCTCGCGGCAAATATAAAAAAAATATATATATATCTATATCGCTATCTTGAGTAAGTTTAAATCTCTGTAACTAACTTAATCTCATACATTTACCTAAACACATATATTATATCATGGTGTTTTGCACACTAATTACATAAAATGATAATTTTGCACGTTTTTAAAAAAGTTTCATCTTTATTTAAAATAATTGACATGTCTAGTTTCTATAACGCTGATTATAGTTATATAATAATTAAGTATATTTTTAATCTTAGTGATCATTAGTCGTTGGTAGCCGATGACGCAACAAGCGACCACTGAGCATTCAGTATTTAGTCAAATCAGATTCGTGTGCTGCAAAAACTATAGAAAAGGCCTAAAATAATGTATAGCATGTTTATAGTACTCATTATAGTCTAACCACTAAGTTAAATCACAATAACTGTTTCTTGTTCTAATTAGTCAATAACAACACAGGTAGAATTGAGAGATGATGACATTCGTCATCATGATATTAATCCTAATGCAATAAAATGGCTTAATAATAAAGCTGCATACATTAATTATTCGAATCGGACCTTTCGTGTAGAAGTTAGAACAGGTATAATAACGCTAAAAGTAAGAAAAATGCCGCGCACAAGTGTGCGCAAACACAGGTGCACTCTCTATTCCCTAACTCGCATTATGAAAGTGGGATAGGACGGCAATCTGACATGACCGGAAAGAGTTCAGGCGTAGGACCAGCGGCTTTATGTGCTTTCCAATGCAAGGAAGTTTATACCCTTCTAACTTTCAGACTCCGGGCTGCTACTACGAATTTTCTACAGAAAACCTCAAGAACTTTTTATTGACCAGACCTGGATTTTGAACCCAGAACCTCGGGTAATGCGGATTTGTCTAGCCACTTACTAGACCAACGAGGCAGCCACGTATAATAATCTGCCCGATAATAATCTGCCCTTATTACAAGATACTGTAAAGTAATCCGGTCACTGATGTCACGACGCTGCTACAATCGTATTAATTGCCAATCGTTATTATCTGCTAGAGAACAGATGAAGCCTTGGCGGTATAACCATACGCATCCAACGCAGTGATTGGAAAAGGGAAGCAGCGACCTTGAGATACAAGTAACCTCTAAAATATCTGGTGCAGAAGGGGGGTTATCTGGGGTATCTGGGGGTTCTAAGAATCCCCAGGCGGAAAAAACAAAAAATGAAGTTAGGAACGTGGAACAAGAGAAGTTTGAAGAGTCCTGAAAAAGTCTACAATGTCTGCAAAGAAATGCAACGAATGAAGATTAACATCATGGGACTAAGTGAGATCAGATGGATAGGCAAAGGTAAACATCAAATAGATAATAACTACACCATGTATTACTCTAGTTCTGAGGATAGATCCAACAAGTATGGAGTGGCAGTAATCATAAACACAAAATGCATTAATACACCTGTTTATTTAGTACCAAAATCAAACCGAACCATGTTACTTCAAATAGAAGCCAAGCCAAGAAATATTAACAAACTTCAAGTGCATGCTCCCACTACAGGTGGGTTAGATCAAGAAGTTCAATAAATGTAGTGATTGGCGATTTTAATGCTAAAGTAGGGAAAGGAGAAATGCCAAGAGTAGCCGGGAAGTTCGGACTTGGGGAAAAGAATGAGAGAGGAGATACTGTACAATTCTGCCAAGAGAGTGATTTTGCTATCATAAACACTTATTTTCAATTACCACCAAGGAGGTTGTATACATGGACGTCACCGAAGCATACCTCTCAGCAAATTATAAGAAATCAGATAGATTACATCATGATCAATAATCGCTTTCGTAATTATGTCAAAAGTGCCAAGACCTATCGTGGGGCTGATATAAGATCTGACCATAATCCAATTGTAGCGACAATATCATGTCAATATCAGACTCAAACAACTAAAGAAAAGAACACAGTACCACGCAATAGACGAGGGGAAACTTAAAGAGCTTAACATCCAAGACAACCTGGTATAATGCGTACAGTGGAGGAAGAGTGGTATTCAATGAAGAACAAAATATTAAACATCAATAAGATACACTTGAAAAGAGATTGGATTCCTAAACAGAGTTGGATGACAGAAATAATATATAATCTTATCGAAGAAAGGAGAATCTACAAGAATTCTGACAAAAACAAGTATACTAAGATTGATAAGAAAATTCGGCGTGAAGTTCGTTATGCTAGAGATGCTTGGTATCAGTGCAAATGTGTTTTGTGGAGGATCTTTATGCTAAACATTTGATACATTTAACCTGCATAAGGAAATAAAATCTTTGGTGAGGCACAAAAAGACCACTCACCAACTTACGGACTAAAATAATATTCCCATATTAGATATATCAGGAAAAAAACACCTATTTGGACAACACATCTCATCAATGTTTGCCGACGATTTTCGAAGCATAGCGGTAAATTGTGATCCAAATGAGGGATATTCTATCCTGAAAAATGAAGTCACAAACGCTTTTAAAAAAGCTAAAACGGGAAAATCAACCGGGCTGGTTAATGTTCACGTAGAGGTACTCAAACTTATTGAAGACGAAAATATTGACTTCATGGTTAAATTCTTTAATTTGGTATACAACTCTGGCCAATTATCCAAAGACTGTCTAACCTCAACTTTTATTACACTTCCTAAGAAGACCAATGCAAGAAGGTGCGAAGAGTTTCGAACGATTAGCCTTATGAGCCAAGTATTGAAACTATTTCTAAATGTCATCCACGAGCGAATAAGAGCTAAATGCGACGAACAGCTCGCTGATAGCCAGTTTGGCTTTCGAACAGGAGTGGGCACGAGAGAGGCTCTTTTTGCAATGCAAGTTCAAAAATGCAGTATGCATTCAAAGTACAAAAATGCAGAGACATGCAACTAGACGTTTTCCTTTGTTTCATCGATTACGAAAAAGCCTTTGACAGAGTACTCCTGACGGAGTCTAATTGCAATACAACATGATATCGGCTTAGATGACAAATATGTACGTATTATCCAGAATCTGTATTGGAACCAGAAGGCTACTGTATGAGTTGACGATGAGGAGACTGATAGGTAGTAATAAAGAGAGGAGTCCGACAGGGCTGTATATTATCACCCACAATACAACGCCACATGCCACAAGAAAACGCTGGTCTGAGGATGAACACATCAAAAACGAAGATCATGGTATAATCTAAACATAGCTTCAATGACAATGCTATCATTGTAGTGGGCCAAAAAATTAAGAGGGTGCGCAAGTAGAAATATCTGGGGACATGGAATTTAATGAAACCTGGAGCTGTGAACAGGAGGTAAAGACTCTATACTTCTTTACGGATGCGAGGCGTGGACAATTAAAGAAGACCTCAATAAATGTATAGAAGCTTTCGAGAAGTGCTACTCATCGATTTCCATGACGGCGAACAAAAATGGCAACTTTTGGAGACTATCAAGAAGAGAAAAAATGCATATCTCAGACACGTGCTCAGGCATGAAATATATGGACTTTTGCAATTCATTAGGATGGGAAAGGTTGCCGGAAGGGGAGCTGTTGGCGCAGAAACAAGTCTTGGCTTTGCTACATCCGAAAATGGACAGGAATCGCGAGTGCTGTCGAAATCTTTCGCTTCGCGACGAACAAGAAGGAGTATTCAAAGCTGACTGCTAACCATCGCTAGTCGGAGTGCCACTAAAAGAAGAAGACGAAGAAGATTATCTGAAGATAAAATATTGTTGATAATGATTTCTTTGTATGTAATTATTTCATATTTATTTATAAATGATTATATTTTAATATTTAAATTGGGAAGGTGGCTTTGTGTTAAGTTATCATATTTTTATTATAATTTATATAGTATTTTCTGATGATGCGCTACGCAATTAAATTTCCGACGGAATAAAATTCCTTAAAATGTAACCGTCTGGCGCTTCGTTCCCGGTTATCTTAACTTCTGACCATCATCAGTATACCACTTATCTCTACGACTGTGTAATTGCAATTTTATCAATTAAAAACTTGAAAATGCCTCTATTTCTTAGTTTAAAACAATATCTGGTATTTAATTTGCTTAAATTTAAATGTACGTGACTATATTTCATGTTTTACAACCTTTTTATAACTTGAAATTAAAAATTCTTGTTAAATAATGACTGCGCGATATTCCATTATTCTTCTTAACACACTGTATTAAAAAAATGGTTTTTCATAACTCACTCCACGCGGACATTATATTTTTATTGTGCCATATCATTGTATTAATTTAATGTTAAATAAAAATCCTCAGATTGCGACTCAAAGTACGAGAGTCCGGTTGGCGTTACGAAATAGCGATTAGCGAAATTCTTAGAAATAATACTTATTTCTTTTAATTTTTTATAGAATAGGTTAGGTATTAGGAATAGGTTATACATTGGCATTGTAAGAAATGTTAACCACCGCTTACATCGCGAATGCGCCACTAACCTTGGGAACTAAGATGTTATATCCCTTGTGCACAGGACCAAAGTAATGTAATTACACTGGCTCACTCACTTTTATGTTGTAATTATTAAATTAAATCGTATATCGATTTTGTTGCATGAAATTAATAAATACTAACGTCACGTTTCTTTATCATTTCTGTAAGCTTGTGTAGAATATAATGACTTGTATGTAAATGTGGTGACGGCAACGAATATCACCACCCCATTTCATCCCGTGGGGGGCGTAGAAGTCAACCCGATATAATATACAACAGACAACGGGCATCAGCGTCTCTCTGAGTACTATGACCAACTTACTGCTTTCTATTTATTTATTAGATCACCAACAAAATACACACTAAAAACATTCCAGATACATGAATAAAAAATAAGACTAGTGGTATCTTACTTATAGGTGATAACAGCATGCACAAAATAAAAGTTAAGCGACAACAAACAGAAGGTAAAAAAAGCTAATTAAAAACCGTTATATAACAACAATAAATTAAAATAAAGATAAGAACATAAGTAAACTATCTAAACTAAACAATTTTGAGTATTTATAATTAATATTTTATTTTTAAACTAGCGACCCGCCCCGGCTTCGCACGGGTGCAATGCTTATTTATTTATTTTATTTATTTATTTATTTGGGAAACAAACAATTATGATTACACTTAATAGTAAAAAAAACAAATATAAGAAAAACATAAATCAATCAAGTTTCCACTAAAAATTAATACAAATAAATGACATATTATATTAAGAATAAAAACAAAAACAGAAAGCATAAGATGCAAGTGAAACTTCTATAATTTAAATATATGACGTAAACTAAATTTAAATTTACTAATTTTTGAGTTAAATATATCTAATTCTGTACAATGTTTGTTATAATTTTTACATGCACGTAACAAGAACATATTCTTTGAATAGTCACAGTTACAAAGGGGTACAAAAAATAAAGTTTGGTTTCTCGAGTTAAGGCGAGGACATTTAAAAAGTATATTATTAAAGAGGCTCTTAGAATCAACAATGTTATGAACAATTTTGTATAAAAATATTTGGTCTCTTATACTTCTACGCATATTTAATGGAATGATACCCGAGATATTATTATTGTCAGTATTATCAGAAAAGCCACTTCTAAATCGCAAATGTTTCAAAAATTTTGACTGAATTTTTTCTATTTTGTTTACATACGTTTTATAATAAGGGTTCCAAACTGTAGAGCAATATTCCAAGATAGATCTAACATAAGCATTGAAAAGTAGAATTAAGGTAAAGCTATTTTTAAATTCCTTAGTCAATCTAAGAATAAATCCCAGCATTTGATACGCTTTAGCTATTACATAATTCATATGATAGGTAAAAGTTAGCTTCTGGTCTAAGTAAACACCCAAATCTTTAATCTCGGAAACTCTAATCAGACAGGTATTCTGCAATTTATAATCAAATAATATTGGCCTCAGTTTCCTAGTAAATGTTAGAATGTTACATTTTTTTAAATTTAAGCGTAAGAGGTTTTTATCACAGTAATTATCTAAGTTATTGAGATCATTTTGAAGTTTTAAACAATCTTGGGGCGACTTAATTATTTTGAAAATTTTCATGTCATCCGCATAAAGTAATATGTTACAATTATGAATAGATCGACTAATGTCGTTAATAAAAATATTAAATAATAATGGCCCGAGATGAGAACCCTGAGGAACACCAGAGGTAACGGGCACAAACGATGAACAAAAACCTTTAATAGAAACAGCTTGGCTACGATCCCTCAAATAAGATTCGAGCCAACGAAGCAAGTCACCGTGAATACCAACGGCAGCAAGTTTTTTTACCAACAGAGAATGAGAGATCTTATCAAAGGCTTTTGAATAGTCCGTGTACACAACATCCACCTGACCACCGCTATCCATCACTGCTGCGAGTTGATGAGTAAACTCACAAAGATTCGTTTCAGTAGATCTACCATTGACGAATCCGTGTTGCTGGTCGATGATCAGCGGCCTTAGAACGAAATATAACTGATCATATATAATTTTTTCAAATAATTTAGCTATAGTATTTAGTTTAGATATAGGTCGATAATTTTGAATGTAATGCTTATCTCCGGTCTTATAAATGGGTACAACAAATGATTGTTTCCATGCTTTGGGTATTATACCTGTACGAAGAGATAATTTAAATAAGATAAATAAAGGTAAATCTAAATTACTCCAGCAAGATTTAAGAAAAATGGGTGGAATGCCATCTGGGCCACTTCCCTTACCAATATCTAAATCCTTTAAATATTTTCTAACGGTTTCAATAGAGAGATCAATCGAACCAACAGAAGCTGCAAGAGAGCCATGACAATTATCCACTGGAAAAGAATCGTCAATACAGGTGGATTGTAAACCTGGTTCAAAAGCGGTCTGAAAATAGGTATTAAACATCTGACCGATTTCATTACCGTTGGATGATCGGTCACCATTAAATAACATTACATCCGGGATATCGGCTGAAGCTTTTTTGGATTTAACAAACGACCAGAAGAACTTACTATTACGTTTAATATCATTTTCAGCACTCTCGATATATTTATTATAGCACTCCATCTGAACACGCTTTTGGCGATCCCGCAGGAGATCAAATTTATCATAGTCACTGTCTCTCGCATAAATTTTCCACTTCTTATGAAATTTTAGTTTTTCATTAGTTATTTTTATTAAAGCCCTAGTATACCAGGGAGGATACCTTAGACCATAACATTTTCTGGTAGGAACGTACTTTTTAATAATAACGCTAATAACTTGGTAGAAATTATTTAGTGCTGCTTCTATGTCATTCGTATCTATAACTTCAGACCAATCAATCTGAGCCAACTCTAAATTTATGGCATCATAATCAGCAGCACGAAAGACAGATACGATCTGAATAGGAGGGCACAGTGTAAGGGTGGCTGATGTGCGAGTCTTTATAAGTAAAGCAGGGTGATGACAGTCCTCGCTTATCAACGGTTCTTTACATTGACTGACGTTACAGTCGACATCACTGATAACCAAATCAAGAAATCTGTTATTAATATTGGGAACAACATTAAATTGATTAAAACTTGTAAATTGAAGAAAGCTATATAATGACTGAACACAAGTATCGTTAGTATTAGCATTTAAAGTATTATAAGAACTAGGTTTAGAATGGTTCCATGTAGCGGCACTAATGTTAAAATCGCCTAATATTAAAAAGTGATCATGAGGCTTATTAACATAAGCATTTGAAACAGATTCAAAGAAGTCATCAAGGACATTAGACTGATATCGGCAATGAGGAAAATAGCAACAAAGGAGTTGTAGGACACTGGCAGTAGGGCGTTTGTTTATCTGCAAAGTAACCTGTATCACATCTGCCACAGCACCAGGGAATGCAATGGGCTTAGATTCAATTACTACCAAACCACGTCTAACTGCTATAAGCACGCCTCCACCCATCCGATCCCCTCTTAATGCATAGTCACGGTCGTATCTGTATACATTGTAACGATTATCGAATAGTTCAGCGTCAAAGATTCCAGGAGTCAACCATGTTTATTATATGTATATATTAATACTATATACACTACAGAAAAACTGTGAACGTTGTATATAAAAACATAGCGGCCCGCTCCGGCTTCGCACGGGTATAAAATATATAGCCTATGTGATTAAAATCGATCCAGTAGTTTTGATTTATTCATTACTGCCCATGGCCCGCACGCGTTAAATTTGGAGTAAAACAATCCCCCTTTCCCTATACCATGAAGATTTCCTGCTATCTTTGGAATATCTAAATTCATACACTACATTTTTACTTATTTACTTTTTACATTTTTAACTATTTATTTTATTTTTACAACTTATTACAGAATGTCTTTATAAACAACGTTCACAGCTTTCTTGTCATTAGACAATACAAACATGTTTTCTCTGGAGGTCACTCTTGAAAGAGCGACTTACAGTTGTCCATGTGAAAAACAGTCAACGCTCAAATCAAAGCCTGCAACGTTGAAGGTTCGACCCTGCGATTTATTAATGGTCATTGCAAAAGATGTCTTTACCGGAAACTGTAAACGTTTAAATTGGAAGGGTAAATCCGATGGTATCAGAGGGATTCGGGGAATCAATACATCTCTCCGGTACCACATCCTGTAAGTATTGTGCACTCTATTATGAAAGTTTTTAATGATTTTACCAGCAAACGCGTGCCATTGCAAAGTTTAGGTGGATTCAGGTTTCTTAATAAAATAACAGGACAACCTACTTTCAACACCATTTTGTGAGGAGGGAGTCCAGACGGGTTCAAAGAATTTAGAAATTCTGTAGGAAAATGAACAGCTTCTTCCAAATCGAGAACAGTATCGACCGAGTAGTATATTTTCGTCGGCGCATCAATCTTTGAAAGAATCAAGTTATTTACTTTATCTACTTGTTCGTTAGTTGGTGACAGAATCGCTCTTTCTTTAAACCAAGATATTGTCTTATAACTTATGTTATCAATGTCAGGATAGACATTGTTGACTAACTCTTGGATGTTGTCTATCAAAACGCAAAGATTTTCTAGGTCAATCCTTCCCTCACTTTGTGTTAACTCTCCATCGCCAACTTTTAGCAGCACCTCTGGAAATAGCCTGTTCTCACGTGAAGATGACGAAACCCTCATATTAGTTTTAAGCTCTAATTTATTGACATGTAGCCAAAGGTTGGATCTTTTTAGGCAAGCATTTTTTTCGTCAGCACGTGTTCCTCGAGTCACAACTGGTAGGATTTGACGGAAATCTCCTGAGAACAGAATTGTACCTCCACCCATAGGTGAATTTTTGTTGCGCAAATCGCGCATAGTCCTATCCAGTGCTTCCACAGACGTCTTGTTTGACATGGTAGCTTCGTCCCAGACTATTAATGAGCAGTCACGCATCAATTTTCCTATATTGCTCTGTTTAGAAACACTACAGACGCTGTTATTATCATCGGTGGCGATTTTCAGCGGGAGCTTGAATGTGGAGTGTGCGGTTCGGCCTCCTTCCAAAAAAAGCGTAGCGGCAATGCCGGATAACGCAACAGCTAACGCAATTTTTCCGATAGATCTCACTTTTTTTAAAAGCAGATTGATTAAAAATGTTTTTCCTGTACCTCCTGGGGCGTCAAGGAAAAACAATTTCCCTTCATTGTTATCAATTGTTGATAGTAATGCAATGAATACTTTTTTCTGAGCGATGTTTCATCGTGGCTCATCTTGAGCTATATTTTGTAAATGTCTCGTTTGATCGTATGATGTTTCTCTTGTGTATTCGGCACTGTTAGTTTAATCTGAGTTAGTAGTATTAGCTGGCATCGGCAGCCCAAAATCCTTGATCGATTTACCCGAAAGTAATTGCACTACTTTGTTCAATTCCAATAATGCTTCGTCAAATATGTTTTGATCATATTGTACATCATCTGAGTTTAACTCTCGCCGTCGCCGAATCAGAATATCACTGGCCATATTTTCTTGAAATTTATTCTATAGATTAACAGAATCAGTTACTTGAAAAAACACTACTATGACGGCAAATAAATATCTTAATGATGTAGCTGAACTACAAACAGCTGCTTCTGATAATGTGTTTTCCCAGTGAGAATCGTCTTCCAAGAGCCCTATAGCTTTGCATGCTGCTTGATAAGTATTGTAAACAACACCTTGTACAGTTCTTAGGTGTGCAAAGGATGTCGGGCCTTTTACAATATGCAGTAACATTCTCAGATAAAAGCATTCGCTGTTGTTGGGATGAACCACGTAGACTGTGCCAAGAGCATCCGTTTTTTTTACTCCGGGGAAACCATCAACCGCAGTACCTTGTTTTCGCCGTTGAAAAGTTTTAGAACTCTGGTTCCATGTATAGTAACCTGGAACTCTGTCATATGTCAGTGTTTTCGCGAAATCATCCTGAGCACATAACTTGAAGAATGCTGTCAATGTTGTATCCCGCGGGTTATTAACAACTTCTTGTATATTGTTCTCTGTGAAATATACTCTTTGTCCATTTTCTAAATGAACTGCAAGGTGGACAATTGTGGGAGCCCGGTCGTGCACTTCGAATGATAAAATCCTCCATACAGCTTCAGAGCTGCAGATGTAACGTCCAGACTGATATTTTTCCACTTCATTTGGTGATTGTATGCTGAAAGTGGCTTGATCACTGCCTTTATTAATGTACTTAGTAACATATTGAATGGACTTTATTGAATTGCACAACTCTACGTTGATGTGGGCATCGAAAATTTTCAAAAGGAGCGGATTATAGGGAACGATCCATCGGTTATCAATATCATGGTTTCGGACGGTAACATTTTGCCCACCCTGTTCTGGCGATCGTCGACGATATTTGGGATATCCGTCATCGCTAGTACTTGTTTGAGTTTGAAACGACTTCGGAAATTTTTTGCTGCATTTAGAATCTAGCATACATGGAGAATTCGGGTTTAAAGTCCCGCAAGGGCCGTGTACCATATGTTTCTTTACGATTTCGTACAGGATAGGATCTTCATCTTTATCCGGTAATTCAGCTGAAATAACCCTGTCAATTTGGTTTGGTCTAATTTTGTTCACTAACCACACCAACAGGTGTACATGTGGCAAGCCACGTTTCTGCCATTCTATTGTGTACATATGACAGCGCGGCGGACCGAATATATGAGACTTGTTAATGAGGTGCAGGAGTTTCTGTACTTTTAAATAGAAGACTCTGTTAACTATATCGTATCTGTCTTGTGGAGTTAAATTGGTGTTAATATTTTCTTTGATTTCCGGCCAATTTGGGTTACATGTTGCAGTTATAAATAAATCAGGTTTGCCGTAATTTCTTACGTAAGTCATGGCGTCTTGCGATTTTTCGTGTAAATATCGAGGTCCATCTGTGAATGATGAAGGTAGTATAACCAACTGCCCAATGCCGTTGCGGTGTTCATTCGCCTGTAGAGCATCCTGAAGATGAACGTAATTTTCAGCTCTCAATTTAGTTTGATTATTACGGATGTAGGCCAATCTCTCAGATTCAATTTTCGCATATTGATCTACCAAGTATTGGTTTGTTAACATTCCATATCTAAGCAAAGTATTGAAATTGTTACGTCTTGTCATTATACGGTAATACGGTGTCATGTATGAACAATAGGAGTTCATACATGACACTGTTTTACGCAGAGGTGTACCACCGATTGGGTCAACTTGAGAAATATTAATGGCATAACCAATTTCTCCACGACATAGCATCAAAGGATATTGTAAGCTGTCATAAGATTTGTGTAACTATGAAATTTTTTGCAAATTATCATCACGACTATGCAATACAATATCTCTTTTGTCAAATTGCTGTCCAGCTATCACCACTGCTACTTCACTCGTGGAAGGCGCATTGTATCGTCTTCTGTGTTCTCCAACAGGAACTTTATTTGCATGGATTACGACATTAAAGTCAGGAGTATCTGCTGGAACACTCTCAATCGCAGTTTTGAAAGACTGTATGTAGCAATTATGAGAATGTAACATATCTTGGAGAGATCTAATCAAATCTCTATCAATTGGCTGTGCAACACTTGTACACCGCATAGATGCTTGTGTATCTGGATCTGCAATAAAATATATTTGCAGAAATTTGTGATCATCGGGTCGAAGTGGTAGCAAGCTCCCAGCTAAGTGGTACACTTGCCCTTGAATTTTAAATGTAGGCATGAACCCACGCTCAACGACTTGCTTACTCTTAAAAGAGGTCATTTGAAATGCGTTATTATAACGGCGTATATTGCGCATGAATTGCTTGGATTTCTGATGATCACCCGTAAGAAGAGAGTGAAGTGGTTCAGGTGGAGGGAGAACTTCTTCTAATTTGACTTTTCCTTGTAAGCAACACATGCCTTTCGATTCGTCCTTGAATTTCAATGCCAAGCAATGTTCACACACTACTGACATAGTACCTATTGATACTATACGATCGTCCTTATAAGAAATCGAAGGATCGTAATTCATGGCAGAATTTTCTTTATTCACCCATGAATTAGTAACTCGTGCTGATGATTCTCTGGCTTTCTGTATTCGATGTCTTTCCCTATCTCGGCTGCGGTGAACCTCACGCTCTACTGAAGATTATCTCTCTCTCTCAGCTCTATATCTATCCCGAAGCTGACTGAGGCGAGCCTCACGCTCTACTGACGATTCTCTGTCCCTCTGAACCGTATGCCTATCTCGATCCCGGCTGCGGTGAATCTCACGCTCTACTGAAGATTCTCTCTCTCTCTCAGCTCTATATCTATCCCGAGCTTGACTGAGGCGAGCCTCACGTTCCGTTGACGATTCTTCATCTCTTGCTGAACGTACTCTTCTGGCATTCACTGTACTACGACCTATGTTCGAACGACGACGTCTTCCAGACATGACTTTATAATTTCTGTACAAAATTTACTCAGTTCTATATGTATGATTACCTATGCACAAATTGCCATATTATTAGTATGTGCCGCAGTAAAAAATATCTAAATTCTTACCATTTAGAAACAAAAGATAATCAACAATCATCAACAACAAAAGATACCTATTCTATTAAGTACTTTTTTTGAAGTTACATATCTCACCTTAAATCACGATTTTTGAAAATAATTTCCCTAATATTAAATTGATCTAACTGTAAATTTTAATCAAGATCTTAATAGAAAATTGCAATCCATAAATTATGGTTTTATTTAATCTAATCTTATCTCACCTTATGTAGGTACTTATAATTACTATAAGTGCGATTTAAAAATTAACCTTAGAATAGAATATAATTTATATTTTAAAACTACTATCATACAATTATTTATCGTAACTTACTTATAATTACTGATACGTTGTCGTGAAAAGCACGCTTTTATAATAAACGCGTCCGATCGCTGCTAAATTCAAAGTGCTACAGGGAAAACCGCGGCCTCAGACGCGCTATTTATAGGCACGCTCTTGCCGCACCGGGCGGCCGGCCGGTACCGCCGCAAACGCTACGTCCCGCAATTTTTAAATCTGTAATATCTTCGAAAATATTCACTTAAATCATACGGTGTAAAGAGCCATATAGATCTATATTAAATGAACAATGTATTTAAGGTATTTAATTGGTTAAGCATTAATGCTGTATTGGTTAAAATCGCTTCGAAAATTAGCCATTATTTGTCGTAAAAAGTAAATGACAAAAAAAAGTTATTGTGGGTTATCCATAAGAGATAGACATATACCATCACGGACTTTTCTGTAGACCTTTTCAATGTGTACAATACTTAGTACATTATTTTGATAAAACTCGTAGGGTTCAGTCTGCGTTTGCAATGTAAGCGGAAAAAATGTAATTTTTTTTTTTTTGTAACAGCCTGTGAAAGTCCCACTGCTGGGCTATAGGCCTCCTCTCCTCTTTTTGAGGAGAAGGCTTGGAGCTTATTCCACCACGCTGCTCCAATTATTTACGACATCACATTAGAAACCTCAAAAATAACAGTACTTCTCCACTATTTAATGGATGTTATTATACATATAAACCTTCCTCTTGAATCACTCTATCTATTAAAAAAAACCGCATCAAAATCCGTTGTGTAGTTTCAAAGATTTAAGCATACAAAGGGACATAGGGACAGAGAAAGCGACTTTGTTTTATACTATGTAGTGATTTTTTCATATTACCGAAAATATCTAAATCTTTGTCTCCGCTTATTGAATTATAGGCTCTCATAATTCTATTAAGAGGGGAGTAATGACCCAAATTAGATTTAGACATATGTTCTGAAAAAATCGTGCGTTTGCTAGTGCGTAATGACTTGGAAGGTGCAGAAATATGTATCCGCGATAATAAGTCTGGACAATCCAAAGTGCCGTTAATTAGTTTATAGATGAACATGTTGTCCAGTAAGCGTCTTCGATCGGCAAGGGTGTTCATTTTGAAAAAGACTATTCGATCTTTGTAATTAGGGAGTTTTTTTGCTAAGCCGAATTTAAAGCAGAGATGCCATAAGAAGCGTTTTTGAATGCTTTCCAACCTTTTGACGTAAACATCGTAGTGCGGGTTCCAGACTACACTGCCATACTCAAGTCCACTACGGACAAAAGCGTTGTACAATGTGATCAAAGTCGAAGGATATTTCAGAACACTACAATTGCGTAAAATGAAACCAAGACTTTTAAATCCCTTTGAACAAATGGAATCAATATGAGTGTGAAAACGTAATTTTTTGTCAATGACGATGCCTAGATCACGAATCTCAGTCGATTCTCGTAAACAGACATTTTTAAGTCTATATGTTCTTTGTGGACTGGATTTCAATCTGCTGAAACTGACCAGATGACATTTGCTAACATTGAGACTCATTCCATTTTTGTCACACCTGTTACTTAATCGATTTAAATCGCATTGGAGCAATTCAACGTCGTTAGGGGAGGAGATGATACGAAGAAATTTAAGATCGTCAGCAAATAAGAAATAATTAGAATTACAAAAACAGTCGCATATGTCGTTAATGAATATGTTAAATAATATAGGACCTAAATGAGACCCTTGCGGTACTCCAGAAAGTGTTTTAAATGGTTTAGATTCATATCCATTGACTACTATTACGGATTCCCTATTGTCAAGGTAGGATTTGAACCAGTCGAGCAAACGACCGAGGATACCATATTCGGATAACTTTTTGAGTAATATAATATGGGGGACCTTGTCGAATGCTTTACTAAAATCAGTGTAGATGACATCAACAAGCTGGCGTGAGTCGACTGCAGTGGTAACAAGGTCGGTAAAAGATATTAAATTTGTCGACGTCGATCTACGACTGAAAAAACCGTGCTGAAATGGAGTAATAACCTGTTTGAAATGCCATTCTAACACAGGATATACTATTTTCTCAAAATTTTTTGCAAATGTAACGAGAATAGAAATCGGTCTATAATTGCAGATTAATTCAGCATTTCCATTTTTTAATAGTGGAACAATTAAAGATCTCTTCCAGGCTGACGGAAAAGTTCCTGTAGATAAAGATTTGTTAAAAATGATGGAAAGAGGATAAGCTAATGCAGATGCGCATTTTTTAACAAATAATGCAGGTATACCATCTGCTCCTGCTCCTTTATGGGGATCCATTCTTTTTATAACATTGAGTACCATAATTGGAGTGACATAGATGTTACAAACGTTGTTAACCGTTTCGTCGCCTATCGAATTAGGCGAGTCGTGTGAGTTGGCAGCGCAGAAAACCGATTTGAAGTTCTCACAAATAAGTTGCAAATATCAGGGCCATTGGAAGCAGTATCATCATTCAGAGTCATTTGAGCCGGATACATACTATTATTTGTTTTTTTCTTTTTATAAAAAGACCAGAAAAAATTTGGATTAGATCGTAAAAGAGACTCCAGGCGTGTTCTATATTCTTTATAACTAGACGACATTAAAATTGCACATCTCTTTTTTATCAGCGTAAAAGTTAATTCTAAGGATTATTGTTATAAGCGCGCAGTTTCATCCTAAATTTATATTTCTCTTTCAATGAGTTTTTTAGAGCGTAAGAGTACCAAATTGGATATTTGTTGTTTTTATTTTTATTTTTAGGTACGTATTTAGAAATGATACCATGCAAGATATTATAAAAAGCAGAAATCATGCCGTCGACTGAATTGTAGCCACACAAAGTGTCATCCCAGCAAATGTTGTTGAGTTCGTTAATTATACTATCAAAGTCTGCTTTAAAGAAACAGAACCGTGCATCAGTGTTGTAGGATAAGTTTTTAGATGTTCTAAATGGCAAGAACATTTGCAAAGGAGGATGATGCGAATCTGTTATCGAAAGTGGTGAGGCGCTAGCTATTAATTCAGTAACTTGAGT
The DNA here is from genome assembly GCA_905147175.2 of Nymphalis urticae. Taxonomy (NCBI): domain Eukaryota; kingdom Metazoa; phylum Arthropoda; class Insecta; order Lepidoptera; family Nymphalidae; genus Nymphalis; species Nymphalis urticae. The sequence continues at coordinate 9,426,053 of LR990000.1, read as the reverse complement.
ATTGCAAAGGATTAAATCCAAACATTTGTTATAATTATTAAGTACATCATTATATTGACAAAGTGAATTTAGCGAAATAAAATCAATCAATTTATTGTTCATTATACTAGTGTTGTTATAAGAAATAGAGTTGAGAGACCAAGTAATATTCCCCAGATTAAAATCGCCAGCAATTAAGATGTTATTGGAATTATAAATATCAAACACACTATTCGAGCTGTCAATGAATTCGTCAAGAACATGCTTTTGAAGCGGAGGAGGAAGATATACAGCGCATATAAGCAGAGCCACATTTGTACCATTTTTATTCGTCACGGCAAGCGATACCCATAAATCCTCACATTTCGACTCGCATGTTTGAAGACGTTTAGAAACAATATTTGTGGATATTGCAATAAGAACGCCTCCACCATTCTTTTTAGGATAAAATCCAGAAGTTTCTCGATCCCTTCTATACACCACGTAGCGATGGTCAAAAAGTTCCGAATCGAAGATGCTATTGTTCAACCATGTTTCAGTCAGAATTATAATATCGAAGTCATTACACACTACATTACAAAATAAATCATTAGTTTTGGTTCTTAAGCCCCTAACATTTTGATAATATATTTTTAGATTATCGAATAAAAATGTTTTTAGGCCAAAACATTGTCTTATATATTTATATTTAAACTAAGATAAGTTTTTTAAGGCTAAGGTGTCTTGTATTAAGATAAATTTGGTACCATCAGATTTACTCATAAATATTCTACCGTTTCGCACCCATACATATCTATAAGAGAGTTCCTTGGCTTTAAGTCTTGCAGCGGCATAAAGAGCCCTGTTTTCCAGAGTCAAATTTTCTACAACGTAAATTGAAGATTTTTTCTCGTCGGCTATACCTAAATGGCTCGTGTTCAATTCTTCCTTCGGATTTTTCTTATTATAAGTCAGTGATGCAGCCATGAATTTGTCACGCAGGCGGGGGCTACTAAAACGGACAAGAATAGAACGAGGGCGAGGAGAAAAATGAGCCGTAATATACATCCTCATCTTTAATTGGGCAATTGATCGTTTTACCCAGTTGTTGAACTAGCTTAAGAATATTTTCGCTGCGATGCTCCGGAACACAGTGGATTTCGATGTTACAGGCACGGGACTGCTGATCTATTTGTCTGAGACGTAGTGAAATATCGCGAGTAGATGTGCGAAGCATTTCATTTTCTTTTTGTAGATCCGCTAAGTATTTTTTCTGTGTATCAATTTCCTTTTTTATTGTGTCATATTCATTACTTAGAAAACTTAATGATTGATCAAAAACAGAAATTTGGTTTTTAATTTCCAACAATTGACTATTGAGAGCAGAGCGTAATTCATCCCGTATAATTTCACGAATACTGTCAGCGGAAATACATGAGCAGTGAGTCGAGGACTTCGACTGAGTGCGTAAAGTAACATTTTCATATAGCTGAGCATTACTGAGAGTAGAAGTAGGACGGATCGGTGTGTTAGTGTTATCTTTCTTAGGTTCCTTACAACGGCACGACGGACATATCCACATGGCCTTAAATTCGCTAGAGAAAGTATCAAATTTAGTAGCCGATATATTGAGGCAACCATAATGATACTTATCAAGACATCGCGAGCAATGCATTGCATCATCTTCTTTTAAATCATGCGTACAACCAGAACATTTGCTTGAAGGCATTTTTGCTAATTATAATACTGTAATTCACAACAAAAACATGTAAATATGTTCTCGCCGTGGCTGGGAGCGAACTCGGTTTCGTCGCTGGTTTACGCCGACTTGTAACCGCAAGACCAAGTGATCGCTAAGTCTGCATGCGAATTTTTCGAGTATATGGTGCTAGTGATCCCCAGCTGTTAGAAGGTCAACGACCGGAGACAAAGAACGACAACGTTAGCAGCTCACGAGTTGTGTTCACCACCATATTACACTAATTAATTGTATTTAATTTAGTTTTATTGTATCCTTATTTGTTATAATTCGAATTCAAAACTGTTCACTGTTCTATAATTTTTCACTGTTGAACGATAAAGATGACAAATATCCATGAAAACTAAACAATGATCACACTTGTACCGAAAAGTTTTAAATTCCGTAATAACCACTGACCAACTTGGATTTATCGGTAGATAACGATTGTCCTTTGATATTGACTAATTTAAATCAAAACTGTAGTAAATTCACTAATATAGCACTTCGGAAATTATTTTAAAAGCTTTTATTTTACGGAGACGACATAATCATCGTGTTAAGCGATCTCAACATTATCATTAATAATCGCTATCGCCAACCCGTCTGCGATTATGGCACATCTCGCCAATGATAGTCACAACCAAACCACGGCCCCTAGTCCCCGGCAGCCCAGCTATTCCCAGCCTTGGTAACAGCTGCAGTAACGGCGGGGCAGGGGGTGCTAAGAATCCCCGGCAGATTTCGTGTTACCAATACCGACGACCTCTGGCCCTGGCAACATATAACACGCGTACACTGCGGACTGAAGAGAAGATTATCGAACTAGAGGAAGAACTGTGCAGGTTACACTGGGATATCATAGGATTATCCGAAGTCCGAAGACAGGGGGAGAATACGATAATCTTAAAATCCGGTAACCTTCTCTATTTCCGGGAGGGTGATCAACTGTCCCAAGTTGGTGTCGGGTTCATAGTCCACAAGTCCCTCGTTAACAACGTTGTGAAAATCGAGAGCGTGTCGACTAGGGTGGCGTACCTTATACTCAGAATTACCAAACGGTATTCTTTGAAGGTCATACAGGTATACGCGCCGACTTCAACACACTCCGACGATGAAGTTGAGGTCATGTATGTGGATTTATCTAGAGCCATACATACCAATAAGACTCATTTCACTGTCGTAATAAGGGACTTTAACGCGAAGCTGGGCAAACGATTCGGTCAAGAGTTAAAGGTGGGACCACATGGAATTGGAGACCGCAACCGTCGGGGGCAGATGTTGGCAGACTTTATGGAGAAGAAGGAACTCTTTATGATGAACTCCTTTTTCAAAAAGCCAGGTCATCGTAAATGGACCTGGGTGAGCCCTGACGGGAAAACTAAGAATGAGATAGACTTCATCCTGTCGACGAGAAGATAAATATTCAATGACGTCTCTGTGATCAATGTAGTCAAAACCGGGAGCGATCACAGACTAGTGAGAGGCTCATTGAATCTCAATGTCAAACTCCAAAGATCCCGACTAATGAAGTCTACGCTCCGACCAACACGTCTCCAAATCCGAAATCCCGAAGGCTTTCAGCTCGTACTCCAAAACCAATTCGATTGCCTAGCAGATTGCGAGGAAGCGGACACATACAACGACAGGTTTGTGGAAGCTGTCCATACGGCTGGGTCTAAGATGTTCAAGACCAGCCGTACAAAAGGAACCAAAAAGATCTCAGCCTCTACCTTACGGCTTATGGAGGGAAGACTGAAAATGATTCTATCGTCCCCAGCTGATGCTGCCAGTTTTCGGCTGTTCAACAGACAGATTTCAAAGTCTCTGACTCGTGACAATCGGCAATTTAATACAATGCGCATTAAAGAGGCCATCGAGCGAAATAAAGGCTCTAAGGTGTTCGCCAGAAATTTCTCTGTGGGGCAGAGTCAACTGGCGAGGCTGAAGACTGGGGATGGTAGAATAGTCACGTCAAGATCTGAGTTGTTGAAAGAGGTTGAGAAGTTCTACAGTCAGCTGAACACGACAACGCAATCACCTGTCAGTAGTCAAGCTGCAGATCCAGGACGTCAGTCTTTCCGAGTTTAGAATGGCTCTCGAGCAACTCAAAAACAACAAGGCACCTGGTGATGATGGTATTACAGCTGAGCTTCTGAAGGCGGGTGGTACACCGAACCTAGAGGCCCTACAGAGGCTATTTAACTTCGTCATAGCCAAAGGTCAAACGCCAAAGGCATGGCACAGAGGTGTGGTGGTACTTTTCTTTAAGTAGGGTGATAAAACCCTTCTGAAGAATTTCAGACCAATATCAATGCTGAGCCATGTTTACAAGTTGTTTTTCGAATCGTCTCGAGCGAAGGCTTGACGACTTCTAGCCACCCGAACAAGCCCGTTTCCAAAAAGGCTTTAGCACCATAGACCACATACATACGCTGCGGCAAGTTATGCAGAAAACCGAAGAGTATAACCAGCCACTTTGCTTAGCGTTGTGGACTATGAGAAAGCCTTTGATTCGATCGAAAACTGGGCCATGCTGAGGTCCTTTCAAAGGTGCCAAATCGATTACCGGTATATCAAGGTGTTAAAGTGCTTGTACGAGAACGCCACCATGTCAATCCGACTACAGGATCAGAACTCAAAACCTATCCAATTGCAGAGAGGCGTAAGACAGGGAGACGTTATATCTCCGTAACTGTTCGGAGTTGGCATCAATATCAACGGCGAGAACATTACTCATCTTCGATTCGCCGACGACATCGTGATTATGGCTGAGACCTTGGAAGACCTCGGCACTATGCTCGATGACCTCAGCAGGATCTCCCAACAAGTGGGTCTTAAAATGAACATGGACAAGAAGAAAATCATGTCGAATATCCATGTTGCACCCACTCAAGTCAAGGTTGGAAATTCTGCACTCGAAGTTGTAGACAACTATGTTTACCTAGGTCAGACCATCCAACTAGGTAGGTACAACTTCGAGAAAGAGGTCAATCGTCGAATCCAACTCCCAGCCGAGTTGGATAGGCAGCGTTATCTACGCGATATATTCTCATCCAAAATACCGCAGTGTCTCAAGTCGAAAGTCTTCGACCAGTGTGTGTTGACAGTGATGACTTACGGATCAGAGACGTGGTCGCTCACTATGGGCCTAATAAGAAGGCTCAAGGTCCCCAAAGAGTAATTGATAGGGCTATGCTCGGAGTTTCTCTGCGTGATCGAATCAAAAATAATGAAATCCGCAGGCGAACCAAAGTCACCGACATAGCCCGAAGAATTGCTAAATGCGTAGAACTGACGGCCGCTGGGGCAGAAAGGTTCTCGAGTGGCGACCACGAACCGGAAGACGCAGCGTGGGCAGGCCCCCTACAAGGTGGACCGACGATATAGAAAGTCGCGGGAAGCCGTTGGATGCGGGCAGCGCAAGACCGGCCAAAATGGAAATCCTTGGGGGAGGCCTTTGTCCAGCAGTGGACGTCTTTCGGTTGAGATGATGATGTAAATGGTTTTGAATATTATAAACTTTAAATGTATGTGCGAATGTTAAAATTTAATAGTGTCAATTATTTATTTTTATTTTATTTTATTAAGGACCATCAGCAGTCACAACACTTACACATGTAATAATAAAAACACATTGAAACTTATATAAAATGTGCGACTCTTTAAGACGGCCACAAAACACATTCTAAGGTACAATATATTTTTTTTATATTACTTAAGACAAATTACAACATAAGCAATATTTTTATAATACTGAAATACTAACAATAGCTAACCACATTTGTATAGAAAATTAAAAGATTTAAAAATAAATTAATTTAAATTAATAATAATAATTAATAACATTGAAAATAAAGCTAAAAAATATTATAAATTAGTACACTCATAATCATGTTTAATCAAGAAACAAGAATTAAATAATATCAATAAAGATACTAAAACTACAACTGAGTATTTTTTTAACTTTTTATATAAGGCAATATTAAATTATTTTGTAAGAATTATCCTTCGTACAAACGTTTAAAATTATGAATGTAACGTTTTTATGATGGAGTATATACAAAACTAAACATTTTACTGATAGAAAAATATATATTCCGTATGAACATTATGTGAATATAAATTTTATTATTTTTAATTACATAAGTTTCTTTTGGTATTATAGAATTTTTAAAACCATATGCTTTGCTACTTCGTTTATATAAAACTTGCTGCCCGTCCCGACTTCGTACGGGTGAAATATCAATCAATCAATCAATCAACAGCCAATCATTTAGTCCACTGCTGAACATAGGCCTCTCCCAAGGTGCGCCAAAGCTCCCTGTCCTCCGCCTTCCGCATCCAGTCGGTGCCCGCCACCTTCTTAAGGTCATCGGTCCACCTGGCTGGAGGGCGCCCTACGCTGCGTTTGCCGATCCGCGGTCTCCACTCTAAGACTCGTCTGCTCCAACGGCCATCGGTCCTACGACATACGTGACCAGCCCACTGCCACTTCAGCCTACTAATTTTGCAAGCTATGTCGGTGACTCCGGTTCTTTTCCGGATAATCTCATTTCTGATCTTATCCTTCAAAGATACTCCGAGCATAGCTCGCTCCATAGCACGCTGAGCGACTTTGAATTTGTGGACTAGTCCCGCAGTTAGTGTCCACGTTTCGGCACCGTATGTCATGGCAGGTAAGACGCATTGATTGAAGACTATCGTCTTCAAACATTGCGGTATGGACGACGTGAGGACTTGACGAAGGTTGCCAAATGCTGCCCATCCCAAGCGAATTCTTCGATCGGCTTCCTTCTCGAAGTTGTTCCTACCGACTTGTATAACCTGTCCTAGGTAGGTATATTCCCTAACAACTTCGAGAGGTTTCCCTTCGACGTATATCGGTCCCGGCACAACATGCCTATTGAACATGACCTTGGTCTTGTCCAAGTTCATACCGAGACCGACACGCCGGGAAGATTCACTAAGGCTACGCAGCATTTTGGTTAGTTGTTCCAGCGACTCTGCTATGATGACGATATCATCGGCAAATCGAAGGTGTGAGATGTACTCGCCGTTTACATTGACTCCACATCCAGTCCAATCCAGCGTCTTGAATACGTCTTCCAACGCGTTGGTGAACAGTTTCGGAGATATTACATCCCCCTGTCTCACCCCTCTGCGCAGTTGGATCGCCTTCGTCTTACAGTCCTGGATGTGGACAGTCATTGTAGCGGCGTTGTATAGACATCTCAGTACCTCGATGTATCTCCAGTCGATATGACATCTCTGCAATGAGTCGAGCACTGCCCAGGTTTCGATGGAGTCGAAGGCTTTCTCGTAGTCCACAAATGCCATACACAGCGGCTGATTGTACTCTTCGGTCTTCTGCACAATCTGCCGAACAGTATGAATGTGGTCCACGGTGCTGTAGCCTGATCGAAAGCCGGCTTGCTCTGGGGGCTGGAACTCGTCAAGTCGTCTGGCGAGACGGTTCGTGACGACTCTTGAGAACAGCTTATACACGTGACTCAGGAGAGAGATTGGTCTGTAGTTTTTCAAGAGGGTTTTATCACCTTTCTTGAAAAACAGTACCACCTCACTCCCGCTCCACGTTTCCGGGGTCTTGCCATGTTGGATGACGGAATTAAAGAGGCTTGCTAGCTCTTTCAGGACCGGAGTCCCGCCTGCCTTAAGCAACTCTGTTGTGATTCCGTCATCTCCCGGAGCTTTGTTGTTTTTAAGCTGTTCTAGAGCCGCCCTAATCTCGCTTTGGTCAACGACCGGGAGCTCCTCGGAGTAATGGCGCGTAAGAGGGGCGCGCTGGTCATCAGGACTGATTCCCACAGGTTTATCCGATCTTGAAGAGAACAACTGCCCATAAAACCTCTCTACTTCTCCGACAATCTCAGGCCTAGAGGTAACGACCCCACCATTTTCAGTTTTAAGTTTTGTCAGACGCGGCCTCCCAAACTTGCGAGCGAACACTTTCGATCCCCGATTTTGCTCAATCGCAGCCTTGATGGCACGGGTATTGGAGCATCGGAGATCGCGTCGCGTCAGCGTTTTTATTTTTCGGTTTAAGGCCTTATCTGACAAAAACGATGGTAGTTCTCGTCGTTTCCTCATGAGCTCGAGTGTCTCAGCAGAGAGTTTTGGTGCGTTGTCTCTTTTCTGTGGCGGAAAACACTTGCGGGATGTGTTTTGCAGTATTTTGACCAGCGTGTCGGTTTTCTCATCAATACTGCTTACGGTTTCCAACGCGGTAAATTGATTTTGAAGTTCCATTTGGAACTTTTCGGCACCTTGAGCAGCTTGGAGCATGGTAGGTCGGAGAGTAGACCTCATCATTTGCGATCTTTCAGCTTTAAAGTCGATATCTAGAGTGCCTCGAACCAAGCGGTGATCACTTCCGGTATTAAACCTGTTGATCACTGAGACATCTCTAAATATGTGCCTTTTATTCGAAATGATAAAATCTATCTCGTTCCTTGTCACGTTATCGGGGCTTCGCCAGGTCCACCTCCTCTGGGGCTTCTTTTGAAAGAAAGAATTCATCAAAAAGAGCCCCTGCGCTTCGAGAAAGTTTACCAGCATTTGCCCCCTGTGATTTCTGCAGCCCAAGCCGTAAGGTCCAACTTTCGATTCACCGCTATTATGTACTCCCACTTTAGCATTAAAGTCTCCCATAACAACATTGTAGTGGGCCTTCGAGGTGTTGTTGAGGGCCTTTGCGATGTCCTCGTACATCGCTTCGACCGCGTCATCAGAGTATGCCGAAGTTGGCGCATATACCTGTACGACCTTCAGCGAGTACCTCTCGGAGAGTTTTAGGACAAGGTACGCTACCCGGTTCGACACACTACTGATTTCCACAATGCTGCTAATGAGATCCTTTTTGACCAGAAAACCGACACCACCCTGGGAGAGGTTATCACCTTCGCGGAAGTAGAGTAAGTTACCGGACTCTAGAGTTATCGTGTCCTCCCCCTGTCTTCGGACTTCAGATAACCCCAGTATATGCCAGTTTATATGACTTAGCTCTACTTCTAATTCGGCGAGGTGATGGTCCAGCCTTAACGGGTGAAATAAGAATATTTATTTAAATTTATATATTAAACTCAATCGCACCACCCACCAAGTACAATCTAAACAATCTAACAGCTCAAACACACTCAAAATTCAGTTTCACACACATTTATCACATTAATAACATATAACAAAATAATTTAAATAAGAAAACAATAAATAGTAATTAATTAAAAATTTCGAAATTTAAGTATAAAAATAAAAAATGAATAATAACATTGAATACATTTTTTCATTAATTTCTTAAATTTACTTGCCTACAACATATGTTTTATTTTGTAGTTAAAGTTCTAATAATAACTCCAGAATATATTTTTTGTATTTATTACAAGATGTGCATTTTGTCCTAGTTTAGTTTTAGATGGTCTAATGTAAAATACACTTATTGGATAACGTGGACATACTTTCCTAGGCACATTGAAATTTATTCCCCTGAGAATTTGAGGGCAGTCGATTTTATTTCTGACTATTTTGTACAAGAATAAAAGATCCAAGAGAATTCTACGACTTGAAAGGCTGTACATGTTATAAAATGATAATTGATCTTTGTAATTATAATTTTGTTTTGAACCTTCACTTGAAAAAGTTAAATGACGCAAAAATATTTTTTGTACTCTCTCAATTTTAAGTTGATTCACGTTATAATGTGGCGACCATACTGCACTAGAATACTCTAGGATGCTCCGCACATATACATTGTATAAAATTATTTTTGTTGACGAGTTTTTAAATATTTTGGTATTTTTAATTTAAAAACCCAAATTTCTTGACGTTTTTGCAGTGATGTTATCTAAATGCGGCAAAAAAGTTAGCTTTTAATCTAAAATGATGCCCAGATCCCGAATTTGTGTAACTTCTTTTAAAATGCATCCCTGAATGTAATAATCTGATGGGAGGTTTTTTTTTTATTGCGGGTGAACTTTATATGAAAACATTTTTCGGGATTCATTATCATTTTGTTTATTTCACACCACTTATGTAAAGCGTTTAAATCTTCTTGAAGGTGTACAGAGTCTAAATAACTTTTAATTGGTTTAATAAGTTTCAAATCATCTGCAAAAAGGAAAACTTCACTATGCTTGATTGTATTGGAATCCCTTATGAAAACGTTGAAAAGCCATGGACCTAGATGTGACCATTGGAGAACCCGAGAACTGACTCTGTAAGAGACAGATCGTATAACAGGATCGGATAACTGTATAGTTTTTTTAATAGTGTATCATGACATACTCTGTCTGTCAAGGCTTTCGAAAAGTCTGTGTAGATAGCATCGACTTGTATTTGATCGTCCATTAACATCACAATACGGTCTACATATGCCACCAGATTAGTGTTTGTCGATCTGCCTTTTACAAAACCATGTTAATTATTGTTTTGGTGTTGCTTAAAATAAAAAGTAAGGTGTGGAAGAACCATGGCTTCGAAAGTTTTGGCAATTACTGGTAAAATAGATATTGGCCTATAATTTTCAATTATATGTACATCACCTGATTTGTGGATTGGGACAACCTTCGCAACTTTCCATTTCAAGGGAAATGTTTGCAGACTCTTGTTAAATATCAAGTATAACGGACGACTTAATTGATTAGCACATCTCTTCAGGAATATAGGTGGGATGTCATCTGAGCCTGTGCTTTTGTTTACTTTAAGACTATTTAAATAAAGCTTTATTGATTTTATTTCAATATGCAAATGGTTCAGAAGAGATGTGCCCATCAAGTCAGTCCCCCGCTCTTCGATGGTGGTTTGTGATGTGGTGTGTGCTACTTATATACTGCTGAAAAATGCGACACAAACGCGTTACAGATTTTGATTTCTCCCTCTACATTTTTACCCTGCATGTACATATTATTAGGATAACTATTACATTTTTTATTTTTATTTTTGAATAAAATCCAAAAGTATTTGGGCTTCCTGCCTATACAATCTTCAATATTTTTTATGTAATTATTATAGCATTCCCTTGATTGCACCCTACATCGTTTATTTAATATTTGCAATGATATTTCATCTAATGGATTCCCGTATAATCTGAATTTTTTTAGTAGCTTATGTTTGTCTTCTATCATTTTGATAAGGCATCTTGTAAACCACGGTGGGTGCTTGTTGCCCTTGGATTTACATTTAGGTACATATTTATGTATTATTTCATGTAGTCTCCGGTAAAAGATATCGACCATTTCGTTAACTGTACTGCAATTTTTGAATTCATGCAGCCAGTCAATTTCATCCAGTGCCCTGTTTATTTTATCATAATCTGCCTTGAAAAAATTAATTCTTATTTTCTCTGTGTTATTATAAATTCCTTTGGATGACGTGTTATTATGAATAAATATCTCTAGCGGTGGATGAAATTGATCGGCTGGTATCAGAGGTATGAAATTCATGCGACACTTTAATGTTATTGTTATCACTCAAAACTAAATCTAATATTCTATCATTGCAGTTACTAACATTGTTGTGTTGAGTAAAATTGTTAAGACATACATAATTTACAAATGCCTTCGCTACATTTACGTTATTTTTATTAATGTAGGTGACGTCCGTTTCGTTTGGAGACCATTTTATGCAGCTTAGATTAAAATCACCGACGACAACAACATTTTTAATGATTTCAGAGATCCTGTTGTAATTTTCTATGAAATGAGTACGAACCTCATTTTTTACAGGAGGAGGAAGGTAAATCGCACCTATGTTAATTCCATAGCAGTTACTATTCGCTGTTTGAACTCTTACCCATACTTCCTTACAATTACTTTAATATGTTTTAAGTCTGTACGAGTTAAATTTTTTCAAAACTGCCACTAATACACCACCTCCTTCTTTATTTTTATAAAGGTTGAATTTTCTCTATCTTTTCTGTAAACAATATACCGGTTATCAAACAATTCGGAGTCGTTGATTGGTTGTTTAGCCAAGTCTCTGTGAGTATTACAATATCATGGTTACAGCTCAGAAGGTTACATAGAAACTCATGTGTTTTTGTACGAAGCTCTCGCACGTTTTGGTAATATATAGATAACGAAAAGAATTTTATGAGTTTTCTCTTGCCTATCATGCATTGAACATCTCCTGTCTTATTCTAACTTATCTAAAGTTGATTGGTTTTTTATCCATATGCATTATGTCGTTTCCGATTTCTGCACGAATATTTTTCCTTGCCTAACCCAAACAAAACGGTAGCGTTTTTCCTTAGTTTTTAACCTGGTCGCCGCATGTAATGCTTTATTTGCAGGTGACAGGTGTTCCATAATGTAAATAGGTTTCTTGTCTCCTGCCAGCCCGATGTGACTAGTGTTGATTTTATCTTGCTGGTTTATTTTGTTGAACTTAATTACGTGAGCTAACATAGTATCTCTCAGCCTTGGTGTTGCGAATTTTATCACAATAGAACGCGGTGTTTTGTCGTTGTTATTAATTTTTGCAACTCTAGTGCATTGAACTATGTCGTCTTCCAAGATGTTACACGACACTGTTTTGGCTATTTGCATTATAGTTGTTATCAAATTTTCAGTCCTCATGCTCTGTATTTCATTTTTAATTATATCTCTAAAGTCTTGTTTTGTGATTTGTATATCTTTAGGCGAAGAAGAATTAGATTTACAATCAGCAGTTTTGACTTTATTGTTTTCAAAAATCTTAGTTACATTCTTAACCGTTGGTTTAATTGTATTATTTATTCGGCGTCGGCTATTAGCTTTACACTCGTGGCAAACCCAGGTCTCATTACTATTAATATCATCGATACTGTTGATGCATACTTTGTGGTAGATTTTTGTACATAGGGCACAATTAAGATAGTCTTCCTCTTTTACTAATACTTTGCACTTAGTGCATACTGATTCTGTTCTTTTATTAACATTATTTTTTTTTGGTGGCATAGTTAATGAAATAATGCTTCAATTAATAAGTTTTCCTATTTTTCTTCACTGACATATATTTCAAGAAGAAGAAAAAAAAATGTATATAAAAAATATAAATATACAAGTACGAATAAGTAGCCCTAGCTGAGAATCGATCCCGAACTCGTCGAGTGACACCTTAGGGCCTTTGCCGCTACAAAAATCGCGTACTTGTCAGAGAGTTAAAAATGTTATTCCTTATGTACCATTGTTATGACGTATAAAATTAACTGAAGGTAGGTTAATACTTCTCAAACTCAGTCACTATTTTTATTTAGCTGTTACCGACACAAAAAGTTATTGTTGTTTATTCCGATTTGTTTATCATTTCTTTGTGCAAAAGATATACTTTAGGTAATTGTTTACTGCTTATTAATACTCTTACACTCACTTTACAATCACATTTGATCGCCACTCACTATTCCTGTTAAGATTTCTCTTCTTTTTCCTTTTAGGTGCACTTTTATATACTAGAATTATTCGTTATTATATATTATTAGGGTTATTATATATATGTTTTTATTTATCAATACAATAACACTTAGGCATCAGTCAATTATAAGCACACAAACACACACATTTATTGACTTTATGTAATTTTTACTGTGAGAATATTACAGAGCTTTTTATTCCGTGTCGCACCGTACCGTTACCGTTGACGTATTCAAGGTATTGTATTTAAAAACTCCTCTTAATATGAAATATGCTGTACAGTAACATATAGTATAGTGAAAGTAACCAAGATTTGTATTAAGAGAAAAAAAATACATATTCATGTTTTGATGAATTTTTTTATAATACATTAGGATATTTTATTTAATATATATTTACATAAAGCACTTTATTTAAACGAATTTGAAAGTTACATGACAGGTGACGCATTTTTTATGTTCATTCAAATTTTTAATTGATTAAATTGCAATAACACAATCGTGTAGGTGGTGTAGACACTGATGAGAGACAGCAGTAACGAGCAGTTGACGGGGAAGATGCGCCAGACGGTGAACTTCATCGGACTGATTTCAAGGAATTTGAGTCCATCTGAAATTTTATTTCGTAACGCGTCATCTGAAAATAATGAATAGATTATCTGTTCGATTACCATTCACTTGAGTTTTGCTTTTAAGACCTGTTAAACAAATATTAAGAGAAAACCTTAGTACACTAAGATAGACAAACAATTCTTGACAAAATTAAATTTATTATAATTAGCAAAGTTCAAACCAATACAAAATTTTATTTATCATCATCAACAGCCAATCATTGTCCACTGCTGAACATAGGCCTCTCCCAAAGTGCGCCAAAGCTCCCTGTCCTCCGCCTTCCGCATCCAGTCGGTGCCCGCCATCTTCTTAAGCTCATCGGTTCTTCTGGCTGGAGGGCGCCCTAAGCTGCGTTTGTCGATCCGCGGTCTCCACTATAGGATTCGTCTGCTCCAACGGCCATCGATCATCGATTTCACCTAGGTAGGTATATTCACTAACAACATCGAGAGGTTTCCTTTCGAAGTATATCTTTTCCGGCACAACATGTCTAGTGAACAAGACCTTGGTCTTGTCCAAGTTCATACCGAGACCGACACGCCGGGAAAACTCGCCTAGGCTACACAGAATTTCGATGAGTTGTTCCAGCAACTCTGCTATGATGACGATATCATCGGCAAATCGAAGGTGTGAGATCGAAATCGAGTGTGTGAAAATGTCTTCCAACGCGTTGGTGAAGAGTTTCGGGGATATTACATCCCCCTGTCTCACCCCTCTGCGTAGTTGGATCGCCTTCGTCTTACAGTCCTGGATGTGGACAGTCATTGTAGCGGCGTTGTACAGACATCTCAGTACCTCGATATATCTCCAATCGATATGACTTATCTGCAATGAGTCGAGCACTGCCCAGGTTTTGATGGAGTCGAAGGCTTTCTCTTAGTCCACAAATGCCATACACAGCGGCTGATTGTACTCTTCGGTCTTCTGCACAATCTGCCGAACAGTATGAATGTGGTCCACGGTGCTGTAGCCTGATCGGAAGCCGGCTTGCTCTGGAGGCTGGAACTCGTCAAGTCGTCTGGTGAGACGGTTCGTGACGACTCTTGAGAACAGCTTATGCACGTGCCTCAGGAGGGAGATTGGTCTTTAGTTTTTCAAGAGGGTTTAATCGCCTTCTTGAAAACAGTACCACCTCACTCCCGCTCCACGTTTACGGGGTCTTGCCATATTGGATGACGGAATTAAAGAGGCTTGCTAGCTCTTTCAGGACCGGAGTCCCGCCTGCCTTAAATAACTCTGTTGTGATTCCGTCATCTTCAGGAGCTTTGTTGTTTTTAAGTTGTTCTAGAGCGGCCCTACTCTCGCCTTGGTCAACGACCGGGAGTTCCTCGGAGTAATGGCGCGTCAGAGGGGCGCGCTGGTCATCAATACTGATTCCCACGGGCTTATCCGATCTTGAAGAGAAAAACTGCTCATAAAACCTCTTTACTTCTCCGACAATCTCAAGCCTAGAGGTAACGACCCCACCATGTTCAGTTTTAAGTTTTGTCAGACGCGGCCTCCCAAACTTGTGAGCGAACACTTTCGATCCCCGATTTTGCTCAATCGCAGCCTCGATGGCACGGGTATTGAAGCGTTGGAGAACGTGTCGCGTCAGCGTTTTTATTGTTCGGTTTAAGGCCTTACCTGACAAAAACGATGGTAGTTTTTGTCGTTTCGTGATTTAATTTACAGAAATTATATAAACATCATAATTTTAACATAGTCCGTTCAAAGGTGCTAACAGAATTCAAATTAAATTAAGTTTTAAGTATTGCATAAAATAAATTAATTATGATTCAGAATAATTCATACTATTAAATCATTATACTTACTATTATAAATTCGGTATCGTCTAATCAAACTAGATTTTATCTTATCCGCTTCGGCGCTACATAATTCTCCAAAAACAGCCGGAAGACATGGCAGAGCGATATTAAGTAACGTCTCAATAACAAATATAATATTGAGCTGTAAAGACAAATAATATTCTATTTACATAATTTGTACCTCGTTTTATTCTAAAAGTCTTATTTTTTTGTTCGAAGCATTGAAATAAGCTACATTATCATTGTTTAGTATTAAATATTTTACAACTCGACAAAATTTTGTCATAGATACAAAGAAAAAATTATAGGACTTACTTGAGATTTTATATTTCCACTTACAATGTCAACGGTACTTAGCAAAGCTATAAAGCAAGACGGTAAGGCCATCAGCATCTGGGGTGCATGTCAGTCACCTCCACGTGGTGCACCCTGGGCAACGGGGTCGACCAGCAATCCGACGTTTTTTCCGGAATGCTTGTCGACCGCGGCTGAGACTGACGCGGCGGAAGTGTCACGGGCCGCTTCTGGTACTTCTCTGTTGCAGCAGAGTGGACTAGCGAGCGGCTTCGTGGCAAGTAGGTGGACTCCGGGGTCCTTTGGACTGCCGGAGGGAGGAGGAGTTGGTCTCCGGTGTCCTTTGGGGCAGCCGGAGACAGGAGTAGAGTAGAAGGAGGAGGGAGAGGCGGGTTCGCCCAGTTTCGGTGTCGTTGCTGGGTGGACAGACCGTAAAAAGTCACCGCCTCTCAAACTCGTTTCCCCATCCAGGCGTCAGCCTGCGGTGGGACCGAGGGTCTGGCCTTCACCGGCTGGGCCAAGAGGAGACAACCTCAATAAAAAACACCCGGTGGGTCGCTAACCCATAGCGACGGCCGCTGGCGGGGTCGCGGTGGTGAGCTAATGCGTTCCCGTAACCCCGCCGCCTGCGGTGAGACGGAAACGGGGAGGTTTTAGTGGGTAGGACGGTGGCCTTCTGCCTCGTGAGTCCCACATAACCGTCCCGGTCGCGGACCGGGCGGTAGGCGTAAATGCCTTTCCTCCTCGACAACAACAAAAAAAAAAAGGCCATCAGCATCTGTAACAGAAAATAGTATTTAAAGGATCATTAAGATATTTGAAAAATAAAACAGTAAACATAAATATGTTTTGTTGGAACCAGTCTTTATATACTTGCCAAGAACTTCGGTGCGTAACCAATGTTCTTGATGCTTTGTAATAATCTTCTATAAATTAGCAAATATTCAACCAACTTCATGCTTAACAATTTGACTTGTATTTCGTTGTCAAGATTTGTAGTGCTTGCAAAGTTATCCATTGCTTTTCTAAGAGACTTCACACGAACCCACAATATCTCGAACATCAAGATCCTGATCATGTGACTCAAATGTTATGTTAATGTCATTAACGTATTTGTTACAATAATTATCATCCCAAAGTAATTAACAGAGAATTTCGAAGCTATCACAAATCGAAATAAATCCAAACCGAGAACACCGATGAACACAGGAAAACAAAATAGTACTTTGTGTTTTTTTATTTTAACGAGTCCCAAAGGATCGACCTTATCCGATTCTTCCAAGTAATTGAAGAAATTTTCTCCATCGCTCAGATGGGCCAATATTAGTACCAAGTTCAAACTCACTATTTTGAGTATAATGAGAATGAACGTTCCATAGTGCTCAGCAGCCATCCATTCATACTTACAGAAGTACATCACAACTATTGCAAATACTATGCATACTTAGCGATGACAGTGAATGCAAAACTTTTGTGAAGTTTTGAGTATAATCCTAAAATTAAACGGGTGGTCATTATTATTTTAATCATATTATAATCGTTCTTATCGAGTTTGTTACATTCCTGAACACGCATTATGGAATTTGAATAAAAAACTCTTTAACTGAATGTTCTGACCTACAAGCTAACAAAACTGAGTACAAAAGAATAATCACTGAAGTGGTTTGATAAACATCATTACTACTATGCATAATTTAGACGCTTTTAATCAAACTTGTGTCAAACGCTTTTAATCAAAATAATAATTGAACTGACGTAAGTGGAACTTATTTGTGTCGGTTTCAAGTTTACCTTATATTTATATATTTGTCGAGTAAAGAAAAAAGACTTTAAAAAGTATTAATGTATCAAGTTAGAAATAGATCTTTCGTTCAGTCAAATCTAAATAAACGAACAGTTCATTGAACTTTTAACTTCATCGTAGAAAGCAACAAGAATGAATATACATCTGTACGTGTATTCGTTTTGTTTTAATAAAGTTTAAATAAAAAACTTAACTCCATGTATTTTTATTTTCTACGACAGATCTATTTGTATATAATAACACAGATAATAAATTGTAAAGCTAAGATTCTTGGTTCAGATAATAATGAATGAACTAACACGCAACACAACAAAAAAATACATTAAAACACATTATTTTTATAACAATAAGAATACCAGAAACGCACATTATTTCATTATTTTATTTGACACACAGTATTAATCGTTATCAAAATTAATGTAATTCTTATTTTAAGGGTCTTACGCATAATAAAAAATACAATTTACACTTCACAAATTAAAGACTGGCTCTTTGGTGTCTGTATTTATATATTATTTAAAAAAAATCGCATTATTATTTCTTATTTATTCATTATTAAAATTTAAAACGCTATATAAAAATTCTTGCCGCCGTGGAGGCCATTGAAGTTTAAACATATTTATCTTTTAAGCCATATACATAATTTTAATTAATATTTTAGGAGTTATGGCGGAATTAATTCTGACAAAATAAAAACTTTCGCGGAAGAAAAAATATTATAAAGGTGGCTAACGGTGTGGTGGCGAAGTAGCCAGCGCAAAGATTTCGTCTATTCATTCGTATATCATACCATGTTTACTTGGTAGGACTTTGTACAAGCCCGTCTATGCTATGGTAATATTGATATGTTCCAGTTTGAGGGGCGAATGAGCTAGTGTAACCTCAGGCATAAAGGACATAACATCTTATAGCTCGCAAAGCTGCTGGCGCATAGGAGATGATTAATATTTTTACATTACCAATGTCTATGGGTGGCGGTGAACAAAACACATAACGGGTCAACTTTTTCAAGAAGTCTGTGTCATAATGCGGGACTATTGTAGAATGAGTCACCACTCACACATAGAAGCTAAATATAAAAATAGGGCATGTTGTTGTGCATGCTTTATTCACATGTATTATTTATATGTCCTGTACTGTACACACATACACTGTAATGTATGGGCGAATAGATCGATTGGCGAATGTTTATACCTTATTGATTAAAAATGCACGGGAAAAAATCCTTATCATTACCAAGTCGGGACATTTGGCGCTGCATTCATTTATATGTTTATTATAAAACTTTAATTAATTGAAAAAATTTATATAAGTATAATATTGTTGAATAGCACAAACTAGAAAACACATTTATTATCAGAGTGTATTCAATATCATCAATCTTTAATCAAAATTGCAACGGTATCATTGCTTTAATTAATCTATACTGATGTGTGAAGCGGAGGAGTTTGATTGTTTATTTTGTTTTTTTTTTATTTAAAATAACTGGCAAATGACAATAGGTACTGTAAAAAATATTAGCCAGCCCCTACAATGTCAACACAAAACCAAACTTAGGAACTAGATATTATCTCCCTTGTACCTGTAGTTACACTAGCTCTCTCGATCACCAAGCAGAAACTCAGTAATACTAAGTATTGCTGTTTGGCGGTTAAATATATGATGTGTGAATGGTTCCTACCCAGGCAGGTGGGTTTACGCATAGCGCTACCACGGGCAGCTACGAGCAGCTATTTATTTATAATGTTATGTTGCGATAAAGGAGAATCATTAAAAAGAACATGGAAACATTACAGTGTAATAATAATTACAATGTTAATGTTTCCATTCTATTGTTTTCGTTCCTATTTTACAAAGTAGAACTCATGAAAAGAAAGTAAAGTATTATTGATAAATAACGTACGTATAAAACGAATGACTTCTTATGTGTTAACTCCTTGGGAATGAAATGGTCACCTCCAGGATTTATCTATGACTAACATAAATATCATTCATCATTCCTTAAAGGCCTCCTCCTTTCCTTAAATGTGTTTTTTTTAATATATTTGCCGGGAGGGCTAATGTCTCAACTCCATCTGATGGTAAGTGGTAATAGAGTCCAAAAGCGACGACGGTCAGTACAGTCGGGAAGAAGGTTCTGCACTAGCCGCCTTCGCCTTGCCGGCCCGCAAGATGCCCCTTCACGCCTCGTTTGAAGGAACCCGGGTTGTAAGAGGAGTGGAACACGTAAGCTGGTAAGGAATTCCATTTTTTGGAAGTGCGACAAAGAAAAGAGTTGCCAAATTTTTTTGTGCGCGATGGAATTTATGTCACAGTTAGGCGGTGACATCGAGAGCCAGCCAGACTTATGAAGGAAAGGGGAAGCAGAAATTAGAGAGAATAATTCCTCGGAGCACTCGCCGTGTTACAGTCCATAGAAAGCGCTCAGCGCTGCTATCTCTCGACGCAATTGTAAAGGCTCGAGGGTGTTTGTGACCTTTAAGTCATCAATAATGCGGATCGTACGTCGCTGCAACCGATCCAAGGCCTCAAGTAGGTACTTAGCGGAGCCATCCGAAAAGTACGAGCAATATTCATTGCAAGACCGTACCTGTGTTTTGTACAGAAGGCACAGTTGTTGTGGCGTGCAAAAACGCCGCACCTTGTTCAGAACTCCGAGTTTCCGTGAAGCTGTGTTTATAACAGCCTCGATGGACATTAAGAGCCCTTGGACTAAGGTCGCAGCGAACGTCCATCCCCAGCATGGCAATTTTGCTTTGTATCACCATCGGAGTGCCACAGAGGGAGGGAAGAGGGGAAAATGGTGACTTTTTCACTGTGAGAGCGCATACCTGTGTTTTCTTGGCATTAAACTCAACAAGATTATCAGAGCCCCATTTGGCGATGAGCTCTAACGTCCTATTAAGTTCAATGACAAGATCCTCCCGCCTCTTCTCAATTTTCGCTCGCCCAGCCACTGCGCTTCCGTGGTATCCACCATGCACTGTACTATCGTCTGCAAAACAATGAATGTACTCGAGAGAGAGAGCATATCATTGATATGCAAAAGAAAGAGTGTGGGAGATAGCACAGATCCCTCGGATACCCCAGCATTCACTACATAGAATTGTGAAGCGCAACCATCAACTAAAACACGAAGGCTGCGCTTGTGAGGGAAACTGGCAATCCAGGTGCAAAGCTGAGCAGGCAGACCATATGCCGGCAGTTTGAAGAGAAGACTTCTGTGCCCTGTCGAAAGCCTTGGAGATATCAAGGCTGACAGCCAACGATTCCCCATGTTTGTCGATAGATTCACCCCAGAGGTGTGTTACGTACGCTAGAAGATCACCTGTAGACTGTTTTGGTCGAAACCCGTACTGACGATCATTAATTAGACGGTGATCTTCTACGAAATGGATCAATTGGTTGTTTGGAATTCGTTCCATCACCTTACAGAGTACTGTGGTGATAGCTATTGGCCGATAATTAGCCGGGTCAGACCGATCCCTTTTTTGGGAACCGCTTGCACATTATCTCTTCTCCAAACCTCCGGCACACATCCCGAAGAAAGAGAAAGTTGGAACAGGCGCTTTAACACAGGGAACAGCTCCGCCGCGCACTTCTTCAGCACTATGGCTGGTATTCCATCGGGACCGCTAGCTTGCTGTACATCAAGTGATTGCAGCTCCGCACGCACGTATTTTATACTTTTTAATATTCATTGGTCAGCTTAATGTATTATAAATGTGTTTTTACATGAAAACAATTTATATTTAGATTTTATATCTACAAAATTAATGGACATGAGGTAATACGTATATTGTTCATATTACGTAGTACCTATATCAGTTCAATGTAATACAGTTAGTGAACTGATACAGTAAAAGTCTGTGAATGTCCCACTACTGGGCATCCTCTCCCTTTTTGAGGAGAAGATTAAGACGGCAAACAAGGTTAAGTCAAGACGACACGAATAAATTGCTCGTTTAAAGGTATATTGAAAATTAAACTAGATTTAAATTATTGGTGATTGGCTAGACCTGCAGGACCCTCAAAGACGGGCTTGTACAAAGCCTTATCAGAAAGTCGTGTCTTCAGGCTATTAATGTCATTTTAATTTTAAACTAAATACAGTTTTTATGTCAATTACTAGCAATCAGGCATATCCATATCATACGGATAATCATTTTTATTTTGTCAGTTTGACGAAAACATAATATCTGGTATCTAAATACGGAATTCAAAAATGACTTCGACATGGAACAGAAGATTAGAAGAAATGAAGGGTACGAATTATTGTTTTAATATTAAATTTGGTCTTAATGTTATAGATCTTTCAGAGGTCCAAAATTTCGGACCGTCTTACGTTACCTTTTCTTTTAATTAATGTGTAAAAACTGTAAAATTAATAATACACCAGAGTATTCGGTAAGTAAAAAACAAACAAGAAACTTCTTTGGTACGAATTTATAAGCAACTAAAAGATTAAAATTATACATTTAATAGTAACTAAAAAATACTTACGACTTATAACTTAAGTATTAAATTATAACCTTCAGTTCCCGTAATTTAAAATTATTAATCATACCAAGTTTACTGGTAGGTAAGTAATATTATATATTATGATATCGCTATAGCTATGAAACCAATATATCTTATAATTAATTGCGACACAATTTTTTCAAGTTCTAATATTTTTAGAGCTCTATCACACTGAATCTGTGTGGTGTAAAGTGAATGGTCCGCTAGCGTTTGTTCTGCGCTTCTCAAGATTAGTTGGCGTTGCCGCTTTGCGCTTCAGACCACTACAAAGTGTCCAACGAGTTTGCCTATGGCCCTGTTATATATTTTATTCCTATTTATACCTCGCTGTATTAAGTGAGTTCGTAATCATCTTGCTGTTTTGCTTCAAAAGGATTAACACTTTCTACAAAATGCATTTCTTCTAAATAGACTTTCTAATATATATTTAAATTGTTTTAAGACTTTTATGTTTTATTTATGATCATTGTGATTTTCAGTACTAGTGTCAATATTAGGTTACACTCACGACTATTACGTCAGTGATCCATCGCGGAAGATTCGCATACTACTGGGCTTGTCAGATGTATTCTGCATATTCGAATTAATTATGTCGAACGTAATTGTAATAGCCGCAGTGTTTAATCTGTTAAATAGAATGAAAAGATTAATCAAATGGATAAACAACATCGAAACGGTGATTTCGGATTGATTTATTTGCATACGACAATTTTTTTATCAAGATATGTATACCTATAAAATAAAGTAAAACAACCCAATAATGTCCCAGAGCTGGGCTAAGATTATCTCTTCTTTTTTTTAATACATATAGAATTACAGGAACGCTTGTTAAATAGTTTTATTTTATGAATATTAATTTTTCAGATAAATAATGATATGTCAAATAACTTTTTAATTTTTAATGTAAAGAAAAGTAAAACTATTTTGTGGATTTACTTCACGATATTAGCAAGTTTTGCTGTTAATGATATTAGTATTGCAGTCCTTGGCTTTCTTAAAGAAAATCTATACCGTAAGTATTAAATACTTATTCTGAAAGTTAGTAGAGCTCGTTAAAAACCAAAATTAAAGAGACGATAAAAAGACTCAAGCTTTTCATTGTTGTAAAAACAAATAGTATGCAACGCGGACTTGGACATGTTTTATTGGATTTGCCGAGGGTTTAAGTTGCCATCTTAAATCATTGTCCTCATAAGCCTCAAATTATATTACAACACAGATGAGACATAGTGGTCAAAAGTAGCTTACAATATAATATAATAACGATAAAACTAAATAATTTAATGAACAGTAGGTTAATTAAATTTGAGTAGGTACGCCGAACAGTAGGTAAGCCGAGATGACCTAGTGGTTAGAAAGCGTGAACCTTAACCGATGATCGTGGGTTCAAACCCGGGCAAGCACCATTGAATGTTCATGTGCTTAATTTGTGTTTATAATTTATCTCGTGCTTGACGGTGAAGGAAAACATAGTAAGGAAACCTGCATGTGTCCAATTTCATTGAAATTCTACCACATGTCTATTCTACTAACCCGAATTGGAGCAGCGTGGTGGGATAAGCTCCAAACCTTCTCCTCAAAATGGTGAAGAAGGGTGAGTGATCCAGTGGAATTACAGGCACAAGGGACATAAAATCTTAGTTACCAAGGTAGGTGGCGCATTGACAATGTAAGCGTTGGTTAATATTTCTTACAGTGCTAATGTCTATGGACGTTGCTGACCTGTCAGGTGGCCCATATGCTCCATTATTATCCACCGCCTACCTATACCATTAAAAAAAGTGTCATCAACTAAATGTGCATGTTTGTGAATAAAATTCGTCCGATTTACTCGAATCTTATTATATCTAATATGCCTTGTTTTCATTACAATATATTTAATTTTAATATATATAAATTGACACGAATTATTATTATTACAGTTGCATCTATATATATATTTTTACAAAATGAATATTTAACTGTGATATGGCTTATATACCAAATTGCTATTGTAATGCTTTGGACGGAATCTTGCCATCGCACACAAGACGAGGTAGGTTAAAGATTATTTGTCATATAATTTTCAAATTTACCATGAATTAAAAATATATATATTATGTTAAAAATAATAAGGGCGTAAAATATTCTCAGTTATTAAGGGCCTTATTAGTTTCAGGCGATTTTGAACACCGTCAGCCAACTAATGTGCACGCCGTCTCGGATAAAACTTCCTGCGCTGTTTGATTTCTATGAATTCCAAATGCCAAAGTTCTGTCCTCACGGTATTTTCGATTTCACAAGATCGATTACAGTTGCGGTAAATTTACGTTTACTTGTTAAATATCCAATGTCAGTCTACCAAGGATTCACTGTTTTCGTGTATCTCATACTTTATATAATAAAAGAACAAAACTATAATATACGAGCTATAATTAAATTATTGTAATTCTATTTTAATTATAAATAAATTTATTAAAGACATCTCTATGTATTTGAAGGACACATAATATACTATTTTTAAGCTGTAAAACTCCAATAAATTATTTTTTCAATGTTAAAGAATAGATTGTCTTAAATTTGTGCTTAGAAAGATTTTCAAAGGGTTGAAGCTAGCAGAATAAAGTGACCTCAGTCGATTGACTGAATGTGATTTTAATATTTCGTATTCATCCTAATTAAAGTTAGTTTAATTGGTTAAATACATATAAATGATTCATAATCCAAAATAAATCCACAGTTTAATTAGATCTAATTATATCGGATGATAAATATTTTGATCAAATGAACATTAATACGTACAATGTTTGATTATAGAGCTTTTTTTCAGATACTCGGTGTCATGACTACTTTTTTGGTAATTGTAAGACAATTTAAAATCAAAGATAAAATATATTCAGAGGAACATAAAGAATAAGAGATGAACTCAGATAGTGTTTAGATATGCGTCAACGATACTTGTTACTTTCCTTTTATCGCACTTCTAAGTATAAGGTATATTTTTTTTTGTGATACCCTAGCATTGGATCACTTCGTTTGGTGTTATTATTTGCAAAAAAATACTAAAAATAAAACAGCTAATAGTATTGTTGCTTTACGTGTATTTTGTGAAAGTATTTTCCTTGTATTTCTTAAGGGTGTATATAGTAATATATAGTATATAAAAAGATTTTATTTATTGACTTTCATTTTAATGAATTCTCAACAATCCAACTGGTATAAGATTGTACGTTAACAAAGACAGTAGGAAACATCGCGTGGGCGCATTGGAACGCCCACGAGGTGATTCCAATTACAACTCCTTGGTGTAGAAGCGGTCCTCCTGAGTCACCAGTGCAAGTAGACTTGCCACCACCATCCAATAATCCAGCGCATATCTTTTCCGATGTTACATTAGGAACTTCGAGTTCACCTAGCACAGACTGCAGTCGAGCATAGTTTTCTCTGCAGATGTCGTGGTTGACGATTTCTTTATCGACTTGTTGAAGGATATGTGATGGATCACCACCCCACTGTGGAAAAGCATGGTGTGTTTAATTCATGTAAGGATCAACATAGACATTTAAAGTTTTGTTATATTAAGACTTAGCTTGTTTATGTTGCAAAAAGACCAACGTAGAAAAGTCTGAACTGGAAGGAAATACTAAACAACGAAATAATAAAGTAAAACTCGTTATCCATAATTCCGCGAATTATATAATTAAAATAATCATACATCCCGTAGTCGACAGCGCGTTGTCAATGTGTGAGATGACTTCGCTTGGTCTATGTTAGATACTGACCATTTACCATCGGGGTACCATTTATTCGATTGTTTTCCGAGCATCATTAAAAAGTGTTTAAAAACCTAAAGTACTAACATGCTGTATATAAAAAAAGTATATGTACAAGTAATTTTGATGTAGAAAATGATTGTGCAGTGTGCAAAAAAAGAAAAATAAAATATCTAGGTTGTTAACATACTTCAAGTAAGCCCCATCCGGTAGCGGTAACGGTAGTATTATCTGGGACCAAGTAGTTGGGTCCAGCGATAGGGGCAAGTCCAATGCGGCTGGAGAGTGTGGCGGGAGCGGCGAGGTTCAGTATTCCAATGTCGTGATATAATTTAGGAAACGCGTATCCAGGATGCTTAATCCAATTTTGTACTCTAAGAAAGTTACCCCCAAAATATGAGAATGGCGATCCAAGTCGCACTCGTATTTGTCTGTTATCTAGAACGTCGTTACTGTGAAAAAAAGTACATCATTTTTTTTAAATAATGTTAAATTTAAACATTAAACTGAAATCATGAAATATGAATCTTATTATAACATTCTGTATGACAAACTATATCCATTGAAAGAGCTTTTTTACGTTATATTATGAACAATTGCCGTGGACGCGTGAGGTGCGGGCCTCGCGAGTCCTATTTCAGACGGCCCTTAGGAGGGCGGCAGCTGGGATGGCCTCGCGCTGCCATACGCACTAGCGAGGAGAGCGGGGGGGGGGGGCGAGAATACCTTCGCTCCCTGAGTATACCTCCGTGGAGCCACGAGTGGAGCAAGTACGGGAGAGGCCGCGAATGCGTTATATCAACACGATCCCGCAGCCTTTCCAATCCGTGCTGAGGACGGCCATCGCAGTGGTTTTAGTGGGTAAGAATCCCATTCCACGGTTCCACCCCCATAGACCCGAGTACCTTTTTGAAGATTGCCACTGTGTGGAAAAAAATGTTGTGAACGTGTCTGTATACGGCTTACTGTCTTGCTTTTTCCACTATTAATATCACCCCTTAAATAAAATGCTATACAATCTACATAAGTGCCTGCTATACAAACATTTAATGCACACACACATAACATGTGTAAGGAGCTACTGTGTTGGCTACTGGCACATATATTACAAAGGGTTCAGATTCAAATTTGTTTAGCGGTGAACTAAAACTACCGCATATCTAAGAAAGAAATGATACTTTTCGACTTACAAGAAACAGTGGGCTGCCGTAAGAATGGATCTGGTTGTGATTAGAGATCCACCGCAGTAGGGTATAAAACGAAATTGAATATAATCTTCAACAGATCCTAATATGACTGCCATAAAGGGGTAGTCTTCGATTGCAGCATTAGATCCTCCAACAATACGCAGAGCAGGTGCGTTTGGTGCCGGTCCTTCAACAATACGCGGACCGAGTGCGTTTGGTGCCGCTGTAAAATTTAAAAAACGAGTACTTAATGTAACTGTTGTGTTCCGGTTTGCGGGGTGAGTTAGCCATACAGTTACAGGAACAAGGGATATACATCTTGGTATGACTGACTACTACTGAACTACTTTAAGAAATACTTAATTATTCTCTCTGTGTCTATGGTCAATGGGGAACACTTATCAGATGGCCTATTTGCCAGTGTGTCCTAATTTGAAAGAGAGTGAGGCAATTTTAAACGATAGCATCGTTTCAAATCTTGTAGTACGATGAGCCAAGAGACAAGAGAAGTCTTAAATGTCTTTAATCTATAATATACATTCCTACATAATATATTCTTCTGATATTTGTACAAAACTTTAAATAAAATTAATGTACTTACCAATCGCGGCACCAAATAGAGCAAATAGTGTTATTAGGTACATCGTTCAATTAGATTAAATTGTTTGGTTCATTCCCAGCGACGTTTTATATTGTTAATAATCTTCGTAATCACCGATTAGCCGCAAACGATAAAAGTATTATCGAATTACATGTTATCTTGTATGTGATTTTTGCTTCCTTTTAAAATTACGCTAAGGTGACGCATATTAATATTAAAAAGTGGTCAGTTTATTTTTATTTTATCGGTTTCTCACAGTTCGAGGGCGGACAAAGGCACATAAATTAAAATTTGATTATGCTGAATTCCGTATCTAATCAGTTGTTACCAATATTTTATTCAAATTGTACGTGTATACGTATTAAAATATTATTTCTGCAGAAATTTTAACTAATCCCGTTCACCTTTAAGGTGATTAAGCAAAATATAACAAAGCCTTTCATGTATTCTTATTTATTGAAAACGATAAAAATTAATTCTATATGAATGTAAGGATTTCGATGAATAATCATAACGTAAGGAAAGGAAACCCATGACGCGTACTGAACCTCAGAATTTGCTTTTTATCAACCATTATTTAACTCAATGAGCGTTTATCTTTCTAAGAGCCTAGCATCGATAATATTATTTTCTTGTCAGATTTCGTTTTTAGGGTCTTTTTTTTCATTTTTCAATCCTTTACATCCATTACAAATATTGTAGCACAGCAAAAAACTTGATACATATTTCTAAATGAATACACTTGTTTGTTGTGGCTTTTAAAAATTCTTGCAATTAATCTTTCTAATTAAGTTTTTGCTCTATCGATCTGAAGAATTCTTTGGTATTTTACTTTTTATTTCTGATACTTAAACGTGATTTTCAGTAGTATTCCGTAAGTTTTTATTACTCATTATAAACATTAGTAGGGCTCATTATAAAAAAAAATTAAAGAGATTTTGCCTGAGTCTGTATTTCCCCATAGGGGAAAGGTTGGTGTCTTCCGGAATTAAAATCTTAAAATCCAGAGTAAACAGGCATCTTCTAGGCAAGCGTGCTACATCTTACACCGTGTCGATGCTTTACATCAGGCAAGTCAGCGATCAAACGCTGACCTATAAATGATTAAGAAAAAAAGAGAACACAGTAAAATATTGAAACATATTCGTTACTATTGGAATAATAGGTCACGTGGAGTTTCTTGGGTTGTATTGTTTATTAAGTCATCCCATGTTTTATCATTCTTTTTATGGTCGATACCGACGCGATGGTGGTATGCTGAGTTGGCCCAGTGGTTACAACGCGGATGAGACGAAAGCGACGAGTCACCTTCCGACTTACGCAGGTAATGACCGGTCACGGTTGTTTTGGAGAATACCTGTGTAAGATCGGACGCGAATCGTCGGCGATGTGCCACCACTGCGGTGCGGACCGGGACACCGCTCAGCATACGCTGGAGGTATGCCCCGCGTGGAATGCGGAGAGGGAGATTCTGGTCCGCGAAATCGGACAAGACCTCTCCCTGCGAGCAGTCGTGTCGGCGATGCTCCGCAGGGAATCGGCGTGGAGGGCCGTAGCCTCCTTCTGTGAGACCGTCATGGTCCAGAAGGAGACGGCGGAGCGGGAACGGGAAAGGGCCGATCCTGCTCAGCGGAGACGACGTCGGCGTCGTCTCGGCCCTCCCACAGCCCCGACGCCCGGGGCTTAAAAGATAGGGCGTGACCCTGGGGCCGAGGATGCGTGAGGTGGGGGCCTCGCGTGTCTTATTTCAGACGGCCCTGAGGAGGACGGCAGCCAGGGTGGCCTCGCGCTGCCGTACGCACTAGCGAGGAGTGCGGGGGGGGCGAGATAACCTTCGCCCCCTGAGGAGAGCTCCGCTGAGCATCGGGTGGTGCACAGTACGGGAGAGGCCGCGGATGCGTTATATCAACACGATCCCGTAGCCTCTCCGATCCGTGCCGAGGACGGCCATCGCAGTGGTTTTAGTGGGTAAGAATCCCACATAACCGAGTTCCCCCCAATGAGAGCTGGGTACCTTTCTGAAGGTTTCCACTGCGTTAAAAAAAAAAAAAAAAAGTGGTTACAACGCGTGAACCTTAACCAATGATGGTGGTACCACTGAATTATACATTAAAATCATACAATGGTCTTTGTGTCCAGTACAATAACGACTAGATTGCTGACGGGGTTACCTCGCTTCAGTAGAGCTTCAGGGATGTTGGCTGAAGCGAATGTAGACTGTTTTTATGTATTAATGCGAAATGGTGTGCGTCCTTGGTTTGCAGGGTGCGGGCAAGCTCAAACAAAATTATAAATATTATTGCTAACAGACTAGACTGCTTATTTATAAACCGCTGCTGTAATGTTTCAGCTGGAACAGTTAATTAGATAAGTAGTAGATTGTAGTATTTATTTTATTTTGTTTGTAATTTTGTATATGAGTCTTGTTACTTGAATAAATAAACTATTATTATTATATTTAGCCCAGCAGTGGGACATTTACAGGCTTAGGTACTGTTTTTTTACTTAATTTTTATGGTTTTAGTAGCTAGCTCTTCTAAGATCGCATTTTGTATTTTTCGGCAGCCCGCCCGCGGTTTCACCCACGTATAACTTAAAAAAATCACTAAGAGCAGACTTATAATATTTCAGTATATACAAAATTATTAGTTTTAGTTTCGTTGGATTTCAGTATTTATTCGATTTTGCCGCACCCGGATCTAGATAGGGCAACATACAATTGGAATCATACATGAGAAAAACAACATTTATTGTGACTGCAAACGATACCTTAACTAGAAATTTTGTCCTTATAAGTCTAAAACGTAAATCTGTTTGTTTTTTATAAGTACTTATTATCAACTAACCGACTAAGGCGTACATTTTCCGCCCAGGGAATCGGAATTGCGATTCAAAGGGGAAATGCGGCTAGCATTCTGGCCAGCATTCCAGGCGGTGACGATTTGTACTTTTTTAACTATTTTTAATTTTTATTTGTATTTATTAAAGGCTTTACTTCACTTTTCAAACCAATAAAACCATGAAAAAGATATATATGCGGCAACGAAATGAAATACCTACCTAACCAATGAACTTTAACTTACAAAGACATTTACAAACCGAAAAGAAAACGTATGTATGTATGAGTATTTTAAAACAATTAAAATATGCTAAAACAACGGCCTCGAAGTCAATGCTCAAGCCCTGAATGAAATTTTTAGGTATTTAATAGTATTGTATTGTAAATTCCTATTTCTCCTATATACTATCTAGCTGGCATGTTAGAGAAGTTCAGGTAACAGCTCAGCTTCGCAGCAGTATTCGTTGATAAAAACGTGTAGGTGAACGAATATTTAGCAGTGATTCAATGTATCTGTTTCAATAGAAGCTGTTAGTTGATAATAATACAGTTGATAATATTACAGTTACGAAAGGACGATAGCATGAAACAGGCGCGTTATACTTTGTTCCGTATTTAATAATTATAAATCAGTGCTTAATGTGGTATTTTGTACGTAAAACTTACTGGGTCGTATTACTCGTATGTAACTAAACATTTTTGTGCATTCGTTCGAAGAAACACATGCATTTTAAATGCTTTTTGTGAAGATTATTCTTGCAATTGTTTCTAAGTGACATTGTGTTGACCTTGTGTTAGTGGCTCAGTTGCTATTAAACAAAAGGTCTCCAAGATCTTTAATAATACTTATCTGCCATCTATGGACCTGTTCGCAATTTTCACACAATTGATAAAGTAATCGATTGGCGTAG
Source organism: Nymphalis urticae (assembly GCA_905147175.2). Classification (NCBI taxonomy): domain Eukaryota; kingdom Metazoa; phylum Arthropoda; class Insecta; order Lepidoptera; family Nymphalidae; genus Nymphalis; species Nymphalis urticae. The sequence goes on along the minus strand of LR990000.1, from coordinate 9,394,624 downwards.
TGGTTACACGCTTTTTACTGCACCGTCTCAACTGAGGTTACTAGGTTCAAGCCCAAGTAGCATACGAGACACAATTAATTATTATATTTTTCTGAGACTTGTAAAATACGAAATATAATGAAATACTCGTGTTGCAAATCGACGAGAGGTGGAGCCACGGATAGTATTACTTGTAATAAGTGTCACAATAACTATCACTATCAATGCTTGCATCCGTCCGAAGCTAAATAAGATTTGTTACGTGATTACAAAAATAATTTAAAAAAAAAATGGAACTGTCTGGAGTGCATAATGTCTCAGCCGCGCCATCTACACAAAGATAGTACACCTGTGCGTGGTAACATATCCGATTTACGATGTAATGCTAGTGATAATATAAACTCGCGTAGAGGTGCCTCTGCCACAATTAACCGTTCTCCCGATGATGAAAATAAAATTGACAATAGCATGTGTTCCTCATCTTTTCTGAATTTAGTTAAAACCATAATTACATCAGAAATCTCAAGCTTAAAACAAGAATTCCCGTCTTCAATGATTCCCCTCGAAAACGAGTTTAAAGCTTTAAGACAAGAATTTTTAAGTGTCAAGGAAAGTCTCGATTTCTTTAACTCAAAATTCGAAGACTTTAATTCAAGAATCGTACAGTGCGAAACTGAAGTTAAACAACTGTCAAGTAAATTGTCGGACGTCGGCACTCTGAAATCGGGCTTGGAATCCATTGAAGTGGAGAACAATAACCGGGATCAATGGGCCCGTAGATCAAACATCGAAATATATAGGATCCCTGAGAAGAAAAACGAAAATTTGCTCACCATTATGCAATCAGTGGCCAAGACAGTGGATTCGAAGTTAAATCTAAGCACAGATATAGATTTTATTGCCTCTAAAAACAATGAAAATAAGAAATTGAAGCCAATTATAGTACGATTTTTATGCAGGTGGAAAAAGGATGACTTTTTATCACAAGTTAGAAAACTTAAACTTAAATGCAGTGATATAGGCTTTACCGGTAATAATAATCCTATTTATTTCAATGACCATCTCACTAGTGCTAATAAAACACTGTTACATACGGTTAAAAAAATGGCTAAAGAAAAACGGTATGAGAATGTGTGGGTAAAAAAATGTTGCATAATGATTCGTCGTACAAATACTAGTCCAGTTTTGCATATTATTACTCCTAATGATTTGAAAAAGATTGTTTAAGGACTATTTTTATTTTTCATATTGTTATCAATCAATTTTTATTTTATAAAAATTTTGAATCAATTAATATTTAATTTATGTCTAATGAATATTTTCAACTTTTTGGATGTAATGAGCGTACATTTGCATGATCCTTTATATTGTAGCATATTATTAAAGTGTGATTTAGGAATGGGGTATTGGATAGGCACTATATTAAGATCTTATAAACGTTATGGAATTGGGTTTTATTATTTTTGTCCAAAAGTATGTTTTTCGAGGTGTATGTGAAACTTATTCGTTATTTATTAATATCATTGACCATGAATTCAAAACTTAATATTATTTACCAAAACGTATGTGGACTAAGAACAAAAACAATATCAACAAAATCTGATAGCAATAATAATTTGGATATTGGCCATATAGAACTGTCTGTAGCCACTGTTGAAAAGTATCTATATATGATATAGGATATGGCCCTGACGAAATCCCACCTATATTTTTAAAACTTTGTTATAGATCACTTGCTTATCTAATTTTCATTCTGTTTAAAAAATCACTACATAACGTGAAATTCCGGACATATGGAAGAGATCTTACGTTGTTCCCGTCTATAAATCTGGAGATAAACATAACGTTCAGAACTATAGGCCAATATCCAAATTATGCACAATTGTAAAATTATTTGAAAAAGTTATTTATGACAGCATCTTTCCCTTCGTAAGGGGAACATTGATTAAAGAACAACATGGTTTTGTGAATAGAAGATCTACTGAGACAAATGTATGTGAGTTAACTCATCATGTTGCCATGGCTATGGATAGGGGCTATCAGGTTGACGTTGTGTATACTGACTACTCTAAGGCTTTTGACAAAATATCTCATACAATCTTATTGCATAAACTAGAGCAAGTTGGTATACATGGCGACCTGCTTCGTTGGTTGTCCTCATACCTTCGTAACAGAAGTCAAGCGGTGACGATCAAGTGCTTCTATTCGTCTTTTGTTCCAGTTTCTTCTGGTGTACCACAGGGCTCCTCGGTCCCTCGGCCCCTCACCTCGGTCTGTTATTATTTAATATTTTTGTAAATGACATATAAATAGTTTTTTCAAAAGTGTTTGAATCTTTGATCTCTCCGGTAATTACATGGCACATGAAGCCAGCAATGATAGAAAATCAACATGGCTTTTTTAAAAAACGATCCACCATATCAAATTTGACTGTAATTGTTGATGATTTATCAATGGCAATGGACAATTCAGAACAAATAGACTGCATTTATACTGATTTGGCCAAAGCGTTTGACGTTGTCGATCATTACATTTTGTTGGAAAAACTTAGCGGATACGGTATCAATGGTAACCTTATAAGGTGGTTTGAATCGTATTTGATGGGCCGTAAAATGAACGTGGTTATCGGAGGCTACCAGTCGTACACATTTACTGCGACTTCAGGAGTACCACAGGGTTCTATTCTTGGGCCAATATTATTTGGTATTTTTGTAAATGACATGGTGGAGTGTTTTAAGCACTGTCAATTTCAATTATATGCTGACGATCTTAAAATATACAATAGGATAAATGATGTCAATGATTCTAAGAATATCCAAAGTGATCTAGACAGGCTTTCGGTATGGTGTGATCATAATCATTTAAAATTAAATTATTTAAAATGTTACAGTATAACCTTCAGTAGAAAGATAAAAAACTTAAATTTTGATTACAGTATTAAAGGTCTTAAAGAAAGTCAATCAAATACGCGATCTTGGGATTATTCTGGATCATAAGTTAAGTTTTATATCACATGTAGATAATATAATTAAAAAATCACTCAAACTATTAGGATTTATTTTAAGAGCGTCAAAAGAATTTAAAAGGTCGTCAGCCAAAATAACACTGTTTAACACAATGATTAGAAGCAGACTTGAATATTGTTCGGTCGCATGGAGTCCTCACTATCAATTACATAAAGATAGAATTGAAAGAATACAAAAAAAATTCTTACGTCACCTGGCTTACAAAGACAATGTTTTCAAACAGAATGAGCGTTACAAAGAACAGCTAAAGTTGTATAAAGCTCTTTCACTATCTAATCGTAGAGACTTAATGGATTTATGTTTTTTGCATAGTATTGTAAATGGAGGTATTGATTGTCCAAATTTGTTAAGCAGAGTTAAATTGGCAGTACCAAGGTATAACGCTAGAAGTTTCATCAAAAATAAGCAAACCTTTAGTCAAGCGTTTACGAAAAGTAACCTGAGCAGGGCTGCACCTATTAACAGAATGGTTATTGCATATAATAATATCTTCAAAAAAGCTGGCCTAGATATTTTTCAACAATCGACTTTACGCTTTAAAAGACAAATTAAAAAGCATCTAACCACTTAGCGTTAACCTTCATTTATTTAATTCTAAGACGCAAGACCAAGCTCCTATGTATGTCGTAGTAAGTTCATTAATTTTTTCATTTACATTAATTCATTTAATTGTCAAATTTTATAACTACGTTTAATTCTTTTTTTTTTGTTTTGTTATTATTTTTGCATGTTTTGTGTTGTTTTGTTAATTCCTCTTTCCTTTTTTTTTGCTTACGTAGTTTAGTTCTATTTTAAGTTTTATAACAAAGAATGTACCTTTTTTTTATTCCTACGCATGTTAAGTTAGCCTATAAGTGAGGTATACAATTTTTATATTTAAGTTATTTAATAATTGTAGTCTAGAATAAGAAACAAAACTGCGTATACAGCGTTGGCTTCCTATTTAATAAAATAAAATAAAAATAAAATAAAAATGACATTCATAAAATTTTTGATCATGCATCCATGCTGATGTATGCCGATGACATGAAAATCTTTAAAGTTATTGCTAGGCCTTTGGATTGCAGCCTTCTGCAAAATGATCTATACAAGTTGTGTAATTATTGTAACGAAAACTCACTGAATTTGAATATTAATAAATGTTGCATTAATTCTTTTACACGAAAGCCAAATCCAATAATATTTAATTATAAATTGAATAATGATAATATCACCCGAGTAACTGAGGTGAGAGACTTGGGGATATACCTTGACAACAAATTAAAATTCAAATTCCATATAGATTATATAGTTGCCAAGGCACTTCGAATGCTTGGCTTTATACTCAGACTTAGTAAAGATTTTAAAAATGACACCACCTTTAATTTGTTATATAATTGCTTTGTCCGTTCATTGCTAGAATATGGTTCTGTAGTCTGGAATCCACGATATAAAATTTATATTGATACAATAGAAAAAATTCAACATATTTTATTCGTTAAATATCTTAATTCCAAATGTTTCACTCTAAATCAAAATCCGCCTGAAATTATGTCCTTATTGGGTCGTCGTACACTGCGAGATCAAAGTTTTTTATTTAAACTAATGCATAACTTGAATGGTAGTCCATATCTTTTAAGCAAAATTTACTTTAGGTGTAAAAAAGTGAATACACGTTATAGTGTTTTATTCCACTTACCCTCCACTCGAACCAATTATGCACAAAACTAATTTATATATCGCTCTTGTAAGAGCTACAATAGGAAGTTAAATGACGTGGACATATTTTCTTATACGCTCAATACATTTAAAAAAAGAGTTAGTGAGCATTTGTCAATTTAGTCATTGTTTTTTTTTTTATTTTTTTTTTTATATATATATTTCACTAAATTGCAGTGTGTTAGCTGTTTGATTCTTCATAATTAATATTTATAATTTACTAAATTGCTTGTTTAATACATGAATTAGTTTTAACTGGAAACTTGATTGATGTGTGAACGAATTAATTGTTGTATAATGTATGTGGTGTATACTGTATGTTTGCCAATTATAATAAAAATAAAAAATAAAATAAATAATGGAATTCGCAAAGGCCGTTTTGAACCGACGGGGAGGCAAGAAAAATACGTGGTTGCATCACTGGTATTATATGGGTTCTGTGTAACTGTCAAAAACAAACTTAGTGAAGTTGATTTTTGTTATATACATTAGGTCCTTACATATGAAATTGGCGTTTTGTACGGGAGGAATATAATGTTAATTTTTTGTAAAGTATATTTAAATAATCGAAGTATGCACCGTTGTTATCAATGCACTTTTATCGTCTCATAGGTAGTTCATTGATCTCTTTACTAAAAAAACCATCAATAAACTCTTTGATTTGAGGTGGTTTGAACTGCCGCATCGGAGTTGAATTAGTTAAATCCAATTGTAGCTCATCTAACTTGGTGGTTGTTTGTTGTGCAGTGTGTGGTCTGGCGTTGTCGTGACGCAGCAGTGGCCTAGAGCGATTGACCAGTCTCGGTTGTTAAGCAGCTAGTTCTACCTTCATTTGTGAGAAAAACCGATAATTCTGATTACAAAATTATATATAACATGGACTGTCTTGATAAGTTAAATTAGTCATACTACTTTTTGCATGTTAACTTGATTTCAGTTGTGTAAAATTCAATCGATTAAATATTTATTATCAAAATGTTCAAGGTTTACGAACAAAAACTAATGATCTATATAGAAATATTTGTTGTTGTACCTATGATTTAATACTCACAGAAACCTGGTTATGTGACTGCATTCTTAATTGTGAAATGTTTGGCTCCAATTATAATGTTTATAGAAGGGATAGAGACATGTATAACTCTAAAAAAAAACATGGAGGAGGAGTGCTGGTTGCCGTGTCCAATAGACTTATTTCTCGAAGAATGGTTCACTGGGATAGTTCTTGTGAGGATTTGTGGATCGTTCTAGAAATAAAACCATCTATAAAAATCGCTATTTGCGCAACCTAAATTCCTCCACCAGTTAATAAAAAAGTCTTGGAAACATTTATGGACAATTTTAATCGTGTTTCAGAACAAACGAAATATAACACACTAATAATTGGCGATTTTAACTTAAGTTGCATTGATTGGAACTTGGCTGATGGTCCCCATGATAGTTACCATACAACTACTTTAGCTCAATCTTTAATAGACTTTTCCCATACTAATTGTCTTCGTCAAATGAATGTAAAAAATAAAGTACTCGATCTAGTGTTTTTTAATGGTGAATCGTTAACGGTTACAGTAGATAATGCCCCTAAAGAATTAACTCGCATTGATCCACTACACCCACCCCTTAATATTGATATTGTCGTAACACACAATTTGCAGGAAAACTTGAGGATTAATCAAGATATCAAAAAATATAATTTCGCTAAGGCCAATTTTGTAGCTATAAATGAATTTCTTAAAAGTATAGACTGGAGTGCAAAATTTGCAGAGCTTCATGATATTAACACAATGGTTGATTACCTATATACGAAGATATATAATTCTATAGAACCTTACACGCCGAATTTCAAAAGAACAAAATCATTAAATTATCCACCTTGGTTCAACAAAACTCTAATAAAGAGAATAAGAGAAAAGGAAAAACTAAGATTGAAATTTAAAAAATACAAAAATAGAAAAACGATGCGATAGACTATCTATTGAGTGTTATAATTCTTATCTTAACTTTGCAGAAGAAAAGATTACATCCAACAGTAAATTTTTCTGGTCATATATTAAAAGCAAACGCGATAAAAATGTTAACACCTATCCAACATTAATGAAAAATGATGAAACTGTAGCGTTTGATGGCTTAGCAATTTGTAACCTATTTGCGTCACAGTTCTCTTCGCTGTATGAAGAAAACGAGAGCAAGTACGATATTGACAAAATACTGCGAACTATGGATGCTACAGTCAGTTGCAATAATAGCCTACCTTTGATCCAGCTTGATGAATCCGAAGTCATTAATAAATTAAAGAATTTAGATATGAATAGGGGTGCTGGATCTGACAATATTCCGCCTAATTTTATTATAAACTGTGCCCAAAGTCTTGCTGTACCACTAACAATTACTTTTAACAAAGCATTAGTCACCGGAATATTTCCTTCTAAGTGGAAAACTGCGAAAGTAGTCCCTATTTTCAAAAGTGGAGAAAAAAATTATGTAAAAAACTATAGGCCTATTTCAATCCTTTCTATCTTTGGTAAGGTGTTGGAGTCTCTAATATATCCATATATTTACAGTCATGTTAAATGTTTTCTTAGTACCCACCAGCATGGCTTCATAGCCGGTAGATCTACATGCACAAATCTAGTAAATTACTCCGAAATCTTATTTGAATCTGTTGATAGGAACAAGAGAGTGGATGTTATCTACACAGACTTAAGTAAAGCATTTGACCTGGTTCCATGTTCAGTACTAGTCTTGAAGTTGTCCAATTATGGTATTGTCGGATCTTTACTGAGATTTCTAGCATCATATCTTACAGAAAGACATTTTTATGTTGTTGCCGGCGGTTATGAATCGGTTGAATGCGATGTAAAATCTGGAGTCCCACAAGGGTCACACCTGGGTCCACTGCTTTTCAATATATTCATAAACGATCTGCCTAATTGTTTTAAATATTCTACACCATTTCTGTATGCTGACGATGTCAAACTTCTTAAAATAATTGAAGAACCAAATGACACTATTCTTTTACAAGATGATCTGACAAGATTATACCATTGGTGTAATGATAACGGCATGAGACTTAATTCAGTAAAATGTTCATGGATATCATTCACCAGGAGTTTAAAAGAATTTCAAACGAATTATTACATAGCTGGTGCCCCTATTAAATCTGTGGACAGAATTTCAGACCTGGGAGTAATCTTCGACAAAAAACTAACTTTCATACCTCATATTGATGGTGTAATTAGCTGTGCCTCGAAAATGTTGGGTTTTGTAATAAGAAATGGAAGATTATTTCGAAATCCTAGAACAAAAATTATTTTATTTAATAGCTTAGTCAGGAGTATACTGGAATACCGAAGCGTTGTTTGGAGGCCACATTATGCAACACACTGCCTAAGACTTGAGAGGATACAGAAACGTTTTCTTTATCATCTTACTTTCTTGTTAGGTAAAGGGAAAATACTTCCTTCTTACAAAAAAAGATTGAAATTTTTTAAAATTCTTTCACTAAGTGATCGGAGGGATTTGTTGGATTTAAAATTTCTTTATAAAACACTTAACAACAACTATGATAACTCGTTTTTGATATCAAAAATTAAATTGAATGTTCCCATTAGATATCCACGTTAACCAATAACACCATTAGTAAGACCTTTCCGCAAAACTGTTTTAGGAAGCAATTCACCTGTATCTCGCTTATGTAAGATTTTGAATGAGCACAGTGCTGTTTTAGACCCTTTTGGAGGCTCATCAAACAAGTTTCACAAAAAAATATTGTCAAAATTGTCAGCTAACTAATTTATTTTGTTTATATTTGTATTTTATTACTTTACTATTATTGTTAATTCTTGTCATTTTTAACCTTGATTTACTAACAATTAATTATTTGTAAGTTTGTCATCTCCAACTTTATCTTTGCAAGTGGTATTCACCTTAATAGGTAATGCATTTAGTTTTAAGTTGTATTAAAATTGTATACCTTTGTACGTGTTGATGTATTTACCACTGGTGAATATTAAATAAATAAATAAATAAATATTCATGGTTTGCAGTTGCTGATAATAGATATCTGCCGTAATCGTTTGGCCGGATTTTAGAAAGCTGTAGTGAACGATACCGGCGCTAGTCCACCAAACACTCACAAGTAACTTTTTCTGAGTTTACAAAGTTTAGGGCAGGATTTGGTGAGGTCTCCAGGGTTCATTGCGACGAGCGCTTCCGATTATTTTACAGTGTCCAATTTTTATCACAAGTAATTATTCGATTTAAAATCCCTTCATTATTGTGTCAGTTGAGCAAAGTAACACAGCAGTCGAGGCGTGTTTGCAAGTTCGATTCACTCAATTCATGAGGTACCCATCGTTCAAGTTTTTTTACTTTCCCGATTTGCTTCAAGTGGATTAATACAGTTTTATCACTTACCCTGAAGCCTGCAGCTATCTCTGAAGTGCTTTGTGATAGATCCGCTTCCACAATAGCCTATATTTTTCACTTTGGTCTCCGTCCACGGGGTTGGTTCTGAAGGTCGACATTTCCAGAACGAAAACGTTGAAACCAAAAACGTGCTTTCTTTTGCGACACCAGCGCCGTACACAACATTAAGCCTTCGAGCTGTTTATGCAGCACTGGTGCCACGGTAGAACTCGCACTCGTAAATATACCAATATTTCATGTTTTCGTTGCATTGCCGTAATAAGCGACGACAAAGAAAAAAATAATGAGGAAAAAACAAATGAATGACTTTTTTCAAAACTCAAATGTACTATCTAAATGAATTTATATATTTGAATTTGGAATTCTCAACCAAAGAGGAGATATTTCATATCAAAGTGGTGAGTACGACAAAACGCTAATTTCATATGTAAGGACCTAATATAACTTATTATTCGCTATTTTATATTCAATTTTCTGTAAATTACAGTTTTCTTTAAATGCATACATTTTGTCGTGTGCACACTTGTGCAATATAATATGTCTTGCTCAGTTGGAGCTTAGCCGCCGTGGCCGAAATAGTTCATAGGAGATCATAAATCCGAATGTGAGTTGGTTTGCAATGCTTTCATGTCTTAGTTATTTCTACATAAAATTGCGATGAAGACACGATACAAACCCCGCGAAAATAAAACAATAACAAAAAAAAATGTACGGTTTGGAAAGAAGAGACCTGGGGAGGAACGAAATCATTTGCGATATTTTTTCGTGTGCGAATGGACTTCAGGAACAGGAACGGTTACGTGCCGATGAGCAAACCGTTCAATGGTGACATGCTCACACGCACATTTTCATTATTTTGTTGGATTTGTTCGTCTGTTCTTTCTGCTCTATTATTACGCATGCTTGATGCTTTATTAGTTCGACGGCCCAAATGGGCCCCATTGCGTCTTGCTAGCATTTTTCACTGTAACACACACACACACACAAATAGACCCAATTGTTGTATTTACTGATAAAAACGGTATACCGATAATGTATTCGATCTTTTAGTATTTTACCAACCTTTTCAATATAATAAAACACGTTTATATTTCTTATCAATTAAATACATAATAAATTTCATAAAACATGGTCCAGCCGTGTCAGAGGAGTTCGGCCATAAACACCGTGACACGAGATTTTTAAATATAAGATATATAATATGATAAAAAATATTGTGAATTTAAAGAGACGGCTAGTCATAGCATATGCGTGATGCTGATTGGTTTAGGGGCCTTAGCCAAGTTGACATTCTACAATCGTAATCTTTAATAGAAAACTAATCAAATATATGGGCATGACGTTATCTCAATGTTAAGTCACGTGGTCAAAACAAACGAATACAAAAGTTGTAGACAAGTTGACAATCATTCAAAGTGATAGAATGGAATGTAATCGTTTCTACAACTATAATCGCTAACTCCATATAGCCAAGTTACAGTGGCCTTTTTTTTACGCAGTGGAAACCTTCAGAAAGGTACCCAGCTCTCATTGTGGGTGGGGGAACTGGGTTATGTGGGATTCTTAACGTGAATCGTCGCTTTCGTCTCATCCAGGCTTCGAAGGCTGGCAGGATCGCTCCATCGACGGTCGAGCCACGTCGCAAGAACCCTCCTGTGTTCCTGTCACTTCAACGCCTCGAGCGCACTCGGAGGGGCGCCACTATTCTGACGGAGGATGCGGGTGATAGACCCTTGCATCTATATCCGCCAGAATATCCTAGGGTGGAAAGCGTGCTAGGATGGTTGCCACCTCGTAGGATATCGTGCGATATCCCCGCACTATGCGGATGGCCACTCTCCGCTACGAACTTTGGATCTTAGTCCTGCAGCGGCGGACGCCCGATAGCCTGTGAAACCAAACGGGTGCCCCGTAGAGTGTCATCGATCGCACGATACCGGCATCACGACGACGGCGAACTTCCTCCATCTGTCCCCCAAGATTAGGCAGCAGTCTGTGCATGGCACCCGCTACCTTCTCGATTCGGGGGGCTAGGCACTCGAAATGCTCTTCGTAACCCCTATTTCAAGTACCTGGCCACTAGGACTGTAGTGTAATAAGCAGTATGTAAGTCAGATGGCGTATAAATATTAAGATCGTTGCACTAATTAGTCAGTAATAAATCATCTTCTACCAAATACACTCGTTTCAATAACATAAGTCCCCTCATGGCGACATGCGAATCGCTCATTAATAGGTTTTAAAATTTCGTATTTTTCAGCATCGCCGTCTGCCTGAGCTATCGTTAAATCTGCAAATAAGTTCTCTATCTCGGTTCCAAACTGTTCTATAGTGCGATATACTTGAGATACAGTTTGTAGCCGTGATTGTATTGCGGTAGGACTTTTCTTTACCAATAATTTGTTTTTTAAATCCTTAATTAAGTCTTTTGTAGAACTGTATTCGGGTAACATTCGTAATTTAGCATTCTGTAACAGCCTACTTTTTAAAACAAATGTAATTAGTAATTTTTGACCTGATGATGACAACATATCCGAATACATTTCTATAGAGTCAATGATACTTTTAATGCTGTTTTCGTTATTATTCATAACAGGAATTAAACTACATGCTGTTTTCAAATCGAACTCCATTTTTAGTTCAGGATTCGAACACGTTTCGCTAGAATCACTGTCACTACTACTCATATGACATGCAGGCTTAGAACATAAATTGATAATTTGTGAGTAGTATGACTTTATTTCATCGCTTATTGAAGCAATGAATGTAAGAGACTTAGGCTTTATTTCTTTAGAAGTAATACATTGGATTATATTCGAACTTTTCTCAAATATTTTCTCAGTTTCCGCTACTTATTTTTTATAACATTACCTTGATATCTTAACTTTCCCTTCTTAATTAAATATTTTCTTATCAATTTAAGTTCATCTAAACATTTAACTAAATCATCTTCCATTCCCTTATAACAACATATTAATAAAAGAAATACATACCAAGTATATTAACTCACTTACGAGTAGTTACCATGGTAGGGGCTACGACCTGATACATTTATTTTACTAGATTCTACATTAATTCGTTAAAAAAAAACACCTTAAAGTTTATAAATAGTCATTTTAACAGTTCAAAGTTTATTTCTGAAATTTTATTGGATCACTTTACAAAACACTCACGCACTTTTTATTAATATTAAATTTAAACACCTGGTCACTTCTCTACTGGTTGGGTACGTCTCTTGCGCGGGTGAATGACCGTCTTAAGTTGTTTTGCGTGATCTCATCCGATATCCAATTTTTATGGCATTTTTTGTACTGTTTATAAATAAAGTACAGTGCTGCAATGTCCAGTAGCACACAAATAACCAATAAAACTATGCTGATTGTAGACAGATAGATGCATTCGTATTTCTTCAACTTGTGCCTGGTTCGAGCCTGCGGCGTTTTGATTTACAAATATTGTTTCTTTCTCGACACTGGATCGGCACATAGTTATATTTTTTTTTTTTGGTAAAACAGTAACCAAGAATAAACTAAAATTTCTACATATTGCTTTAATTTGAACACTTATATCCAATTCTTCAACTCATCGTCCGATTTTGGAGCTGCAACACTATACTGCGATCAAATTCGCGTCGCGCGCCCCAAATCCTGGCAGCGACCCTGCCAGCGATTCGCATGTCGCCATGAGGGGACTTATGTTATTGAAACGAGTGTATTTGGTAGAAGATGATTTATTACTGACTAATTAGTGCAACGACTTACATACTACTTATTACATTACAGGACGTTTGAGTCACCAACGTGGATGTACGAGTCGGGCGGTTCCCTGCTCCTTGCCAGTTTATGGAACCATAGCGCCTCCGTATTATGGGATGCTATCCGAAGGCCCAACTCGCAGATCTTATCGACGACGATATTCACCCCGAGCTAGGCGAGCTCTTTGGTTCTCTCAAAATTCTCCCCCGACGCCAGCACCAACGTGTCGTCTGCATAGCAAATGGTGCTGACACCTTCAGAGAGACGGACACGGAGGAATGCGTCGTAAGCGAGATTCCACAACAGAGGCCCCAAATTTGACCCCTGTGGTCTTGCTCCATATACGAAACGTATCTGTCGCGCAAGTAGCCACTGACGATCGCCTGCAGGTAGGAAGGCACACGATGGTGTAAAAGCGCCTCCCTGATAGCTTCCCAGGGCAACGTGTTGAATGCGTTTACGATATCGAGACTTATCGCCAACGCCACACCACCCCGGGCCATCGCCTGCTCCGGCAGAGAATGGACGCACAAGATTGCGTCAACAGTCGAACTACCCTGTCGGAAGCCGAACTGGCACTCAGCCAGGTCGGGGCCGACACACGACAGATACTTTAAATATGTTGTGGTGTGCTCATAATGAAGAAGTGTGGCTTAGGCGCCGAATAAGAGACAATAATCGTCAGTGCATGGAGACAATACACGAAATGTCGGCAACTTTATTTGTGCAGCAATTTCGGCTAGACAAATTAACTTTTGAAGCCCTTTCTCATGAAATCCGACACAAGACTTCGTTTAAAGGAATAAAAGAAATTCACCTAAAAGTTAGCAGTCACTACACTTACACATGTAATAATAATAAACATCCGTCCACCAACAATCATTCCAGAGTTAACATAAAGTGTGCAACTCTTCAAGGCAACAACATGTATTTTAAGGTAGTATTAGCTATTTTTTTGTTACTTATCTATGGTGTCTCTTGGTGTTGTGCACTCTTAGTTTCCTAGCCACAGGAGCCTATCAGCGAATTGTTGGTGTCACTCAGCATCTTGCTCAACGGACAGCTAGTCGGTACATTAGACAAGTTGTTGATGCTTTGAACCACTCTGCTGTCATGTAAAAATGGATAGAGTTTCCGAAAACAAGACAAGACAGAGCATTTATAAAACAAGAGTGAATATTTAACAAACAATTTAACATAACAATATTTAAATTATTTAGCATTTAATAAACATAACATTTTAATTTACAAGTTTCCAAAGAAGATTTGGCTGACTGCCCGGTGTAATTGGATACATAGATTGTACCCATGTAGCTTTGGTAAAGCCTAACAAGGAAGAACATCTTTTTTATAATAGAAAAGGATATCATTCCTTAAATGTTCAAATGGTAGATATAATATTTATTTATATTGAATAGCATTTTAGAGCAAGATAAATCAGTAATCTTTTAATTTTAAATGTAAACGCAAAGTTTGGTGGAGCTACACATGATTCACATATATGGTCTTCTTGTAGAGTAGAGTTGAATCATATATGCGTGAACTTCATCAAAATAATGAGCAAGTATTGATATTAGGTAGGTATTTATAATAGTAAAAAGATCTAATTTAAGGAGTTTACTTGTGACTCACTAAATTTTAAACTAATTTTTCAGTTGACTCTGTATATCCGCAACGCCCTTGGCTTATGACACCTATCCTCAATGCAGAATGCATATGCAAGCCCGTAACTGTATTGAGCGCTGTTTTGGATTACTCAATGCACGGTGGAGATGTTTGCTTAGAGACAGGGTTCTGCACTATCATCCTCATGTAGCTAGCAACATTACAATGGCATGTTATGTGTTACATAATATAGCTTTGCAAGCTGGCTTGCCACCACCACAACCACTTCCTGCTGCACATGATAATGGGGATGATATAATCATGCAAAATCCCACACTCACTGTGTCTGTAGGTAGTCAAAGTGAACTAATCCAAGGAAGAGCCATGCTGATTATTTTTAGCTTTAATAAGATTTTATTTTACATTTTCCAATTATAAATTGAACTTTTTATGTACTCTATATTTAATTTTTCTTATATAACTATTATTAATAAGATATTGATTGTATTTTGAACAGGTCCAGTTAATTGTATTTTGAATGTAATGTACTAAGATATTAAATGAATAAAAAACTAACATTTATAATTTGGTGATGGTGTGCACCATAGGTAAGAACGAAGATAAAAAATGACGAAGGTAAAATAGTGTATATTAAACATATTGTACACTAGTTCTTATATTAGATAAGCGGACTGTTACATTATATATGAAGCTGACTGTACATAAATTTGCTTTCAGTTTTTACATTTACTCTTAATTAAAATAGGTTTTGTTTAATACTTCAACAAAAAGATCAATTATACTAATTAAAAGAAATAAAAAGATAAATAAAAAAAAAACTGATATTGTAGGCAATTTGAAATGTTCATAGACCACAGCTGAGACCACTATTACTACATTAAACATTTTATGGAATAATATCTGTTGAAGCTAGTGATGATGGTCTCAACTGCGGTAAAATTTCAAGCAATTTGTCTACAGTATTAGCTAAATGACTTAAAATTTGATTATGATTTTCTTCTATTTGAATTCTTCTTGATTCCAATTGTAGCCTTTCCAGCTCTCTCTGATGGTTATTTCTTTCCCGATCTATCTCTAATTGCAGCCGGCGATTCTCAACAGCCACAAACTCGCTTGTGGCTCGTTCGAAGGGTGTTAGAACCCGGCGTATGCATGCTCGAAGCAGCCCGCGGCGCCGCGGCCTGGATGTGGTGGGCGACACCGCAGGCGACGCCGCAGGCGATATCGCCGCCGTTGCGGAGCCCCCCGTGACGTGGTCACGGTAGGCGACGTCGCTGACGGCATTGGCGCGGACGTAGTGCCGGGCGGCGGCGTTAGCACTGGTGGTGGAGGATGTGGCAGTGTAGAAGGAGCTGTAAATGCTGATGTTGTTGCTGAAAATAAATAATTATATGTTAAATTGTGCCCAAATTAATTTGGTTGGGCAACACATTGTATCTTTAAAATAAAAAAGGTACCTTGTATAGAATAAGAAGGAATAAATTTCAACGAAATTTTATCTGTGGCTGATTTTTGGGATGGACAGACTGTACGTTCAGAATCTCTGGTTGGGGATGGTAGAGAGTTTATCTCTGATGGTGGAGCCTGAAAAATATGAAGAACATTAATGTACTTGTTTATAGAAGAAATACACTAATAAGCAAAGATCACAAGCAAAAAAATAAACTAGCATCAAAGCCTCTCTCTTTAATTCCAGCTTGACCAATAACAGCAGTCAAACCCATTATGCCCAACACCCTCTGTTCTGAAGCAGTGAGAGATTGTCTCCTGCTTGGACCACCACCAGTACCAGAAGCCTCACCACGTATAGCCAAAGCTTTTTTCTTAGTCTTAGTTTTCCAGTCTGCCCACACCTGGACATTATTTGTTAATTTTTGTCATGAAACTAAGCTGATTGATAATAATAAAATGAATGAATGATAATAATAGAAAACCATAAAATGATATTTTTAGTTTTTTTTTTAGAATCTCACTTTTTTCCATTTGTCTCTTGGCTTTACTACTCCTCCACCTATTGAGTTTAACAATTTCTCTAATTCCCGCCACAGTCGGTCAGCTTTAATTCGCCCTTGAAGCACTTGCTGGGGCCTCGTTATATCGCCATAACTAAAACAAGTTAAAACTATTTCAGAGAAACAAAGGGTCTATTGATTAAGTAAAGAATTTAACACAATTATTGTATTATTTTTTTCATAAGTAGTAATATTAGTTCATGTCGCGTATCACGTCATTGTTTATGTTTCAAACTTTCAAGTGCCAGAGTATGATAAATTTTCAAATAACAAAGGAAGATAATTATGATGCACAAAAAATGCTATGTCTTTGAATATTAAAAAGTGTTTTTACATAAAATTTACTAGGAAGAAGTCGCCGATGTACTGTAGATATAAAATAAACAATATGACCTTAAAAGAAGTTTCTAGTATTAGAGATCTGGGAGTTATCATAGATTCTGCTTTAAGCTTTCGACAACATATTGAGCATATTACATCTAAGGCATCTAAGATATCAGGCCTGGTTTTTAGGCAAATGAAAATATTTAAGGACCATAATTTGTCAATTCTTGTGTTTAATAATATTGTGCGTAGTATCCTTGAGTATTGTAGCACTGTTTGGAGTCCAGGATACCAAGTTCACTCCGACAAAATAGAGCGAATCCAGAAACGATTTCTGTACCACCTATCGTACACGGACTTTAAATGTTGTCAGCTGTTTACTTACGAATCTCGTCTTACTCATTATAATATGAGGTCACTCAAGGAGCGTAGAGGGGTTGCAGATGTGATTTTCTTGTCGAAATTAATAAATGGCCTAATTGATGCACCTGAACTGCTAGAGCGTTTAAGTTTCGCAGTGCCTCGGGACGGTAGCCGCTTACAGAATCGCAAGACGTTTAGTTTGCCTCATACAAGAAGCAATCTTGGTCAGCATTGTCCGCTGTATAGAATGCTATCTTTTGCTAACCGTTTTAGAGATACTATAGATATCTTCAACGATAATATAAGGGCCATTAAAAAAAAATTGTCTACACAAACCGGTTAATTTTTAGTTTTATTTTTAAATTATTTATCAATTTTTTTGTATTTATTTACTTTTTAATTTTGTCTTGCCTTAAAGTTATTTATTTTTATTTTATAAGTGTTAGTTTTTATAAGTTTCATGTGTTTGTCCTTATGTAAATCTATATAACTTTTTTGCTTTTTAGCCCTCATATAAGCATGTAATGTCCACATCGAGAAGACTCAATTGTACATATTTTCGGTTTTCGGTGTTACTGTATATCATTGTTGATTATATAATTGTAGTCAGTTTTGTGGACTAAATAAAAAAAAAAAAAAAAAGCTGCAATAAAATTGTTCTGGGCTTACTCGAGATTTATATTCTATTCTATATAAGTTCACATCATTTAAGGTATCCTTAAAATGACATTCCGCTCTGTGATATTATTATTAACCTAATTACAAGAAGAACGTGTACTTAGTCTATTTTATTTACTTACTTTTTTATCACTTAATACAAATATTCTTCCAACTTCTATTCAAAGTTCAGCACGCGCACAAACTACACAACGGCGACTTTGACGTTTGTAGGAACGCTTACCATTGATTAAAGTGTAGGTTTTTTCTAAGTTCATTGTAGAATTAGCGATCGACTCACTCGTGTCAAATTGGCTACCAACTTATCGTTTTCTAAAATCGCTTACGCCGAAGCGTTAACGATTGTAGAAAGAGATTCGATATGAAACGAAAGTAACTTGGCTAGGCACGCAGGTACATTTGGTAAAAAATTACAATAAATAGTTACGAAGTAATGAAACACGTATCATATTGAGCTCAAATTTTAGTTCAAGCACCTCTTATCAGAGTGATGAAATCTCCAATATTGTAGTATACAGAAAATGTTACAAATATAGTGTTAGCACTTTATTGATTGCCTGTATCGGTCGGTTGGATATGACTTAGCTTAAAATAGTTACTGATCGTCAACGCTCAACGTAGACTGCGATAAAAAAATATTTAGTAAGTCTTCATTGCATACAATTTACAAAAATATATATTTAAAAAAAACAGGTAGATCACAAATTATGCGAAGGCCTTATAAATTATACATGTGCTAAATTTGATATATTATACATGTGGAAATAAATTTTAAATGAACGAACGGTAGATTTTTTTTCATATACAAGATACACGACATTGATTTAGGGATTAAAAAAGACATGACGACATTGATCAGTTCAGCTTAGATAACACTTTGCCTCGAAACTGTTATACACAACTATTAGTCATTGCTGATACTAACACAGAGAATTTTTGACCTTATAAGCCTTATTCTCAAATATGAGTATAAGGTCTATTATTCTATAAGGATATAAGTCACACTGAATAATATAATTTATGGTTTCCATAGCTATTTAAAATGTGCTTTTAATGTGTTCAAAACGAAATGTTATGGCCGCCCATCCTGACGAGACCAGACTGAACCTGACCAGCTCAATGTTGTATCACTATAAAAACCAAGGCCTTTTACATGATGGTTAGAAGAAGTTAACATATTATTAATAACACAAAGAAGTGATAAGGCGTGAGCTACTAATAAAGATCGCCTGACATTTAGGATTGAACATAATTCCAAATTTTTGGAACAAGGAATTTACAAAAGCCAGATTGTTATTAATAAGCAAGCTTTATTTATATAAGATGGTCCGAGATGGCCCAGTGGTTAGAACGCATGAATCTTAACCGATGATCGTGGATTCAAACCCGGGCAAGCATCGCTGAATTTTCATGTGCTTAATTTGTGTTTATAATTCATCTCGTCCTTGTCGGTGAAGGAAAACATCGTGAGGAAACCTGCATGTGCCTAGTTTCATTGAAATTATGCCACATGTGTATTCTATCAAACCGCATTGGAGCAGCGTGGTGGAATAAGCTCCAAACCTTCTCCTCAAAAGGAAGAGGAGGCCTTAGCCCAGCAGTGGGACATTAACAGGCTGTTCCTTTACTGTTACTTTTATTTATATATTCTTAATGCGTGTGTCTAACTCCTTTGTCCGTGCGTGAAACAATAAACTTAAATAATGTTATTAATGTTTCATGTCATCAACATCAATCGGATTAAAAGTATTAAAAAGAAACCGAAAAATACAAACCAACAAAATTTACATATCTACGAAAATGACAAATATATACAAAACTTACATATATACAATTAGAGCATGACCTTATCTTAATGTTTAAAAGGAAACAAAAATCACATAAAGGATGACTTGTAATTCAATAATACTTTTATCGTTTGATGATAACTCGATGATTACGAAGATTATGAACAATATAAGACGTTGCTGGGATAGAATCAAACAATTTATTATTAAGCAATGTACGCAATAACACTGTTGGCTATCGTCGGTGCCGCGGTTGGTGAGTACATTAATATTATTAATTATTTTCAATTAAAATTGTGCTTACGAATATTAGAAAAATTGATTTAAGATATTTAAGATGTTTTTATTTTGGTATGGTGGTGATAGGAATCTTATTATTTTTTATCGTGAAAACAACCTGATGGTAAGTGGTCCCCATTGCATATGGACATTGTCATGGTACGAAATATTAACTATCCCTGACAGCCGTTCTTCTACAGCCTATGTCACCATCCTTGGGAACTAAGATGTTTCGTCCCTTATTTCTATGGCAACACTGACACACTCAGCCTTCAAACAAGGAAGACAACAATTATAAGTACACAATACTTAGTGTATTGCTGTTGCGCGGTGGCATATGTTATTAGTGGGTGGTACCTACCAAAAAGGGTTTGTACAAGGCCTTATCACTTATTGATTTGATTATTTTGAAATGCGAAAATATATAGCTAGTAAAATAGCATTGTAGTAAGTTATATATACTGTCACCAATTTTCAATTTTTTACAGCGGCATCAAACGCACTCGCTCCGCGTATTGTTGAAGGAACGGCACCAAACGCACTCGGTCCGCGTATTGTCGGAGGATCTAATGCTAATATAGAAGATTACCCCTATATGGCTCTCATCTTAGCATCTAGGGATGATTATATTCAAATCCGTTTCATACCTTTCTGTGGTGGATCTCTAATCACAACCAGATCCGTTCTTACGGCAGCCCACTGTTTCTTGTAAGTTAAAATTAATATTTTATTCGTACATACTTGGCAGTTTTAGTTCACCGGTAAACATATTTTTAAATGAACACTCCTGCCGGGTATATATGTGTGTATATATAGATATTTACGCACACATACGATTTTCTCGCATTAGTATTAAGCAAGAATGTTTTTTTAACGTAAATATTATTACTTTTACTATGTCCTTACTTTTTTATTTTTAAGCTTCATATTATAAAATTGTAATCCTATGTGGCTTTATTTTAGTAATGAGTAATAACTGTACAAACATATATGTAACGCTGATCACTACAAGTAAAAGTATATAAATATGCCAGTAGCCAGATCCGTAGCTGCTCCTTACACGTGCTACTCCTATCAAAATTAAATGCATTTGGAATTTAATGTTTGTATAGCAGTTATGTAGATTGGATAGCATTTGATTTGAGGGTTGGTGGATATGGTGAGAAAAGCATAACTATAAATCGTATGACCATGCCATTAGCATGCCATTAGCTGGCAAGCTGTTTCCGATTGTGCAAGTATTCGCGTATTTTTTTGGTTGCTTTATTTTTACTCGTTGTGTTGTGTTATGTTGCGAGTTCCAGCTGCTGGCAAGCGATCTCTCTTTTATTTCCTTTTTTTTAACAAACTGTTAATTTTGAGATACGTTTAAAACATAAAATAACAAAGCGCTTTAAATAAATGTGGCATGAACGTTTAAAAAAATATATTTTTAATTTGTAATTGAAATTAATAATAAAAACAACACTAAGAAGTGCCATATTTCATACCTTGACAGCGATCACAAAAAAGACCGCATCGGGTTTCTTATTATGTTGATATGATAAAAATCTATTAAATCACTGCAAGCTATCATATATTGCGCACTACATCGCAGTCTGGTGCAGGCGTCAAAAGCAATGAGATTTTATTGAACAAATGTTTCATTTCACAGGAACAACGTCCTGACAACAAATCATTTCCGAGTGCGACTTGGTTCGACACTCGCAAATTTTGGAGGTCACTTTCATAGAGTTGAAAACTGGATTAAGCATCCTGGATACAAGTTTCCTCGATTATATCACGACATTGCAATACTGAAACTCGCCACCCCCGCCACACTCTCCAGCCGCGTTGCACTTGCCCCTATCGCTGGACCCAACTACTTGGTCCCAGATAATACTACCGTCACCGCTGCCGGATGGGGCACACTTGAATTATGTTAACGAACTAGATATATATGTTTTAACATGTTAGCCCGACGGTAAATTGTTTATATCGATCACAGACCAAGCTAAATCATCTCACACATTGACATTGACCACGGGGTTTTTGATTATTCAACAAAACACGAATTATGAATGACGAATTTTAGATTATTATATCGTTGTTTTGTGTTTCTTTGCAGTTTTCTACGTCAGTTTTTTTTTGCAATATGTATGTTAAGATATGATAAAGAAATATGATACTCATTAAATTGCTTGCAGATCAGTCAGTTCTTCAAATAAATTGTTCTATAATTAATTAAACATACCATGCTTCTTTTACAGTTCGAGGGCGAACCGTCAGAAATCCTTCAAAAAGTTGACATACAAAAAGTCAACCACGACATCTGCAGAGAAAATTACGCTGAACTGCAGTCTTTGCTAGGCGAACATCAGGTTCCTAATGTAACATCCGGAATGGTATGCGCTGGAATATTAGGTGTTGGTGGCAATGATGCTTGCAGTGGTGACTCAAGAGGACCTCTTCTTCACCAAGGGGTTGTAATTGGAGTCACCTCTTGGGGGCCACCCGAAATATCCTGAAATCTTTGTTAACGTACCGTTTTATACCAGCTGGATTTTCGAGAATGCATAAAAAATTGTTTGTAAATTAAATCTTTTTTATAAACACCCAAATGGAATACAAGGACAATAAACGTAAATAAACAGAATGATTAGCTGTTTTTTTTTTAAGTTTAGTTATAAAATATTAATATTTATTTTATAATTAACGAATCAAAGTTTTAAGAAGTGTGTAAAAAGCACAACCTGTGAACAAAACAACTATTATCTATATAACATAAACACAAAGAAAGTCCTAAGAATGCCCTAGAATACAAATCGTTTTTCTTACGGTTTGGTATCTCGAACCTCTTAAATACGTAATATAAAGTAGATGACGTAGGTAACCATTCATTTCATACGATCCGATTATAGATATACGTATAGATCTGATACGAGTCCTGAAAAACTCTACAATGTCTGCAAAGAAATGCAACGAATGAAGATTAACATCATGGGACTAAGTGAGATCAGATGGATAGGCAAAGGTAAACATCAAATAGATAATAACTACACCATGTATTACTCTGGTTCTGAGGATAGATCCAACAAGTATGGAGTGGGAGTAATCATAAACACAAAATGCATTCATACACCTGTTTACTTAGTACCAAAATCAAACCGAACCATGTTACTTCAAATAGAAGCCAAGCCAAGAAATATTAACAAACTTCAAGTGTATGCTCCCACTACAGGTGGGTCAGATCAAGAAGTTCAATAAATGTAGTGATTGGCGATTTTAATGCTAAAGTAGGGAAAGGAGAAATGCCAAGAGTAGCCGGGAAGTTCGGACTTGGGGAAAAGAATGAGAGAGGAGATGCCCTTGTACAATTCTGCCAAGAGAGTGATTTTGCTATCATAAACACTTATTTTCAATTACCACCAAGGAGGTTGTATACATGGACACCACCGAAGCATACCTCTCAGCAAATTATAAGAAATCAGATAGATTACATCATGATCAATAATCGCTTTCGTAATTATGTCAAAAGTGCCAAGACCTATCGTGGGGCTGATATAAGATCTGACCATAATCCAATTGTAGCGACAATATCATGTCAATATCAGACTCAAACAACTACAGAAAAGAACACAGTACCACGCAATAGACGAGGGGAAACTTAAAGAGCTTAACATCCAAGATAACCTGGTATAATGCGTACAGTGGAGGAAGAGTGGTATTCAATGAAGACCAAAATATTAAACATCAATAAGATACACTTGAAAAGAGATTGGATTCCTAAACAGAGTTTGATGACAGAAATAATATATAATCTTATCGAAGAAAGGAGAATCTACAAGAATTCTGACAAAAACAAGTATACTAAGAGTATTGATAAGAAAATTCGGCGTGAAGTTCGTTATGCTAGAGATGCTTGGTATCAGTGCAAATGTGTTTTGTGGAGGACCTTTATGCTAAACATTTGATACATTTAACCTGCATAAGGAAATAAAATCTTTGGTGGGGCACAAAAAGACCACTCACCAACTTACGGACTAAAATAATATTCCCATATTAGATATATCAGGAAAAAAACACCTATGGGGACAACACATCTCATCAATGTTTGCCGACGATTTTCGAAGCATAGCGGTAAATTGTGATCCAAATGAGGGATATTCTATCCTGAAAAATGAAGTCACAAACGCTTTTAAAAAATCTAAAACGGGAAAATCAACCGGGCTGGTTAATGTTCACGTAGAGGTACTCAAACTTATTGAAGACGAAAATATTGACTTCATGGTTAAATTCTTTAATTTGGTATACGACTCTGGCCAATTATCCAAAGACTGGCTAACCTCAACTTTTATTACACTTCCTAAGAAGACCAATGCAAGAAGGTGCGAAGAGTTTCGAACGATTAGCCTTATGAGCCAAGTATTGAAACTATTTCTAAATGTCATCCACGAGCGAATAAGAGCTAAATGTGACAAACAACTCGCTGATAACCAGTTTGGATTTCGAACAGGAGTGGGCACGAGAGAGGCTCTTTTTGCAATGTAAGTTCAAAAATGCAGTATGCATTCAAAGTACAAAAATGCAGAGACATGCAACTAGACGTTTTCCTTTGTTTCATCGATTACGAAAAAGCCTTTGACAGAGTACTCCACGACCGTCTAATTGCAATACTACATGATATCGGCTTAGATGACAAATATGTACGTATTATCCAGAATCTGTATTGGAACCAGAAGGCTACTGTATGAGTTGACGATGAGGAGACTGATAGGTAGTAATAAAGAGAGGAGTCCGACAGGGCTGTATATTATCACCCACAATACAACGCCACATGCCACAAGAAAACGCTGGTCTGAGGATGAACAATCAAAAACGAAGATCATGGTATAATCTAAACATAGCTTCAATGACAATGCTATCATTGTAGTGGGCCAAAAAATTAAGAGGGTGCGCAAGTAGAAATATCTGGGGACATGGAATTTAATGAAACCTGGAGTTGTGAACAGGAGGTAAAGACTCTATACTTCTTTACGGATGCGAGGCGTGGACAATTAAAGAAGACCTCAATAAATGTATAGAAGCTTTCGAGAAGTGGGCATATATATATATATATATATATAGTCCTACTCATCGATTTCCATGACGGCGAACAAAAATGGCAACTTTTGGAGACTATCAAGAAGAGAAAAAATGCATATCTCAGACACGTGCTCAGGCATGAAATATATGGACTTTTGCAATTCATTAGGATGGGAAAGGTTGCCGGAAGGGGAGCTGTTGGCGCAGAAACAAGTCTTGGCTTTGCTACATCCGAGAATGGACGGGAATCGCGAGTGCTGTCGAAATCTTTCGCTTCGCGACGAAGAAGAAGGAGTATTCAAAGCTGACTGCTAACCATCGCTAGTCGGAGTGCCACTAAAAGAAGAAGACGAAGAAGATTATCTTAAGATAAAATATTGTTGATAATTATTTCTTTGTTTGTAATTATTTCATATTTATTTATAAATGATTATATTTTAATATTTAAATTGGGAAGGTGGCTTTGTGTTAAGTTATCATATTTTTATTATAATCTATATAGTATTTTCTGATGATGCGCTACGCAATTAAATTTCCGACGGAATAAAATTCCTTAAAATGTAACCGTCTGGCGCTTCGTTCCCGGTTATCTTAACTTCTGACCATCATCAGTATAGCACTTATCTATACGACTGTGTAATTGCAATTTTATCAATTAAAAACTTGAAAATGCCTCTATTTCTTAGTTTAAAACTTCTTCTTCTTCCTAGCGTTTTCCCGGCCTAGAAATGCCAGGGTCCGCTTTCCTACATCTTTGCCTCCACTTTGCCCGATCGAAAGCGTCTTTTTTTTTTTTTTTATATTTGCCGGCCCGCAAGATGCCTCTTCACGCCTCGTAAAGAGACGTGAAGCGAGCGACGTATTGCCACGATAGGGATGGGCAAAGTGTGGAGGCGTGTTTCCCCCGGCATTGGTTCAGCCGCCGTCTCCACTGGACCAACACCCATCGCGGCAATGCTCGCTCGGTCGGGCACTGGCTGTACGCTGGCTGACCTCGAAACGCGGCTGCAAGCCACTTCACGAGATTTTCACCATGCGTACGGTGGTAACAAGCCAGGCGGATGTTTATCATCCTACCACCAGATGATATCCCTTAGTCGCCTCTTACGACACCCATGGGAAAGGGGCAGTGAAATGTATTCTTTCTCCGTCACTGCACGGATAGCGTCGTCTTTAGTGAGATCGTGCTCTCTCATATCGTCCCTCACAACATCGAGCCAGCGCTTCTTGGGCCTGCCGCGGGATCTAGGGCCTTCGACAACAAAGTCCAGGCATCGGTTCCCAACGTAGTCTGGCGGTCTGCGGATAATGTGACCAAACCAACGGAGACGGCTTTCCTGCAACTTATCCGCTACATCGCAAACGCCAAGGCTACCACGGATGTGCTCGTTACGAATACGATCTAGTCGCGTAACGCCACACATCCACCGCAGCATCTTCATTTCCGCGACGTGAAGTTGCTGAACATGTCTCGCGAGAGCTGGCCACGTCTCGCTGCCGTACAATAAGACCGGTCGGATGATGCACTTGTACACAAGGCCCTTTAATTTCACCGGTATCCTGCGATCACAGATTACCCCGGTGACTTCCCGCCATTTGGCCCAAGCTGCGTTTATTCGAGCTCTGACGTCGTGGTCGATCGTACCAGACTCGTGCAGTACGGACCCGAGGTATTTAAATTTTTCCGTCTTGATAACGGATTCTCCGCCTATCTTTATGGGTTCGGGGTCCGTACTGCCACAGGCCATATACTCGGTCTTCGCAACATTTAGCATCAGACCACCCCTCGCTAGCACACCCTTCCACTGGTTCACCTTTTGCTCCAATATCTGCTTGTCCTCATCTACCAGTGCAATGTCATCGGCATACATCATGAGCCAGGGAGACGGCTCATGGGCTTTCGCTGTGACAACGTCAAGCACTACACTGAACAGAAAAGGACTCAGGGCCGAGCCTTGGTGGACACCAACTGTGATCGGGAAAGGGTGCGTGTCGCCAACGGCGGTCCTTACTATTGATTCCGAATTATGGTATATGTCTCGGATAATGTCAATATAGATTTGTGGCACATTCTTCATCTTCAAAGCCCACCAGATTATTTGGCGTGGGACGCAGTCAAATGCCTTCTGCAGGTCTAGAAACGCCATGTACAGCGGCTTCTTCTTTTCTCTATGGGCCTCGGTTAGTATTCTTAGGGCGAAGATGGGGTCTATGGTTCCACAGCCTGGGCGAAACCCATACTGACATTCCGAGACGGTACATTCTTGCCGAAGCCTTGAATCGATTACGCGTTCGAAGAGTTTCATGGTGTGGCACATAACCTTAATACCGCGGTAGCTTTCGCAGTCCTGTACACTACCTTTGCCTTTATAAACTGGAGTAATGATACTCAATCTCCAAGAGTTGGGCATCTTCCGGCTAGTAAGTATTCGGTTAAAAAGGTCAGTAAGTAGGTTCACACCATGAGAACCCATCGCTTTCCACGCTTCAATCGGCAGGTCGTCAGGGCCTACGGCTTTTCGGTTCTTCATTGTACGAAGACATTTGAGTACCTCGTCAGGTGTTACCGGTGCTTTGACACAAAGACATTTTGTTATGTCTTGTGTCGCTTTCTCCCGAGCCTTTGCCAAACGGAAGATAGTCTTTTGGCCCTCGTTTGTCTGGAGCGTGTCATACAAAGGTGACAGCATCTGGTAACGGGCTTTGGCAACTGCTCGTTTGGTGGCACATTTAGCTGCTTTATACGCGTCTTGGTCTTCAGGAGATTTGGTCTCTTGCCACTTCTTAAACTGTGTCTTTTTCTCTCGAACTGCCTCCTGTACTGAGCCATTCCACCACCACGTCTCCTTGTCGATGACCCGGCCTCCCTTCGAAGTGCCAAGCACCTGTTTTCCAATGGTATTCACTGTTGACTGGATCCTAGACTATTGACTATCTACTGATTCTTCTGTGTCTGTGCTTAACTTGGAGCTAGCTACGAATTTACAGAATTCATGCTGTTTTGGTCCATTCAACAGCCACCATTTAGTTTTAGGTCTGCTTCGTTCAGGCACTTTTTTACTTGGTACTACCAGCATGTCCATGACAAGGATGCGGTGTTGTGTTGTGAGGCATTCCCCGGGAATTACTTTACAGTTAGTCACTCTACCAATTTGGTTTCTTCTTATGAGCAAGTAGTCGATCTGGGTGGAGTGCGGCCCACTTTTATAGGTGATGAGGTGCTCGGGTTTCTTTTGGAAGAAAGTGTTAACAATGGCAAGGTCTGATAATAAGCAGGTGCTGAGAATTGACTCCCCCTCTGCATTCTCACGACCATAGCCGAAGCCGCCATGTACACGTCCATATTCACGTGACTCCTCACCAACATGGCCGTTCAAATCTCCACCAATCACGATGCTCTCGGTGTTCGGAATGCAGCGGAGCATGTCTTCCAAGTCATTCCAGAAGGCTTCTTTCTCCGATGCAGAGCCACCGACCTGTGGAGTGTAGGCGCTGATAAGATGAGTAATTACTCCTTCTATCAGCAGCCTCACCCGAAGAAGTCGGTCACTCAGTCTATCGACTTCTAGAATACCGTTCTGGAGTGCCTCAGATAGTACTACGGCCACACCGTTCTTCCCTGAGGGGGAGCCGGAGTAGATCAACTTGTAACCCAGTCCAATATCACGGGACTTGTTGCCCTTCCAACGAGTTTCTTGCAAGAATGCAACGTGAACCCTGCGCTTCGTCAGTACGTCAGCCAGTTCAAGGGAGCGACCTGTGAGAGAGCCGATGTTCCAGGTGGCAAAGCGGAGCTTCTTTTTAGGTACTTGCTTCTTTAGCCGTGCCCGTACTTGACACGGTAGCCCTTTCCCACTTGTCGCAGGTTTAGGGCGATGTGCCTGCGCGTCGTTTTGCGGCGACGCCCTAGCCATTGTACCTAAAATTCTTTTTTCCACTTCCATAGTAAATGGCGGGTACTGGTTTTATAAGGAGCGACTGCCGTCTGACCTCCCCAACCTATAGTAGGGAACCAGTTCAGGATAGAGGGATATTGAGGAAATTTGGTGGGAATTTAAGGTATAAGGATACTTATGCCACGGAAAACACAGGGTGTAGCATAAGTAGCTCGGAGAAGGCGGGGTCGCGTGCCCGTATGCTTATATCACTTATACCGGACAGGTACAAAGATACAAACACCTCCTGCCACTACAGAGACCTTAGTTTAAAACAATATCTGATATTTAATTTGCTTAAATTAAAATGTACGTGACTATATTTCATGTTTTACAACCTTTTTATAATTTGAAATTAAAAATTCTTGTTAAATAATGACTGCGCGATATTCCATTATTCTTCTTAACACACTGTATTAAAACAATGGTTTTTCATAACTCACTCCACGCGGACATTGTATAAATAATACTTATTTCTTTTAATTTTTTATAGAATAGGTTAGGTATTAGGAATAGGTTATACATTGGCATTGTAAGAAATGTTAACCACCGTTTACATCGCGAATGCGCCACCAACGTTGGGAACTAAGATGTTATATCCCTTGTGCACAGGACCAAAGTAATGTAATTACACTGGCTCACTCACTTTTATGTTGTAATTATTAAATTAAATCGTATATCGATTTTGTTGCATGAAATTAATAAATACTAACGTCACGTTTCTATATCATTTCTGTAAGCTTGTGTAGAATATAATGACTTGTATGTAAATGTGGTGACGGCAACGAATATCACCACCCCATTTCATCCCGTGGGGGGCGTAGAAGTCAACCCGATATAATATACAACAGAGAACGGGCAGCAGCGTCTCTCTGAGTACTATGACCAACTTACTGCTATCGCCAACCCGTCTGCGATTATGGCACATCTCCCCAATGATAGTCACAACCAAACCACGGCCCCTAGTCCCCGGAAGCCCAGCTATTCCCAGCCTTGGTAACAGCTGTAGTAACGTCGGGGCAGGGGGTGCTAAGAATCCCCGGCAGATTTCGTGTTACCAATACCGACGACCTCTGGCCCTGGCAACATATAACACGCGTACACTGCGGACTGACGAGAAGATTATCGAACTGGAGGAAGAACTGTGCAGGTTACACTGGGATATCATAGGATTATCCGAAGTGCGAAGACAGGGGGAGAATACGATAATCTTAAAAT
The DNA here is from genome assembly GCA_905147175.2 of Nymphalis urticae. Taxonomy (NCBI): domain Eukaryota; kingdom Metazoa; phylum Arthropoda; class Insecta; order Lepidoptera; family Nymphalidae; genus Nymphalis; species Nymphalis urticae. Next base: position 9,364,455 of record LR990000.1, on the reverse strand, counting down.
CCGGTAACCTTCTCTATTTCCGGGAGGGTGATCAACTGTCCCAAGTTGGTGTCGGGTTCATAGTCCACAAGTCCCACGTTAACAACGTTGTGAAAATCGAGAGCGTGTCGACTAGGGTGGCGTACCTTATACTCAGAATTACCAAACGGTATCCTTTGAAGGTCATACAGGTATACGCGCCGACTTCAACACACTCCGACGATGAAGTTGAGGTCATGTATGAGGATTTATCTAGAGCCATACATACCAATAAGACTCATTTCACTGTCGTACTAAGGGACTTTAACGCGAAGCTGGGCAAACGATTCGGTGAAGAGTTAAAGGTGGGACCACATGGAATTGGAGACCGCAACCGTCGGGGCCAGATGTTGGCAGACTTTATGGATAAGAAGGGACTCTTTATGATGAACTCCTTTTTCAAAAAGCCAGGTCATCGTAAATGGACCTGGGTGAGCCCTGACGGGAAAACTAAAAATGAGATAGACTTTATCCTGTCGACGAGAAGACAAATATTCAATGACGTCTCTGTGATCAATGTAGTCAAAACCGGGAGCGATTACAGACTAGTGAGAGGCTCATTGAATCTCAATGTCAAACTTCAAAGATCCCGACTAATGAAGTCTACGCTCCGACCAACACGTCTCCAAATCCGAAATTCCGAAGGCTTTCAGCTCGAACTCCAAAACCGATTCGATTTCCTAGCAGACTGCGAGGAAGCGGACGCATACAACGACAGGTTTGTGGAAGCTGTCTATACGGCTGGGTCTAAGATCTTCAAGACCAGCCGTACAAAAGGAACCATAAAGATCTCAGCCTCTACCTTACGGCTTATGGAGGAAAGACGGAAAATGATTCTGACGTCCCCAGCTGATGCTGCCAGTTATCGGCTGCTCAACAGACAGATTTCAAAGTCTCTGACTCGCGACACTCGGCAATTTAATACAATGCGCATTAAAGAGGCCATCGAGCGGAATAAAGGCTCTTAAGTGTTCGCCAGAGATCTCTCTGTGGGGAAGAGTCAACTGGCGAGGCTGAAGACTTGGGATGGTAGAATAGTCACGTCAAGATCTGAGCTGTTGAAAGAGGTTGAGAAGTTCTACGGTCAGCTGTACACGACAACGCAATCACCTGTAAGTAGTCAAGCTGCAGATCCCAGAGCAAGACTAACCCGACATTACGCCGAAGATTTCCAGGACGTCAGTCTTTCCGAGTTTAGAATGGCTCTCGAGCAACTCAAAAACAACAAGGCACCTGGTTATGATGGTATTACAGCTGAGCTTCTGAAGGCGGGTGGACACCGAACACTCGAGGCCCTACAGAGGCTATTTAACTTCGTCATAGCCAAAGGTCAAACGCCAAAGGCATGGCACAGAGGTGTGGTGGTACTTTTCTTTAAGTAGCACCCTACTTTATCACCATAAAACCCTTCTGAAGAATTTCAGACCCATCTCAATGCTGAGCCATGTTTACAAGTTGTTTTCGAGAGTTATTACGAATCGTCTCGAGCGAAGGCTTGACGACTTCTAGCCACCCGAACAAGCCGGTTTCCAAAAAGGCTTTAGCACCATAGACCACATACATACGCTGCGGCAAGTTATACAGAAGACCGAAGAGTATAACCAGCCACTTTGCTTAGCGTTGTGGACTATGAGAAAGCCTTTGATGCGATCGAAAACTGGGCCATGCTGAGGTCCTTTTAAAGGTGCCAAATCGATTACCGTTATATCAAGGTGTTAAAGTGCTTGTACGAGAACGCCACCATGTCAATCCGACTACAGGATCAGAACTCAAAACCTATCCAATTGCAGAGAGGCGTAAGACAGGGAGACGTTATATCTCCGTAACTGTTCGGAGTTGGCATCAATATCAACGGCGAGAACATTACTCATCTTAGATTCGCCGACGACATCGTGATTATAGCTGAGACCTTGGAAGACCTCGGCACTATGCTCGATGACCTCAGCAGGATCTCCCAACAAGTGGGTCTTAAAATGAACATGGACAAGAAGAAAATCATGTCGAATATCCATGTTGCACCCACTCAAGTCAAGGTTGGAAATTCTGCACTCGAAGTTGTAGACAACTATGTTTACCTAGGTCAAACCATCCAACTAGGTCCAACTTCGAGAAAGAGGTCAATCGTCGAATCCAACTCCCAGCCGAGTTGGATAGGCAGCGTTATCTACGTGATATATTCTCATCCAAAATACCGCAGTGTCTCAAGTCGAAAGTCTTCGACCAGTGTGTGTTGCCAGTGATGACTTAAGGATCAGAGACGTGGTCGCTCACTATGGGCCTAATAAGAAGGCTCAAGGTCACCCAAAGAGTAATTGATAGGGCTATGCTCGGAGTTTCTCTGCGTGATCGAATCAAAAATAATGAAATCCGCAGGCGAACCAAAGTCACCGACATAGCCCGAAGAATTGCTAAATTCGTAGAACTGACGGCCGCTGGGGCAGAAAGGTTCTCGAGTGGCGACCACGAACCGGAAGACGCAGCGTGGGCAGGCCCCCTAAAAGGTGGACCGACGATATAGAAAGTCGCGGGAAGCCGTTGGATGCGGGCAGCGCAAGACCGGCCAAAATGGAAATCCTTGGGGGAGGCCTTTGTCCAGCAGTGGACGTCTTTCGGCTGAGATGATGATGTAAATGGTTTTGAATATTATATCAATTATTATTATTTTTTATTAAGGACCATCAGCAGTCACAACACTTACACATGTAATAATAAAAACACATTGAAACTTATATAAAATGTGCGACTCTTTAAGACGGCCACAACATGCATTCTAAGGTACAATATATTTTTTTTATATTACTTAAGACAGATTACAACATAAGCAATATTTTTATAATACTGAAATAATAACAATAGCTAACCACATTTGTATAGAAAATTAAAAGATTTAAAAATAAATTAATTTAAATTAATAATAATAATTAATAACATTGAAAATAAAGCTAAAAAATATTATAAATTAGTACACTCATATCATTTATCACATTAATAACATATAACAAAATAATTTAAATAAGAAAACAATAAATAGTATTTAATTAAAAATTTCGAAATTTAAGCATAAAAATAAAAAATGAATAATAACATTGAATACATTTTTTCATTAATTTCTTAAATTTACTTGCCTACAACATATGTTTTATTTTGTAGTTAAGGTTCTAATAATAACTCCAGAATACATTTTTTGTATTTATTAATGGAGTTCTCAAATATGTCAAGTGACATTGAGTATTTATTAAATGTTTTACCTAATCTTACAAGAGGTGCATTTTGTCCTAGTTTAGTTTTAGATGGTCTAATGTAAAATACACTTATTGGATAACGTGGACATACTTTCCTAGGCACATTGAAATTTATTCCCCTGAGAATTTGAGGGCAGTCGATTTTATTTCTGACTATTTTGTACAAGAATAAAAGATCCAAGAGAATTCTACGACTTGAAAGGCTGTACATGTTATAAAATGATAATTGATCTTTGTAATTATAATTTTGTTTTGAACTTTCACTTGAAAAAGTTAAATGATGCAAAAATATTTTTTGTACTCTCTCAATTTTAAGTTGATTCACGTTATAATGTGGCGACCATACTGTACTAGAATACTCTAGGATGCTCCGCACATATACATTGTATAACATTATTTTTGTTGACGCGTTTTTAAATATTTTGGTATTTTTAATTTAAAAACCCAAATTTCTTGACGTTTTTGCAGTGATGTTATCTAAATGCAGCAAAAAAGTTAGCTTTTAATCTAAAATGATGCCCAGATCCCGAATTTGTGTAACTTCTTTTAAAATGCATCCCTGAATGTAATAATCTGATGGGAGGTTTTTTTTATTGCAGGTGAACTTTATATGAAAACATTTTTCGGGATTCATTATCATTTTGTTTATTTCACACCACTTATGTAAAGCGTTTAAATCTTCTTGAAGGTGTACAGAGTCTAAATAACTTTTAATTGGTTTAATAAGTTTCAAATCATCTGCAAAAAGGAAAACTTCACTATGCTTGATTGTATTGGAATCCCTTATGAAAACATTGAAAAGCCATGGACCTAGATGTGACCATTGGAGAACCCCAGAACTGACTCTGTAAGAGACAGATCGTATAACAGGATCGGATAACTGTATAGTTTTTTTAATAGTGTATCATGACATACTCTGTCGAAGGCTTTCGAAAAGTCTGTGTAGATAGCATCGACTTGTATTTGATCGTCCATTAACATCACAATACGGTCTACATATGCCACCAGATTAGTGTTTGTCGATCTGCCTTTTACAAAACCATGTTAATTATTGTTTTGGTGTTGCTTAAAATAAAAAGCAAGGTGTGGAAGAACCATGGCTTCGAAAGTTTTGGCAATTACTGGTAAAATAGATATTGGCCTATAATTTTCAATTATATCTACATCACCTGATTTGTGGATTGGGACAACCTTCGCAACTTTCCATTTCAAGGGAAATGTTTGCAGACTCTTGTTAAATATCAAGCATAACGGACGACTTAATTGATTAGCACATCTCTTCAGGAATATAGGTGGGATGTCATCTGAGCCTGTGCTTTTGTTTACTTTAAGACTATTTAAATAAAGCTTTATTGATTTTCTTTCAAAATGCAAAAGGTGGTGAGAAGAGATGTGCCCATCAAGTCAGTCCCCCGCTCTTCGATGGTGGTTTGTGATGGTGGTGTGTGCTAGTTATATACTGCTGAAAAATGCGACACAAACGCGTTACAGATTTTGATTTCTCCCTCTACATTTTTACCCTGCATGTACATATTATTAGGATAACTATTATATTTTTTATTTTTATTTTTTAATAAAATCCAAAAGTATTTGGGATTTCTGCCTATACAATCTTCAATATTTTTAATGTAATTATTATAGCATTCCTTTGATTGCACCCTACAACGTTTACTTAATATTTGCAATGATATTTCATCTAATAGATTCCCGTATAATCAGAATTTTTTTAGTAGCTTATGTTTTTCTTCTATCATTTTGATAAGGCATCTTGTAAACCACGGTGGGTGCTTGTTGCCCTTGGATTTACATTTAGGTACATATTTATGTATTATTTCATGTAGTCTCCGGTAAAAGATATCGACCGTTTCGTTAACTGTACTGCAATTTTTGAATTCATGCAGCCAGTCAATTTCATCCAGTGCACTGTTTATTTTATCATAATCTGCCTTGAAAAAATTAATTCTTATTTTCTCTGTGTTATTATAAATTCCTTTGGATGACGTGTTATTATGAATAAATATCTCTAGCGGTGGATGAAATTGATCGGCTGGTACCAGAGGTATGAAATTCTGCGACACTTTAATGTTATTGTTATCACTCAAAACTAAATCTAATATTCTATCATTGCAGTTGCTAACATTGTTGTGTTGAGTAAAATTGTTAAGACATACATAATTTACAAATTCCTTCGCTACATTTACGTTATTTTTATTAATGTAGGTGACGTCCGTTTCGTTTGGAGACCATTTTATGCAGCTTAGATTAAAATCACCGACGACAACAACATTTTCAATGATTTCAGAGATCCTGTTGTAATTTTCTATGAAATGAGTAAGAACCTCATTTTTTACTATTCGCTGTTTGAACTCTTACCCATACTTCCTTACAATTACTTTAATATGTTTTTAGTCTGTACGAGTTAAATTTTTTCAAAACTGCCACTAATACACCACTTCCTTCTTTATTTTTATAAAGGTTGAATTTTGTCTATCTTTTCTGTAGACAATATACCGGTTATCAAACAATTCGGAGTCGTTGATTGGTTGTTTAGCCAAGTCTCTGTGAGTATTACAATATCATGGTTACAGTTCAGAAGGTTACATAGAAACTCATGTGTTTTTGTACGAAGCTCTCGCACGTTTTGGTAATATATAGATAACGAAAAGAATTTTATGAGTTTTCTCTTGCCTATCATGCATTGAACATCTCCTGTCTTATTCTAACTTATCTAAAGTTGTTTGGTTTTTTATCCATATGCATTATGTCGTTTCCGATTTCTGCACGAATATTTTTCCTTGCCTAACCCAAACAAAACGGTAGCGTTTTTCCTTAGTTTTTAACCTGGTCGCCGCATGTAATGCTTTATTTGCAGGTGACAGGTGTTCCATAATGTAAATAGGTTTCTTGTCTCCTGCCAGCCCGATGTGACTAGTGTTGATTTTATCTTGCTGGTTTATTTTGTTGAACATAATTACGTGAGCTAACATAGTGTCTCTCAGCCTTGGTGTTGCGAATTTTATTACAATAGAACGCGGTCTTTTGTCGTTGTTATTAATTTTTGCAACTCTAGTGCATTAAACTATGTCGTCTTCCAAGATGTTACACGACACTGTTTTGGCTATTTGCATTATAGTTGTTATCAAATTTTCATTCCTGTGTTCTGGTAAATTTTGAATTTCTATATTATTACATCTGTTTTCTGGTCCATGTTCTCTAGTCTATTTTGTAAGTTTTGTATAACTGATTGTTGATTTTTGGTTTCTTTTTCAAGGTTATCTAACTTAGTTTGGTATTTTGCTATATTATTTTTTGCAGATTCATAGCTTTCATTCAAAAAAATCATCGACTGTTCTATATTGTTTATTTCTTCTCTAACTGATTTTAATTCTTCCTGAATCAAATCTCTTAGTATACATCTAATATCTACTATAAAACCAGTCCTCATGCTCTGTATTTCATTTTTAATTATATCTCTAATGTCTTGTTTTGTGATTTGTATATCTTTAGGCGAAGAAGAATTAGATTTACAATCAGCAGTTTTGACTTTATTGTTTTCAAAAATCTTAGTTACATTCTTAACCGTTGGTTTAATTGTATTATTTACTCGGCGTCGGCTATTAGCTTTACACTCGTGGCAAACCCAGGTCTCATTACTATCAATATCATCGATACTGTTGATGCATACTTTGTGGTAGTTTTTTGTACATAGGGCACAATTAAGATAGTCTTCCTCTTTTACTAATACTTTGCACTTAGTGCATACTGATTCTGTTCTTTTATTAACATTATTTTTTTTTGGTGGCATAGTTAATGAAATAATGTTTCAATTAATAAGTTTTTCTATTTTTCTTCACTGACATATATTTCAAGAAGAAGAAAAAAAAATGTAGAATCGATCCCGAACTCGTCGAGTGACACCTTAGGGTCTTTGCCGCTACACCAATCGCGTACTTGTCAGAGAGTTAAAAATGTTATTCCTTATGTACCATTGTTATGACGTATAAAATTAACTGAAGGTAGGTTAATACTTCTCAAACTCAGTCACTATTTTTATTTAGCTGTTACCGACACAAAAAGTTATTGTTGTTTATTCCGATTTGTTTATCATTTCTTTGTGCAAAAGATATACTTTAGGTGATTGTTTACTGCTTATTAATACTCTTACACTCACTTTACAATCACATTTGATCGCCACTCACTATTCCTGTTAAGATTTCTCTTCTTTTTCCTTTTAGGTGCACTTTTGTATACTAGAATTATTAGTTATTATATATTATTAGGGTTATTATATATATGTTTTTATTTATCAATACAATAACACTTAGGCATCAGTCAATTATAAGCACACAAACACACACATTTATTGACTTTATGTAATTTTTACTGTGAGAATATTACGGAGCTTTTTATTCCGTGTCGCACCGTACCGTTACCATTGACGTATTCAAGGTATTGTATTTAAAAACTCCTCTTAATATAAAGTATGCTGTACAGTAACATATAGTATATTGAAAGTAACCAAGATTTGTATTAAAAGAAAAAAAATACATATTCATGTTTTGATGATTTTTTTTATAATACATTAGGATATTTTATTTAATATATATTTACATAAAGCATTTTATTTAAACGAATTTGAAAGTTACATGACAGGTGACGCATTTTTTATGTTCATTCAAATTTTTAATTGATTAAATTGCAATAACACAATCGTGTAGGTGGTGTAGACACTGATGAGAGACAGCAGTAACGAGCAGTTGACGGGGAAGATGCGCCAGACGGTGAACTTCATCGGACTGATTTCAAGGAATTTGAGTCCATCTGAAATTTTATTTCGTAACGCGTCATCTGAAAATAATGAATAGATTATCTGTTCGATTACCATTCACTTGAGTTTTGCTTTTAAGACCTGTTAAACAAATATTAAGAGAAAACCTTATTACACTAAGATAGACAAACAATTCTTGACAAAATTAAATTTATTATAATAAGCAAAGTTCAAACCAATACAAAATTTTATTTATCATCATCAACAGCCAATCATTGTCCACTGCTGAACATAGGCCTCTCCCAAAGTGCGATAAAGTTCCCTGACCTCCGCCTTCCGCATCCAGTCGGTGCCCGCCATCTTCTTAAGGTCATCGGTTCTTCTGGCTGGAGGGCGCCCTAAGCTGCGTTTGTCGATCCGCGGTCTCCACTATAGGACTCGTCTGCTCCAACGGCCATCGATCCTACGGCATACGTGACCAGCCTACTGCCACTTCAGGCTGCTAATTTTGCAAGCTATGTTGTGGCTCCGGTTCTTTTCCGGATAACCTCATTTCTGATCTTTTCGATGAATGACGATATCATCGGCAAATCGAAGGTGTGAGATCGAAATCGAGTGTGTGAAAATGTCTTCCAACACGTTGGTGAAGAGTTTCGGGGATATTACATCCCCCTGTCTCATCCCTCTGCGTAGTTGGATCGCCTTCGTCTTACAGTCCTGGATGTGGACAGTCATTGTAGCGGCGTTGTACAGACATCTCAGTACCTCGATATATCTCCAATCGATATGACTTATCTGCAATGAGTCGAGCACTGCCCAGGTTTTGATGGAGTCGAAGGCTTTCTCTTAGTCCACAAATGCCATACACAGCGGCTGATTGTACTCTTCGGTCTTCTGCACAATCTGCCGAAGAGTATGAATGTGGTCCACGGTGCTGTAGCCTGATCGAAAGCCGGCTTGCTCTGGAGGCTGGAACTCGTCAAGTCGTCTGGCGAGACGGTTCGTGACGACTCTTGAGAACAGCTTATGCACGTGCCTCAGGAGGGAGATTGGTCTTTAGTTTTTCAAGAGGGTTTAATCACCTTCTTGAAAACAGTACCACCTCACTCCCGCTCCACGTTTCCGGGGTCTTGCCATATTGGATGACGGAATTAAAGAGGCTTGCTAGCTCTTTCAGGACCGGAGTCCCGCCTGCCTTAAGTAACTCTGTTGTGATTCCGTCATCTTCAGGAGCTTTGTTGTTTTTAAGTTGTTCTAGAGCGGCCCTACTCTCGCCTGGGTCAACGACCGAGAGTTCGTCGGAGTAATGGCGCGTCAGAGGGATGCGCTGGTCATCAATACTGATTCCTACGGGCTTATCCGATCTTGAAGAGAACAACTGCTCATAAAACCTCTTTACTTCTCCGACAATCTCAAGCCTAGAGGTAACGACCCCACCATGTTCAGTTTTAAGTTTTGTCAGACGCGGCCTCCCAAACTTGTGAGCGAACACATTCGATCCCCGATTTTGCTCAATCGCAGCCTCGATGGCACGGGTATTGAAGCGTTGGAGAACGTGTCGCGTCAGCGTTTTTATTGTTCGTTTAAGGCCTTATCTGACAAAAACGATGGTAGTTCTTGTCGTTTCATGATTTAATTTACAGAAATTATATAAACATCATAATTTTAACATAGTCCGTTCAAAGGTGCTAACAGAATTCAAATTAAATTAAGTTTTAAGTATTGCATAAAATAAATTAATTATGATTCAGAATAATTCATACTATTAAATCATTATACTTACTATTATAAATCCTGTATCGTCTAATCAAACTAGATTTTATCTTATCCGCTTCGGCGCTACATAATTCTCCAAAAACAGCCGGAAGACATGGCAGAGCGATATTGAGTAACGTCTCAATAACAAATATAATATTGAGCTGTAAAGACAAATAATATTCTATTTACATATTTTGTACCTCGTTTTATTCTAAGTCTTATTTTTTTTGTTCGAAGCATTGAAATAAGCTACATTATCATTGTTTAGTATTAAATATTTTACAACTCGACAAAATTTTGTCATAGATACAAAGAAAAAATTATAGGACTTACTTGAGATTTTATATTTCCACTTATAATGTCAACGGTACTTAGCAAAGCTATAAAGCAAGACGGTAAGTCCATCAGCATCTGTAACAGAAAATAGTATTAAAAGGATCATTAAGATATTTGAAAAATAAAACAGTAAACATAAATATGTTTTGTTGGAACCAGTCTTTATATACTTGCCAAGGACTTCGGTGCATTGCCAATGTTCTTGATACTTTGTAATAATCTTCTATAAATTAGCAAATATTCAACCAACTTCATGGTTAACAATTTGACTTGTATTTCGTTGTCAAGATTTGTAGTGCTTGCAAAGTTATCCATTGCTTTTCTAAGAGACTTCACACGAAGCCACAATATCTCGAACATCAAGATCCTGGTCATGTGACTCAAATGTGATGTTAATGTCATTAACGTATTTGTTACAATAATTATCATTTTAAAGTAATTAACAGAGAATTTCGAAGCTATCACAAATCGAAATAAATCCAAACCGAGAACACCGATGAACACAGGAAAACAAAATAGTACTTTGTGTTTTTTTATTTTAACGAGTCCCAAAGAATCGACCTTATCCGATTCTTCCAAGTAATTGAAGAAATTTTCTCCGTCGCTCAGATGGGCCACTAATAGTACCAAGTTCAAACTCACTATTTTGAGTATAATGAGAATGAACGTTCCATAGTGCTCAGCAGCCATCCATTCATACTTACAGAAGTACATCACAACTATTGCATATACTATGCAATAAATCTTAGCGATGACAGTGAATGCAAAACTTTTGTGAAGTTTTGAGTATAATCCTAAAATTAAACGGGTGGTCATTATTATTTTAATCATATTATGATCGTTCTTATCGAGTTTGTTACATTCCTGAACACGCATTATGGAATTTGAATAAAAAACTTTTTAACTGAATGTTCTGACCTACAAGCTAACAAAACTGAGTACAAAAGAATAATCACTAAAGTGGTTTGATAAACATCATTACTACTATGCATAATTTAGACGCTTTTAATCAAACTTGTGTCAAACGCTTTTAATCAAAATAATAATTGAACTGACGTAAGTGGAACTTATTTGTGTCGGTCTCAAGTTTACCTTATATTTATATATTTGTCGAGTAAAGAAAAAAGACTTTAAAAAGTATTAGTGTATATAGTATTAATGTGTCAAGTTAGAAATAGATCTTTCGTTCAGTCAAATCTAAATAAACGAACAGTTCATTGAACTTTTAACTTCATCGTAGAAAGCAACAAGAATGAATATACATCTGTGACGTGAATTCGTTTTGTTTTAATAAAGTTTGAATAAAAAACTTAACTCCATGTATTTTTATTTTCTACGACAGATCTATTTTTATATAATAACACAGATAATAAATTGTAAAGCTAAGATTCTTGATTCAGATAATAATGAATGAACTAACACGCAACACAATAAGAATACCAGGAACGCACATTTTTTCATTATTTTATTTGACACACAGTATTAATCCTTATCAAAGTTAATGTAATTCTTATTTTAAGGGTCTTACGCATAATAAAAAATACAATTTACACTTTACAAATTAAAGCCTGGCTCTTTGGTGTCTGTATTTATATATTATTTAAGAAAAATCGCATTATTATTTCTTATTTATTCATTATTAAAATTTAAAACGCTATATAAAAATTCTTGCCGCCGTGGAGGCCATTGAAGTTTAAACATATTTATCTTTTAAGCCATATACATAATTTTAATTAATATTTTAGGAGTTATGGCGGAATTAATTCTGACAAAATAAAAACTTTCGCGGAAGAAAAAATATTATAAAGGTGGCTAACGGTGTGGTGGCGAAGTAGCCAGCGCAAAGATTTCGTCTATCCATTCGTATATCATACCATGTTTACTTGGTAGGACTTTGTACAAGCCCGTCTATGCTATGGTAATATTGATATGTTCCAGTTTGAGGGGCGAATGAGCTAGTGTAACCTGAGGCATAAGGGACATAACATCTTATAGCTCGCAAAGCTGCTGGCGCATAGGTGATGATTAATATTTTTACATTACCAATGTCTATGGGTGGCGGTGAATAAAACACATAACGGGTCAACTTTTTCAAGAAGTCTGTGTCATAATGCGGGACTATTGTAGAATAAGTCACCACTCACACATAGAAGCCAAATATAAAAATAGGGCATGTTGTTGTGCATGCTTTATTCACATGTATTATTTATATGTCCTGTACTGTACACACATACACTGTAATGTATGGGCGAATAGATCGATTGGCGAATGTTTATACCTTATTGATTAAAAATGCACGGGAAAAAATCCTTATCATTACCAAGTCGGGACATTTGGCGCTGCATTCATTTATATGTGTATTATATAACTTTAATTATTTGACAAAATTTATATAAGTATAATATTGTTGAATAGCACAAACTAGAAAACACAATTATTATCAGGGTGTATTCAATATCATCAATCTTTAATCAAAATTGCAACGGTATCATTACTTTAATTAATCTATACTGATGTGTGAAGCGGAGGAGTTTGATTGTTTATTTTGTTTTTTTTTTATTAAAAATAACTGGCAAATGACAATGGGTACTGTAAGAAATATTAGCCAGCCCCTACAATGTCAACACAAAACCAAACTTAGGATCTAGATATTATCTCCCTTGTGCCTGTAGTTACACTAGCTCTCTCGATCACCAAGCAGAAACTCAGTAATACTAATTGCTGTTTGGCGGTTAAATATATGATGTGTGAGTGGTTCCTACCCAGGCAGGTGGGTTTACGCATAGCGCTACCACGGGCAGCTACGAGCAGCTATTTATTTATAATGTTATGTTGCGATAAAGGAGAATCATTAAAAAGAACATGGAAACATTACGTTTTCGTTCCTATTTTACAAAGTAGAACTCATGAAAAGAAAGTAAAGTATTATTGATAAATAACGTACGTATAAAACGAATGACTTCTTATGTGTTAACTCCTTGGGAATGAAATGGTCACCTCGAGGATTTATCCATGACTAACATAAATACCATTCATCATTCCTTAAAGGCCTCCTTTAATGTCTTTCCTTAAATGTGTTTTTTTTTAAATATATTTGCCGGTAGGGCTAATGACTCAACTCCACCTGATGGTAAGTGGTAATAGAGTCCAAACGCGACGACGGCCAGTACAGTCGGGAAGAAGGTTCTGCACTAGCCGCCTTCGCCTTGCCGGCCCGCAAGATGCCCCTTCACGCCTCGTTTGAAGGAACCCGTGTTGTAAGAGAAGTGGAACACGAAAGCTGGTAAGGAATTCCATTTTTTGGAAGTGCGACAAAGAAAAGAGTTGCCAAATTTTTTTGTACGCGATGGAATTGATGACACAGTTAGGCGGTGACATCGAGAGCCAGCCAGACTTATGAAGGAAAGGGGAAGCAGAAATTAGAGAGAATAATTCCTCGGAGCACTCGCCGTGTTACAGTCCATAGAAAGCGCTCAGCGCTGCTATCTCTCGACGCAATTGTAAAGGCTCGAGGGTGTTTGTGACCTTTAAGTCGTCAATTATGCGGATCGCACGTCGGTGCAACCGATCCAAGGCCTCAAGTAGGTACTTAGCGGAGCCATCCGAAAAGTACGAGCAATATTCATTGCAAGACCGTACCTGTGTTTTGTACAGAAGGCACAGTTGTTGTGGCGTGCAAAAACGCCGCACCTTGTTCAGAACTCCGAGTTCCCGTGAAGCTGTTTTTATAACAGCCTCGATGGACATTAAGAGCCCTTGGACTAAGGTCGCAGCGAACGTCCATCCCCAGCATGGCAATTTTGCTTTGTATCACCAGCGGAGTGCCACAGAGAGCGGGAAGAGGGGAAAATGGTGACTTTTTCACTGTGAGAGCGCATACCTGTGTTTTTTTGGCATTAAACTCAACAAGATTATCAGAGCCCCATTTGGCGATGAGCTCTAACGTCCTATTAAGTTCAATGACAAGATCCTCCCGCCTCTTCTCAATTTTCGCTCGCCCAGCCACTGCGCGTCCGTGGTATCCACCATGCACTGTACTATCGTCTGCAAAGCAATGAATGTACTCGAGAGAGAGAGCATATCATTGATATGCAAAAGAAAGAGTGTGGGAGATAGCACAGATCCCTCGGATACCCCAGCATTCACTACATAGAATTGTGAAGCGCAACCATCAACTAAAACACGAAGGCTGCGCTTGTGAGGGAAACTGGCAATCCAGGTGCAAAGCTGAGCAGGCAGACCATATGCCGGCAGATTCTAGAGAAGACTTCTGTGCCCTGTCGAAAGCCTTGGAGATATCAAGGCTGACAGCCAACGATTCCCCATGTTTGTCGATAGATTCACCCCAGAGGTGTATTACGTACGCTAGAAGATCACCTGTAGACCGTTTTGGTCGAAACCCGTACTGGCGATCATTAATTAGACGGTGATCTTCTACGAAATGGATCAATTGGTTGTTTAGAATTCGTTCCATCACCTTACAGAGTACTGTGGTGATAGCTATTGGCCGATAATTAACCGGGTCAGACCGATCCCTTTTTTGGGAACCGCTTGCACATTATCTCTTCTTCAAACCTCCGGCACACATCCCGAAGAAAGAGAAAGTTGGAACAGGCGCTTTAACACACTTCTTCAGCACTATGGCTGGAATTCCATCGGGACCGCTAGCTTTCTGTACATCAAGTGATTGCAGCTCCGCACACACGTTCATCAAGTTGCCTGATTTTGCTGTCAGGCATCGTATGGCCACATGAAGGTATAGTTGGTGGCAGCGCACTACAATCTTCGATGACGGAGTTATCGGCAAAGAGTTTTGCCAGGAGATCAGCTTTCTCTTGCGGACTGTGAGCTAGCGATCCGTCCAGATTACTGAGTGGTGGCAGCAAAGGTTGGCAGAAATGGTTTTGCACAGACTTGGTCAGACGCCAGAAGCTACGGGAGCCCCTAGGATGCGAAATAAGGTCATGACCAATCTGTCCAATGCGCTGTGCATCCGCTTTCGTGTATGCCTTCCTACAAGACTTGGAATGTTAATTGTAGTTTGCTTTCAGTGAGTCAATGTTAGATGCCCCGCTAATGCAGCTATTGATCTACTCGCGATATGCCGCTTGCTTAGATGATACAGCATCAGCACATTCACGAGTAAACCAACGGTTCCGCGTACCCCTACTGACGAAATCTGAGCTAGAAATGTAGTAATCCATTCCCAACATGATCTCGTCAGCAACAGCAGCGGCACTAGCTGTCGGGTCATTCCCACTGAAGCAACGTTCCTTCCAAGGGACTGACGCATAATAATCGCGCATACCGTCCCAATCTGGTGGTGGCAGCTTGGTGGTTGGCAGTACTTTGGTAGATATATGTGTGGCTGTGATCCGAAGAACCAAGTGGAGCTTGAACCAAAGATTGCAGTGTTGCAGATGTCCATGGGCGGTGGGAGTCACTTTCTATCAGGTAAGCTTCCAGTGACTTGTATATTAATTGTTTTTAATATAAGCTTTAAATGTATTTTATATAAAACCCTCCTTAATATTAAATCTACTGTATTACATACATTTAAGTTAACCAAGATTTTAATTATAAACAGAAAAAAATAATTTTACATTTGATGAAAATATTTATAATACTTTAGAATATTTTGAATTTTATTTAACATTAAAGTAATACTATCTAAGTTAGAGCGGAGTAAAGTACGAAAGTCGAGGTCAACATAATTTTTTTTTTAACTTTATTAATATTTCCAATAAATTTTAATTTAATTTTAAGGCATTTTTATTTAATGAATGTTTAGGCTAAATATCTTCAGGCACACGCATTTTTTATCGTCGTCGTTTAAACTTTTAATTGATTAAATTGCAATAACACAATCGTGTAGGTGGTGAAGATACTGATAATAGACAGCAGTAACGAGCAGTTGACGGGGAAGATGCGCCAGACGGTGAACTTCATCGGACTAATTTCAAGGAATTTGATTCCATTTCAAATTTTATTTCGTAGCGCGTCATCAGAAAATAATGTACAATTACAGATTATCTGTTGATTAGCATTGATTTCAGTTTTTCAAATGTAGAGTTAAATATTAACTTAATATGTTAATTAACAAAATATGTTAATTACCTTCTCTTCAAAAGGGAGAAAAGGCCTTAACCCAGCAGTGAGATATTAACAGGCTGTTACAGGTTGTATAAATTTAAAGTACAAAGTTTCTTCCAAACCAATACAAATTTTTATTTAATTATTTGATTTTATATTAAAAATTGAACTTTACTTCCATACTCATCTATACATATAATAAAACTGTGTGCGCTATACATTGAAAATATTTACAATATATATATATATATATATATATATATATATATATATATATATATATATATATATATATATATATATAGGTAGTTGAGTGGTTGGAAAGGTGGAACAGAGGATTTATATTGTGCAGTAGGGTGCTGAATTTGTTTTAAAAAAAAGTGGTTCGAGTGCCCTAGAAATGTTTGTTCAGTAGATTGTCATTAAATCAGACATGCTTAATACGTACAAAAAGATTTCTTTAATATGATTATTTATCGAATTTATAAAAGCATAGGAAAAACTTGTGCATGGTAATATACCTGCGATGTCATTTTTTATATATTATATATATATATACTGCACAGATATCTAGTAGTAGTGTCTTTGGTCGTTTTATAGTGCAAAGTCAGAGCATGTGACTCATGAAATGTTAAACCATAAAACTTACTATTATAATTCCTGTATCGTCCGATCAAATTAGATTTTATCTTATCCGCTTCGGCGCTACATAATTTTCCAAACACAGCCGGTAGACATGGCAGAGCGATATTGAGTAACGTCTCAATAACAAATATACTATTGAGCTGTAAGGACAAATAATATTCTATTTACCTCATGTCTATTTTGTATAAAATATTCTATTTTGTATCTCGTTTTTTTTTCTAAAAGAAATAGATTTAGCTATTCTATTATTTTTAAGCACTAAATCTTTTACATCTCTACGAATTCTTTGTATAGATATGAAGAATAAAATAATAGTACTTACTTGAGATTTTATATTCCCACTTACAATGTCTACTGTACTAAGTAAAACTATAAAACAATTCGGTAAGGCCATCAACATCTAAAACAGAAAATGGTATTTGAAACAACATTTAAATATTTGAAAAATAAAACATTAAACATAAATATGTTTTGTTGGAACCAGTCTTTATATACTTGCCAAGGACTTCAGTGCATTGCCAATGTTCTTGATACTTTGTAATAATCTCCTATAAATTAGCAAATATTCAACCAACTTCATGGTTAACAATTTGTCAAGATTTGTAGTGCTTGCAAAGTTATCCATTGCTTTTCTAAGAGACTTTACACGACCCCACAATATCTCGAACATCAAGATCCTGGTCATGTGACTCAAATGTGATGTCAATGTCATTAACGTATTTGTAACAATAATTATCATTTCAAAATTGACAAAAAATTGTAATGCTATCACAGATCGAAAAAAATTCAAGCCGAGAACACCGATGAACACAGGAAAACAAAACAGTACTTTGTGTTTTTCTATTTTAACGAGTCCCAAAGGATCGACCTTATCCGATTCTTCCAAGTAATTGAAGAAATTTTCTCCATCGCTCAGATGAGCCACTATTAGTACCAAGTTCAAATTAACTATTTTGAGTATAATAAGATAGAACGTTCCATATTTCTCATCAGCCACCCAGGTCAACTTACATAAGAACATCAAAACTATTGCATATAGTATACAATAAAGCTTAGCAATAACAGCGAATGCAAAAGTTTTGTGCAATTTTGAATATAATCCTAAAATTAAACGGGTTGTCATAATTAATTTTATTATAATATAATCGTTCTTATCGAGTTTATTAAATTCCTGAACACGCATTTTGGAACTTCAATAAAAACTATTTAATTCAATGTTCCGGAACACGGAAACTACCAACCCACAGAACTAATAAAAATAGACTAAACATCAGTACTACTACGCATAATTTATTTGCTTTTAATCAAAATTATGTATAAAATGTATTGACACTTAGTAAGTGAAAATTTGTCTGTGTCAAGTTGATTTCAATTAATTATCTTCTAAATTTAAATTAATATATACACAAATATTATAAAGACGTAAAGGTTTGATTTTTTGTATGTTTGTTTGTAGGCTTCTTTTAATTTCAAAAAATTAGAAATCCTTTTCAAAATTGCAATAATGTAACCCAAGGTATTTTTCAACGTCATTTTTGTTCAGTCATTATTTGGCTTGTTTATTAATATAGTCATCCTTATTAATATAATACAAATTACTTTAGATACTTTAGATTCAATGATACAGTGGAATTCTCATATGACAATCTTTATAAGTAAGCTCGGCTCCACTTCCTACGTGTTTAGGAAAGCTAATGAGCCAACAGACGATGACACTGCTTGAGTATTACATTTTCTTTATTTTTATATTATCATGTTTTGTGATATATATGATATTACTTTGGGGTGACGCTTCGTACATAAATATACAAGTATTGTCACTTTTTAACTTCAGTCGGTCGTTTGTTTAGTTTTCAGATTACGTGTGTTAGATATTTTAGGTGTATAATTTATTAAGCTTTTGTGATTTTATCTGAAATATGACGACAAATGTTGAATATGCCGTCGACGTCATCTCCGCCGAGCAGGATCGACCCTTTCCCGTTCCGTCTCCTTCTGGACAATGACGGTCTCACAGAAGGAGGCTACGGCCCTTCACGCCGATTCCCTGCAGAGCGTTGCTGACACGACTGCTCGCAGGGATAGGTCTTGTCTGGCTTTGCGGACCAGGATCTGCCTCTCCGCATTCCACGCGGGGCACGCCTCCAGCGTATACTGAGCGGTATCCCGGTCCGCACCGCAATGGTGACACATCGCGGACTATTCGCGTCCGATCTTACAAAGACATTCTCCAAACAACCGTGACCGGTCATTACCTGCGTAAGTCGGAAGGTGACTCGTCGCTTTCGTCTCATCTCTATGTAAACCCCTACCCTGCACGTGCAAAGCCGGGATGAGTATGAATGTATATATGTAATGTCTTTGAGAAACGTTAATCGTTTTATGAATAATTAATTACATAGAAGGCAAACACTCAATGTTTTTGATTTATATGTTTTGTATATATATTATAACAGCTTTTATTTATTCCAAACACTAACTGTTTGAAAAACAATAATTAAAGTTTTGTTAGTTGGATAGTGTTACTGTACTTATATCCTATATTAGTAATGTTATTACTCCTCGTCGGTGTATGGACCGCTACTTGCGGTAAAAGCCTCCTCCAACTCCTACCATCTATCTCTCTGCTTTGATAACCTAGGCCGTAAATTCCCCGCTATATTGATGATGTCATCATTCCATCTTTTCAGGGGCCTACCTCTTCTTCGTTTTTTATCTCTGGGTGTCCAGTTGGTCACCACTTGAGTCCATCTGTTCGAGTCCAGTCTTTGTAAATGTCCTGCCCATTTCCATTTGAGTTCCAATATTTGCTTTTTGACATCTCTTGCTTTGGTAATTTTTTTTTATTTTCTTATTCTCTACTCTATCTCTTAGTTTTATTTTCATAAAGCTTCGTTCAATGGCGCGCTGACAGATCCTAATTTTTTCCATGTTTTTCCTTGTTAGTGGCCATGTCTGGCAGGCGTATTTGAGACAAGGCATTAAGCATCGTTTTTTTTTCTAAAAGCTTCATTGCTTTGGTTTTTAGTCTCGTTGGTAGTGTTCCTTTGAATATCTCCTTCATCGCCTAGTATTTATTCCATGTGCTTTGTATTCTTCTGTCTACCTCTTTACTGGTGCACTCTTTGAATGATATCAAGTGGCCAAGATAGATGTAGTCTTCCACATACTCTATAGGAACTGATTCAAATGAATTTGAATCATCAATCAATCAAATCATTACAATTTAAAGTCAATATTCTTATTGATATCGGAAGATAATTTATTACAAAATTTTAGAAAAGGGGATATGCTTTTTTGTACGTTGCATTAGCACAGTTCCAGGCGGGTAAATAAGTGGTATTGTTTACTAAGTAATTCACGGGTCTCTAACCTGATGTTTACTCGTAAAGGTACAAAAAAACTTCCAATCTGCTCCCACTCGGTTTTTCAGGTACTACGGTGAACAGTTCTGGCGAGAGCGGGTCCCCTTGTTTTACTCCTCGCTCTATTTGAAAGTATGTGCCTACTGTGTCCAGCTTTACTAGAGTTGTGGTAGATGGTGTCGTGATGTCGGATAATAGTTTATCATATTCAGTATATTTTTCAATTATTTGTTTTAGCGTATGTATATGGTTGATGGTAGAATAGTTTTTCCTGAATCCTGTTCTACTGGTTGATTCTCATCGATTAGCGCTGAGCTACTCCGGAGCAATGTCGAACTAAATAATTTATAGAGACAGGGTATTAAGCTTATAGGTCTATAATTCGTAAATAATTTAGGGTCTTCTTTTTTGTATATAAATACTATTTCTGAGCACGTCCACTATTCCGGAATCTTTTTCTTTTCTAATATAAGATTGAACACCGTTGTAAGTGCTCATATTAAGTGGTCTTTACCAGCGATAATCAAGTCGTTTGTCATGCCATCTGGACCTTTTGCCATTGGACGTTTTTAGCCTCTTAATAGATAGCTCTATCTCGCATTCCAAAAAAGCTAATACTGGGTCCTTATTGGCTGTCATGTGATCTGAGATCGTGTCATTCTGAGGTTGTTGTTTAGTGTATAGATCTTTGAAAAATTGTATAGCTATGTTCATAAGATGGTTGTTTTTTTGACAAGAAAGCCCTTTTCGCCTTTTGTTTCTCCATAGTAGTATAAGATATAGTTTCCTCTGTTTTCGATTTGGTTTCCTAATCTTCTTACTTCTGAGATACCAATAATATCCCAGTTTATAAAGGAGATAGGCTGTTCCATTTCAATTTTTTTTATTTTTTATTTCCGGAAGGGCAATTCACAGTTAGGCGGTGACATCGAGAGCCAGCACGTGTAGATTTTTGAAGGAAGGGGAAAGCAGGAATTATAGAGAATAATTTCTCAGAGCACTCGCCGTGATACAGTCGATAGAATGCGCTCAGCGCTGCTATCTCTCGACGCTAAGGCTATGTAAAGGCTCGAGGGTGTTAGTGACCTTCACGTCGCCAATAATGCGGACCGCACGTCGCTGCGACTGATCCAAGGACTCAAGTAGGTATGTAGCGGAACCATCACAAAGATGCGAGCAATATTCAACGCAGGACCGTACCTGTGTTTTGTACAACAGGCACAGTTGTTGTGGCGTGAAACCTTGTTCAGAACTCCGAGTTTCCGTGAAGCTGTTTTTATAACAGCCTCGATGTAATCCCTTGGACTAAGGTCGCGACGAACGTCCATCCCCAGCATGGCGATTTTGCTTTGTATCACCAGCGGAGTGCCACAGAGGGAGGGAAGAGGGGAAAACGGTGACTTTTTGGCTGTGAGAGCGCATACCTGTGTTTTCTTGGCATTAAACTGAACAAGATTATCAGAGCACCATTTAGCGATGAGCTCTAATGTTCTATTGAGTTCAACGACAAGATCCTCCCGCCTCTCCTCAATTTTCACTTGCCCAGCCACTGCGCGTCAGTGGTATCCACCATGCACTGTACTATCGTCTGCATAGCAATGAATGTTCTGTAAAATAATTCATAATATACTGAAAAATAATTCCCTGTGGCCAAATATTCTCATTAAGATACAACGAAAGTTTACTTTGTGAAACAAAAAGCTTGTAGGCGTCGTATTCACATTGGCGCTTAATTGAAATTTTCTCTAATGTAACACTCTCCTTAGTTTTGTTCTTAATATAGTTAATTATATCCGATTCTGGCGTATCTTTATGAACGTTTGTTATAAATAGAGGTATTTTTCTATCAGCCGCCCTGAATTTTTCTTCCGATTCAACCACAACATTTCCCATTTTGCCAATGAGGCGGTTTTTCAATTTTTGCGATCTCTTCTGTACAACTGTCCAGCCTTCACTTGGATCATGAACCTTAGCAGCCGCAGCATAAGATTTAATTTGCGCTGACCCACCCGGCTGATCGTTCGATTCGCTCGATACTCGCGATGACTCATTTACAGTGCTAATCGCTTTCATGCCTCGGCCGCCGCCTCGGATGATACAATCGTCCGCATCTGTCGACTGTTGATGAACAATACTTTGAATCGCTGTATTACTACCCTCCACTGTAGTACTTTTGCATATCATTGATATGCAAAAGAAACAGAGCGGGAGATAGCACAGATCCCTGGGGGACCCAGCATTTACTACATAGAATTGTGAAGCGCAACCATCAACTAAAACACGAAGGCTGAGCTTGTGTAGAAAGCTGGCAACCCAGGTGCAAAGCTGAGCAGGCAGACCATATGCTGGCAGCTTGGAGAGAAGACTTCTGTGCTAGACCCTGTCAAAAGCCTTGGAGATATCGAGGCTGACAGCCAACGAATCCCCATGCTTGTCGATAGCTTCACCCCAGACGTGTGTTACGTACGTTAGAAGATCACCTGTAGACCATTTTGGTCGAAACCCGTACTGACGATCATTAATTAGACATTCGACTGTCCTCCAGGTATAAAATGTCTCGCGATCTGATTTTGAGGAGTAATTTAAGACCTCGTTTTTTCTGGTTGTGATGAATATTTTCTTTACTACTTTACACCACTATTCACTTAGATATAGCTTTGAAAATATATAAATACTAGCTGACCCGGCAAACGTTGTTCTGCCATATCAATTATATTTCTTACATCCGTTCTTTTTTCTTTATTCCAGTGAGTCAACCGCGTCTTCTTATTGCCTTTCAATCGATTCAATTATTAGCAACTAACAGTTTTTATTAAAACAGACAAATTGAATTACTGCTAAATATAGTTTAATATTTTACTCAAACTAAATAAAGAAACATAGTCAGTTCAAAAGCGGCGCTGCTAACAGAATTCAAATGGAATTACGTTTTACTTATTGCATTAAATAATTAAATTTGATTCAGAATAATGATATTATTTCTAAAGGATTTGATTTTAAATATTGTCAAAGTAATTAAAGCCCCTTAACAATAAATTAAACATCAAAAATGTCTTAAAAAGTTGCAAACAATCGAAACAGAGTACTATAAATTAAATATTGTTATAATCGCTTGATAAATAATGATCATTTTTTTTCTTTTTTTTTTCTTTCGGTAGTTTTTTTGAGGCTGAGCATATGATTATATATATTACTTATATCACTATATTATATCACTTCTCTGATTATACAGTCAATAGTAAACACTAGAATCACGTGTATATTGAATGTATGTAATGTATGTATCAAGTATACATGATAATTAATTTACATGATTTATTAATTATTTTTCAAGATTGCATTATTTACACTTGCTATAATTTCGGTTTCTTGACTTTCCTCCATAAATTGCGATAAAGACACGATATAAGTCCAGTGTAATTAAAACGATAACAAAAAAAACAATGTAAGGTTGGGGAAGGAGAGACCCGATGAGGAACGAAGTCCTTTGCGATTTCAGGAAATTCAGGAACAGCCTTGCTATTGGATACGTGCCGATGAGCAAACCGTTCTATTTGGATTTGTTCGTCTGTCCTTTCTGTTCTATTATTACACATGCTTGATGCTTTATTAGTTTAACATACACAAATAGACCAAATTGCTGTATTTACTGTTAAAAACGGTATAGCGATAATGTATTTGATCTTTTGTATTTTACCAACCTTTTTAATATCATAAAACACGTTTATATTTCTTATCAATAAAATAAATCGTTAAATTTTTTGCTAATTTTTAAATTTTAAAATGACGTGATGCTTCCCTTGAATGACGTGGACGAAAGTTCGATGAGGTTGAGGTTCACTATAAGTAATACTTTTGATACTGTTAATAAAAAATACTAAAATCGTGATTACAAAATGGTAGGATGAGTTAGGAGGGTGATAATTTGGGGTTGTATGTATTTTTTGACGCTAAATCTAAATAAAATACGAAATAAAAAAAATGACAAAAAAAATCTGGATAGGGACACCCTTAACACCTAGCGGTATGAACTATACTTTACGACTTATTTATTTATTTAACACTTATTGCACAACATATAAATACTATAAGAGAAACAGGAAGCAACAAAGAAAAAGTAACATAAAAAATGGTGCGCAAAGGCGGCCTTATTGCTTATAGCGAACTCTCACAGACAACCTTTGGTAAAAGAATTTTTGTAAAGGGCAGGTAAGTGTATTTACATATAAAAAGGAGATTCTAAATATTTAATGAAACACGCATATCTACATTCCACTAAATACATACAATAATACATACTTACACATACATATACATATATATATACATACATACATATATACATATATATTTACATACACATATATATACATATACATACTACATATAATAATAGAGTATAAAATTATATATAAATAATTATAAACTACATACAATTTCATACATATGTACATACCTTACTTAGATATGGACAAATAATAGCTCTTCAAGCGGTATTTAAAAATGCTCAATGAATTCGACTGACGAATATCTGTAGGTAGTGCATTCCATAGTTTGATGGTTTTTGCCGTAAAAGAGTTACTATAGGTTTGTGTCCGACTGCAATAAACTAGTTTATTGTCATCCGAAGAACGCAGGTTGTGTGCGCTGTCGCAACCAAGAAATTTAAAGCGTTCTTTAAGGTGGTGTGTGTTCGATATAAAGAACAGAGTAGAGAAGAGATAAGGCGTGCAGACTTATTCTCATACCTCCCAAATGTACATAACCAATTTCATAAAAATCGGTCTAGCCATTTCGGAGGAGTTCGACCACAAACAACGTGATACGAGATTTTTATATATTAGAACTAGCTGACCCGGCAAACGTTGTTCTGCCATATAAATGATGACTACTGAATATTTTGATTTTTAAATAAAAAGTAACGAATGTATGGTAGTGTGTGGGGATAGGATCTATGACAGAAAAAGGAAAGGAGCGCTGTAGACGATAACCGCCGATAAAAACAAAAAAACACCAACCATTCATTTTCTCAATTTAATGTATTTCATTAATGTAATGGACATATTCATTGTTTGATTAAAAGTTAAATGTAAAGTGAAAAAAGTAATATATTTTTATCCTATAGCAGTTAACTAATTTCGAAGAGCAATTGAGTTTACTATATTTTTTGTTAGTTCGTCTTTAGCCAACACAAAGAACAAGCTCGATCGTTTTGTATGTGAGTGGCGGCTCATCGTACATTCGTCCCACATTATGAGACAGAACTTTTGAAAAAGGTGGTCCGTTATTTGTTTTCTTTATAATATTGGTAAATGGTAACCCCTACCCATATACATCGGCACAATTTAAATATATTAACCGTTCCTTACATCGAGAATGCGCCACCAACCTCGGGAACTAAAGTGTCCCTTGTGCCTGTAGTTACACTGGCTCCATCGCCCTTTAAGCCGGAACACAACAATACTAAATATTGCTTTTTGGCGGTAGAATATGGGATAAATATGGTACATACGATGGAACATAATCTTTGCACTGGCAATTTTGCTGTCGCATTGTTGGCCATCATCATAATTCTTCTTCTTTTTTCTTTATTCCAGTGAGGCAACCGCGTCTTTTTTTGCCTTTCAGTCGATTCAATTATTAGCAACTAACAGTTTCTATTAAAACAGACAAATTGTATTACTGCTAAATATTTTTTTTAGTATAGTTTAATATTTTACTCAAACTATATACAGAAATATGGTCAGTTCAAAGGTGGCCCTGCTAACAGAATTCAAATTGAATTACGTTTTACTTATTGCATTAAATAATTAAATTTGATTCAGAATAATGATATTATTTCTAAAGGATTTTATTTTAAATATTGTCAAAGTAATTTAAGCCCTTTAACAATAAATTCATCATCAAAAATGTCTTTAAAAGTTTCAATTGATCAAAACAGTCCACTATAAATATTGTTATAATATAAATAAATATTGTTATAATTGCTTGATAAATAATAATCAATGATTTTTTTTTCTTTCGATAGTTTTTTTGACGCTGAGCATATGATATATGATCATCATTTCTCTGATTATGCTGTCCATAGTTAACACTCGAATCATGTCTATATTAAATGTATGTAATGTATGTATACTTGAATTAATTTCCACCATTCTTTCTATCCAAGTGTGCTAGGTTTTTAGCTAAACCACTTTCAATTATTTTTAACCTTTCTGTTAATGTGTTTTGTACTTTTCCCGACGTATGGAAAGAAGCTCTTATAGTACCAATCCACAAAAGTGGTTCTAAAACAAAAATTGAAAATTACCGACCGATTTCTATCCTGAACGCAATAAGCAAGCTATTCGAAAAAGTGATTTACAGACAAATATGCCCCATTATTACAAGGTCCATTCCCTACGAACAACACGGTTTTATAAAGAATCGCTCAACGGTCTCCAATTTGGCCATCTTCACAGACTTTATACTGCAAAGTATGGATGAAAGATGCCAAATAGATGTCATCTACACAGATTTCGAAAAAGCGTTCGACCGCGTGGATCACGTGATATTACTTCATAAACTTAATACTCTTGGGATAAACGGAAACTTGCTTCGATGGTTGACATCTTATATAAAAAATCGTATACAGGCAGTAGTAACAGGCAGTGCAAGAAGTGATTTTGTATTCATATCATCAGGGGTCCCTCAAGGATCCATTTTGGGGCCCCTTCTATACAATGCATATCTTTTTGACATCGGCAATTGTTTCAAACACATTCACATTCACACTATTTGATGTTCGCTGACGATAAAAAAGTCTACTTTAAAATAAGATCATTCGAGGATTGCCTTAAATTACAAGATGATTTAAATGCCCTGACAAAATACTACGCGAAAAACAGAATTACAGTAAACGTTAAGAAATGTCATCATATAACTCTGACTCGTAAAAAAACAAAAATTAATTTCGACTATAAAATCAATGACGCGACCATTGCTAAAAAATCCACCGTTACAGATCTAGGCATTAAAATTGACACTAAAGTTTCAATGATTGAACACATTGACGCAGTAACAAATAGGGCGTATAAACAACTTGGTTTTATTAAGCGAGCAACGCAATCATTTAATAATATTGAATGCATAAAAATACTCTAATTTGCATACGTTCGAAGTATCTTGGAATATGCAAGTAGTATATGGTCACCTCTATATAAAAATCATATTCAGAGACTCGAATCTATACAATATAAATTTCTCAAATACTTAGCGTACAAAGATTTTAAAAAATTTGACAGTTATGAAGAAGCCAGTATTTATTATAAACTAGATTCGCTAGAACAAAGACGAAATCAAAAGGATATGCTGCTACTACAAGCAATTTTAACTGATATGATGGACTGCCCCAGTTTGGTGTCAGCATTCTCTCTAAATGCCTCCTCATTTAGATCGCGTAACCCCCACCTACTAGTTGTTCCAAAATGTAATACAAATTATGCAAAAAGCTCTATAAGTGTACGTCTAGCACGAACATACAACAAATTATTTTCTCATTTAGACCTGTTTCACTTATCCAAAAAACAATTGAGGAAATAAATAACACTATCTTACCGCCAAAAATAAACACGCACACACACACACACCCACACGCACACACACACACACAAACACACACACACACACACAAACACACACACACACACAAACACACACACACACACAAACACATACACACAGAAACACACACACGCATGCACAAACACACATACAAATACCCATACACTTGTGAATATTCTCTTGTCACAAACGTCAACAATTTTCTTTAGACCTACTTTCTTTTTGTTATCCACTTTGTTAAATATATTATATTAAACACTTTATATTGTAATCTTTGTGGCCATAGTTTTCATGAAATTTAAAAAACTGTACAAATATAATCTGTATACGCTGTTGATTACAAATAAATAAATAAATAAATGAGTTATTAACTTATTTTTCAAGATTGCATTATTAACACTTGCAACAATTTCGGTTTCTTGACTTTCCTCCATAAAATTGCGATGAAGACACGATATAAGTCCTGTGTAAATTAAAACAATGATAAAAAAATAACATATGGTTGGGGAAGAAGAGACCCGGGGAGGAACGAAATCCTTTGCGATATTTTTTCGTGTGCGAATGGACTTGAGTAACAGCCTTGCTACTGGATACATGCCGATGAGCAAACCGTTTAATTGTGACATGCTCACACGCACATTTTCGTTTTTTCTCGATTTGTTCGTCTGTTCTTTCTGCTCTATTATTACGCATGCTTGATTCTTTATCAGTTCGACGGCCCAAATGAACCCCTTTGCATTTTCCTGGAATTTTTCACTCTAATACTCACACACATACTCAGATAGATCAAATTGTTGTATTTACTGATAAAAACGGTATACCGATAATGTATTTGATCTTTTAGTATTTTAACAACCTTTTTAATATCACAAAACACGTTTATATTTCTTATCAATTCAATAAATCGTTAAATATTTGGCAAATTTTTAAATGTCAAAATGACGCAACACTTCTTGTGAATGACATAGACGAAAGTTCGTTGAGGTTTTACTATAAATAATTATTTTGATATTGTTCTACTACTAAACTAAAAATACTAAAATCGTAGTTACAAAATGGGATGATAGGAGGGTGAAAATTTGGGCTTATATGTAATTTTTATGATAAATCTAAATAAAATACAAAATAAAAAAAGCCAAAAAAATAGAAAAAATAATTCTGGATAGGAACACCCTTAACGCCTAGCGGTATGAAATATACTTTACGACTGATTCTCATACTTCAAATATACATAACAAATTTCATAAAAATCGGTCGAGCCTTTCGAGTTCGAGAGTTCGACCACAAACACCGAGACACGAGATTTTTATATATTAAATTTAGTTAAAACATTCGTTGCTTACCGGTTGTTTAGTTAAACACTGATTTCTCTCTATCGTTATTGGTTTGACATTCGAAAGAAGACATAGCATTGTTTAACTAATTACCCGCTAAGCTACGTTTATAAGAGAGGTCCATGATATTACGAGCAAAACCGACGTCATTTCAAACCTGTTTCATGATTGAAGTCGGCTACAAATAACAAGAATAGATTAAGACAAAAGAGGCAGTAGCGCTATTTTTATTATGTAATACAATACATTATTTAATATTAATACGTTATGTTTTATTTACTTATGTTATGTTTACTTTATACCGTACGTTTGGTATAAAGTGGTATGTTCCTTCAATGATTAATTCATAAAATTGAATGTAAAGTTCATATTTGTTTTTTTTTTTTTAATAGAACAGGAAGGCGGACGAGCATATGGGCCACCTGATGGTAAGTGGTCACCAAACGCCCTTAGACATTGGCACTGTAAGAAATGTTAACCATCGCTTACATCGCCGATGCGCCATCAACCTTGGGACCTAAGATGTCCCTTGTGCCTGTAATTACACTGGCTCACTCATCCTTCAAACCTGAACACAAAAATACCAAGTATTGCTGTTTTGCGGTAGAATATCTGATGAGTGGGTGGTACCTACCCAGACGAGCTTGCACAAAGCTCTACCACCATTAAAACTGTTTGAGGAACTACCGAGTTTCTTCTCAGTAGAATCTACATTCAGACCTTCTTGAATACTTATAAAATCCTTTGCCCTGTCTGACTATACAAAGCCAGAACTAGTATTAAACATAGCTTTATTTAAAAATAATTCGTTAATAAAAGATTTTTGGCAATTTTAAGTGGGAGAAATGGGACGAGTGTCTTTTTATGTACCCATACGAAGTCAGGACGGGTACATAAGCTGAGGAATATTTAGATTTTATAATAATAATCCACGTGGCATTTTTAACACACATAATATATTTACTTCTGTTATTAAAATTCTGCTATTGTTAATTGTATTTAATAAGGTGCAGAGTTCACGTAAAGTAATAATTACTTCCTCGACAACCTTTTTTATATAAAGATAAGATAGTTTTGGATTGAGTAATGAAACAATTGTTTAATATATATATATTCGATAGTTTTATTTTTGTCCGAAAGACAATGTTGCGAATTAAGAAATCATATTCAGTCTTATGCTCGGATGACATGAGGCTAATTTTTCAAGCTAGGTTACTACTACTAAGCCACTTTACTACTAAGCTAGATACTGTCAGTATCCTGGCTTGGAACATGCTAGTGCTGTTTACATGATGCCACATCCGTGAAGTAAAATGAACTGTATACCTAAAAAAAAAATTCGACTCCGGAAACTAAGCCACTTCGCATTAGATGAATTACTAGAAGATGTGTTAGGAAGACGTATATTGTATGTCGAATTAGCAAGCGCGGGGCCCGTAGCAAATTCTTTCGAAGGGGCCTTGATCTGCTATGGGTTCTTAAGTATAAAGGTTTAAATAAATATTAAGGTGTTTTTTTTAATTTTAGATTGATGGTTATTCTTTTAATTATTATCAACTTACTGTGAATCCCTGTATATATTTTATAGTGCCTTAAATGGGTTGAAGAAAAATTTATTTTATACATGTCTTCCGATCACGATTCTGTTTCTTAAATAAATCTGTCATCCAACTGTTGGATATAGTTAATACTGTAAATGACACATGATAAAACTTTTAAGCGGCCTACGCAGAGGCCAGAACAAATAAGCCAGTACAGTACATACCAGGGACCTCTTCTTTGCGTTCGTGTTTTATTTACTTTCAGTATGCTAGTGAATTAAAAAAAACATATTTCACACACCCACCTTACCTAGGGGGGATTGATATTAAGACAATGTGTATTTTACCTTTCGATATTTGCACCCAGAAGTATGGGAATGAAGTTTTTAGAAAGACAGACAACCGACAAATGACCATTTATATACTATTTTGATGCGTGTATTTTTGAAATGTTTTAATAATTACGGTCAACTTTCGAGTTTGTTCTTACATAGACTTACTATACATTCCCATGTTTAAATTTTTTTATAACATTTTCCGTATAGACAAGGTCATAAAAATAATATACAATGATATGTAATGCTGACGGACTTGCTACTCGACTACATATTGGAGAATATACGAGGAGATTTGGTCAAAAATATTGACAACTTTAACTAATTTCTCCCCTGTGATTATAATTCCTGAGCAAAAACACGAGCGGGAAATGCAAATTGGCTCGCTTCCTCCCGCGCCGCGCACTTGTCTCGCGGATACCGTGCACCCGCTGTCACTATGTCCAGTCTTATAAGAAGCTGTGTGTTAACGATACCCGCTTGCGGATTCCGCTGCCCGCGCCGCTCGCACTGTGTGTGTACACTTAAAATAATTCGTCGGCGGTTCGGTGGGTTTTATCTTACATGTCAAATCAACCTACACTATACTTTAAACACCGAAGCGAACGCGCGTGGTGTGGCGCTGTCAATATATATACGAAGCGGTGAGCAATATGTTTATTTTAAATCAATACAAAATCATTAATAAATAATAAACGGGATTTGACATTATTAAAATTATTTATAAAAAGAAAACATTATATTAAATATAATTAATTAGTTGAAATCAATAAAATAAATAATATAAAAAATAGTATAAAGTAAAGTCACTCAATCTTTTATCTTAATTATATATCATAATATTTACAATTAATATATATTTATGTATAATAATTGTAAATATTATATACAAAATATAGCTGAACTATGTTGGTGTTTTGTCTAAGAAACTGTTTTTGTACTACTTTACTTACATTACATAATTTTGGTCAAAAATATTGAGATATTTGCAAAGCTTTTTCAACCGATATAAGTGATATTCCGATTATAAAAAAAATGTTTATTGACAAGTATTTAATTTAGAACAAATTTGTTTTGTATACTTTATGATTTAAATTAATATATTTTTTGTTCTATAATTACAACTATAAATCCTTATCAACATAGATACATTTAAATTTTAAACGCTAAACGTTGATAAATATTGCTAATAGTAAAATTGAAATTTTAAAAATAATACGATATATAGAGATATAAAGAAATAGATATCTTCGTTTCCTTGTTGTCCTAAACAATATATCCAAAAAACACGTGATGACGTAAAAGTTGAACCGCGAACATTATATAATTCGTTTCTCAGAAACACAATTGCAAAAGTTATTGAATGATAACGTTATCGCCGACAAAATTACTTCGGAAACCGGTCGTTAATGTGGTCGAAGCCCTTTCGATTGCCAAACTTATGGTAATCCAGAAGATTCTACCTTTATATACGTAAGCGAAGATCTTGTGTTAATCGTTGTAACCTTTCGATTACCATATTAACGTTAACGAAACGCGCGTATCTCTTTATCACGACACTAAATATCGTAAAGGGACTTGCATTTGCTTAATCAATAGTTCACACATCGTCACATTACAGTGACGTCACATTACAGTCGTACACATTAAGTCACCGATTAAATGCGATCAGTTTCGATAGATTAAAATACGCAATTTACTGATGGTAGGGCTTTGTGCAAGCTCGTCTGACAAACTCGTCGTAAAACAGCAGTACTTGGTATTGTTGTGTTCCGGTTTGAAGGGTGAGTGAGCTAGCGTAATTACAGGCACAAAACATCTGAGTTCTCAAGGTTGGTCGCGCATTGGCGCTATAAGCGATGGTAAACATTTCTTACAATGCCAATGTCTATTACCGTTGGTGACCACTTAACATCAGTTGGCCCATACGCTGTCCGCCTACCTATACTATATAAAAAAAGAATACAAATACAATCACTTTATTAAAGCATCCTAGCAACAAGTAACAAAGTACACTCTCTGTCTGTCAGGTACGATTTATTCTCCTTTCAGTACGATAAAGGATGGCTGGAAGAGTTATCACATCGGGTTAAGTCCTCCTTTGTACGATTTCTTTTTGTTTTTATTGACCTAAGTATATTTCTTGTTTTATCGTCTGTGAATTAACGAAATCAACAAAAACTATAGTAAAATTATGTATGATAATGAATAACTATAATATAATGCACTGTTGGGTATAAACCTCTATTTTCGCAAGCCTCAGTTCTGTGCCAATCTGTTCCAGATTCGATCCGCGACTTTCATAATGTCATTGGTCTAACTTTTTTTCTTTTAAATAGACAGAGAAGTAAAACTTCGTCAACATATAAATAACAGACATAATAGACAAAGTGGCGAGTCATCCGATCGAGTTTCGAATAGGCAGAAAATGTGAATTTTAATGAACATTTTATTGGCCGTTGTATTAATATTACGTCACCAGCCATTCACCTGCGGCTTCGCCCGCATGATAAAAATCCAGTTAAAGGGGATAAAAAAGCCATATTTTAGCTCAGATAAAGCGTGAAGAAGTAAGTAAAAATAACAGATGAACTAAAAACTTATGGAAAAAAAATAACAAAGACTTTTAATCGAATTAAATTTTAAATAAGAATAAAACAAAACAATTAAATGCAAACTTAATTAACCTCTACAAGTTACGATTAATTAATAGGTAACAATAAATGTAAAAAGTAATCTATACTAATATTATAAAGAGGTAAAGTTTGTGAGGTTGTTGGGGGTAATCTCTGAATCTACGTAACCGATGAAAATTCTTTTACCAATAGAAAGCCACATTATTTGTGAGTGTCAGAGGCTATATATTAACCCGAAAAATGAAAAGACTTGTTCGTGGTAGTCGGATGACGTGGCCAACGTGACTTTTGATAGCCAGGAAATAAATCATAGCACTCAGTTATAACCGAACCACAATCATAATTTTATCTCAAGTAAAAATGTTTACCACCCAACGAAGTGTGCACGGGTCAGCTAGTAATCTACAAACTAAAATATAAAAATAGAACAAAATTACAACCGAATTAATAATTGCAACATACAGCTATAAAGTATTCAATATTATCAACGCAATAATGAAATTAATGAAAAAACATACGACTACAAGCAACTCAACACAACTCTAAATATAGCAGAAGGTCACTGCACCGGAAGCCTGAGCAAATATACGTACGTTTGTATAACTTTTTATAGATATTAATAAAAATAAAAACTTGATAAAATTAACCTTAAAAAACTTCTTATAATAATTCAGTTATTTCAGTTATTCGTTTTTAACCGTTTCAAAGATTAGCCCGGACAAACAGACAGACAGACAAAAATAAAAATAAATAATTGTTTTGGTTTTAAAAACTCGCAAATTGCCATATTAACTTTAAAAGAGGCAGTTTTTCTTAAACCTTAGAGAAACACTTTCATTTTATTCACCCCACGTGGTGTACAGTTCTCATTGCTGTTGGACCACATTCAACATAGAGTGGCGCGAGTTATCAACGATCAAGGTCTTTTCGACCGGCTCGATCCTTTTGCTCTGCGTAGAGGTGTTGGGTTACTCTGCATTTTGCCGTATCTTTCACGAGACATGTTTGGGTTAATCCCATCTAAAACAGCGTGGTTTTGAATGCATTTTCTAACTACCACTTCATAGTACCAGCTTTCGCCAGCGGTTTTTCAAAATAGTTAAGACTTGGGAAACTTCCAGAGCCTACTCATTATTTAAAAGCTTTCAACCTATAAGCCCTTCGGTATTACAAATGTCCAAACCCGGGATATTAAGATCTTTAACTAGCCACTAGATCATCAAGGTACTCGATATACAACGATGCTATTTATCTATTGAAGTACAAAGCGGAATCTATTTGTAAAATGGCCGCAACAATAATAGATTACTTGGTAAACGATGCTACCTTGTTGGTCACCATATTAAATAATAGATTTCTCGGGCAATGTATACTATTAATATAATTACAGCGTAGTTTAAAATCCAGCAGTAACCACGTAACAAGAATTTAATTAGTAGTACTCACAGGTAAACGATAAACATTCATATAAAAAACTGTTAAAAGGGCTGTCTGTAAGTAATATATTTTTTTGTGTAAAGAAAATATAACCCGAAAAAGTTAGAGCTGTAACATAGTATTAAAAAGTAAATTGAATGTAACTATTATACTTGATGTTTTATATGTGGTATTTAAATATAAAATATTTGTCCACAGATATCATAAGAAGACATGAAACAGATAACCTTGGATGAAGAGTATAAAAAGGATACAAGGATAACACCGCAGGATATCGCTGAGCTACGACAATGGCTTCAAACGCAACCCCACTTGCCCGAAAAGCATATAACAGGTATATAAAACATTTGTTATTATTTTCTGTATAAAAGTAATAGCCTATAATTGTACTCCTACACCTAGACCTCCTTTCCTTTTGGGGAGACGGCTTGAGTGTTTTCCACCACGCTACTCCAATGCGAGTTCTTTGGTGGATTTAGATTCAGATTTTTATCCAATTCAGTTCATTTGCAGGTTTCTTCTGGATATTTTCCTTCACCGCCAAGTTTGAGATAAATTATAAAGATAAATTAAGCCCACGAACAGTCAGTGATGCTCGTCCGGCTTCGAACCTGTACGCTTTGTTTAAGATTAGCCGCCAAGGCAAATGAGCCTTCTAAAATATCTCAAAAATGTTTAAAATCATCAAAATATATCTTTTAATGTCATTCAGACATAGACAATAAAAAGTACGTAAATGACCTCACGAGGGTCATATTTTAATAAAAATTACATTAAATTTTAATACAATTACTAACATTGAATTTAAAATATATATAGAGAAGTAGACAGTTTTTTTCTCTTCTGACCAACAGAAGTCTTGTTTTTGTACAAAACTACCATGCAACGATAAAAAATAGCTTGAGTAATTAATTAAAAATTTGTATAGATAAAATACATGCTTTTGAAATTCATATAATTATGTTTAATTTAACTGGACAAAACATATATAAATGACTAACGTTTTTCCGGGGCCTAATTGCAGATCAGTTGTGTTGTGGTGTTTTACAAACTAAATAGTTGGCAATACATACAGTACAGGCACAGCTATTTTTACAGACATTCTGTAAGAACAATCTTGAAACTCACTGCAAAATCGCTCGCGATATGTCAGAAATTGATATGCGATATTAACCATAATAATTATAACATTTTAAGAATACACGCATCAAAATATCACTGAAAGTCGGTTGTCAACATTTCATGAATGTGTAAAGAAATAAGTGAGTTATGCAAATAATAATGTTGAATTATTTCAAGTAATTAATTTCAATTAATAATTGTTTCAATTAATATTTTTTTATTATTGCTATTTCAGTGGAAACGCACCATAAGATCTTTAGGTGGTATAATACATAATTGTACTACCATTAGACTGAGAAGTAAGTTCAATTGAACTATTAACTTCGACGATGTTTCAATTGCTACCGATTATTAGAAACATGTGAATTACGTAATGTGTTAGTGCAAAAATAAAATCCTCAATCTATACTATTAATGTCGTTTGTCCTGTCTTATACACGAACAAAACTATTGAGTCAAGAAAGCTGAAAGTAGCGGATGCTAAAAAACAAACCCATTATTTTAACGTAAGCATCCGCTGACAAGGGATTTTTGGAAATTTCAACCTCAAGGAGAGAAATGAGAGGGGTTTTTTAATAAAGCAGCTAGTAAAACTAACTTCTTATAATATTTGTTATCTTTCATTTATATATCGGATCGTCAGCATGGTTATTTATTTATTTCTTTTTTAGGGAAACAAACAATGTGTTTACACTTATAATTATATACAATACGCACATCAGCTAAGTTTCCACCGATAAAAACACTGTCGTCTTAATCGGTTACCCATCCGACTTCACCGGAACAGTACATCCTTTCTGTACCCAACTTCACCGGAATAACAGATCCTTTCTATTCTGTACTGTGTGTTGTCATTCTTTTACTCCCTCTTACTTAAGGCAGAAATTTATATTTTTAAGGAAACCTGGTGCCTGAACACAGGTCTTTTTATAATAATTCT
This sequence comes from Nymphalis urticae, assembly GCA_905147175.2. Classification (NCBI taxonomy): domain Eukaryota; kingdom Metazoa; phylum Arthropoda; class Insecta; order Lepidoptera; family Nymphalidae; genus Nymphalis; species Nymphalis urticae. Next base: position 9,327,283 of record LR990000.1, on the reverse strand, counting down.
TCGACAAAACAGGCAGTCGGGAGGGGAAATTCATAAATATTTTTAAAAAACTTGTAAAATATCGCTCCTGACTTGTCATCAATAATTTCTTTAATTATTTTTTCTTTTTTTTTACTTTTATGGTCCCCTTTTTGTGGGGGAATAATCGTATTCATTATATATTGTATACATATTACATACTAGTATGTTTTCATAATATAAGTTATTTTCATTATATATTCCATATTTAATGCACCACCTATATTATATCCTAAGAGTTATGATCCTTACCCATATATATATATATATATTTGTATTTTTTTAATCTTTGCTGTGTACCAGTATAAAGAAATATAATTACTATGATTTAACAAAAACAAAACACACATAGAATACCAATTAAAATACAATTAAAATTAATTACTCAATGAAAAACTCATGAGATGAAGTTACAACATACCAAGTTCTTGTATTGATTGATAAATAGTTTTCATATAACTATCATTCATCGATATAATAAAATCGAATATACATTTTTATCTTCTAGATCTGGACCTCATCCTCGCATATCATTGCTGTCACAACAGTTCAGGTCTGACGAAGCAAGTTTTAGACTTGAATTTAACACTACGAACACTCTTCAATAACATTTTTAAGGACCGTTATAATGATCGCATCGAAAAAGTTGTTACAAATATGTATGTATGTACGATATTTTATTTTATATTTTTTTTGGAAAAAGTCCGTTTTTATTGACAATATATAGCCACACTGATGAATGAAATGGGCAATGACGGCGTAAGGAAATGGTAATATTTCTCACAGCGCCAAACTTAAACTATTACTAATATATATATACGTCACCATACCATAGGTGGCCTATTTTCCGTCAGTTTTGGCGTAATGGATTAATAAAATTTCTTTTTTAAGAAATTCTTGTAAACAATATAATTGTAAAACTTTTCTCACTAATCTAAACTGTTTCCAGTTTGATGACAACGCTATCGAAGCGAACGAAAGAAGGCTATGTGATATTTTATACTCGTTTTTTGAACAACGATCCCAAGGTCTTCCATTTTGGAGATGCAGTAAAGTAAGAACACAATTCATTATGACCATATGACTAACATGTTTATATGTACGATGGCAGATAATATTTTGAAGTTCCTGGGTGTCAATGTCCCTTGAGGAGATGGTTTGATGGGTTGATACACGTGTGGAAGATTTTCATCCGACACACGATGTGTTCCTTCTCCCCCGAGCTTGAGATGAATTATAATAAAATAAGCACGTGAAATTCAGTAATGTTTGCATGGGGTTGGAACCGCAATATTCAGTTAAAGATTACGTGTTTTAGCCACTGGGCCATCTCGACTAACTCATCATAAATTTAATGAAAATATATTTTTTTCAGAGCAGTGCTTATGATCATCGAATTGTATCAGTATGAAGAAGGTACGTGGTCCGGAATGCTCCTTACGGTCGACTTTAAGGACATGACTCTTGCTCACTTAGCGAAAATCGACTTATTCTATCTACAACATTTTCTATACTATCTTCAGGTACGAATGTTTGTATGACTATATTCAATAGTGTTTTGCTTATAAAGTGTATAAAAGATGATGAAAGGTTTTTATTAACACACAGCACATAAATGTAAATATTCGTTGACTATTTCAATAACTTGCGGAATTCCTTGTAATCATTTTAAGTGGATGATTACTTAAACAATGCTGTGTCCCTTTCTTATATACAAATACTTTTCTTTTTTAAATACATATTTATAGAAATCATTTTATAAATTTTATAAATACATAATTATATAGATAACACCCAGACTCAGGACAAACAGACATGTTTATGCACACAAATGTCTATCCTGGGTGGGAATCGAACCCACAACCTTCGCCGTGAAAGGCAAGTATCTACCAACCACGCCGACGGCCTGTCAATCTTGTCTACTTTGTTAGTCTAGTGGCAAGCTTATAAAGTTGACGATCACAAGGTTCTGGATTCAAACCTTGAGTCGGGCTAGTAAATAAGTTAATTAGTTATCTGTGGAGAAATTCTTTGTATTATCCCGTAGCTTATACATTGGTAGAGGGGGTACTCTGGGGCCTCGGAAAGCACGTAAATAAATGTGATCAACATTTTGCCTTGAATTCTTCTCGGTTGGGTTTGCCCTTTTACTAGAATATGAAAGTTACAGAATAGAGTGAAATTGTGTAGCGAGTATCTCTAGGTAATGATCGCCTTAGCTGAAGTCATTCATGAGGACATATTGCAAAGTATCAAAACGGTAAAAAATAAAAACACTAAAAGATGTAAGAACTTTGTGATTGAGCATGCAGGTTTCATCACAATATTTAACTAACAAATACTAATTAAGAACATAAAAACTCATTATTGCTTGCTAGGGTTTGAATCTTTGAGTAAAATTTACGTGTTCTAACCACCCATAATTTTTAAATTCATTTTTTTTAAATGATTTTAGGAAGCAATACTTTTAAGACTCAAAGGAATGCATTTTATGAACGCACCACCTTTTATCGACAAGTTACTGTTGATGATGAAACCATTTATAAAGAAAGAGTTGATGGACATGTTATACGTCCATACTACCGGTTCCAAGACTATAGAAGATTACATACCTAGCGAGGCGCTGCCCAAGGAATCTGGTGGCATCGCAGAAAGTGTTGAGAAACATAGAGGTTTGTTAAACGAGAGAATTTGAAATAAATAATTGCAATGTCTTTGATACAATGGGCCATCTGACAGCTATAAATGAACACATTTGGGCTGCGTCACTTCGCTTTGGCAATGTAAGGAATGGTTAAAATGCGAGTCTGCCTACCAATTTTAAATTGAATTAAAAAAAAAAACAGTGTGATCAAATATAATTCCTTTTTTAATTATAAAAGTTACACTCAATGCATCAACATGCAATTATTTATTTATTCTCAGAAAAAACTGCAACAAAATGAGATTGATTGATCAGAATCTGCATCATGTACATGTTTTTATGTTTCCTAAAATTACTTTTTACTGTTACAGATATTGTTTTGGCGAAATTAAAAGATCACAAGTCATATTTTGAGGAAGAGAGTCAGAAACGAGTAACAGAATCTCTTAGGGCGGGCAAACAGAAGACTATATCAGATATATTTGGAGGGGTCGAAGGGTCGTTCAAAAAGTTAGAAATTGATTAACATTTCCGATAAAATTGATGAAGCATTCTCAATTAAGGCTACTGATATCCGGCATGAGATATTTTATGACGAATTACTCTGTTTAGTCTGTTATTGAAAAGCCATAGCTATTAAACGCCAAAAATTTGTATTTGAAGACGACGACATAAGGCTTTTTACTGCTTGGTACATATTATTTTTACAATTTTATTTAACTTGCAATATTAGACCATTATTTATCAAGCTTATAATATTTAATTTATAGTAGACTGTTTTGATTGTTTGAATCTTTTATATGCATTTTTGGAAATAAATATTTAATTTACTGTGAAATTATTCAAAATAAAATTCGTAAGAATTTAAATCATTATTCTGAATCAAATTTAATTATTTTATGCTTCTTCTTCTTCTTCTTCCTAGCGTTTTCCCGGCCTAGAAATGCCAGGGTCCGCTTTCCTACATCTTTGCCTCCACTTTTCCCGATCTAAAGCGTCGTCTTTAGTGAGATGGTGCTCTCTCATATCGTCCCTCACAACATCGAGCCAGCGCTTCTTGGGCTTGCCGCGGGATCTAGGGCCTTTGACAACAAAGTCCAGGCATCGGTTCCCAACATAGTCTGGCGGTCTGCGGCTAATGTGGCCAAACCAACGGAGACGGCTTTCCTGCAACTTATCCACTACATCGCAAACGCCAAGGCTACCAAGGATGTTCTCGTTACGAATACGATCTAGTCGCGTAACGCCATACATCCGCCGCAACATCTTCATTTCCGCGACGTGAAGTTGCTGAACATGTCTCGCGAGAGCTGGCCACGTCTCGCTGCCGTACAATAAGACTGGTCGGATGATGCACTTGTACACAAGGCCCTTTAATTTCACCGGTATCCTGCGATCACAGATTACCCCGGTGACTTCCCGCCATTTATGCAATGCAATTTAAAAAATTTATGCAATGAGTAAAAATTAATTTCATTTGAATTCTGAGAGCAGCGCCTCCTGGAAACACAGTCAAAATAATGTTTCCTCGTATTGATTATTATATTACAGTTTCTGTTTTCCAAAAAAAATGTTAAATGAATTTATTAAATTCCAATCGTTTCTGAATCTTTATTTAAAGAGAGCTGAATAAAGAAAGTAGAGGCTTTAGTTGTTTCTAACTACTAAAAACCTTCAATATAATGATTAAAAATATTTCATCTTTAAATATTTATAAATATTTAGCTCAGCCATTTGTTCAAAGAGAAAAAAAACTACAAAACGTTTTTATTGTATTTTCAATGATATGATGATGAATGATAGTTTTTATGTGGTTTATGGGCTTTGCGTTATGTTATTAATGTCGTGATTATTTGAAATTGTGAAATTTAATTCTTGCGAAAATTTTAGGTGTATGTTTTAATTTGTTGTATTTCCAACTTAGATTAATAAATTTATAAAGTTAATACTTGTTTGTATAAGCAATCTAATCTCTTAATTGAAAGCAGGTTGATGGAAACTTATTCGGTAGATGTTCACATGTTGCGTTTGAACCCAATTGCGATTGCCCGAATTACATCCAGTAATCTCCGGTTAAGATTCACGTTTTTTTTAACCACTGAGTCAATTTGGTGGATTTGGTAGCAAGTATAAAAAAATCAACCATGCATTTAAAAAAAAAAGATCGAGCTCCGATTAATGAACGTAATTACCCTTATGGTTATGGTATATCAATCATTATGTTGGTATGTACATACATAAAGTAACTCTTATCTAAAACAATCTCTACAAACATCACCACTGAAGGTCATTTTAACTTCCTTTTAATGACAGCTTTGTTGATATAATTTTATTATTATACAAACAAGATTTACGTGAACTAAAAAGCGCCAAGATTTCTTAATAATTCTAGTATTTAACAAATAATATTATTCTGTTTGCTATTTGGTGACCTTTTGAAGTCATTGCCATTTAGTGTCATTAGAAGAAGGGTAAGTTAGTCAGTTTAATAACAGATATAAGGGACGTAACCCCATACTTGGCATGGTCAGTGGTTCTGTCTTATAGCGCCAATGTATATCGGCGTCGGTGATGACTTAGTATCAGGGGCCATTTTGCTATTCCGCTTGCCTATTATAAACAATAATAAAAATAAATCCTGCAGTGGCAGTGTAAAGATAACCAATCAGCAATTAGGTTACTCATCTAAAATTAAAAACAAAATACATTACATACATTTATTTCTATATATATCCATATTTTATACTTATTAATATTCATTGGTCAGTTTAATGTATTATAAATGTGTTTTTACATGAAAACGATTTATATTTAGATTTTATATCTACAAAATTAATGGACATGAGGTAATATGTATATTGTACATATTACGTAGTACCTATATCAGTTCAATGTAATACAGTTAGTGAACTGATGCAGTAAAAGTCTGTGAATGTCCCACTACTGGGCTAAGGCCTCCTCTCCCTTTTTGAGGAGAAGATTAAGACGGCAAACCAGGTTAAGTCAAGACGACACGAATAAATTGCACGTATATTTTCAATATACCTTTAAGGTATATTGAAAATTAAACTAGATTTAAATTATCGGTGATTGGCTAGACCTGCAAGACCTTCAAAGACGGGCTTGTACAAAGCCTTATCAGAAAGTCGTGTTAATTTTAAACTAAATACAGTTTTTGTAGAATTTCCGTATGATATTATAACTACTGTATGATATTTTATCTACTGGTGGTAGAGCTTTGTGCAAGCTCGTCTGGGTAGGTACCACCCACTCACCAGATATTCTACCGCAAAATAGCAGTACTTGATATTGTTGTGTTCCGGTTTGAAGGGTGAGTGAGCCAGTATAATTACAGGCACAAGGGACATAACAACTTAGTTCCCAAGGTTGGTGGCGCATTGGCGATGTAAGCGATGGGTAATATTTCTTGCAGAGCCAATGTCTAAGAGCGTTTGGTGACCACTTACCATCAGGTGGCCCATATGCTCGTCCGCCTTCCAATTCTATAAAAAAAAAACAAAAAAAAAAATAACTGCTAGTAATCATATATATACATAATCATTTTTATTTTGTCAGTTTGACGAAAACATAATATCTGGTATCTAAATACGGAATTCAAAAATGACTTCGACATGGAACAGAAGAATAGAAGAAATGAAGGGTACGAATTATTGTTTTAATATTAAATTTGGTCTTAATGTTATAGATCTTTCAGAGGTCCAAAATTTCGGACCACCTTAACCCTTTCAATTAATAAATATGTAAAAACTGTGAAATTAATAATTTATTAAAGTATTCGGTAAGTAATAAAACAAACAAGAAACCACTTCTTTGGTACGAATTTATAAGCAACTAAAAGTTTAAAATTATACATTTAATAGTAACTAAAAAATACTTACGAATTATAACTTAAGTATTATATTATAACCTTCAGTTCCCGTAATTTAAAATTTTTAATCACACCAAGTTTACTGGTGGGTAAGTAATATTATATATTATGATATCGCTATAGCTATGAAACCAATATATCTTATAATTAATTGCGACACAATTTTTTCAAGTTCTAATATTTTCAGAGCTCTATCACACTGAATCTGTGTGGTGTAAAGTGAACGGTCCGCTAGCGTTTGTTCTGCGCTTTTCAAGATTAGTTGGCGTTGCCGCTTTGCGCTTCAGACCACAACAAAATGTCCAACGAGTTTGCCTATGGCCCTGTTATATATTTTATTCCTATTTATACCTCGCTGTATTAGGTGAGTTCGTAATCATCTTGCTGTTTTGCTTCAAAAGGATTAACACTTTCTACAAAATGCATTTCTTCTAAATAGACTTTCTAATATATAATTAAATTGTTTTAAGGCTTTTATGTTTTATTTATGATTATTGTGATTTTCAGTACTAGTGTCAATATTGGGTTACACTCACGACTATTACATCAGTGATCCATCGCGGAAGATTCGCATACTTCTGGGCTTGTCAGATGTATTCTGCATATTCGAATTAATTATGTCAAACGTAATTGTAATAGCCACAGTGTTTAATCTGTTAAATAGAATAAAAAGATTAATCAAATGGATAAACAACATCGAAACGGTGATTTCGGATTGATTTATTTGCATACGACAATTTTTTTTATCAATTTAGTGATTAGTGATAGGGCTTTGTGTGGTGTAGGGCAAGCTCGTCTTGGTAGGTACCATCTACTCATCAGATGTTCTACTGCAAAACAGCAGTACTTGGTATTATTGTGTTCCGGTTTGAAAGGTGAGTGATCCAGTGGAATTACAGGCACAAGGGACATAAACTCTTAGTTACCAAGGTAGGTGGCGCATTGACAATGTAGGCGTTGGTTAATATTTCTTACAGTGCTAATGTCTATGGACGTTGCTGACCTATCAGGTGGCCCATATGCTCGACCGCCTACCCATACCATTAAAAAAAAGTGTCATCAACTAAATGTGCATGTTTGTGAATAAAATATTTATAGCTCGTCCGATTTGCTCGAATCTTATTATATCTAATATGTCTAGTTTTCATTACAATATATTTAATTTTAATATATATAAATTGACACGAATTATTATTATTACGGTTGAATCTATATATATATTTTTACAAAATGAATATTTAACTGTGATATGGCTTATATACCAAATTGCTATTGTAATGCTTTGGACGGAATCTTGTCATCGTACACAAGACGAGGTAGGTTAAAGATTATTTGTCATATAATCTTCAAATTTACCACGAATTAAAAATATATATATTATGTAAAAAATAATAAGGACGTAAAATATGCTCAGTTATTAAGGGCCTTATTAGTTTCAGGCGATTTTGAACACCGTCAGCCAACTAATGTGCACGCCGTCTCGGATAAAACTTCCTGCGCTGTTTGATTTCTATGAATTCCAAATGCCAAAGTTCTGTCCTCACGGTATTTTCGATTTCACAAGATCGATTACAGTTGCGGTAAATTTACGTTTACTTGTTAAATATCCAATGTCAGTCTACCAAGGATTCACTGTTTTCGTGTATCTCATACTTTATATAATAATAGAACAAAACTATAATATACGAGCTATAATTAAATTATTGTAATTCTATTTTAATTATAAATAAATTAATAAATACATTTCTATGTATTTGAAGGACACATAATATACTATTTTTAAGTTATAAAGCTCCAATAACCATTTTTATAGATTGTTTAAGATATAGATTGTTTTAAATTTGTGTTTAGGAAGATTTTTAAAGAGTTGAAGCTACCAGAATAAGATGACCTGAGTCAGTTGACTGAATGTGATTTTAATATTTCATATTCATCCTAATTAAAGTTAGTTTAATTGTTCAAATACATATAAACGATTCATAATCTAAATAAAATCCACAGTTTAATTAGATCTAATTATATGGGATGATAAATATTGTTATCAAATGAACATTAATACGTACAATGTTTGATTATAGAGCTTTTTTTTCAGATATTCGGTGTCATGACAACTTTTTTGGTAATTGTAAGACAATTTAAAATCAAAGATAAAATATATTCAGAGGAACATAAAGAATAAGAGATGAACTCAGATCGTGTTTAGATATGCGTCAACGTTACTTGTACTTTCCTTTTATCGCACTTCTAAGTATAAGGTCTCAGATGTTATATTTTTTTATGATACCATTTTTTTGTGATACCATACCATCGGATCAATTCGTTTGGTGTTATTATTTGACATTTGCAAAAAAATATTAAAACTAAAACAGCTAATAGTGTTGTTGCTTTACGTACATTTTGTGAAAGTCAATTTTCCTTGTATTTCTTAAGGGTGTATATAGTAATATATAGTATATAAAAAGATTTAATTTATTGACTTTCATTTTAATGAATTCTCAACAATCCAACTGGTATAAGAAGGTACGTTAACAAAGACAGTAGGAAACATCGCGTGGGCGCATTGGAACGCCCACGAGGTGATTCCAATTACAACTCCTTGGTGTAGAAGCGGTCCTCCTGAGTCACCAGTGCAAGTAGACTTGCCACCACCATCCAATAATCCAGCGCATATCTTTTCCGATGTTACATTAGGAACTTCGAGTTCACCTAGCACAGACTGCAGTCGAGCATAGTTTTCTCTGCAGATGTCGTGGTTGACGATTTCTTTATCGACTTGTTGAAGGATATGTGATGGATCACCACCCCACTGTGGAAAAGCATGGTGTGTTTAATTCATGTAAGGATCAACATAGACATTTAAAGTTTTGTTATATTAAGACTTAGCTCGTTTATGTTGCAAAAAGACCAACGTAGAAAAGTCTGAACTGGAAGGAAATACTAAACAACGAAATAATAAAGTAAAACTCGTTATCCATAATTCCGCGAATTATATAATTAAAATAATCATACATCCCATAGTCGACGGCGCGTTGTCAATGTGTGAGATGACTTCGCTTGGTCTATGTTAGATACTGACCATTTACCATCGGGGTACCATTTATTCGATTGTTTTCCGAGCATCATTAAAAAAGTGTTTAAAAACCTAAAGTACTAACATGCTGTATATAAAAAAAAGTATATGTACAAGTAATTTTGATGTAGAAAATGATTGTGCAGTGTGCAAAAAAAGAAATAAAATATCTAGGTTGTTAACATACTTCAAGTAAGCCCCATCCGGTAGCGGTAACGGTAGTATTATCTGGGACCAAGTAGTTGGGTCCAGCGATAGGGGCAAGTCCAATGCGGCTGGAGAGTGTTGCGGGAGCGGCGAGGTTCAGTATTCCAATGTCGTGATATAATTTAGGAAACGCGTATCCAGGATGCTTAATCCAATTTTGTACTCTAAGAAAGTTACCCCCAAAATATGAGAATGGCGATCCAAGTCGCACTCGTATTTGTCTGTTATCTAGAACGTCGTTACTGTGAAAAAAAGTACATAATTTTTTTAAAATAATGTTAAATTTAAACATTAAACTGAAATCATGAAATATGAATCTTATTATAACATTCTGTATGACAAACTATATCCATTGAAAGAGCTTTTTTACGTTATATTATGAACAATTGCCGTGGACGCGTGAGGTGCGGGCCTCGCGAGTCCTATTTCAGACGGCCCTTAGGAGGGCGGCAGCTGGGATGGCCTCGCGCTGCCATACACACTAGCGAGGAGAGCGGGGGGGGGGGGGAGATTACCTTCGCCCCCTGAGGAGAGCTCCGTGGAGCCACGAGTGGAGCAAGTACGGGAGAGGCCGCGAATGCGTTATATCAACACGATCCCGCAGCCTTTCCAATCCGTGCTGAGGACGGCCATCGCAGTGGTTTTAGTGGGTAAGAATCCCATTCCACGGTTCCACCCCCATGGACCCGAGTACCTTTTTGAAGATTGCCACTGTGTGGAAAAAAATGTTGTGAACGTGTCTGTATACGGCTTACTGTCTTGCTTTTTCCACTATAAAGGTCATAGCTCATTAGAGCCACCCGGCACCCACTCCGCACCGCCTCGTCGCACGGCGCCCACTCGTTGTCGACAGGTGGTCCACGGGTGGACACCGTGTTATCACCAATAAACGTCGCGCGGTCAACCATTGGACCTCGCATCGTCACCCAGTGGACCCCGCGCTGGCCGCTGGTGGACCCCGTGTGGTCTATGACTGGAGACCGGTTAGTCCACGAATTTTCGCTTAGTCTTTCTTTATTCATTTTAAAAGTAAAAACGATACGTCCGCCTCGTTCGAAAGAAAGGCTGGGAATGAAGGGAGGGTGGGAAGCGGTGCTTCGCCAACGCGTCGCCCTCGAGTGAATCACTCGCAGGCAGCGCGCGGTCTACGTGCGGCAAGCATGCGAGTTGCGAGTTGTCACCGAGTGGTCCACGCGCCGCCCGCGCGTGGGCAACTTGCGAGCGAGGCGATCCGGAGTTGATGTAATGAGCGTATACCCATAGAAATCCATACAAACAATATCAACCGCACTAGTTGAGGCGGTGAGGGTCGGGTGCCGGGTGGCTCTAATGAGCTATGACCTTTAATATCACCCCTCAAATAAAATGCTATACAATCTACATAAGTGCCTGCTATACAAACATTTAATGCACACACACATAACATGTGTAAGGAGCTACTGTGTTGGCTACTGGCACATATATTACAAAGGGTTCAGATTCAAATTTGTTTAGCGGTGAACTAAAACTACCGCATATCTAAGAAAGAAATGATAATTTTCGACTTACAAGAAACAGTGGGCTGCCGTAAGAATGGATCTGGTTGTGATTAGAGATCCACCGCAGTAGGGTATAAAACGAAATTGAATATAATCTTCAACAGATCCTAATATGACTGCCATAAAGGGGTAGTCTTCGATTGCAGCATTAGATCCTCCAACAATACGCAGAGCAGGTGCGTTTGGTGCCGGTCCTTCAACAATACGCGGACCGAGTGCGTTTGGTGCCGCTGTAAAATTTAAAAAATGAGTACTTAATGTAACTGTTGTGTTCCGGTTTGCGGGGTGAGTTAGCCATACAGTTACAGGAACAAGGGATATACATCTTGGTATGACTGACTACTACTGAACTACTTTAAGAAATACTTAATTATTCTCTCTGTGTCTATGGTCAATGGGGAACACTTATCAGATGGTCTATTTGCCAGTGTGTCCTAATTTGAAAGAGAGTGAGGCAATTTTAAACGATAGCATCGTTTCAAATCTTGTAGTACGATGAGCCAAGAGACAAGAGAAGTCTTAAATGTCTTTAATCTATAATATACATTCCTACATAATATATTCTTATGATATTTGTACAAGACTTTAAATAAAATTAATTAATTAATTAATTAATTTAAGGAAAACAACAGCATGATACAAAATATGCTGACATTAAAAATACAATATATAGACAATAGAGCTAATTACTGTTTTCCATTGAATTTCCATTGAAGTGGATTTTGCAGCGTAACGCGTATTGGATAAAGGAACGTATAATAGATTCGAATATGCATTACGAGTTTGCTTGTTAGGTACATTAAAAATAATACGCAAGCGCAACCCAGTGGAATCTATTTTAGCAGAGACCAAATCATATAGAAATATCATGTCTAATGTTTCGCGTCGATCTGTCAAGCTGGATATGCGATAATGATTACAAGCATCCTTGTAGTTTGTGTTAGTGTAAGTTTTAAAGTTCAGATGTTTAATAAACTTTTTTTGTATGGCCTCAATACTTTCAATATATTTATTATATTGTGGGTTAAAAAATTTATTTACATAAATGCTCGCAAATTACTTTGAAAGTATGGCCAAATTATTTTTAAGCTCTAATAAAATGGTTTGTTTTAGTTCCGCCATAAAATAATTTTTCATTTCTAAAAATTTTTTGTCTAATATTGTTTCAATATTTTCCATTAATATAGGGGAGTTGGGACTCGAGTGTGATACTGAAGTCGGCGATGTGTTCGATTTTTTATCAGTACCACTACATTTGTGACATGAATAGGATTCTTTAATTTAGCTGTCATCCTTTTAAACTGAGCGTCACTAACTTTCAAACAGTTGTAATGATACTTCTCTGTACAAACCGAACAACTTATCTCCTCTTTCTTTAGAATAAGATTACAGCAAACCTTGCATTTAGATGACATTTTTTGTAAATAAAATTGATATTCTTATTTATAAATAAAGAATAATTAACAATATAGAGGGTAAGTCAAATTTAAGATTCACAGCGCCGTAGTTAAAATATTACGTAAGAATAACAGCAAGTTTGCCGCTACATAATTCGCGCACGGAAGGTCGTAAGCGCCGTGCAAATCGTGGCGCTTACGCGTTTTATACTAACAGTTATATTATTCACTCAAATTTTGCTTGAATCGTTAGTTTATATAATTAAGCTTTGATTTAACTATTATTGACTGTCACTTTTTATTGACGACACTTTTAACTTGACCCTGATGTAATTTACACTCAGTTAAACTCGAAAATAACTCTTAAATTTAAATGGGACACGTAATGTGTGTTGCACCTCAGACACAATATTTTAATTATTATATATTAATGTACTTACCAATAGCGGCACCAAATAGAGCCAATAGTGTTATTAGGAACATCGTTCCTTTAGATTAAATTGTTTGGTTCATTGCCAGCGACATTTTATATTGTTAATAATCTTCGTAATCACCGATTAGCCGCAAACGATAAAATTATTATCGAATTACATATTATCGTGTATGTTATTTTTTGCTTCCTTTTAAAATGTTAAAAGGAAGCAAAAATCACGCTAAGGTGACGCATACTAATATTATATAAAGTTTTTCGGTTTCTCACAGTTTGAGGGCGGACAAAGGTTTATAAATTAAAATTTGATTATGCTGAAACCCGTATCTAATCACTTGTTATCGACGTATTTTTTCAAATTGTACGCATTAAAACATTATTTCCGCAGAAATTTCAACTAATCCCGTTGACCTTTAAGGTGCTTAAGAAAAATAACCAAGCCTTTCATCTATTCTTATTTATTAAAAACGATGAAAATGAATTCATTTAATGTAAGAATTTCGATGAATAATCATAACGTAAGGAAAGGAAACCCATGACGCGTACTGAACCTCAGAATTAGCTTTTTATCAACCGTTATTTAACTCAATGAGCGTTTATTGTTATAAGAGCCTAGCATCGATAATATTATTTTCTTGCCAGATTTCGTTTTTAGGGCCTTTTTTGCATTTCATCCCCATTTTTACATCCTTTACATCCCTTAAAACTACTGTAGCATAGCAAAAAACTTGATACATATTTCTAAATGAATACACGTGGATGTTCTGATTTTTAAAAATTCTTGCAATTAATGTTTATAATTAAGTTTTTGCTATATCAAACTAAAGGGTACTATGGTATTTTACTTTTTATTTCTGATACTTATACGTGACTTTCAGTACTAGTGTCAATAATAGGTTACACACGATTGTTATGTAACTGAACTATTGCGGAAGAATTGCGCATTTAATTATAAAAAAAAACTCAATTTTCATACAATGAAGTAGCAAACATTTGAAATTTAATATTTATCGTAAGACTAAGTCAGATTGTAATACATTATATAAGATGTAATACCAATTATTATTAAATATTACTGAAAAATATTTGTCATTTATGATAATAATCAATAATAATCTATATTTTTAATCTGGCAACAAGAACATTGACAGATACTCTTTATGGCGGGAAAATGATAGACTTTGACTGCTTTTTACGAGCATTGCGGTGATGGTGTGTTGAGATTTAGTTTTTTAAATTATTAGACATTAAATTTCTGTCAAAATTAATATAATATTTGTTTAATTAAAACTGTATAAGCATTTAGGATTGCTAAACATTTCTGGCGATATTACCATCACTTTGTCGTGTATTGTTTGTTTGTATGTTCTAATTCCAGACCATCGACATTATACAAAAATATAATAGGTTTTGTAACGCTTCAAATTTTATTTTCCTTATATTTTAATTTTAATTGCAATATTGTATTCTTATTTATTCATTTTAATCAGCATGCTATAAACATTTCGATTATTGAATCGTCATTGTCTAAATATTAATTATCAGTTTGTTTGGTGAGACGGTAGCGCTGCGTTGTACGACGTCGCCCATTTAACCGTTGGGTAGGCTTCGCCCACAGGTCGCTTACCGACGCTTGTCAATTTAAAGCGGGTGATCGACCCATGAGTAAAACCGTGTGTTTAGTTGTGTCTATAGTTAAGTGGTTCTAGTGGAAATTAATTATTTATTACATAGTCAGTCATTTACTTTATATAACATCATTTAAGAGGTTCGGGCTACCAAACCATGAGTAAAACTATTTGAATTCGTTTAATCGAGGCATATTGATTGTGTTTTGAGTACATTTCTCGTTTAATTTAAATGTTTGTACCAAAACGGGTCACGTGCAATACCTGTCATATATTGCAATTTCCATAACGTGGAAAATTATGATATATTTAAACACTCCCGAGGCGAGTTAATGCATTGATTATAATTAAAATTAAATAATCAATATCGTACATGGATATATATTTTTATTACATTGATTTCTTAATAATTTATTCAAAAACTGAGCTTAGAATTAGTTAATGTACTAGGTGACCTAGCTAGAATATTGGAATCGTTTCAATCGTTAGTTAGTTTAATTTATTTCTAGAATTTAATTGCTGCCTAATACTGTTTATACTGTAATACTGTTACTGTAATACTGTTTTATTGCTAATTAAGCAATAATTTATCAAATGTTGCCAACATATGCCAACTTTAAATGTAATCTTAATAACTTCAATAGTATAAGTTAATAACTAATATTATCTAATAAATTATCCTTGTTTATTCTTGTGTCTAAGACATTCTTGGAACCTTCTTAGTATCTGTGTAAGATAGGTAATAAGTTGTTGTGTTCACAGGGTTAGCTTTTTTTATATATTTCCAGAAACCTTACATAGCCCACCCTCGATTCGTTAACTATAAAACAAAAATGAATTCGAATTTTATAAATTAAAAATAAAACAGCTAACGGTACTGATGCTTAACGTTTATTATATTAACGATCATGTAACTTGTATTATTGTAGGACAGCCATATTTAAAATAGATTTAATTTATTAAATATTATTCTTATGCATTCTCAACAATCCATTTGGTATAAGACGGTACGTTCATATAGACTCCGGGATATTTCGCGAGAGCGCATTCATGGCCCCAAGAGGT
This sequence comes from Nymphalis urticae, assembly GCA_905147175.2. Taxonomy (NCBI): domain Eukaryota; kingdom Metazoa; phylum Arthropoda; class Insecta; order Lepidoptera; family Nymphalidae; genus Nymphalis; species Nymphalis urticae. The sequence continues at coordinate 9,311,397 of LR990000.1, read as the reverse complement.
GACACCAATTACAACTCCTTGGTGAAGAAGAGGTCCTCCTGAGTCACCTTCGCATGCATCCTTGCCACCAACACCTAATATTCCAGCGCATACCATTTCCGATGTTACATTACTAACTTGCTGTTCGCCTAGCAAAGACTGCAATTCAGCGTAATTTTCTCTGCAGATGTCGTGGTTGACTATTTGTACGTCGACGTGTTGAAGGATATGCGACGGTTCACCATCCCACTGTAAAAGAGGTATAGTGTGTTTAATTTTAGGATCCAATTCATTTAAAGAACCGGCTGATTTGCCAACGACTTAATGCGTCTCACCATATACCTTCAATGTTTTGTCATAATAAGACTTGGGTCGTTTATATTGCAAAAAGACTGACGTAGAATAGTCTGAACTGCAAGGAAATACTAAGCAGCGAAATAATGATGCAAAACTAGTTATCCATAATTTGCGGTTAATTCGAATAATCATATATCCCGTGGTCGGCGGCGCATTGTCAATGTGTGAGATAATTTCGTTTGCTCTATGTTTGATGGTGACCATTTACCATCGGGTACCATTTATTCGATTGTTTTCCGAACATGATAAAATAAGTATATAAAAATCCAAATTAGCATGCGGTTTTTGAAAAAATAAAAAGTATATTTACAAGTATTTTTGATTTAGGTAATGCTAGTGCAGCGTGAACCGAAAAATAAAAATAAAATATCTAGATTGTAAACATACTTCAAGTATGCCCCATCCGGCAGCGGTGACGGTAGTATTATCTGGGACCAAGTAGTTGGGTCCAGCGATAGGGGCAAGTGCAACGCGGCTGGAGAGTGTGGCGGGGGTGGCGAGTTTCAGTATAGCAATGTCGTGATATACTTTAAAATTCTCGTATCCAGGATGCTTAATCCAATCTTGAACTCTATGAAAGTCACCTCCAAAATAGGAGAATGGCGAGCCAAGTCGCACTCGTACTTGTCTGTTATTTAGATAGCCGTAACTGTGAAAAAAAATTATTTAATTAAAACTCATAACATATTAACACCCCACTGAAAATAACTAAGGGCTTGTTTGCACTACTAATTCTAAACTCTATGTCATATCATTATATATTTGCATACCACTTATGCCTTGATTATATAAGATTTTATTCATATCACCTTAGAAAAAAAAAACCTATCCGGTATCGCGATAATCGCTGACGCCTGTATGAAATATGGCACAATACTTCGTGTTGTTTTTGTTAAAATGTCCAAACGAGTTCATTTTTCTAATTTTTTTTTATTACTGCTGAAATAAAACTGCCGCATATCTAAGAATAAAATATTACTTTTCGACTTACAATAAACAGTGGGCTGCCGTAAGAACGGATCTGGTTGTGATTAGAGTTCCTCCGCAGACCGGTATAAAACGATATTGAATGACCTCTTCAACAGATGCCAATATGACTGCCATAAAAGGGTAATCTTCTATGTTAGCATCAGATCCTCCAACAATACGCGGAGCGAGTGCGTTTGGTGCCGGTCCTTCAACAATACGCGGAGCGAGTGCGTTTGGTGCCGCTGTAAAAATTAAAAAATGAGTTGGTGGTATAAATTATCTGGCTTACTACAATGCTATTTCGCTCGCTACATATTACATATCATACTAATATAAAACATTTCAATTTTATACTATCACTATAGGGCATTGTGCAAGCCGGTCTCGGTAAGTACCACATACTTATGACATATATCACCGCGAAACAGCAGTTATTAATGTAGCAGCAGTACTTAATGTTATTGTTGTGTTCCGGTTTGCGGGGTGAGTGAGCCACATAGTTACACGAACAAGAGATATGCATCTTAGTTAGACTGACTATTACTAGACGACGTTAAAAAATAGTTGATTATTCTTACTCTGCCAATGTCTATGGGCAATGGGGACCAATTACCAAGTGGCCTGTTTGCCAGTTTGCCTTATGTAGGCCATTTCAAATTATGGCATAGATTCAAATCTTATAAAGTACAATGAGCCATGAAACAAGAGACGTCTTAAATGTCTTTAATCTGAAATATACATTCCTACATAATATATTCTCCTGATATTTGTACAAAACTTTAAATAAATTACTTACCAGTCGCGGCACCAAAGACAGCCAATAGTGTTATTAGGTACATCGTTCAAGTAGATTAAATTGTTTGATCCATTCCCAGCGACGTTTTATATTGTTAATAATCTTCGTTATCATCGATTAGCCTCAAACGATAAAAGTATTATGGAATTACATACTAATATTAGAAAGTAGTCAGTTTGGTTTCTTTATTTTTTTCCTGTTTATTTATCTTTTTGATTGTCTAATTGTCGAATACAGTCAACAATGACACAAATGTATTCATTTAACCGAAAATATTTACAATTAAGTCTTCTCGATGTGAACATTACATATTATTACATTACATATTTAATTAATAAGTAATTTTAACAAAACATGTTAAAATTACTTAGTAATTAAACTAAACTTAAAAATAAATAACTAGCCTGGTATAAGGTCCTGCGGCTGGACTCTTTCCGGTCATGTCATGAGCATCCCAGAAGGGCAATTGACTCTAGTCCACCTGATGGTAAGTGGTAGTAATGTCCAAACGCGAGGACGGCCAGTACAGTCGGGAACAAGGTTCTGCACTAGCCGCCTTCAACTTGCCGGCCCGCAAGGTGCCTCTTCACGCCTCGTTTGAAGGATCCCGGGTTGTAAGAGGAGGGAAACACGTGAGCTGGTAAGGAATTCCATTTTTTGGAAGTGCGACAAAGAAAGGAGTTGCCAAATTTCTTTGTGCGCGATGGAATTGATGTCACAGTTAGTAGGTGACATCGAGAGCCAGCACAATAATTCCTCTGAGCACTCGCCGTGATACAGTCGATAGAAAGCGCTCAGCGCTGCTATCGTCGATGCAATTGTAAAGGTGTTAGTGACCTTTACATCGCCAATAATGCGGACCGCACGTCGCTGCAACCGATTCAAGGTCTCAAGTAGGTACTTAGCGGAGCCATCCCAAAGGTGCGAGCAATATTCAACGCAGGACCGTACCTGTGTTTTGTACAACAGGCACAGTTGTTGTGGCACGAAAAAACGCCGCACCTTATTCAGAACTCCGAGTTTCCGTGAAGCTGTTTCTATAACAGCCTCGATGTAATCCCTTGGACTAAGATCGCAGCGAACGTCCATCCTCAGCATGGCGATTTTGCTTTGTATCACCAGCGGAGTACCACAGAGGGAGGGAAGAGGGGAAAATGATGACTTTTTCGTTGTGAGAGCGCATACCTGTGTTTTCTTGGCATTAAACTCAACAAGATTATCAGAGCCCCATTTAGCGATGAGCTCTAACGTCCTATTGAGTTCAATGACAAGATCCTTCAGCCACTGCGCGTCCGCGCTATCCACCATGCACTGTACTATCGTCTGCATAGCAATGAATGTTCCCGAGAGAGAGCATATTATTGATATGCAAAAGAAAGAGTGTGGAAGATAGCACAGATCCCTGGGGTACCTCAGCATTACATTGAATTGTGAAGCGCAACCATCAACTAAAACACGAAGGATGCGCTTGTGTTGGAAGCTGGCAATCCATGTGCAAAGCTGAGCAGGCAGACCATATGCCGGCAGCTTGGAGAGAAGACTTCTGTGCCAGACCCTGACGAAAGCCTTGGAGATATCGAGACTGACAGCCAACGATTCCCCATGCTTGTCGATAACACACCTCTGGGGTGTGTTACGTACGCTAGAAGATCAGCTGTAGACCGTTTTGGTCGAAACCCGTACTGACGATCATTAATTAGACAGTGATCTTCTAGGTAATGGATCAGTTGGTTGTTTAGAATCCGTTTCATCACCTTACAAAGTACTGAGGTGATATCTATTGGCCGATAATTTGCCGGGTCAGACCGATCCTCTTTTTTGGGAACCGCTTGCACATTAGCTCTTCTCCAAGCCTCCGGCACACATCCCGATGAAAGAGAAAGTTGGAACAGGCGCGATAACACGGAAGACAGCTCCGCCGCGCACTTCTTCAGCACTATGGCTGGTATTCCATCGGGACCGCTACCTTTCCGTACATCAAGTGATTGCAGCTCCGCACGCACATCACGTTGCCTGATTTTGACGTTAGGCATCGTATGGCCACATGAAGGTATTATAGGTGGCAGCGCACTACAATCATCGATGACGGAGTTATCGGCAAAGAGTTTTGCCAGAAGATCAGCTTTCTCTTGCGGACTGTGAGCTAGCGATCCGTCCGGATTTCTGAGTGGTGGCAGCAAAGGTTGACAGAAATTGTTTTGCACAGACTTGGTCAGATGCCAGAAGCTACGGGAGCCCCTAGGATGCGAAATAAGGTCATGACCAATCTGTACAATGCGCTGTGCATCCACTCTCGTGTAAGCCTTCCTACAGGACTTGGAGTTTTTATTGTAGTTTGCTTTCAGTGAGTCAATGTTAGATGCCCCGCTAATGCAGCCATTGATCCACTCGCGATATGCCACCTGCTTAGATGATACAGCATCGGCACATTCGCGAGTGAACCAATGGTTACGCGCACCCCTACTGACGAGATCTGAGCTACTAATGTAGTATTCCATTCCCAACATGATCTCGTCAGAAACAGCAGCGGCACTAGCTGCCGGGTCATTCCCACTGAAGCAACGTTCCTTCCAAGGGACTGACGCATAGTAATCGCGCATACCGTCCCAATCTGCCGGCTTGTAGTGCTGACGCCAAACGCGACGTTTGCATACCGCTGGTGGCAGCAGCTTGGCCTGTGGCACTTTGGTAGATATAAGGCTGTGATTCGAAGAACCAAGTGGAGCCTGAACCACAACCTGGTCTTCCACTGTGTAAGAAGTGCAGAAGGTCCAGTAGAGAAGGCGCTTGCCCATCAATGTCTGGGATCCTGGTGGGCTGATCAACCAGTTGGGTCAATTCATGTGTGAGAGCAAAAGCATGAGCAGTCCAGCGTGGCATGGAACTTCCAGCATGGTCAGTTTTGAGGGATTTCAACCATGATTCATGGTGAGCATTCAAATCCCCCAAAAAAACCAATTCCGCGTTAGGAAACTGCTCTTGTGCAGCATCTGCCACCCGACTAAGTGAGTCGTGTCGTCGTCGAGTCGTATTGTGGGATCTGTAGAGACACGCGTAGACCTGAATCTGACGAACCAGATCCATACGTATCACCAACGTGGAGAAGGAGTGCAGTCGGTGTTAGCAAACATCCGTCCTGACGAACAGCATAATCCGGCTTTCGCTTTGAAGGATTCATCAAGCATGTAGCCGGGATAATTAAAGTTGCTGGTATCGGCAGGACGGAGTATTTGTGTCTCCGTGAGAAACAACATTGCTGGCCATGCTGTCTCGAGATGGTGGTGGACAGCGTTGAGGTTATCGTGGAGTCCACGGATGAGCTGGTTAGGCACGCTCGGGCCCCTGTACTATGCCACGGGCGGCCAGCGGAACAGCCGTTTCTTCGGGTCTCCCTGTCTGGCAGGTTAATAAAGTTTCCCCCGGCATAGGTTCAGCAGACGTCTCCACTTGACCAACACCCATCGCTGCAATGCTCGCTCGGGCACTGGCTGTACGCTAGCTGACCTCGAAACGCGGCTGCAAGCCACTTCATGAGAATTTCACCATGTGTACGGTGTTAACAAGCCAGGCGGATGTTTAACATCCTACCACCAGATGAGCAGATGGTCGCTCAGATATCCCTTAGTCGCCTCTTACGACACCCATGGGAAAGAGAGGGGCAGTGAAATGTATTCTTTCTCCATCACTGCACGGATAAAATTTTGTTTATTAAGTCATCCCATGTTTTATGATCCTTTTTACGCGATGCGATGCGATGGTCGTATGCTGAGATGGCCCAGTGGTTACAACGCGTCAATATTAACGATGATGGTGGCACCACTGAATTTTTATGTGCTTAATTTGTGTTTATAATTCATCTCGTGCTAGATGGTGAGGAAACCAACATGTGTCTAATTTCAATAAAATTCTGCCACATGTGTATTCAACCAACCGCATTGGAGCAGGGCGTTGAATAAGCTCCTAATCTTCTCCTCAATAGAAAACGGATGGAGGCCTTACCCAAGCAGTGGGACATTCACAGGCTTAGGTTTTACCTACATTTACTTTTCTTTTATGGTTTTACTGGGTAACACTTCCAGGATCGCCATATTGTATTTTTCGAGATAGCCATCATAACACAGAAATCATTACCTGTTATGAGCCTTATATTGTCCAAGTAGCTTACAGTTTGACTATGTATATCTAGTATATTTTTCTGAAAATAAGGAACTTAGTGATGCTATCAGTAATAATTATAATTTCATGAAAATAGAAGAAAATGACAGCCCTCTACCAAACTAACATTCCACAGGCTGCGTTTACTTGGTTACCGTCCGTAAATGTAGCCAAAACCAGCCATTAGCTGAGAAATATAAATATGATGTTAATAATAATTTATTTATTCAAGTAACAAGTAATAACTAATATTTAAAGTTACGGGGCACAGTCGTATCTAAGCCGATTTGACCAATGTCGTCACGTTTTTTTTTAGATGCCTACCTCACCGTTTATTATAGCTATTTATGTTTATAGATTCTTTTCGATGGGTTCGTTTCGATGGATAATAAGTTTATCAGGAAAAAAAAATTTAATCCATTGATAAACGGTAGGTAATTGTCGAATATTTGTCTGTTGTATATTTTTTATTATATATTATACTGAAAAATTTCAGCAAACCCATTATGAGGTAAGCTATTAAAAGTATTAATATATTTAAAAAATAAATATTAATATAATTTTAATACTTTGTATTACGTCTAAATAATATTAAAATAAAATAATATAGTAAATGAGAATCTGCCGTGAATAAGACGACTTCAACGTTCCTAGACAGAGCAAGTGACACTTTAAAAAACAAGTTACAAGAACTATAAAAAAATAGCGAAAGTAGCATTACTTAATAAGTTCTCCAGAACTGGAGTATAAGAGATACTTTTCATCTCATATGAATGTAGAAATCATTTCATAGAAAGGTGCGCCACTGGACACGGCCCACCACATCTTTACGGAGTGTGCTCCGTGGTTGCCTCAGAGGCGGAATGCTGGTGGCTATAGTCGGTGGAGATCTCTTGTCGATCGTGATTAACGGTCTTCCGCGAGAGTGTCATGTCGCAGAAGGAAGATGCGCGTGAGAAGACTCAGATATATATATCTGAGTTTATTATATATATATAAAGTTATAAATATATATAAGAGGGGGCTTTGTGCGAGCTCGTAATCAGATGTTCTACCGCCGAATAGCAATACTTGGTTTGTTGTGTTCCAGTTCGCGGGGTTAGTGAGTCAGTGTAACTACAGGCACAAGGGACATAACACCTTAGTTCCCAAGGATGAAGCGCATTGGCAATGTAAGGAATGGTTAATATTTCTTGTGGCGCCAACTTCTATGGACGTTGGTGACCACTTACTAATAGGTGGTCCATTTGCTCGTCCATCTACAAATATATATTAGATAGATTATGCTTTATTTTGCAACAAAAGAGATACATAACCATTTCAAATATAAAACATAAAAAAAAACGAAAACTATTTTGTACAAAAAGCGGTCTTATTGCTAAAAGAGCGATCTCTTCCAGACAACCTTTGGATGAAGGACATGCAATAAATAAATAAAGCGGTAAGGAGGTGTACTGATCATCTCAATTTTTTTTAATGGATAAATATTATATATATTTATTTATAAAAAAATATATAACATATACACAACGGCAGATAATAAAACAACACTCCCCCTGATAATTATAGAGACAAATAATACGCCTTGAGTCGGATTTTAAATATGTTAATACTTTGAGATCGTCTTAAGTAGAGTAGTAAAGAATTCTATAGGCAAACTGCTTGGACAGAGAAGGAATTGGTATTGTAGAGTGCGACCGTGCGAGTCCTTAAGAAATTCAAAACGGTGTTTAAGATAGTCAGGAGAATTCGGATGAAAAAGTATACAGTAGAGAAGAGAATGGATATGAGTATTCCTGCGAAGACAGATTGGGAGCCACTCGAGTTTTTTGCGAAATTCAGAAATGTGGTCAAATTTGCGGAGTCCGAATATAAACCGAATACAAAGATTTTGAATACGCTCGAGTTTATTTAATTGCTCCTCTCTTAGGTTATGATAGCATTAAAGGCTTGAGCTAACGCAATTTTTGTAGGAATAGGTAGAAAATTACGTAATCTACATATTTAAGTTATTTATTAAAGTAAGTTATTGTATAATAATGATTTGTGATAAATGAGGCAGTCAAGTGAGAAATATTTTTTTTGTTATAAATACGTTGTTTTATTTTTATCAGAGGCGTTTTCAGCAATTATAGGTAAAAAATATAAATAAACAAATATAGTTTAGAATATAAGTGTAAAATAATATTTTGAACATTTTAAATTACTGTATAGGTATTGTACCTATACAGTAATTTAAAAAGTATTATTTTAAAATGAAGTACTGTTCAGTCACCTTATAATTCAAACATCGCATGCGTGAGATATGAATTGATAAAATTGTAGTTAAATCGTCAATTTGGTTTCGTATGATTGAAAACGAATTTTATTTAATACTGGCTGCTCCGTCCCGGATCCGCGAGTAGAATAATGGTATACATAAAACTTTTATATCTTCTGCCTCGTTGGTTCAGTGGCTAGATGTATGTCCTGGGTTCAAATCCCAAGTCGGGTCAATAAAAAATTATTGGGTTTTCTGTCGATAATTCTCAGTAGCAGCCAGAGTTTGGAAATTGGAAGTGTGATCGCCTCGAAAAACGTCTTGTCGTGTCGTTTTGCCGTCCCATTATGAGAGTTCTGAGTTCTGAGTTCTGAGTATTCCCATTCACTGCTGTGTTTGCGCAAACACTTGTGCACTATAATATGTCCTGCGCAGTTGGCTAATCTCTCTTGAGCTTAGCCGGTGTGGTAGAAATCGGTCCGGAGGACATTATTATTACGTCTTAATACAACTACAATGGTTTACGTGACAGTAAAACACAGATTTTTCCGACATGTATTGATTTTCACAATACCTTAAACCTTCTTCATGAATCATTCCGTCCATTGGTGAAAACCACCACCACACCAATGAACGAAGTGTTCTTTTGGTGTATAATTCATGTTTTTTGTGTAAGTTAGCTAAAATATGACGATGATTGTTGAAGAAGTCGGAAAAAATTATGCCGACCGGGTTGTACTCGCATGCGACGTTTAAATCAAAAGAGTGATATTCATTAAGATATAAACGTTTCTATATACCCTTGAAGCCGGGATGAGTAACTATTAATATTTATAAAAGAAAAATAATATCTAATGTTTGAATGAACAACCATTCCAAAAACAATCGCGGTACCCTAACATTGATTTGTTCTCGACTAATGTCGATACTATAATTGCATATAATGCCATGTCACATGCGCAGTTAATGTTTAATTTAAAATGAGTCTCAACATTATTTTTTTATTATAAATTTCTCATAAGACCCGATAGTTTAGCAATGTGCTTAAATATTCTTTGATTATATCCTGTGACAGCATTTTTAATAGATTTGTAACGCGTGAGTTAATTTTTATATATTTCTTTAAAATCAAGAATTCTAAGCGATACTTTTTTTTCGAAATAACTTGTAACAATTATATTGTTTAATTTCCTTTTTAAAAAACCTTATTTGGGAATATGTTTATAAAATATTTCAAAATATAAAAAGTAACATCTTCAAACGACTTATGGAATGTGGATAGGATTTACCCAGACTACCGCTGGTTGAGGTTCCAGACTGAGGAAGCTCTTAACAATAAGTTCTGTCTCAAGAAGCATTGCCGTTTGTATCGGGCCTTTAATCCAAAAAATAAGTGAGATTTTGTTAAGATGTTAGGCAATAAGAACAATGCTCGTTAATTTAACATTCCACACGGTGTTGATCTTGTTTTTTGAGTGAGATTTAAATATTTGCCTAACTCTTTCCGTGCAGTTGGCGTAATATCACGTCCAATCGAAAACGGGGCTATCGTACGGTGGGCGTATTATTCTGATAAATAAAAGCTTCGCCCCAAACTTAGAATAACGAAAAAATGACCTTCCACATGCCAATTTTCAAAAATAACATCTTTTACCGTAAATAGGCCGTCTTGTAGACAGGATATAGAGAAACATTCCTTTTTTTATTTGTTTCACAGATTCATTGTCAATATCCAAATCTATCTCTTAAATTGGCTAAAAATGGAGCCAGAGACGTGCGTAGTTAATAGTCAGATGGCGATAATGCTGCGCTTCATGAGGGCAATAGGTTTGGCTCCTGTACAGCTCTTGCCAGCTCCTCGAGGTTACCGAATGACTATATCACGTTGCTACGAAATTTACAGTTATGTTTTTTATGCTGTTATTCGTAAGTACAGCTCATCTCTATATAATATTACATGAAGTATCTTAAAAGTTCAGAAGGGACTAAGGGTTGCCAACATTTAAAACGTGTTACACTCTATGTCAAGTGTCAGCCTATTGTCAATAAAAGAAACGTTAAAAATAAACTTATACATTATATTAGCTTAAATAACAGTAGATATGGTTTCCTTTCTTTTTAGTATTGTTTACGATGTTTGGATTTCTATACGACACCTTCGTATTGAAAGTAACATTAGAAGGACGTATGTTTGCTGCGGTACCAAAGGTAGTGGCCATAATGGAACAATGTTTATCAATCTGCACGTTGGCACTGGCGTCATATAAAGGTGTGCAGAGTATGCGGCGATTTATATTATATATAAATGGAATAAAAAAAAGTGATTGTCTAATACTTCCTTGTTTCTTCTGTGTTTGACGAGGAATCAATTTCATTCCAACATACAATTTTCTTTACTTAAGATCAAAGTGCAAAATTTTCGCTCATATTCTTGATCTACCCTCATTTATTTATAATAGAACCTATAAGGTTTAATAATACAACTTAAAATTTTAAGTTGAATAGCGTTGGTAATATAACATCATCAAACATGACAAATGCAAGATTACCGAAAGATAAATTGATAATCGATTGTTACAGTACTATAGTTCAATAAATACTCCTTGCGGTTTCAACGTTACTGTGTCCTCCCCACGTGCTATAGCATGATGTTATATAATCTATCTCAATAAGGTCCTCGGCGGCTAATATCAATGGAAATTCGTTACCTGCCCAGGACATATTATAGTGCACAAGTGTGTGCGCCAACACAGGTGCACTCTCTATAGGGAATAGAGAGTGCAACTGTGAGTGCGCTCTCTCTCTCTCTCATAATGCGATGGGACGGCAATCCGACACGACCGGAAAAAGTTCAGGCCCAGGACCAACGGCTTTACGTGCTTTCCGAGGCACCGGAGTGTACACACTTCCAACTTCCAGACTCTATCCAGGCTGCTATTGAGAATTTTCGATAGAAAAATCCAATAACTTTTTATTGGTCCGACCTGGGATTTGAACTTAGCAGCTCCAAGTCTGTGGCCTTACATCTAGCCACTAGAGCAACGAGGCAGTCATATATATATACTACTACTAGATTATAATTAACACGTTACGACAATATAACCTAATTATTAATAATTGGCGGTAGCATGTGTGGGGCGTACTTACACAAAGCAGTACCATCAAGTAAAAATTAGCGGTAAACCCGACGAAGAATGTGCTTTAGTACTAGCTATACTTCTCACTAATATAACAACAGTTATGAATACACTTCAAATGATACTATCGATTTGTGCATCCACAAGTAAGTTACGATAATCCAGTTACGTTACGCTCTAAGCTGAACTAAGCATTACAATTGATTTTTTATTTTATTTAAAACAGATATACTAGAAACGGCATTAACAGTTGACACAGTTGTACAAATTCTGAGATTGATATGTAAATATATAAGAGAGATCTTGCTTATTGAACCATTTCATCGGATTCAATCTGAAGTAAGTCCTATTAAGCCTTATGTTATATGTTTAAGCGTTTTATTTTGAGCGCTGCTCTCAGGAACCAAAATGTATAACTTACATACCTCCTAGTAAAACAGTTACTTTTTTTCTATTCCAGGTTTTAAGCGCCATTACTACATTTTTACTCATACTGTTAGAATTCTTCGTCGGAAACAAAATTCGGAAAAACACATAATTTTTTTTGTATAATTGTCAATTGATAACATCATTAATTCATTGAGTCTTCAAATTCTATAATTCAATATCAATTGAATAAAATCAAGAATTATTATACTAACCGTCCCGGCATAGCACGGGTAGAATAATAGTAGTCTTCATAAAACATTTATATCGAAATAGGGCGGCTCACGTCAGTAAAGCTCCCAGACGATATAATTTTTGCGACATCTTATACAATCATCATCAAATAGAAAATAATAGAGTAATAGAAGGACACACAAAGTAAAACAGAAATTACAATTAATAAGAACAATGTATAAAAAGGTGAACCTATTGCTAGAGAAAACGGTGTGACTTATCTTTGGTTTCTGCTCAACCTAAACCGGAGCGAGAAGAGCGCCAAGCAGCGTTCTTCAAGTGCCGCGGCTCGGTCTCAAGAGACTTCTTCTGAACGCGATTCGCGTCTTAATGCTAAAAGACATCGTAACGCCGCGTCATGATCTGTAAAGAGTGGCGTACAATGTGAAAGTGTAGACGATTGAGTGTAGACTGGTCTCGCCACGTTGAAGCACGAATTGCAAAAACTCGGAAAGAACGTGAGATTCGATTAAGCTCTGATCGTAGGCGCCACGAGGCGTAGGAAGAGGAGGCCTTAGCCCAGCAGAGGTACACCGTGGCTGTTACTGTACTGTACCTGAAAGAAGATCGAAGTCGAGTGTAAGAATTCCATAGAAAACAATCCAGTGGGATACGTATGGTGCATACGCGGATGATGATGCTTGTGATTGATGATAGTATGCGATCCCGATGAGTTACCGTGGATAGAAAAGAAAAAAACTGGATTTTTTATGACCCAATATCAAAATATAACATAAAGGAATGTGCTATTCACCTGGCAAAGTACATTTAGAGAGAACCACCAGACCTTTTGAAAGGATGCACAAAAATAAACCCTGCTAACCCGTTTCAAGTCAAAAGCTATATATATATATATAAACGGGTATATATATATATCTATTTGTGCTTATGTACGTTTTGTTGTATTATTTCTTTTTGATTCTACCCGAATTTTTTAAGACGTTGAAGGTGTATTTTGGTTGTTTTTTTTTTTGACGCTGAGCAGGTTGCATTATTTACACTTGCTGCAGTTACAGTTTCTCGACTTTCCATTTAAATAAGTAAGGCCATTAATAAGCAACTCGAATTAAAAATAAAGAGGTATTTTTCTTACGATTGATAGATTTCGAATTTCGAAAATAATTGATTTTTCTTCGTTAAACACAAGCGATTAAGGAGCGAGTACGCTCCCGTGCCTCGGAAAGAACGTAAATCCCTTTGTACTGCGCCTGAACTATTTCCGGATTTGTCGGATTTTCCGTTCCATCAGATTATGAGAGTGAGGGAATACAGAGAGCACACATTTTGTCGTATGTCGTGCAAACACTTTTGCACTATAACATGTCTTGCGCAGATCGCTAATCTCTCTTGGGTTTTGCCGCCGTGGCCGAAATCTCTCATAAGGACATCATCATCATTATATAAGCAAAAGTCAGTTTGTTTGCTAAGTTTTCATATTTTAATTACTGAAACGATTAAATTATCAGATTTACATATAGTCGTATAATCTTAGAACTGGCTCATAATAATTTATAAAAGCGGATCATCTTTATTATTAGACATTGCATCATATACATGTAATTCATTTATCGGTAAGTAATCAATTAATTGAATTAATAATTGATGATATTTTCTTTAAGCTTGATTTAAATCACATATTATATACACATATCTTATCATATATTATATATCTTTTTGCTGATCAGAAAATGTATGACATATCAGAATATCGTAGGATTAAGTTTAATACAAGATAATATCGGGTACAATTTTTTATGAAAACAGAATAGTTATTTCGAGAAATTGTTATTATGTATAGTTTTTATAGTATATATACACAACTTTAGATTGAATAAAGAATACAGTATTTGTTGACCTGAGGATAAACCATATCTGTGTACACATTACTAGTGTAATGATTTTTTGTAATTATTTCTTTCATCACTTTTTGGTAAACTGAATTAATAACAAATCAATTTTTAATTTTAAAAATTAACTTCATACTAATTAAATAATTATAGTTTGACAAAATAAATGATTACTTTATACAATACACGTGGCTGGTTGATTAATCCTTTCACGCGGGCGATGCCTCAATAACAGCCAATTCCATTTGTAATAACTGTTTTTCGTGTAATTAAAACTGGTAATATACCATTGACCTTACTTATTTTTTCTTTCCTACTCCATCCCTTCCTTATATACACTTTATATATATTATATTTTGTTAAATTAAATTATATTCTATTTTATGTTTGCATCGAACAAATAATAAATAAATGTGCTGTCGAATTAGAGGGTGTTAGTAGTTACGACACAGTGTAATACTATTGTTTTTTTTTCAGCCTTTTGCCGTCCACTGCTGGACGAAAGCCTCCCCCATAGAACGCCAACCATCCCGATCTTGGGCAGTCCGCATCCATCCCGTACCTGCCACCTTTTTTAAATCGTCGGTCCATCTTGTCACAGGGCGTCCTACACTACGTTTGCCTAAGCGTGGTCTCCACTCTAACACGTGTACTAATACTATTGTAGTTAGTATCGTATATATTGTTTATGATATGTATTAATTGTTCAAAATAAATAAATAAAACTGGTGCAACCGGAAATATTTTTGATTTATTTAATTGATAAGAAATATAAACGTGTTTTATGATATTAAAAAAGTTGATAAATTACTAAAAGATCAAATACATTATCGGTATACCGTTTTTATCAGTAAATACAACAATTTGGTCTATTTGTGTGTGTGTGTGTGTTATAGTGAAGCAAGAAAATGAAGATGAAGAAATGCCAGCAAGACGCAAGGGGGCCCTTTTGGGCCGTCGAACTAATAAAGCATCAAGCATGCGTAATAATAGAGCAAAAAGAACAGACAAATAAATCCAACAAAATAACGAAAATGTGCGTGTGAGCATGTCACCATTGAACGGTTTGCTCATCGGCACATCGTGGCATGTTCCTGAAGTCCATTCGCACACGAAAAAATATCGCAACGGACTTCGTTCCTCCCCGGGTCTCTTATTCCCCAACCGTACATTTTTTTTGGAGGAAAGTCAAAAAAACGAAATTGTAGCAATATGTTAATAAATAATGTAAATTAATTCAAGTACTCATACATTACATACATTCAATATACACATGATCGAGTGTTTAATATTGACAGTATAATCAGAGAAATGATAGTATAATCATATGCTCAGCGTCAAAAAACTATCGAAAGAATAAAAACAAAATCAATGGCCATTATTTGTCAAGCAATTATAACAAAATTTAATTTATAGTAGACTCATTATTTAGACGGTTTAAATTACTTTGACAATATTCAAAATAAAATCCTTTAGAAATAATATCATTATTATGCATCAAATTTAATTATTTAATGCAATAAGTAAAACTTAATTCCATTTGAATTCTGTTAGCAGCGCCACCTTTGAACAGATTATGTTTGTTTTTATAGTTTGTGTGAAATAAATCATCTCGAGATGTGTAAAAACTATATTTCAAAAAATATTTAGCAGTAATTCAATTTGTCTGTTTTAATAGAAACTGTTAGTTGCTAATAATTGAATTAATTGAAAGGCAATAAAAAACGCGTTTGCCCCACTGGGACTATAAAAAGATTAATTTAAATTAATATCTTAATTAAAATTCTCGCGCAAGAATTAAAATTATGGTGACAGCGAAATAGCCAGCGCAAAGATTATGTTCCATTCCTATGTACTATGTTTATCACATACTCTAATTTATTAAATTTATTAGTTATAATAAAATTATTTTAAGTGTAAATTAATAAAAAAAACTATTTGACGAGCCGGTTGGCTTAGTTGGCAGATTCACCTTTCACGTTGAAGGTTGTGGGTTCGATTCCCACCCCGGACAGACATTGTGTGCATGAACATGTCTGTACATGTGCATCAACATAGATAATTAAGTATTTATTAAAGAAAAGTAGTATATGTAGTATATCAGTTGTCTGGTTTCCATAGTACAAGTTCTGCTTAGTTTGGGATCAGATGGCCATGTGTGAATAATGTACCAGGATATTATTTATCTATGTATTTGAAGGACAGATAATACACTATTTATAAGCTGAAGCTCCATTACCTTTTTTTTCAATGTTTAAGAACAGATTGTCTTAAATTTGTATCACTTCGTTTAGTGTTATTATTTGACATTTGCAAAAAAAATATTGAGTAGCCATATACAGAAGGCTTTATCTAAGGACTATAGGCTGATTATATATTATAAACAAAACAAAATCAATTTTATTACATTTATTGGAAAAATATAAGAACTATTGACTTAATACTTTTATTAAAATCTCGTTTATAAATTATTATTATAAAAAAGATATTAATGATACGCCTGATCGTACTTCGCGCTGCCTCCCGCCAAAAGTGTATTACTTTTTAAAACCAATCTGACAGCTTGACGTATGACGTTCGGAACGATTGACTTATTCTGCTTATACGGCCCCTCCTGACATCCTGGCGTCCTCGTCAGAAAGTTCAGCTCTTTCATCACCTCGAAAGAGCAGGTTCCTTCTACGACATCACCTATACTTGAGGGATTAATTAATTCATCATTTTGTTCTACACCTGAAAAGTTACAATCACTTATTGCATTGGAAATTTAAGAATTTTGATATTATAGCATCCAAAGAAAAGGATGACTAGACATTACTACTACTACTAGTATTTACACAAAGCAAGTAGGTCCACACGTGAGTAGACAAATCACAACAAGGTGTTTACAGGTCTAGACATAATACTACAAGGCCTAATATGTATTCACATAAGACTACACATAACACCATAAGGTCTAGGTCGGTAGGTATTCATATAAGGCTAGACATAACATAACAAGGTCTAGTATGCATTCACACAAGACTAGACATAACATAATAAGGTCTAGTATGTATTCACATAAGACTAGACATAACAAGGTCTAGTATGTATCCACATAAGACTAGACATAACACAACAAGGTCTAGTAGATATTCACACCAGACATAACATAATAAGGTCTATTATAAATACTCATAAGATTAGACGTAACACAAGGTCTAGTTGTGTCAAGCACAAATAATTACTTACTCGCAAAGAATGCAGCACACACGCCAGGTGTCAATTCTCCTCTTCAAGGCACCATATACTGAGCAGCAGTATAAGTCAGCTTGCACTAGTCCCCAGCCACAAGAAGAAGTCTAACTCTCAAGAAGTCTCGTCACATTATAAGGGCCACACATTCCGAGATCCAATTTTCCTTTAGATTTAACGTGCTTAATGATAAATACTAAGTCATTGACCTGGAATACGCGAGGCAAGTGACGTCCTTTATTGACATTTTGTTGCTTTTTTATTTTCTTTTAGGCATTCGGCCGTTCTCTGCCTAGCTAACACTCGTAAGGGTTGGCGATATGTTCCACCCGGCTGTTTAGTTTTTCTTTAAATGATAATTTTTACGGTCTATAATATTCAGGCGCATCACTTTTTAAACGAATGTGCATGCTATCCGTAGTAACAGTTGAAGTAGCAGTTCTAACAATTATAAATTTTGAAAATTATTTTTTAGAATTTTGTTTTACAATCTTTTACAATCTTTACCAACCACTCTATCATAATCTCATCTCTATATAATGATCACTCTATCAAAACTGTATTAGTTTTGATAGAGTGATCATTCGCTTTTACAATTGAAACTTTTGCAATACAGGACTACAACATAAACGCTGGAAATATTTTGTACGTACGTACGTTACGCCTTCGTGGTTTAATACATCTGTACCTATTATAATAGGTGCGTTCATACTTTCACTAGGTACAACTATTAAATAAACTTCAAGAGTAATTGATTCAAATTTAATAAAGAGCGTAACATAAGAAAACACTCGCGTCATAGTATGGTCGACACTTTTTAATTCACGATAAATTGGCTTCATAGCGCATGCTAAATGACTAACCACGGAGGATGAAATAAGCAACACGTCTATAGCGCCGCTGTCTATAAGGATGTCAATGAGTATCCCTTGAACCACTCCAATCATTACATCCTTAAAATTATTTAATTTAGATAATGAACAAAAATTAACGTGGCTTTTTGTCTAATCTGAATGAACGCTTATATGATGACCGAGTTTCTTACAATACGCACAAGTTATTTTTGTATAAGATTTTACGTCATGTTAATTGTGACGTTGGATTTTCGTTTTTAACTAAAGCTGGTTTGATAAAGGTAGACAAGTAATGAACTAATTCACACGGCATAAGTTTTTCATTAGTAGCTGACGCTTTTACATTTTTTGCACATAAGGATTTAAAATCATTTTAAAATTACTCCATGTACGATCCGTGGTGGCAGGAGGTGTTTGTATCTTCGTACCTGTCCGGTATAAGTGATATAAACATACGGGCACGTGACCCCACCTTCCCGAGCTACTTATGCTACACCTGTGTCTTCCGTGGCATAAGTATCCTTATAACTTGAATTCCCACCAAATTTCCTCATCATCCCTCTATCCTGAACTGGTTCCCTACTCTAGGTTGGGGAGGTCAGACGGCAGTCGCTCCTTATAAAACCAGTACCCGCCATTTACCATGGAAAAGGAAAACAGAATTTTAGGTACAATGGCTAGGGTCGCCGCAAAACGACGTGCAGGCACATCGCCCTAAACCTGCGACAAGTGGGGAAGGGCTACCGTGTCAAGTACGGGCACGGCTAAAGAAGCAAGTACCTAAAAAGAAGCTCCGCTTTGCCACCTGGAACATCGGCTCTCTCACAGGTCGCTCCCTTGAACTGGCTGACGTACTGACGAAGCGCAGGGTTCACGTTGCATTCTTGCAAGAAAATCGTTGGAAGGGCAACAAGTCCCGTGATATTGGACTGGGTTACAAGTTGATCTACTCTGGCTCCCCCTCAGGGAAGAACGGTGTGGCCGTAGTACTATCTGAGAAACTCCGGAATGGTATTCTAGAAGTCGATAGACCGAGCGACCGACTTCTCTGAGTGCAGCTACTGATAGAAGGATAGCATCTTATCAGCGCCTACACTTCACAGGTCGGTGGCTCTGCATCGGAGAAAGAAGCCTTCTGGAATTACTTGGAAGACATGCTCCGCTGCATTCCGAACACCGAGAGCATCGTGATTGAACGGCCATGTTGGTGAGGAGTCACGTGAATATGGACGTGTACATGGCGGCTTCGGCTATGGTCGTGAGAATGCAGAGGGGGAGTCAATTCTCAGCATCTGCTTATTATCAGACCTTGCCATTGTTAACACTTTCTTCCAAAAGAAACCCGAGCACCTCATCACCTATAAAAGTGGGCCGCACTCCACCCAGATCGACTACTTGCTCATAAGATGAAACCAAATTAGTAGAGTGACTAACTGCAAAGTAATTCCTGGGGAATGCCTCACAACACAACACCGCATCCTTGTCATGGCCATGCTGGTAGTACCAAGTAAAAAAGTGCCTGAACGAAGCAGACCTAAAACTAAATGATGGCTATTGAATGGACCAAAACAGCATGAATTCTGTAAAGTCGTAGCTAGCTCCAAGTTAAGCACAGTCACAGAGGAATCAGTCGATAGTCAATGGTCTAGGATCCAGTCAACAGTGAACACCATTGGAAAACAGGTGCTTGGCACTTCGAAGGGAGGCCGCGTCATCGACAAGGAGACGTGGTGGTGAAACGGCTCAGTACAGGAAGCAGTTCGAGAGAAAAAGACACAGTTTAAGAAGTGGCAAGAGACCAAATCTCCTGAAGACCGGGACGCGTATAAAGCAGTTGCCACCAAACGAGCAGTTGCCAAAGCCCGATACCAGACGCTGTCACCTCTGTATGACACGCTCGAGACACACGAGGGCCAAAAGACTATCTTCCGTTTGGCAAAGGCTCGGGAGAAAGCGACACAAGACATAACAAAATGTCTTTGTGTCAAAGACTCTAATGGCACTTTGGTTTGCGATGCAATTAAGGTGAAGGAGAGGTGGCGCGGCTACTTTAACGTGTTGCTTAACACACAACACGTTAATGTGTCTCCTCCAGAACTGCCTCCTAATCTCGGACTTGTTGCACCGATAACACCTGACGAGGTACTCAAATGTCTTCGTACAATGAAGAACCGAAAAGCCGTAGACCCTGACGACTTGCCGATTGAAGCGTGGAAAGCGATGGGTTCTCATGGTGTGAACCTACTTACTGACCTTTTTAACCGAATACTTACTAGCCGGAAGATGCCCAACTCTTGGAGATTGAGTATCATTACTCCAGTATATAAAGGCAAAGGTAGTGTACAGGACTACGAAAGCTACCGCGGTATTAAGGTTATGTGCCACACCATGAAACTCTTCGAACACGTA
Source organism: Nymphalis urticae (assembly GCA_905147175.2). Lineage (NCBI taxonomy): Eukaryota > Metazoa > Arthropoda > Insecta > Lepidoptera > Nymphalidae > Nymphalis > Nymphalis urticae. Next base: position 9,290,740 of record LR990000.1, on the reverse strand, counting down.
ATCAATTCAAGGCTTCGGCAAGAATGTACCGTCTCGGAATGTCAATATGGGTTTCGCCCAAGCTGTGGAACCATAGACCCCATCTTCGCCCTAAGAATACTGACCGAGGCCCACAGAGAAAAGAAGAAGCCTCTGTACATGGCGTTTCCTGGCGTAGACCTACAGAAGGCATTTGACTGCGTCCCACGCCAAATTATCTGGTGGGCTTTGAAGATAAAGAATGTGAAACAAATCTATATTGACATTATCCGAGACATGTACCATCATTCGGAATCAATAGTAAGGACCGCCGTTGACGACACACACCCTTTCCCGATCACATTTGGTGTCCACCAAGGCTCGGCCCTGAGTTCTTTTTTGTTCAGTGTAGTGCTTGACGTTGTCACAGCGAAAGTCCAGGTGCCGTCTCCCTGGCTCATGATGTATGCTGATGACATTGCACTGGTAGATGAGGACAAGCAGATATTGGAGCAAAAGGTGAACCGGTGGAAGGGTGTGCTAGCGAGGGGTGGTCTGATGCTAAATGTTTCGAAGACCGAGTATATGGCCTGTGGCAGTACGGACCACGAACCCATAAAGATTGGTGGAGAATCCGTTATCAAGACGGAAAAGCTTAAATACCTCGGGTCCGTACTGTACGAGTCTGGTACGATCGACCACGACGTCAGAGCTCGAATAAACGCAGCTTGGGCCAAATGGCGGGAAGTCACCGGGGTAATCTGTGATCGCAGGATACCGGTGAAATTAAAGGGCCTTGTGTACAAGTGCATCATCCGACCAGTCTTATTGTACGGCAGCGAGACGTGGCCAGCTCTCGCGAGACATTTTCAGCAACTCGCGGAACTGAAGATGCTGCGGTGGATGTATGGCGTTACGCGACTAGATCGTATTCGTAACGAGCACATCCGTGGTAGCCTTGGCTTTTGCAATGTAGCGGATAAGTTGCAGGAAAGCCGTCTCCGTTGGTTTGGCCACATTAGCCGCAAAGCGCCAGACTATATTGGGAACCGATGCCTGGACTTTGTTTTCGAAGGCCCTAGATCCCGCGGTAGGCTCTAGAAGCGCTGGCTCGATGTTGTAAGGGGCGATATGAGGGAGCACGATCTCACTAAAGACGACGCTTTAGATCGGTCAAAGTGGAGGCAAAGATGTAGGAAAGCGGACCCTGGCATTTCTAGGCCGGGAAAACGCTAGGAAGAAGAAGAAGAAGAAGACAACGATCCGTGGTGGCCCAACCATCTAACCAAGACTTATCGTCACCCTTTAGACAGTGGCCTAAACGCGACAAACATTTCATATCACTCCGTTTGTTAATACTTTGCGCGCGATCTACCTCATTAAACTAAAAATCAATATTGTGTACTTCTTCTCGGTCGTTTACTTCATTGCTGAAGGTCGTATCCACAAGTGGATTTCATAGGAGGAATAGTGCAATGGTTTCCCCTTGCCTTCTGCACCGCAGTGGTGTTACAGATATCGTCCAGCGCCCTGCTGCTAGCGCCTGACAACAATAGGTTTCGACGTAACAGTGTTCACCACGTGTAGGTGGGAGTGGAGTTGGCAGGGAGAGGCTAAGTGACTATGTATAGCTCGTCATGTATTGCGCATCACCCGCCCTTGAACACCATTGTATACATTAGGATCAAAATTTGACACATAATAGTCGCGAGAACAACTTTAAAAAATGAATAGCCTCAACAATCTTTGTAGCAGTATCACTTGTCGTATTATGATTTTCGACATTAGAATTCGATTATGCCAGTACCGATCTATCTTCTAACACATAAAGTCGAGCAATAATTGGTTGCAACGACTAACGTAATTCCAAGTTATTAGAAATACTTTGAGATCGCGAAATATTGGTACTACGAGAACGATAACGATATTTCGAAACGGTATTATCCTCAGACCGGCTATGCTTGCGCTTCCCCATAATCACAAATTAATTTTATCACAAAACAAAAAACTCAAACTACAAACTATAAAAAAATAATAATAATATGAACGAAAAGAAAAGATTAACCAGAATTCAACAAAAGAAGAAATGAGTTTGTATCCCTCTTCTGATATAAACAAAACAAAATGAATTTTATTACATTTATTGGAAAAATATAAGAACTATTGACTTAATACTTTTATTAAAATCTGGTTTATAAATTATTATTATAAAAATGATATTAGTGAAACGCCTGACCGCATTTCGCGCTGCCTCCCGCCAAAAGTGTATTTCTTTTTAAAATCAATCTGACTGCTTATAATATAATATCAAATCTGTCATATATATTGCTTAGGATTCTTCGTTTAATTTCAGTCTTTGTACCAAAACCAGCATTTATTTAATGTATTTTTAATGTATTTCATGTATTCAAACGCTCCTGAGATGAGTTGAAGCATTTCTTTAAATATGGTGGTAGAGCTTTGTGCAAGCTGGTCTGGGTAGGTACCACCCACTCATCAGGTATTCTACCGCAAAACAGCAGTACTTGGTATTGTTGTGTTCCGGTTTGAAGGATAAGTGAGCCAGTGTAATTACAGGCACAAGGGACATAAAATCTTAGGTCCCAAGGTTGGTGGCGCATTGGCGATGTAAGCGATGGTTAACATTTCTTACAATGCCAATGTCTAAGAGCGTTTGGTGACCACTTACCATCAGGTGGCCCATATGCTCGTCCACCTTCCTGTTCTATAAAAAAAAACAATATCCCATATGGATATATATTTCTATTACATTTATTTCTATTAATTTCTTAATCATTTCCTCAAAAGCTGAACATGGAATTCGTCAATATATAGGAGACCTGGCTAGCATTAGGAATGCTATTTGAGTAGTTTCAATCGTATGTTTAGTTTATTTCATGAATTTAATAGCTTTTTCATACTGTTTTATTGCTAATTAAGCAATAATTTTCCATTTTTTGGCACTTTAAGTGTCAACTTCCCACTTCTAATCTATAAGTTAATAAGTAATGTTAATAACATATCCTTGTTTATTCCATTCTTAGGACCTTATTAGTGTTTATGTAAGATAGGTAATAAGTTGTTTGGGTCATGGGTGTGTTTTTAATATATTTACAGAAACCTAAAATGGTTGATTTTTGTTTCTTTAGCTAAATAAATAAATTTAAATTGTATTAAATAACTTAAACTTAAAAATAAAATAGGTAATGGTACTATTGGTGTACGTATATTTTGTGAGTCACTTGTCCTTGTAGTATACAATGAAGATTTAATTTATTGACTTTTATTATAATGAATTCTCAACCATCCAACTGGTATAAGAAGGTACGTTAACGAAGACAGTAGGAAACATCGCGTGGCCGCATTGGAACGACCACGAGGTTATTCCGATTACAACTCCTTGGTGAAGAAGAGGTCCTCCTGAGTCACCTTTGCAAGAAGACTTGCCACCACCATCCAACATTCCAGCGCATACCATTTCCGATGTTACATTATTAACTTGCTGTTCGCCTAGCAAAGACTGCAGTTCAGCGTAATTTTCTCTGCAGATGTCGTGGTTGACTTTTTGTACGTCGACGTGTTGAAGGATATGCGACGGTTCACCATCCCACTGTAAAAGAGGTATGGTGTGTTTAATTTTAGGATCCAATTCATTTAGACAACCGGCTGATTTGCCAACGATTTAATGCGTCTCACCATATACCTTTAATGTTTTGTCATCATAAGACTTGGGTCGTTTATATTGCAAAAAGACTGCCTTAGTAATAGTCTGAACTCCAAGGAAATACTTAACAACGAAATAATGATGTAAAACTAGTTATCCATAATTAACCGCATAATTCAAATAATCATATATCCCGTGGTGGGCGGCGCATTGTCAATGTGTGAGATGATTTCGCTTGATCTATGTTTGATTATGACCATTTAGCATCGGGGTACCATTATTACTATTAAGATCGGGATGGTTGGCGTTCTATGGGGGAGGCTTTTGCCCAGCAGTGGACGGCGGTAAGCTGATATTATTATACCATTTATTCGACTGTTTTCCTAACATGATAAAATAAGTATATAAAAATCCAAATTAGCATGCGGTTTTTGAAAAAATAAAAAGTATATTTACAAGTATTTTTGATTTATGTAATGCTAGTGCAGCGTGAACCAAAAAATAAAATATCTAGATCGTAAACATACTTCAAGCATGCCCCATCCAGCAGTGGTGACGGTAGTATTATCTGCGACCAAGTAGTTGGGTCCAGCGATAGGGGCAAGTCCAATGCGGTTGGAGAGTGTGGCTGGGGCGGCGAGGTTCAGTATTCCAATGTCGTGATATACTTTAGGAAACACGTATCCAGGATGAATAATCCAATTTTGAACTCTAAGAAAGTTACCTCCAAAATATGAGAACGACGAGCCAAGTCGCACTCGTACATGTCTGTTATCTATTACGTTGTTACTGTGAAAAAAAGTTTCAATTAAATCTCATAACATATTGTCACCCCACTGAAATTAACTAAGGGCTTGTTTGCACTACTAATTCTAAACTCTACAGTGCATACTTTACTTGCATATAACTTTGTTTTTTAAGACTATTTATATCAACGTAGAAAAGGGAGCCGGCCTGGCTATTTTTACTATTAACATCACCCCTTTAATAAAATGCAATGCAACCTACATACCTATTTGCTATACAAACATTCAATGCTAGCACGTGTAAGGAGCTACTGTGTTGGCTACTGGCATATATATTACAAATTGTAGAGATATAAATGTGTTTGCCGGTGAATTAAAACTGCTGCATATCTAGAAAAAAATGTTACTTTTCGACTTACATGAAACAGTGAGCTGCCGTAAGAATGGATTTGGTTGTGATTAGAGATCCACCACAGTATGGTATAAAATGAACTTGAATGTAATCTTCAACAGATGCTAATATGACTGCCATAAAAGGGAAATCTTCTATGTTAGCATCAGATCCTCCAACAATACACGGAGCGAGTGCGTTTGGTGCTGGTCCTTCAACAATACGCGGACCGAGTGCGTTTGGTGCCGCTTTAAAAATTAAAAAAATAGTTGGTGGTATAAATTATCTGGCTTACTACAATGCTATTTCGCTAGCTACATATTACATATCATACTAATATAAAACATTTCAATTTTATACTATCACTATAGGGCTTTGTGCAAGCCCGTCTCGGTAAGTACCACCTACTCATGACATATATCACCGCGAAACAGAGGCCCTAGCCAAGTTACATTCGTTTCATATCGACTCTCTTTCTACAATCGTTAACGCCTCGGCGTAAGCGATTTTAGAAAACGATAAGTTGGTAGCCAATTTGACACGACTGAGTCGAGCGCTCATTCTACAATGTACTTAGAAAAAACCTACACTTTAGTCTATGGTGAGCGTTCTTACAAACGTCAAAATCGCAGTTGTGTATATGTACGCGAGTTGAACTCTTGTTTGAATTGAAGTTCAAAGAATATTTGTTTTAAGTGTTAAAAAAGTAAGTGAATGAAATAGGATGGGTATATGTTCTTCTTGCGAAATGTAAATTTAAACATTACTGTGACTCGAAATTTTATGTTATTATCCTAATTAAGGATGAAAGATACCTTAAATTATGTGATAACTTTTATCGAATGGAATATAAATCTCGACCAAGCCCAGAACAATTTGCAGCTTTATTGGAATTCATGGAAAGGTACGTAAATTATTAGTTATTTCGTAAATATCTTCCTTTGTTATTTGAAAATTTTTCATACTCTGGCACTTGAAACATAAACAATGACGTGATACGCGACATGAACTAATATTACTACTTACGAAAAAAACAATACAATGATTGTGTTGGATTCTTTACTTAATCAATAGACCTTTTGTTTCTCTGAAATAGTTTTCATTTGTTCTAGTTATGGCGGTATAACGAGGCGCCAGCAAGGGCTTCAAGGGCGAATTAAAGCTGACTGACTGTGGCGGGAATTAGAAGATTTGTTAAACTCCATTGGTGGAGGAGTAATAAAGCCAAGAGACAAATGGAAAAATGAAAGGCTGCAATTGGAATCGAGAATAATTCAAATAGAAGAAAACCATAATCAAATTTTAAGTCATTTAGTTAATACTGTAGACAAATTGATAGAAATTTTACCGTAGTTGAGACCATCATCACTACCTTCAACAAATATTATTCCATAAAATGTTTAATGTAGTAATAGTGGTCTCAGCTGTGGGATATGAACATTTCAAATTGCCTACAATATCAGTTTTTTTTTTTTAATTTATCTTTTTAATTCTTTTAATTAGTATAATTGATCTTTTTGTTGTAGTATTAAACAAACCCTATTTTAATTTAGACTTTAAATGTGATAATTGAAAGCAATATTTATGTACAGTTAGCTTCATATAGTATAATGTAATAGACTAGCCTATCTAATATAAGAAGCAGTGTACAATCTGTTTAATATACACTATTTTACCTTTGTCATTTTTTTATCTTCATTCTTACCTATGGTGCACACCACCACTAAATTATAAATGTTAGTATTTTAAGAAAAATAATAATAAATTTAGTTGTAATAACAAATCTGTTTTATTATTTATTTAATATCTTAGTACATTATATTCAAAATACAATTAACTAGACCTGTTCAAAATACAGTCAATATCTTATTATTAATATTTATATAAGAAAAATTAAATATAGAGTACATAAAAAGTTCAATTTACAATTAGGAAATGTAAAATAAAATCTTATTAATGCTTAAAATAATCTTACTATATCCTATTCAATAAACAACTCAGCATGGCTCTTCCTTGGATTAGTTCACTTTGATGACCTACAGACATAGTGAGTGTGGGATCTTGCATGATTATATCATTCCCATTATCATGTGCAGCAGGAAGTGGTTGTGGTGGTGACAAGCCAGCTTGCAAAGCTATTTTATTTAACACACTACATGCCATTTTATTGTTGCTAGCTACATAAGGATTATAGTGCAGAACCCTGTCTCTAAGCAAACATCTCCACCGTGCTTTGAGTAATCCAAAACAGCGCTAAATACAGTTACGGGCTTGCTTATGCATTTGAGTGTATCGGTCTTCCCTAGAACCTTGAACTGCATTGAGGATAGGTGTCATAAGCCAAGGGCGTTGCGGATATCCAGAGTCACCTGAAAAATTAGTTTAAAATTTAGTTAGTCACAAGTAAACTCCTTAGATTAGATCTTTTTACTATTATAAATACCTACCTAATAGCCATACTTGCTCATTATTTTGATGAAGTTCTTTTCCTGTTTTTGGAAATTATTCATTTTTCCATGACAGCAGAATGGTTCAAAGCATCAACAACTTGTCTAATGCACCAACTAGCTGTCCGTTGAGCAAGATGCTGAGTGACACCAACAATTCGCTGATAGGATCCTGTGGCTAGGAAACTAAGAGTGCACAACACCTACAAAACCACAAACATTTAGGAAATGAAATTTATGATAAAAAAGTAACAAAAAAATAGCTGATACTATATTATAGAAATGTATTCAGCAATTTTTAGTATTTTAGTAGTGTAAAATATTAAAATACATGTTGTGGCCTTCTTGAAGAGTTGCACACTTTATGTTAACTCTGAATGAGTGTTTATTAATATTACATGTGTAAGTGTAGTGACTGCTAATGGTACTTAATAAATAAATATTATTAAGCACTTACCTTAACTTTTAGGGGAATTTATTTTGATCCTTTTAACGAAGTCTTGTGTCGGAGTTCATGACAAAGGCCTTCAAAAGTTAATTTGTCTAGCCGAAATTGCTGCACAAATAAAGTTGCCGGCATTTCGCGTATTGTCTCCATGCACTGACGATGAATGTCTCTTTTTCGGCGCTTAAGCCACACGTCTTCATTATGAGCACACCACAACATATTTAAAGTATGCATTTTAAAATAAAATATTAGTCTAAAATTATGTTTAATAAACAAAACACTTCTCGGTCGTCATATGAGACGCCATTTTTTTAGCGTTAACTCTTGAGTCTCCGAGATCGCTTAGTTATCGTTCATAAACTTCGATAACTTTCGTTAGCGCTTGTCAAAACTGTAACTTGGCTACCATTTATATGGAGTTAGCGATTATCGTTGTAGAAACGATTACATTCCATTCTATCACTTTGAACGATTGTCAACTTGTCTACGACTTTTCTATTCGTTTGTTTTGACCACGTGACTTAACGTTGAGATGACGTCATGCCCATACATTTGATCAGTTTTCTATTAGCGATTACGATTGTAGAATGTCAACTTGGCTAAGGCCACAGCAGTACTTAATGTTATTGTTGTGTTCCGGTTTGCGGGGTGAGTGAGCCATATAGTTACACGAACAAGATATATGCATCTTAGTTAGACTGACTACTACTAGACTACTTTAAGAAATAGTTGATTATTCTTACTCTGCCAATGTCTATGGGCAATGGGGACCAATTACCATGTGGCCTGTTTGCCAGTTTGCCTTATGTAGGCCATTTCAAATTATAGCATAGATTCAAATCTTATAAAGTCCAATGAGCCATGAAACAAGATACTTCTTAAATTTATTTAATCTGTAATATACATTCCTACATAATATATTCTCCTGATATTTGTACAAAACTTTAAACAAATTACTTACCAGTCGCGGCACCAAAGACAGCCAATAGTGTTATTAGGTACATCGTTCAAGTAGATTAAATTGTTTGATTCATTCCCAGCGACGTTTTATATTGTTAATAATCTTCGTTATCATCGATAAGTCTCAAACGATAAAAGTATTATGGAATTACATACTAATATTATAAAGTGGTCAGTTTGGTTTCTTTATTTTTTTCCTGTTTATTTATCTTTTTATTTCTCTACAAAACTGACAGTTTATACAGTCAACAATGACACAAATGTATTCATTTAATGAACATTACATATTAGGGTTACAAAAAATGTTAAAATTATATTAACTACAGTGTTACCTTAAAAATAACTTAACCTCACCTACAAAATAAACATAATTAACTTTAAAGCAAAACAAAATTAAAGTAAACTTAAAAATAAATAAATAATATAAACTTAAAATTAACCGATTTGTGTAGACATTTTCTTTTTAATGGTCTTGATGTTATGGTTGAAGATATCTATAGCGTCTCCTGATCGACTGCTTCGTTGGTCAAGTGGCTAGATGTAAGGCCGCAGACCTGGAGGTCCTGGGTTCAAATCCCAGGTGGGGCAAAGCAAAATTATTATAAATTACAAAGCAAAATCGCCATGCTGGGGATTGACGTTCGCTGCGACCTTAGTCCAAAGGATTACATCGAGGCTGTTATAAAAACAGCTTCACGGAAACTCGGAGACCTGAACAAGGTGCGGCGTTTTTTAACGCCACAACAACTGTGCCTGTTGTACAAAACACAGGTACGGTCTTGCATTGAATATTGCTCGCACCTTTGGGATGGCTCCGCGAAGTACCTACTGAAGGCCTTAGATCGGTTGCAGCGACGTGCGGTCCGCATTATTGGCGAAGTAAAGGTCACAAACACATCGAGCCTTTACAATTGCGTCGAGAGATAGCAGCGCTGAGTGTACTCGCCGTCGTCGCGCTTGGACTCTACTACCACTTACCATCAGGTGGAGTAGAGTCATTTTCCCTACCGGAAAATATAAAAAAAAGTTATTGGGTTTTTCCTTCGAAAATTCTCAATAGAAGCCCGTCTTGGAAAGCACGTAAAGCCGTTGGTCCTGCGCCTGGTCCGGTCATGTCGGATTGTCGTCCCATCGGATTATGAGAATTAGGGAATAGAGAGTGCACATGTGTTTGTGCTTTATTGCATTTCTTGCAATTAATCTTTCTAAGTAAGTTTTTGCTCTATCGATCTGAAGGATGACCAATATCGTCACGTTTTTTTTAGATGCCTACCTCACCCTTTATTATAGCTATTTATGTTTATGGATACTTTTCGTTGGGTTCTCTAATGAGTTTATCAGGACAAAAACATTTTATCCATTGATGAACGATAGGTAATTGTCGAATGTTTGTCTATTGTTTATTTTTCATTATATATTATACTGAAAAATTTCACCAAACCCACTATGAGGTAAGCTATTAAAAGTATTAAGATATTTAAAAAATAAATATTAATATTATTTTAATACTTTGAATTACGTCTAAATAATATTAAAATAAAATAATATAGTAAATGAGAATCTGCCGTGAATAAGACGACTTCAATGTCCCTATACAGAGCAAGTAACACTTTAAAAAAACAAGTTACAAGAACTATAAAAATATAGCGAAAGTAGCATTACTTAATAAGTTCTCCAGAACTGGAGTATAAGAGATATTTTTCATCTCATATGAATGTAGAAATCATTTCATAGAAAGGTGCGCCACTGGACCCGGCCCACCACATCTTTGCGGAGTGTACTCCCTATTTTAAATTACTGTATAGGTATAATAAAGTATTGTCTTAAAATGAAGTACTGTTCAGTCACCTTATAATTCAAACATCGCATGCGTGAGATATAAATTGATAAAATTGTAGTTCAATCGCCAATTGGGTTTCGTATGATTGAAAACGAACTTTTATTTAATACCGGCTGCTCCGTTTCGGACCCGTGGGTAGAATAAAGGTCTCGTGCCTCGGAAAGTACTGGTGGTCCTGCGCCCGAACCCTTTCCGGTCGTGTCGTTTTGCCGTCCCATTATGAGAGTTTGGGAATAGAGAGTGCACCTGTGTTTGCGCAAACACTTATGATCCATGTTTTAAAAAAATATGTAGTATCACAAAATTACGATGACGTGATATTTTTATTGAATTATAACTTATATAAATAAAATACGAAAAAAGCACTTGTACTCATTATATCTTGTTTCATTTTACTAAAATTTGTTACTATTTATTATTATAAGAGTTATGACGCACGCAGCAATAGAAAGAGAATTATTTTATACTGAGTATTAGAGAACAGTAAATATTAGAAATTTTGCAGGGACAGTTTGTCTCTAGGACTACAGCAAGTTTGTTTAGTTGCAGCATGTACAGCTACAGTTGAGTCAACTTATATACATAACTAAAGAGCAACATTCAGATGACTTGAGCAGCTTCATCTATCACGTTACATTTATCAAGTGTACTTTTTCTCCACTCGGAATTTTTAACTTTACAAGAGGATTTCATTTTGTGGTTAGTATTGCAATGCTATTTGCTTTTATTGAAGTAATTACGAACGTTTTTGTTTTTGTCATTATTAGTCTTTAGTCTTTGTTCATACACCTATGTACTATGAATTTGCTCTGCTATTAATTGCTATTTTTTTCGCTCCTCTTTTTGAATAACAAAACATAACTAATTACTTTTTTTCTATTCCAGGTTTTAAGTGCCATTACTCATACTGACAGAATGTCGTTGTTTTTTTTTATATACTGAAAATTATAATTTATTGATGTTATAAAAATATCAGGAATTATTAAAGACTAGCTACTGCACGTCCCAGCTTCACACAGGTAGAATCTACATAAAACGCTTATATATTGTAATACCGCGTTCACGCCAATAAAACTCTCAGTTGACGTTGCGTTATCAGCCACTTTTCACAAAATTGTAATGAATTGTACATATAAACCATTCTGAAAAATCACTACGTCCATTGGTGAAACCTGGTAGAAAATCCGTTCGATAGTTATTACGTTTATCGCTTTATTTTATAATATATAGTGATTAAGTGAAATATGGAGTTGATAGAAAGAAAGAGGTCTCATACTTTTTATCAGAGGAAAGATGTATCTTGGTAGAAATTCAACTAACTTTAGGAGATACTTGACAAAGTTTGCCCCACTGGCTGCACTAAGATCGTTGGAGTATATTTTTACACATTTCCAATACAAGTGACGCTAATACTATTAGTATATTAGCTTCACTTGAACTTGAATTACTTTACGGTGTAAATAAAACATATTTACTTGATTAAACATCATTTTTATGCATTATCAACAATCCAACTGGTATAGGAAGGTACGTTAACAAAGACACCAGGATATTTCGGGTGGGCGCATTCATACCCCCAAGAGACGGTTCCAATTACAACTCCTTGGTGAAGAAGTGGTCCTCCTGAATCACCACTGCAAGCATCCTTGCCACCAACACCTAATATTCCAGCGCATACCATTTCAGATGTTACATCAGGAATTTCATGTTTACCTAGCAATGACTGCAGATAAGCGTAATTTTCTCTACAGATATCGTGATTAATCATTTTCACATCAACTTGCTGAAGGATTTCTGCGGGTCTACCAAAGAACTGTGGAAGAAGCAATTATTGTGTGATTAATTGATTTTATAAATCAATATATTATGAGAACGAGCTGTTTTGCCAACGATTTAATAGTTTGCATAAAACTCTAGCACCATATTTATACTGGAAAGAGCTGACCTAGAGTCATTTACACTACCAGTAAATATTAAATAACAACAATTGTAAAACTAGTAATAATCAATTAAAATAATCATATATCCCATTGCGGCGGCGCATTGTCAATATATAAGATGATTTAGCTTGGCCAGTGTCTATGAGCGATGGTGACCATTTACCATCGGGCTTCCATATAATATGAACGTAGATTGATATGGAGTACTTCATAAAAAAAAGTATTTTTGGTTATGAAACTTATTGTGTAAAAATGAGTTAACATACATAAAGTGCGCCCCATCCGGCAGTGGTGACTGTAGTGTTATCTGGGAGCAAGTAGTTGGGTCCAGCGATAGGGGCAAGTGCAACGCGGTTGGAGAGAATGGCGGGGGTAGCGAGTTTCAGAATTCCAATGTCGTGGTACAATTCAGGAAACGCGTAACCAGGATGCGCAAGCAAACTTTCGACTCTATGTAAGTGACCACCAGTATATGGAAGTGATGAGCCAAGTCGCACTCGGAATTTACTTTTATCTATTACGCCGTTTCTGTGAAAATGAAAAATTTGTTTTAATAAAAACTCACAACATTCAACTATTGTAATTATAATTCATCTCGTGCTTGACGGTGACGGAAAATATCGTGAGAAAACCTGCATGTGTCTTATTTTACTCAAATTCTGACACATGTGTATTCCACCAACTCACACTGGAGCAGCGTAATGGAATAAACTCCAAACCTTCTCCTTAAAAAGGGAGAGGAGGCCTTAGTCCAGCATTGGGTACTTCACAGGCTGTTACTTGTTTTTAAAAATGTGTTTTTTGTATTAATTCATTTATTTCAAACGTGTTTCAAAGAGTGATCATTTCAATAAATGCGTCATTGTTATAAGGTCGCATGTCTGTCATCGAAGAGGTTTGAACCGAAATAGACAAAGGCATGGTCGGTCGAATGCATTTGCATTTTGTTTGCCGTGCAAACACAGCCTAACATTAGCCAATAAACAGCCTAACAATATTGTGACTATATTGCTTAATTGCAAAAAAATGGACGTCAACATTATCTTGGTTATGATAATAATAAAGTCTGACAATTCAATTATTTGAATGCATATACAAAATTTCGTGTCTCTGCTATTGATCCTCAAGCAGTTCCCTTGTCAGGAATCAATCCTGGGTGTAGAATCAGGTCATGGTAACCACATGCATGTCCCGATTACAATGCATTCTGTCAATACAGTCTGTCATCGGAACTGAACCAACATGTCTAATTTCAGATATCTAATTCATCTTCCAAGATTTGACTGAAACAAACATTGTCTCGCTGTGCCTCTTTTGTAGCTTTCACTGACAAAGCTATAACGTTTGACACTACTTAGTGTTGTATTTCTTAAAATATCTGAACGAGAGTTAATTTTTCTCAATGTTTTTTAAATTAAAATGATGCTTTCTTAATTTTTTTAGATATGTGTAATCTTTCAGGTCAGAAGTAACAAAATACTATTACAAACTGTAAGCAAAATACATTAGATCTTTTGTTTAGTAACATTGACTTCAGTGTAAGTAAATGCTCCAGTCCTCTTACTTCAGAGGACTTCAATTGACCATGTCTTCAATTTAATCTCTCTAGTTTACTAATTCGTAATAACCGTCCCGAACCTATGAATAAACTAAACTTTTTCAAAGCAGACTACACCCGAGTTAATGAACATCTGTCTAGGATTAAATGGCACGAAGTACTATGAGCTGATTCAATTAACGGCGTTGTTGAATTTTTTATTCTATTTTAAATGAAACCATACAGAAATTCGTACCAGTAACGGCGAAGTCTAAATCTAATTTTCCTGCCTGGTATTCCAAATCTTTTTATTCACATAGTAAAAGAAAAGCTTCTGAAACATAAACAATGGAAACAAAACAAAAATCCTCAGGACTATGATGAGTTCGCCTTATTAAGAACAAAGCAAAAATTAACGCAAAGAAAGCCTTACGACTTTTATAACCAATGCATACAGACTTATATCCTAAAAGATACTAAGCTTCTATTTACTCTCACAAAATGTCTAAGAAATAATAAAAATGGATACCCTACTAAGCTAACATTAGGTAACACAGCTTATGCGGATGAAGCTTCTGCTTGTAATGGCTTTAGTGAATTCTTTAAAAGTGTGTTTGTTAAACCAGCAAACTCCTACGACTTGGAAAGTTTCCCAGCTCAATTTCATAAAGGGTCAATTTGTAAAATCATTTTAGATGAGGATATCATCTTAAAATTGCTCAAAGCGTTTAAAATCAACAAAGGAGCGGGAAATGACGGCATTCCACCTATATTCTTAAACAAATGCGCTGCAAGTTTAGCTAAGTCACTAACTACTACTATCATTTTCAACCTCTCCATAAATAAGTTCTGTAGTTTTCCAGATATTTGGAAAAAAGCTCTTATAGTACCCATACACAAAAGTGGCTCCAAAACACAAATTGAAAATTACCGACCCATTTCAATATTAAATGTGATAAGTATACTATTTGAATCAGCTGTCTACACTCACCTAAGCCCTATGATTTCAAAATCTATTCCCTGTGAGCAGAACGGCTTTATGAAAAATCATTCAACCGTAACAAATCTAGCGGTTTTTACCGACTATGTGCTACGAAGCATGGATGACAGATGCCAAGTTGACGTGATCTACACTGATTTTGAAAAAGCTTTCGACCGTGTGGATCACGTACACAAACTAAGTGTTTTGGGTGTACAGGGCAACTTGCTTCGATGGGTGACATCGTATATTGAGAACCGTATGCAGGCTGTCGTAACGGGAAGTGCTAGAAGTGATTTTATAATTAATAATAGTGTCCTCCAGACCGATTTCGGCCACGGCGGCCCATCTCAAGAGACATTAGCCAACTACGCAGGAGATATTATAGTACATAAGTGTGTGCGCAAACACAGGTGCACTCTCTGTTCCCTAACACTTATTTTCCGATGGGACGGCAATCCGACACGACCGGAAAGAGTTCAGGCGCAGGACCAACGGCTTTACGTGTTTTCCGAGGCACGGGAGTGTACACACTTCCAACTTCCAGATTCGGGGCTGTTACTGAGAATTTTCTGACAGAAAAACCCAATAACTTTCATTGGCCCGACCCAGGACTCCGGGTCTGCGGCCTTACATCAAGCCACTAGACCTACGAGGCAGTCAATTTTATAATTACGGTATAATTATAAAATCGCATCAAGGATCCCTCGAGGTTCCATTCTAGGTCCCCTTTTATACAATGCATATCTATTTGACATTGGTAACTGCTTTAAACAGGCGCAACATCTGATGTTTGCTGATGACAAGAAAATATTCCTCAAAATACGTTTTATTGTAGACTGTTTCAAGCTACAGGAAGACCTAAATTCCTTGACAGAATATTACATCAGAAATAGAATCATTGTTAATGTTAAAAAAAAGTCATTACATAACGTTGACTCGTAAAAAACTCGTACAAAAAAACGTAATAAATTTCGATTATAAAATTAACAATGTAAATATTTCTAGCGTTGACAACGTCAGGGACCTGGGAATTAAGATTGATGCTAAGCTTTCAATGAACGATCACGTTGAGATCGTGGCAAAAAAAGCATACAAACAGTTACGCTTTATTAAGCGTATTACACATACCTTCAATAATGTTGACTGTATTAAAATCCTGTACTTTGTATACGTTCGAAGTATACTTGAATACGCTTGTAATATTAGGACACCCTATTATGTTAAACCTGCTCAGAGACTCGAATCCATTCAAAAGCATTTTGTCAGGTACCTTGCTTCTAAAGATTACAAGAAATTCAGCAGCTATGAAGAGGCATGTGCTCACTATAATATGGACACACTTGAACACAGAAGACACCAGAGTGATATGCTGCTACTTGAAGCAATATTGATGGGCAAAATTGACTGTCCGAACCTGTCATCAGCCTTTTCGTTAAACACATCTTAATTTAAATTCCGTAAACCCAACCTTTTCCACGTGCGTAAGTCAAATTCTAACTATGCCCAAAATTTCATCATACAACGTCTGGCACGAACTTATAACAAATTTTATTCTGATCTTGACCTTATTAAAAAATGCAATTGAAAAGAGAAATAATTCAAATTCATCGTAAAAAATAAAGTAAATAACCACACACACACACACAAACAAGTGAACACAAACAATACATACGAATACTCGCATTAATATTAAGCCAGAATGTTTTTTTATTTTGTTTTTTTTTTCTGTAAATATTAACACTTATACTATGTCTTTACCTTTTGTTTTTTCTAAAGCTTTGTATTATAAAATTGTAATCCTATGTGGCCTTATCAGTAATGAGTAATAACTGTACAACCATTTTTTAACGCTGTTGATTACAAGTAAAAAAAAAAAATATGAACCCTACAAAAATATTTAAAACGTAATGACATATTAATTTAAAGCGCTGCGTTACGTTATATACAATGACTTATCTAAGTACCTTTAGTGTATCTTTATATCAGCTTAGATTCGGTGTACAGGCAGGATTACAATCATATTTTTTTGTTTTGTCTTCATCTTTTTGTGTGTCAGTGAATGATGATATATTAACATTATAAAGTATACAATAGATATGTCAGTAAAATGGATTTTAAACTGACATGAAAAAACGTTGTGCAAGCCTACCGATGGCATACTATATCACACTAATGTGTTATCGAGTCATAATTTTAAGAAAAAAATGATGCTTTTTAACTTACGTAAAACAATGGGCAGCAGTAAGAACGGATCTGGATGTAATAAGAGATCCACCGCAGATGGATAAATAAGGAACAAAATCTTCTTCTTCGAGAGCTACTATAATATTAGCCAAAAAGGGGAAATCTTCTATAGTAGCATTAGTTCCTCCAACAATACGCGGAGCAAGTGCGTTTGGTGCCGACCCTTCAACAATAAGCGGAGCGAATGCGCTTGGTGCCGCTGTAAAAAGAAAAAAAAATAGTTGATAGTATAAATTATATGATTTCGTTAAATGAATATGGTATTTTTTTATAGAATAGGAAGGCGGACGAGCATATGGGCCACCTGATGGTATGTGGTCATCAAACGCCCTTAGACATTAGCACTGTAAGAAATGTTAACCATCGCCTACATCACCAATGCGCCACCAACCTTGGAAACTAAGATGTTATGTCCCTTGTGCCTGTAATTACACTGGCTCACTCACCCTTCATACCGGAACACAACAATACCAAGTACTGCTATTTTGCGGTAGAATATCTGAGGAGTGGGTGGTACCTACCCAGACGAGCTTGCACAAAGCTCTACCAAAACTTTTACTAGCTAAATTATTATAATGATGCCACAAAATAAACTTAGCATAATAAAACTATACTTTGATTACGTTACGAGTATCACAGCTTTCTCAGCTTTTCATCTCGCTTCCATGCTAAACAAATGGAAAATAATTTTTTTTTTTACAATAAATCAACAGCTAATTAAGAATATCAAAAACTGCATAAAAAGATAATAAAAGAATACATTTTTATTAAAAGATTTCATATGTTATAAAATTAAAGAATGTGCCACATTATATTAGAATTTTATAAGACATTTGGGTCTGAACTTCTGCATTGCTTTCATTAACAGAAACCTTTTTTTATAAATGAAATAAGTTTGTATGATATATGACTGATAAATATATATAATCTATATAATTATACAACAGTGGATTCAATGATGCTAGTAGTCTCTAAGAATAAATTATAAGGGCTATAATATGAAAATAACAATTATAGTCTGAATCTAATGCTCTTGCATCACTTTTCTACTAAATTTATATTTATCTCACTTAGAAAAAAAATGGCAAACTCGAGCTTTCCATAAGCTTTTTCAATAGTTTACTGAATATGAAAGCTCATATCCTAGGATTAAATTTTTTTTTTCTTATAAGTATTAAAGATTATGCTATATAAGCGTGGTTTCCGGGCCACCTAGCGATGTAAAAGAAAATTAGTAATCCCTTAAAGTTGGATATTGCATTTGTCATTCATTTTTGGAAAAAAATATCTCTTACCCATAAGTTTTTTCTACTGAACAGACTAACTTATTGTTTTGACATATTCGAAGAGGAAAATATCTAAGGCCCGAGGAAACTATAAAATATATACAAAGACTTTGTAGATCTCTTGAATTTCTACGGTAATTTGCTGTTCGATATGAGAGTGCGGTACTTGTGCACTGAAATATCTCTTTCATTACGTAGTCTCCGTTGAGAATAACTGCTGTAGTCGAAGGGTGACATAGTAAGCTTTTTTCATACAAAAATGTTTAGTAAGTCTGGAACTTACTTCCTTACTTCGCAGATCGTGGATCGTTTTTGATATATTTTTAATCCAAAGCCAAGATATTTACATATTATGTACATTTACATATTATGTAAATATCTTGGCTTTCGGCTTGCACACTAGTATTTAATTAAATAATAGTTTCAGTTCTCATAGAGTTCATAAATGAATTCTATTTTTTCTATAATATTTATTTTATTTCTAATTAATATTGAATTAAAACAAATTATAAGTACTCACCAATCGCGGCGCCAACGAGAGCCAACAGTGTTATTGCGAACATTGTTTAATTTTAAAGTGTTGGCTTCTTTTCTAGCGACGTTTTATATTGTTATTAATCTTCGTTTATCATTCATTAATCGATTAGCCTAAAACGATAAAAGAATTATCGAATTACATGTTATCTTTTTTTGTGATTTCTGTTTCCTTTAATATTAAGCCCAGGCAGATCCATATAAATTAATTAAATTAAAACACACATGAAACTTAGTTTTCTATTTTATTATTATAAAATCTACGGGCCAGCTGGCGTGGTGGGTAAATACTTGCCTTTCACGCCGAAGGTTCGATTCCCACCCAGGACAGACATTTGTATGCATGAACATGTCTGTTTGTCTTGAGTCTGGGTGTAATTATCTATATAAGTATGTATTTACAAAAGAAAAGTAGTATATGTAACATATCAGTCGTCTGGTTTCCATAGTACAAACTCTGCTTAGTTTGGGATCAGACGGCCGTGTGTGAATAATGTCCCAAGATATTATTGTAGACAATTAAATTTAATTTTAAAGTTTTATAATCACGTGACCGTCGTGCCTGCCACAAAAAAGTCAAGAAAAATCGTTTTTTCATAAACGAACATCCACGCGGCAGAGGACGCGAGTATAAGTTAGTAAGTATATGTTTATATATACATACATCCGTTGACCCTGCTCCTGAACTCGAGAAGAGTTATGCTAGCTATTCCATCGGATTAGGAGATTAAGGAAATGGAGTACACCTATAGGTATTTCTTGACACCCACACACACACTAAAGTATCTCCAGCACAGTTAACTTCAGGTCAGGATAGCACATGTAATTTGAGTGCGTATTTATAATATAATTCATTTATTAATATATTATAATCTTATTTTATCTATTATTCAAGCACCACCAACTCATATCCTATGACTTATTCCTTACCCCATTGGTTGTCTGGTAGAGATCGCTATGTAGCGATAAGGTCACCAAAGTTGTATGCCTCTTATTTAGGCTGTATCCATGTGTTGTATTTTTTTCTTTTTGTTGTATAACAAAGTTTAAATAAATAAAATAAAAATAATACATGTCTCTAAAGTATGCTCACTTCCCGTTGTCAATGATAATTTGGTTCTCATACGCTTTACAAAACAACGTGTTATTTGCTTAATAATATCTTCCCTTGTTCTAAAATTGAAATCGCTATATTCTTAACATTCGCTTATAATGTATTTACTATAAAATGTGATTATGATAAACAAATGTAAGAGTGAAAGCAAACAAACCAGTATGCCGAGATGTTTTATGATTTTGTTTTATGTTACACGCATGTAAAGTGTCATCTTTCATTATCAGCGTCAAGGATAAGAGTATATAGGAGCACAATTTTTACAAATAAGTCAACACTGACTATAACGCTGAAAGCCGAGATAATCCTGCAATTAGAACACGTAAATCTTAAGCTCTGATTGCAGGCTTGAATCCGTACAACCACAACTGTTATCATATGCTAAATTTGTGTCTATAATAATTCATCTCCTGTGAAATCCTTATCTGTGAAAGAAAACATGGTGTGTAAAACTGCATGTGTCGGATGAAAATCTGCCACATGTGCATTCATTGGAGCATTGTGGTGGAATAATCTCTAAATCAAAGGAGAGGTGGCCTTAACCAGAATTTCAGTCTAAGCAATTATGACACTAACATAACATGACAAAATCGTGTGAACTATTCCTGTCACTGATGTCACGATGTTACGACTTCACAGACTCAATTGTTATCATCTTAAGATAAGACCTTGTTGATAATAATTTGCTTCCTACTATTTTTTGTACCTATTAATAATTATTTGAGCGTGTACGCGGTTGGTAGTTAATGAAGCTCATCTGTGAAACTCTTCTTTTATACTTAAAATACACTTTCTTTTAATTTTTAATATTAGGTCCTTACATATGAAATTAGCGTTTTGTCGTACTGACCACTTTGATCTGAAATATCTTCTCTTTGGTTAAGAATTCCAAATTCAAATTTATAAATTCATTTAGCTGGTACATTTGAGTTTTGAAAACAGTCATTTATTTGTTTTTTCCTCATTATTTTTTTCTTTGGCGTCGCTTATTACCGCACAATGGAAAACATGAAATATCGGTATATTTACGAGTACGAGTTCTACCGTGGCACCAGTGCTGCAGAAACAGCTCGAAAGATTAATTATGTGTACAGTGCTGGTGAAAAAAAAGCACGGTACGTATTTGGTTTCAACGTTTTCGTTCTGGAAGTTTCGACCTTCAGAACCAACCCCGTGGAGGGCCGGAGACCAAAGTGGAAAATGAAGAATTAAAGGCTATTGTGAAAGCGGATCCATCACAAAGCACTTTAGAGATAGCTGCAGGCTTTGGGGTTAGTGATAAAACTGCATTAATCAGCTTGAAGCAAATCGGGAAAGTAAAGAAACTTAAAAGATGGGTACCTCATGAATTGAGTGAATCGAACTTGCAAAGACGCGTCGACTGCTGTGTTATTATGCTCAACCGACACAATAATGAAGGGATTTTAAATCGAATTGAATTCACATTACTTGTGATGAAAAGTGGATACTGTACGATAATCGGAATCGCTCGTCGCGATGGCTGAACCCTGGAGACCCAGCCAAATCCTGCCCTAAACGAAAATTGACACAGAAAAAGTTGCTTGTGAGTGTTTGGTGGACTAGAGCCGGTCTCGTTCACTACATCTTTCTAAAATCTGGCCAAGCTATTACGGCAGATATCTATTGCCAGCAACTGCAAACCATAAAGGAAGAACTAGCTGCTAATCAACCGAGATTGGTCAATCGCTCTAGGCCATTGCTGCTTCACGACAACGCAAGACCACACACTGCACAACAAACAACTATTAATTTAGATGAGCTACAATTGGAATGTCTGCGACATCCACCGTACTTCCCGGTTGTTCCTTCACCTTGTTCTAACAGATTACTATTTTTGCCTTAATTTGGACAACTTTTTACAAAGAAAAAAATTCAACTCTGATGCGGCTGGCCAAACCGCCTTCTTTTAGTAAAGGGATCAATGAACTACGTATGAGATGGCAAAAGTTCATAGATAATAACGGTGCATGCTTTGATTTATTAAATATATTTTACAAAAAAAAATAACTTTATATTCCTCTCGTACAAAACGCTAATTTCATATGTAAGGACCTAATATTAATAGATTTGATAAACTATACTTTTGCTTGATACTGTGCGGCGAATAAATCAACGTAAAATTACTGGGTAATATTTTCAGTATTTCGAAAAAAATGACAGCGTATTATTTAGGTGGTATATTTATTTAACATCTTTATTTTTCTAATAATCTGCATATTCAGAAAATTTCATAAACCTATAATAACATAATTAAATAAATTTGTAGGTATTTAATAGTATTTTTTTTAATTCTCCTATATACTATCTAGCATGTTATAGAAGTCCAGTTAACAGCTCAGCGCAGTCGTAAATCTTTTTTACTATTCCTTAATAAAAGCGTGTAGGTAAATTAGTATTTGGCCGTGATGTAATTTATCTGTTTTAATAGAAGCCGTTAGTTGCTAATAATGCAAATGTTTTGAACATTTTTTTTTTAATATAGGCTAGCGCTTGACTGTTGTCACACCTGATGGAAAGTGAGATACAGTCTAAGATGGAGCGCGCTTGCCTAGAAGGTGCCTATTCACTCTGGACTTGAAGGTACCCATATTGTAGGTGGTGGGGAAAACGAAGGTCGGGAGGGTATTCCAGACCTTGGCGGTGCGTATCAGATACGAGGAAGCAAATTGTTTCGTACGTGGAAGGCAAGAAAAAGATGTGGTTGCATCCAGAGAGTATATAACGTTGTATCACTGGTATTATAAAGGTACTGCGTAATTGTCAAATAAAACTTAGTGAAATTGATTTATATTTATATATATATATATTCTCTCTTCCTTACTTTATTAAAGAACTTTATATATATAACTTATTATTCGCAAATTTATATTCAATTTTGAGTAAATTACTGTTTTCCTTAAATGTTAAATGAAATTTATTTAGTTAGGTCCTTAGTTAACATTTTTTGTAGCAGAAGATTTTGTAGACATTTGTAGAATGTGGGAATAGAGAAACACACATTTTTTTGTGTTCCGTACACACACTTGTACTATAACATGTCTTGCGCAGATGTCTAACCTCTCTTGAGTTTGGCCGCCGTGGCCGAAATAGATCATCATCATCATCAAGAAAGGACATCGTCGTCATTATAAATGTGAAGGTGAGTTGGTTTGCCATGCTTTCATGTCGTAATTATTCAAACGATTGTCATGAATTTTGCCACGCGAGTAAAGCCGCGGACATAATCTGGTAATGCACTAAAAATTGGGTTTCTTTCTTTACGTTGTACATGTATTTTATTGAGAGCATAAATTATCAGATATACATAATGTAGTCGTATAATTTTAGAACTGGCTTATTATAATTCATAAAATATGATCATCTTTATTATTAGACATTGCATCATATACATGTATTCAATTATCAAAAAATAATCAATTAATTGAATTAATATTTGATAATATTTTCTTTAAGCTGGATTTTAATCAAACATTATATTTATATATCATATAATTAATCTTTTTGCTGATCAGAAAATGTTATTATAAAATATTTAATATACACGTGTTATATCAGAATATCGTAGTATTACGATTAATACAAGATGATATCGAGTAAAACGTTTTATTTATAAAAACACAATATAATTTTTGGAAAAATTGTTATTTCATATAATTTTCAGAGTACATAAGTACAACTTTGAATTGAATAAAGAATACGGTATTTGTTCATCTCTTGGAATATCGTTCTTTGCCTGAGGATAAACCTTAAGTCTACCGCCTAGTTAAGATCATGTACGTTACTGGTTTAATGATATTTTGTAATTATTTCTTCCATCATATATTATACATAAATGCAATATTATAAGGAAATTAATTAATGGTTTTGGTAAAGAATACAATCAAAAATTATAAATAAATGATGATGAAATAATTACATATACGATAATATTTTATCTTAAGACAATAACGATTGCCAATTAGTCTGATTGTAACATCATCGTGACATCATTGATCAGATTACTATACATTGAACACTTCTGTCGGAAATATATGTGTTAGTAGCCAACACGTTAGCTGCTCTTTACACGTGGTAGCATTGAATGCTTGTACAGCAGGCTGCATTACTGGTGGTAGAGTTTTGTGCAAGCACGTCTGGGTAGGTACCACCCACTCATCAGATATTATACCGCAAAACAGCAGTACTTAGTTAACATTTCATGTCTGTGAGTCAATGTCTGCCAATGTCTGTGAGCGTTGGTGACCACTTACCATCAGGAGGCCCATATGGTCGTCGGCCTTCCTATTCTATAAAAAAAACTTATGTTAATTGCATAGCATATTAAATAATATGCTATGCATTTGAAAGGTTTAAAAAATATATTAATATAACAACTAGTTAGAAACGGGTTACAGCAATCCAATTTTAATTTATAAGTCTGTGTTTGTCCTGGAACTGTAAACTGTCAGAGACCGAAAAAAATATATAAACAAACAAAAGTTACATATCTATATTTCGGGAATGACCTTATCTTAATGTATAAGAAAAAAAATCACATAAAAGATAACTTGTCATTTAATAATACTTTTATCGCTTGAGGATAATCTATAAATGAATCACAAACGAAGATTGTTAACAATATAAAACGTCGCTAGAAATGAAAAAAATACTTTTATATTAAACAATGTTCGTAATAACACTACTGGCTCTCGTTGGCGCCGCGATTGATGAGTACATTATATTTAATTTTAATAAATAATTAATTAAAATCATTTAAAAGAAAATACTACATGCTAACTACTATTACTTGTAACAGAAGAAATGCGAAAAAAACAAAACGAAGCATGAGCAAAATATAAAATTAAAACTTGTACATGGACACAAATTTACAAGTTAAATATGAAATTGATATATAAACAATTTTCTGTTCAATAATAAATACTTAAAAATAATAGTTGTTAAAACAAATTTAAAAAAAGTAAGTTTATGTATCGGTTATTAATTATATAAAAAGCAGGGTAGTTCGTTGTTGTAAGGGCTGGTCCAAGTTAAAAGAGTGCTTAATACAGTGTTTCGTTGTTATAAATACAAGTTAATAATTTATTTTGAGAGAACTTGCTTTTTTACATATTTCGGCAGTATATTGTATAATTGCGCTCCTCTAAATGTCAAATTATTCTCTCTACAATTCGTTCTTACATTAGGTAATGTGAAGTGACGAGCTCGGCGTGTTTTATATTTGTTTATAGTTTTATTTGTAGTAAATGCGATGTGAGAATGAATTAGTTAATGAGTAATTTATATAACGATACGTGTGTTATATCTACCGTTACAGTCGTAGCTATGCGATCCTTGGAAACAATAATGTCCCACCGTTACAACTATTCAACTACAGCAAAGTTACAGTGACTCACTCAGCCTTCAAAGCGGAATACAAGAATTATACTCAGTATTGCTGTTGTGCGGTTACATATGTGATTAGTTGGTGGTACCGAGACGGGCTTGCACCAAGCTCTATCACTCATTGATATTATTTTATCTTTTATCTTGAAATCGTTGATGATTTCAGAATGATATAAAATATGTACTGTTATATGATTTATACCATCAACTCATTTTTTAACCTTTACAGCGGCACCAAGCGCACTCGGTCCGCGTATTGTTGAAGGACCGGCAACAAACGCACTCGCTCCGCGTATTGTTGGAGGATCTAATGCTAACATAGAAGATTACCCCTTTATGGCAGTCTTGTTAGTATCTGTTGAAGAATACATTCAAGTTCGTTTTATACCGGTCTGCGGAGGAACTCTAATCACAACCAGATCCGTTCTTACGGCAGCCCACTGTTTCTTGTAAGTCGAAAAGCAACATTTTTATTTTCTTAGATATGCTGCAATTACAGTTCACCGGCACTCACATTTGTATCTGAACATTTTGTAATATATATGCCAGTAGATAACACAGTAGCTGCTTACACGTGCTAGCATTGAATGTTTGTTTAGCAGGCAGTTATGTAGATTGCATATCATTTGATTTTAGTGTGAAGGGTTATGTGAGGCTACTCACATCACCCCTAAAATCAAATGTGGAAATCACAGTAGAAAAAGACAATACATCATGTACAGACACGTTCAAAAAAAGATTCTGAATGTTTTAATAAGATTATTTTTTTTTTTTGCTGCTAATGAAAAGAAATAATAAATGACTCTCGTTTAGACATTTTAGTAAAAACTACACGAAGAAGTGCCCTATTTTATACCTTCGTCAGCGATTATCACTGATGAGACCGGATAAGTTCTGTTTTCTACGTTGATATGAATAAAATCTTAAATAATCACTGCAAGTCATAAGTAGTATGCAAGTATATTATGATGTGATATAGAGTTTAGAATTAGTAGTGCAAACAAGCCTTTAGTTAATTTCAGTGGGGTGACAATATGTTATGAGATTTAATTGAAACTTTTTTTCACAGTAACAACGTAATAGATAACAGACATGTACGAGTGCGACTTGGCTCGTCATTCTCATATTTTGGAGGTGACTTTCTTAGAGTTCAAAATTGGATTAAGCATCCTGGATACGCGTTTCCTAAAGCATATCACGACATTGCAATACTGAAACTCGCCGCTCCCGCCACACTCTCCAGCCGCGTTGCACTTGCCCCTATCGCTGGACCCAACTACTTGGTCCCAGATAATACTACCGTTACCGCTGCCGGATGGGGCTTACTTGAAGTATGTTTACGATCTAGATAATTTATTTTTATTATTTTTGTTCACACTGCACAAGCATAGTCTAAATCAAAAACACTTGTACATAAACTTTTAATTTTTTCAAATACAGCATGCCAATTTTGGTTTTTATATAATTATTTTATCATGTTCGGAAAACAGTCGAATAAATGGTACCCCGATGGTAAATGGTCACAATCAAACACCAAGCGAAATCATCTCACACATTCACAATGCGCCGCCGACCACTGGATATATGATTATTTGAATTAACCGCGAATTGTGGATAACAAGTTTTACATCATTATTTCGTTATTAAGTATTTTCTTGGAGTTCAGACTATTCTACGTCAGTCTTTTTGCAATATAAACGACCCAAGTCTTATTATGACAAAACATTAATATATATGATGATATGCATTAAATCGTTGGCAGATCAACCGGTTCTCGAAAGGAATTGGATCCTAAAATGTATTAAACACAATATGATTTTTTCACAGTTTGGTGGCGAACCGTCACATATTCTTCAACGAGTTGACGTACAAATAGTCAACCACGACATCTGCAGAGAAAATTACGCTGAACTGCAGGCTTCGCTAGGTGAACTTTAAGTTCCTAATGTAACATCGGAAAAGGTATGCGCTGGAATATTAGATGGTGGCGGCAAGGATGCATGCAGTGGTGACTCAGGAGGACCTCTTCTTCATGAAGGAGTCGTAATTGGAATCACCTCTTCGGGCCATGAATGCGCTCTCGCGAAATATCCCGGAGTCTATGTTAACGTACCGACTTATACCAGTTGGATTGTTGATAATGCATAAGAATGATTATTAATAATTAAAACTGTTTTATTTACACCCTAAACCAATACAAAAATATGTATATTTAATATAATTGTTGTCAAATACTTCAATTAATGGCATTGAACCGCATAACGTAAGCTTTAGACAAGCATGGGGAAGCAACTGTGGGATCGACGATTCAAAAATATGACGCAATTTCCCGAATGCCGCCCAGCCCAAACGTATTCTTCTTTTAGCCTCCTTCTCAAAGTTGTGCCGGCCAAGTTGTATAGTTTGGCCCAGGTAGATAAATTCCTGCACAGCTTCAAGTGGAGAGCTATTTACCACTGGTCCCGGGGATACATGTTGGTTTGCCATGATTTTGGTCTTTTTAATTTTCATCCCGAGACCTACTCGTCTTGAAGAATCGCTCAGGTTGTTTAGCATCTCTTCCAAATCCTGCAGAGTCTCCGCCATGATGACAATGTCGTCGGCAAATCGCAGATGTGTAATGTGTTCGCCATTGATATTAATGCCGCGTCCGTTCCAATCGAGCGTCTTGAAGACGTCCTCCAATGCATTGGTAAAAATTTTCGGGGAGATTACATCCCCCTGTCTTACCCCGCGATGCAATTGGATTGGTCTTGTACTCTGATCTTGTACTTGGACGGTCATGGTAGCGGCTTCGTACAAACACTTCAACACCTGGATATACCGATAGTCAATGAGGCATATCTGCATTGATTCCAGAACAGCCCAGGTCTCAATGGTATCGAAGGCTTTTAGCTAGGCATAGAGGCTGATTATATTCCTCAGTCTTCTGTATTATTTGCCTAAATGTGTGTATGTGGTCTACGGTACTGAAGCCTTTTCGAAACCCAGCCTGCTCAACGGGTTGGAAGTCATCGAATTTCCGGGCAAGACGATTCGTGATTACCCTCGAAAACAACTTGTAAACACGGCTTAAAAGTGAAATGGGGCGGTAGTTCTTCAGAAGAGCTTTATCGCCCTTCTTGAAAAACAGAACCACCACACTTCTGCTCCATGTCTTCGGTGTAATACCATTATGGAGGACGGAATTGAAGATGTTAGCCAGCTCTCTCAGAACTGGTGTGCCTTCTGCTTTAAGAAGCTCTGAGGTAATTCCGTCATCTCCTGGAGCCTTGTTGTTTCCAAGTTGTCCGAGAGCAATCCTAATCTCGCCCAAATCGATGTCGGGAAGATCGTCTGATAGGTGGCGTGTCAGTCTGGCTCGTGGTTCATTCGCACTGTGGGACTCAGGTGGAGGTACTCGTGATGAGTATAAATCGCCATAGTACTTTTCGACTTCACCTTGTCAACCTTGTGTGGTTCTGAGTTTTGTCTTCGGTGAACTTTTCGGTGCCTTGAGCAGCTTGGAGCATGGTAGGTCGGAGAGTAGATCTCATCATTCGCGATCTTTCGGCTTTGAATTCGATATCTAGAGTGCCTCGAACCAAGCGGTGATCACTTCTGGTATTAAACCCGTTGATCACTGAGACATCTCTAAATATGTGCCTTTTATTCGAAATGATGAAGTCTATCTCGTTCCTTCTCACGTGATCGGGGCTTCGCCAGGTCCACCTCTTCTGGGCTTCTTTTGAAAGAAAGAATTCATCAAAAAGAGCGCAGGGGCGCTTCGAGAAGAGAGTTTACCAGCATTTGCCCCCTGTGATTTCTGCAGCCCAAGCCGTAAGGTCCAACTTTCGATTCACCGCTATCTTGTACTCCCACTTTAGCATTAAATTCTCCTATAACAACATTATAGTGGGCCTTCGAGGTGTTGTTGAGGGCCTTTGCGATATCCTCGTACATCGCTTCGACCACATCATCAGAGTATGCCGGAGTTGGCGCATATACCTGTACGACCTTCAGGGAGTACCTGTCGGAAAGTTTTAGGACAAGGTACGATACCCGGTTCGACACACTACTCATTTCTACAATGCTGCTAATGAGATCCTTTTTGACTAGAAAATCGACACCACCCTGGTAGAGGTTATCACCTACGTGGAATTAGAGTAAGTTACCGGACTCTAGAGTTATCGTGTCTGTCCCCTGTCTTCGGACTTCAGATAACGCCAGTATATGCCAGTTTATATGACTTAACTCTACTTCTAATTCGGTGAGGTGATGGTCCAGCCTTATCGAGCGTCCATTATACGTTGCCATGTTTAGTCGTTTTTTTATGGTAGGTGGTGGCATGAACCGGTGATTCTTTGCACCCCCTGCCATGCCGATACCGCGACCGCTACCTAAATTTTATTGACATAATATATTATGTAACTATATTTACTTACAAACTTATGTAAACGCTTATGTAATATGAAGCTATAAAACGGGAAAGTCTTTATGTATACATTGAAGATGTTTAAAAAAACATAGATTCAGTAAAATAAAAATGAATGGACACTGGATAGAGACATTTCCATTGGTAGGAAATGTGGAATAGAGGATTTATAAAAGAAGTAATCATTTTAAAATTCCAGTGATGCAACCGCGTCTTTTTCTTGCCTTCGAATCGTTAAAACAGATAAACTGAATTACTACTAAATAATTCTCGAAGATTATATGAATAAATTAATATTTATAATAATATCTATAATTTCATATTTAAAAGAAATATTTGAATTTAACATGACTCGAGATGATTTAATTTACAGAAATTATATAAACACCATAATTTTAATACAGTCTGTTCAAAGGTGCTAACAGAATTCAAATTAAATTAAGTTTTAAGTATTGCATAAAATAAATTAATTATGATTCAGAATAATTAATACTGTTAAACCATTAAACTTAATATTATAAATCCTGTATCGTCTAATCAAACAACATTTTATCTTATCTGCTTCGGCGCTATATAATTCTCCAAACACAGCCGGAAGACATGGCAGAGCGATATTGAGTAACGTCTCAATAACAAATATAATATTGAGCTGTAAAGACAAATAATATTTTATTCACATATTTTGTACCTCGTTTTATCCTAAAAGTCATATTTTTTTTCGTTCGAAACATTGAAATAAATAAGTAAGCTACATTATTATTGTTAAGTATTAAATATTTTACAACTCGGAAAAAATTTTTCATAGATACGAAGAAAAAATTATGGGACTTACTTGAGATTTTATATTTCCACTTACAATGCCAACGGTACTTAGCAAAGCTATAAAGCAAGACGGTAAGGCCATCAGAATCTGAAACAGAAAATGGTATTTAAAGCATCATTAAGATATTTGAAAAATAAAACAGTAAACATAAATATGTTTTGTTGGAACTAGTCTTTATATACTTGCCAAGAACTTCGGTGCGTAACCAATGTTCTCGATGCTTTGTGATAATCTTCTATAAATTAGCAAATATTCAACCAACTTCATGGTTAACAATTTGACTTGTATTTCGTTGTCAAGATTTGTAGTGCTTGCAAAGTTATCTATTGCTTTTCTAAGAGACTTCACACGAACCCACAATATCTCGAACATCAAGATCCTGGTCATGTGACTCAAATGTGATGTTAATGTCATTAAAGTATTTGTTACAATAATTACCATTCCAAAGTAATTAACCGAGAATTTCGAAGCTATCACAAATCGAAATAAATCCAAACCGAGAACACCGATGAACACAGGAAAACAAAATAGTACTTTGTGTTTTTTTATTTTAACGATTCCCAAAGGATCGACCTTATCCGATTCTTCCAAGTAATTGAAGAAATTTTCTCCGTCGCTCAGATGGGCCACTATTAGTACCAAGTTCAAGCTCACAATTTGGTATATAATGAGAATGAACGTTCCATAGTGCTCAGCAGCCATCCATTCATACTTACAGAAGTACATTATAACTATTGCATATACTATACAATAAATCTTAGCAATAACAGTGAATGCAAAACTTTTGTGAAGTTTTGAGTATAATCCTAAAATTAAACGGGTGGTCATTATTATTTTAATCATATTATAATCGTTCTTATCGAGTTTGTTACATTCCTGAACACGCATTATGGAATTTGAATAAAAAACTCTTTAACTGAATGTTTTGACCTACGAAGTTAACAAAACTGTACAAAAGAATACAAGAGTGAGTACAAAAGAATAATCACTGAAGTGGTTTGATAAACATCATTACTACTATGCATAATTTAGTCGCTTTTAATCAAAATTGTGTATAAAATAATAATTGAACTGACGTATGTGGAACTTCAAATTAGGTCGGTCACAAGTTTGCCTTATTTATTATATTTTTGTTGAATAAAGAAAAA
Organism: Nymphalis urticae; assembly: GCA_905147175.2. Lineage (NCBI taxonomy): Eukaryota > Metazoa > Arthropoda > Insecta > Lepidoptera > Nymphalidae > Nymphalis > Nymphalis urticae. The sequence continues at coordinate 9,258,861 of LR990000.1, read as the reverse complement.
ACTTTAAAAAGTATTAGTGTATATAGTATTAAAGTGTCAAGTTAGGAAAAGATCTTTCGTTCAGTCAAATCTAAATGAACGACCAATTCATTGAACGTTTAACTTCATCGTAGAAAGCAAGAAGAATTAATATAGATTTGTGACGTGAATTAGTTTTTTTTAATAAAGATTATATGAAAACTTAACTCCATGTATTTTTATTTTCTACGACAGATCTATTTGTATATAATAATACTTATAATAAATTGTAAATCTAAGATTCTTGGTTCCGATAAGAATAGATGAACTAAAACGCAACACGACAAAACAATACATTAAAACACATTATTTTTTTATTATAATAAGATTACCAGCAACGCCGACATATTATTCCGAATTATTTGACACATTATTAATCCTTATCAAAATTAATGTAATTCTAATTTGAAGATCGCTCATAGGGGGGTTTTTGCCTTAGTCACCGCGCTTGGCTGGCGGGTTGGTGACGCATTGGCTGGAATCTTTCACTAATAGCGCTGCTGCCCGCTATCAGTATTTGTTTTTTCGGATTCCAGCATTTGTGTGGTTATACCGCCACGATTTCGGTCGCCAGAGCCTCGTTCGTTGATTAGCAGCAGCACGAGCAGGTGAGGTTGACGGTAGGGAGCCTAGGTTGTTGTCGACTCCCCTTACACCCCCTCCCTTTACACCCCTTGATGCGGACTGCCCAAGATCGGGATGGTTGGCGTTCTATGGGGAGACTTCGTCCAGCAGTGGATGGCAAAAGGCTGAAAAAAAAATTTGAAGGGTTTTACACCCAATAAAAAATTGAATTTACACTTCACAAATTACGGCCTGGGTACTAATATATAAAGAGGTAAAATTTGTATATTTTAATATTAACGAAATATTTAAAATTTAAAATGCCATATAAAAAATCTAGCCGCCGTGGTGCTCCTTGAAGTTTAAACATATTTTTTCTTTAAACCATGTACACAATTTTAATTAATATCTTAGGAGGTATGGCAAAAATAAAATTTTCGCGAAAGAAAAAATATTATAATGGTGGCTAATGGTGTGAGGGCGAAGTATCCAGCGCAAAGATTTCGTATGTTCATTCGTATGTACCAAATTTACTTGGTGGTAGTACTTTGTGCAAGCCCGTCTGTAATATAGTAATGTCGTTGTGTTCCGGTTTGACGGATGATTGAGCCAGTGTAACTGCAGGCATGTAAGGGAGGATTAATATTTTTTACAGTACCAATGCCTATCGGTGGCGGTGACCAAACAAAACAAGTAACGGGTCAACATTTTCAAGAGGTCTGTCTCATCATGTGTGTGTGATTGTACGACGAGTCACCACTCACACATAGAAGTCAAATATAAAAATGCATGAACAAATATTCAGGGCATGTGGTACTATGCGTTATTGATATGTATTATGAAATGTCGTTTACTGTACACACATACACTGTAATGAATGGGCGAATAGATCGATTAATCTGTACTTATGTGAGAAGCGGAGGAGTTTGATTGTTTATTTTGTTTTTTTTTTATTTGAAATAACTGGCTACTGTCAATGATACTGTAAAAAATATTAGCCAGCCCCTACAACGTTGATGCAAAACCAAATTTAGGAACTAGATATGATGTCCCTTATTCCTGTACATACATTCTCTCGATCACGAAGCCGAAACTCAAAAACTATAATACTCAACTAATATATTATTATTGCTGTTTGGCGGTAAAATATATGATGAGTGGATGGTTCCTACCTAGGCAGGCGGGCTTACGCGTAGCCCTTCCACGGGCAGCTACGATCAGCTATTTATTTATTTGATGTTGCGATAAAGGAGAAACACTATTATTACAATGTTAATGTTTCCATTCTATTGTCTTCATTTCGTTTTACAAAATAGAACACATGAAAATAAAGTAAATTATTTATATATAACATACGTATGAAACGAAAGACTACTTATGTAATAACACCTTTGGAATGAAATAAGGTATCTTCGTGCCTTTAAAAAAAACTGCACGTTTTTATCATGTCTATAATCTTGTATAAGTTATAACAACTTGTATGTATTAATGGTTTTGAATATAAGCTATGTGTGAGTGGTGAAGCTTGTGTTTTTATTTAAAACCCTTCTTAATATGAAATCTGCTGTATTACATATATTGAAAGTAACCAAGATTTTAGTTATAAAGAGAAAAGAATAAATTTACATATTTATGTTTTGATGAAAATGTTTATAATACTTTAGCACATTTTTTTAATTTTTATTTAACACTTAAGCGATCATCTATGTAATGCGGAGTAATGTACGAAAGTCAAGGTCAACAGAAATGCGTTTTTTCTTAAAAACTGGTTTAATACCTCCAAGAATTTTCCATATCAGTTTATATGACAGGTTGTAAATTATGAAATAAGCAATTGTGTTTTGATTTAAATGGATAGTTAGGCTAAATATTTTCAGGCACACGAATTTTTTTATCATCGTTTAAACTTTTAATTGATTAAATTGCAATAACACAATCGTGTAGGTGGTGTAGATACTGATAATAGACAGCAGTAACGAGCAGTTGACGGGGAAGATGCGCCAGACGGTGAACTTCATAGGACTTATTTCAAGAAATTTGATTCCATCTAAAATTTTATTTCGTAGCGCGTCATCTGAAAATAATCTACAATTATCAGATTATCTGTTGATTCGCATTTATTTCAGTTTTTCAAATGTAGAATTAAATATTATTTCTTTAAAGTTTTAACATCAAACTTGATAAATAAAATTAAAGTATATGTATTATATATAATTAAAGTATAATAAAGATTCGTAAACCTTTGTCAATACAGAAAAATATTTATCAAATGTTAAATTACGGAGGTAGGTTTAAACGAATAGGAAATTTTATTAACAAAATAAAATGTCTTTATATTTGTATAAATTTAAAGTACAAAGTTTGTCCCACATCAATACAAATTTTTACATTTATTATTGAACTTTACTTCTATACTCATCTATACATATAATAAATCTGCGTGTACTGTGCATTGAAATTATTTACAAAAACTATACATTCGGTAAATAGGTAGTTGGGTGGTTGGAATGGTGGAATAGAGGATTTATATTGTGCAGTAGGTTGCTGAAGTTGTTTTAAAAAAAGTGGATGGAGTGCCTTACAAATGTTTGTTCGGTAGATTGTAATTTAAATCAAACATGCTTAATTCGTACGAAAAAAATCGCTCTTAGTTTTGGTTGAATATATTTAGTAATAAAAAACTTAGCAAAAACGAGGGCTTCAATATTCATACATTGTATATATATATATATATATATATATATATATATATATATATATATATATATATATATATATATATATGTATACTACTGCCTCGTTGGTCTAGTGGCTTGATGTAAGATCACAGACCCGGAGGTCCGGGTTCAATTCCCAGGACGGGCCAATAAAAAGCTATTGGGTTTTTCTGTCAGAAAATTCTCAATAGTCCGGAGTCTGGAAGTTGGAAGTGTGTACACTCCCGCGCCTCGGAAAGCACGTAAATCCGTTGGTCCTGCGCCTGAATTCTTTGCGGTCGAGTCGGATTGCCGTGCCATCGGATTATGAGAATTAGGGAATAAAGAGTGCTTGCGCACACACTTGTGCACTATATTATCTCCTGCACAGTTGGCTAATCACTCTTGTGACTGGCCGCCGTGACCGAAATCGGTCTGGAGGACCTTATTATTATTATTATTTATATACTGCACTGTTTGATTTGGTCGATTTATAGTGCAAAATTAGGGCGTGTGACTCATGAAATGTTAAACAATTATAAGCTTACTATTAAAATTCCTGTATCGTCTGATCAAATTAGATTTTATCTTATCTGCTTCGGCGCTACACAATTCTCCAAACACAGCCGGTAGACATGGCAGAGCGATATTAAGTAACGTCTCAATAACAAATATATTACTGAAATGTAAAGACAAATAATTATCTATTTACATATTTTGTATCTCGTTTTTTTATTTTAAAAGAAAAAAATAAGATACATTATTATTTTTAAGCACTAAAGTTTTTATACCTCTACAAATTCTTGTCATTGACATGAAGAATAAATTTTTGCACTTACTTGAGATTTTATATTCCCACTTACAATGTTAACTGTACTAAGTAAAACCATAAAACAATTCGGTAATGCCATCAGCATCTAAAACAGAAAATGGTATTTAAAATATCAATAAGATATTTGAAAAATAAAACAGTAAACATAAATAGGTTTTGTTGGAACTAGTCTTTATATACTTGCCAAGAACTTCGGTGCGTAACCAATGTTTTTGATACTTTGTAATAATCGTCTATAAATTAGCAAATATTCAACCAACTTCATGATTAACAATTTGACTTGTATGTCGTTGTCAAGATTTGTAGTGCTTGCAAAACTATCTATTGCTTTTCTAAGAGACTTCACACGAACCCACAATATCTCGAACATCAAGATCCTGGTCATGTGGCTCAAATGTGATGTCAATGTCATTAACGCATATGCTACAATAATTATCATTCCAAAGGAAATTTCAGTCAATCTCGATGCTATCACAGCTTGAAACAAATTCAAAGTAACAACACCTATGAATATAGGAAAACAAAAGAGTACTTTATGTGTTTCTATTTTAACGAGTCCCAAAGGATCGACCTCATCCGATTCTTTCAAGTAATTGAAGAAATTTTCTCCGTCGCTCAGATGGGCCACTATTATTACCAAGATCAAATTCCCTATTTTGAGTATAGTGAGAATGAACGTTCCATATTTCTCATCAGCCGCCCAGGTCAACTTACATAAGTATATCAAAATTATTGCATATACTATACAATAAAGCTTAGCAATAACTGCGAATGCAAAACTTTTGTGCAGTTTTGAATATAATCCTAAAATTAAACGGGTTATCATAATTATTTTTATCATAATATAATCGTTTTTATCGAGTTTATAACATTCCTGAACACGCATTATGGAATTTCAATAAAAGCTGTTTCACTCAATGTTTCGAACGACGGAACTAACAAAACTGGATTAAAAACGTCATTACTACTATACATAATTTAATTGCTTTTAATCAAAATTATGTATAAAATAATTGTATTGACTTCAGTGGACTTTGTCTGTGTCAAGTTGGTTTCAATTAATTATCTTCCAATATATTATATTAATATTTACACTAATATTATAAAGAGGTATGGAGGTATGGTGGAGGAGGTAACTTTACCTAAGTTTGATTTTTGTATGTTTGTTTGTAGGCTTCTTTTATTTTCAAAAAATTAGAAATCCTTTTCAAAATTGCAATAATGTAAGGCAAGGTATTTTTCAAGGTCATTTTTGTTCAATCTTGATCAGTTTTGTTGCGTTCTTTATATATATATTTTTTTATAGAATAGGAAAGCGGACGAGCCCATATGGCCACCTGATGGTAAGTGGTCACCAAACGCTCTTAGACATTGGCACTGTAAGAAATGTTAACCATTGCTTACATCGCCAATGCGACACCAACCTTGGGACCTAAGATTTTATGTCCTTTGTGCCTGTAATTGCACTGACTTACTCATCTTTCAAACCGGAACACATCAATACCAAGTACTGCTGTTTTGCGGTAGAATATTTGATGAGTGGGTGGTACCTACCCAGACGAGCTTGCACAAAGCTCTACCTCCAGTAAAGTAATGTAAATGTCCCACTGCTAGGCTAAGGTCTCTCCTTTTGAGGAGAAGGTTTGGAGCATACTCCATCACGCTATTACAATGCGGGTTGAATACAAACGTGATAGATTTTCACCCGACACTCAGGTTTCCTCACGATGTTATCCTTCACTGTCAAGCACGAGATGAATAATAAACATGCTTGAGTATGAACCCGCGATCATCATTTAAGATTCACGTAACCATTGTGCCGTCTCCGATTGTATTAGTGTGATTTATTTATTTTGATTTCGAACAATTTGTTGTTATCTATATTGATCTTAATGAGTTTCAATGTTTTATGATTACGATATTGATATTGTTGCCATAGATATATTTAAAAACATGCATTCATGCATGCATAATGCATTCTTCATTGAGCATGTGGTAAAAATGTACAAGTAATGACTGCCACTTTAACTCACTTTAATAAAACCTGAATCGTAAATTCAGCTTCTATTAATCTAATATTCGATATCACATTTTTTTAATATATATTGTACGATTATTCATAAGGAGTTATTGTACAAATTCTGTACAGATGTTACATTTGGTGATTTACAGCTAAGGAACTAGAGCATTAGAAATATAAAATTTTTGCAGCTGACGTTAGCAGTAATATCAAGCAAACAAGGCGATGCCACAGTCAGTTCTGACTATATAATCTGTTATATCTTAGCTTCGATTGATTTTTATATTTAAAAATAAATTTATTTTACAGTTATGCTAAAAGTTATTATTCAAATTAAACAGAAATTATTTAAAAAAGAATCATGAACTCGTATCCACACAGGATCGTCTCAAGTATTTTATATCGTGATTACGCTGTTATCATTAATTTCAATTCTCATGACAGCTTTCGATGGCGTAAATAAGATGAAACGATATATATCATATTTAAATAAACTTGAAGAGGTAAGTAATGTTCCGAGTGTTATTGTTTATTATACCTATTATGTAAGGTGTTATACTATGCTTTTCTTTTTCTCGCTTACAATATAAAATATATTACGTATTTTTTTAAAGTATCTCCACAGACTTGTTGACCGATCCTTTGTTTTAACTTGTCTATAATTTGATTTAGAATGTATGCCAGTTGTCTTCCTTATTGCTATCGGTCTTCGGTCTGGATGGTATTTGGACAGTCGATCGATAACCGGTACATCTCTGTTATCGTCATTTTAAGATTGTAATCTTATCATCTTCTTGACAGTCGTCATTTGTCTTGACTTTACCAGTGTCCCAAACGTGCCTTGACTCTTGTCCTCTGAGTATTTTCTGGGACTTGATACTGCAAGGGATATGCTATCATGCAATTGTAGCTTTCTCGTCTCTGCATCCTTTGGGCACCTGTGTGTATAGAACTGTGTGTTAACGGGCTTTGATCACGCGCATTATTATCATATATTAACGTATTAGTGGATGGCATTAAATTTTCCCTACAGCAAAAATTGATTATAGTTGGTATAAAAATAGCAATTAATACTAGTTACATTTTCCGTTGAATCGAAATCCCAATTATCTTGAGTGTAGCGGCAAACTGTTTATCGAGAAGTTGCTTTTATTTTCATCGTAATATTTTAACTACGACGCTGTGAATTTTAAATTTGACTTACCCTCCATATTATTAATTATTTTATTTATAAATAAAATTATCAATCTTAATTACAAAAAATTTCATCTAAATGCAAGGTTTGCTGTAATCTTATTTCAAAGAAAGAGGAGATAAGTTGTTGGGTTTGTACAGAGAAGTATCATTACAACTGTTTGAAAATTAGTGACGCTCAGTTTAAAAGGATGACAGCTAAAATCAAATAATCCTATTCATGTCACAACTGTAGTGGTACTGATAAAAAATCGAACACATCGCCGTCTTCAGAATCATACTCGAGTCCCAACTCCCCCATATCTATGGAAAATTTTGAAACAATATTAGACAAAATAAAATTTTAGAAATGAAAAATTACTTTATGGCGGAACTAAAACAAACCATTTTATTAGAACTTGAAAATAATTTGGCTACACTTTCAAAAGAACAGCAGAGCCTCATATCATCTCACACGGAATTACAGGCAGAGTATAGCAAACTATCTGAAGAAAATGCCGCTTTGAAGGCTCATGTATCGTCGTTACAAGAAGGTTTAGATGATTTATTATATCAAAACTCAAAACATCAGCAATGGGCACGGCAACAAAATATAGAAATAGTAGGCGTTCCAGTACTAAAAAATGAGTGCGTGAGAGATATTGTAATAAATTTTAGTAAACATGCGGGTGTTCAATTAGATTGTAATGATATTGAATTTACGAATAGAGTAAAACCAAAAAAAAGTATTAATGGCAGACCTAAAGTAATAGTCGCTAAGCTTAAAAATAGACTCATTAAAGACAGTATTCTGTCCGGCTTAAAGAAAACGCGTGGTATTACAACAAAAGACATAAATATTGCTGGCAACCCAAACAAGGTGTTTGTAAAAGATCATCTTACACCACAAAATAAAATTTTGCTTCAGAAATGCAAAACACTTGCCTCCGAAAAAGCATACAAATTTATGTGGACAAAAAACTGCCTTATTTGTTGATGTGGTGATGATATGTTCGAAAAAACGAAAAATCACAGGCCATCGCAATAAATTCAGAAAAGGATCTTATAAAAATAATACAGTATCTAAAAGACTGTATGTATTGTCAATTTTTTTTTTTAATTTTGGACTTTACCGCGACAATTTTCTTTTTGCTTTCTGTTTGTAATAAAAAATTTAACACTAATAGGTGACACGCACACATCTTTTACTAAACCTAAAAAGACTTTCACACATACATCTTTAATATGGTTGTGTTGATTTTTGACTGTCTTAGATCACCCAGCATTACAATTATATCACATTATTTTAATGATAATCTTAGTCATGCTTTAAATTTTAACCAACCATCATGAAGCCATCGGTAAACTGTTACTACCAGAACGTCCGTGGTCATCGCACTAAATTGGATGACCTACACAAGAATGTTCTTAGCCATGATTTTGATCTAATTTTTATTACTGAAACCTGGCTTAATGATATTTTCTTACCTGATGAAGTATGCGATAATAGATACGATGTCTTTAGGTGTGATCGGAACAAATATAATTCATTTAAAAGTATGGGTGGCGGTGTAATGATAAGTGTTAAAAAAAATATTCAAGCCAAAGCGAGGAATGAATTTGTTGGGAAGGGAATCGAGATTGTTTGGATATCAGTAAAAGCACGAGTCTTTGCTAATACTCAGTGTCATGCAATTCATTTTGGCGTAACGTACATACCGGGTGACTCCCAACATTCTCATCGTCTCGCATTGGCTCTAGAATCATTATCTAGTATAATACGATCCCATCCCAATGATTATGTGATTTTCTTGGGCGATTTCAACATACCCAATCTCGAATGGACACAGCGGGGACCCGTGTTTATAAAAAAGGCTACGCAAAGCCAAGCTGCTGTAGTTAATTTTATGAACACTATTGAATTTCTTGGATTTAGGCAAGTCAATGAGCATTGCAATAATTCCAATAATATATTAGACCTCATTATTACCAATACATCACCGAAAGTGTCGGTATCATGCGATCCTATATTAGTCGAAAATAAGTATCATCCAGCACTAGAAATAGATTGTTCTGATATATTAACATCGCAACATCGCCCTTTAAAAAATATAAAATACAAATTTCATAAAGCGGATTATATTAAAATTAGGGAATGTTTGTCTGGGGTTAATTGGAATACATTGTTCATTGATAAGTCGTGTGAGGAGTTACTTCATAGTTTTTATCAATTACTGTACGAATTAAGAAATTCCTTTGTGCCTAAGTCTTCTTCGGGTGGAAAATTTAGCTATCCGGTCTGGTACTCTAAAGCGTTGATTTCTGTAACTAAATAAAAATATACCGCACATCGCAAATGGAAGATACATAATAATCCACTCGATTATGACGAATTTAAGTTACTTCGTGAAAGAAATAAGCGTATTCAAGCTAAATGTTATAATTTCCACATATTTGGAATACAAGAAAGGATTAAAAAGTCACCTAAACTTCTTCACAATCATATTTCATCCAAACGCAGAAATCAAAGTCCTTATCCTAGTTCATTACGTTTTGGTAATCAAATTTACAATAACGAAAAAGAAATATGTTCTGGTTTTAGTGATTTCTTCAAGAATGTATTTATTAAACATGCACCTAACTACGACAATCTTTTACACGAAATCCCCTCAGTAACGTACGATACTTATCATTCTTTCACTATGACAGAAGAGGAAGTCTTAAAATTGTTAACATCTCTCGATATTCAAAAAGGCTCTGGCAGTGACAACATACCCTCAATATTTTTTAAATCTTGCGCTATTGAATTAGCATTGCCTTTAACATTAATATTTAATAAGTCGTTGAAAGAGGGCGTGTTTCCCACTAAATGGAAAGATGCACTTATCGTTCCTATCCATAAAAAAGGCCCCAAGACAGAGATAGTAAATTATCGACCTATATCTATTTTGAATATTCCAAGTAAGATCTTAGAAAAGCTAGTATATCACAAACTATACCCTTTTCTCGCGAGAGCTATTCCGCATAATCAGCATGGCTTCATGAAAAATCGGTCTACAGTATCCAATTTATCAATTTTCATCAGTGATATTTGCAATTATATGGACTCAGGGGCTCAAGCTGCCGTGATCTACACTGATTTTGAAAAGCTTTCGTTCGTGTAGATCATGTCATTCTTTTACATAAATTACACGGCTTAGGCATTCGTGGTGTTCTCTTTCATTGGTTGAAATCCTATATAACCAATAGAAGGCAAGCTGTAAGAATTGGTGGTTCTTGTTCTGACTACGTTGATATTACTTCTGGTGTACCTCAGGGGTCTCATTTAGGACCTCTGCTCTATAATACCTACTTGTTTGATATTGGTGCTTGCTTTAAATATTCAAACTTCTTAATGTTCGCCGATTGTAATAAGACAAAACCTTGACTTTAAGGTTTTATTCCACATAATAAGTAACATAAGTGACATATGACATTATAAAAGAATAAACACTAAATGAGGTTTAATATCACTACATTCACCCACACTATAATTTAAAACATAGTCTTGGAAACGAATAGGAGGTCTGCGCTCTCTATTTGATCTATTTAAATTTGATTCCTCCTCTGTTGAACGAGAGTGACCTACTGTAGTTGGTTGCTCTTCTGTAGATTCATAAGCTTCACTTTCAGGTGAAGAAGAATCAATAGAATCGTATGTATTATCTTCGCTTGCTGAATGATTTTCTACATCACTCGATATTTCATTGGAAGATAAATTATCTTGAGTGAATATATCAATTTCTCCATTATTTTGACCTAAAGGTGCTAAATTGCGATTTGACACGGTAGTTTCTCTACCATCTGACAAACGAACGTGAGAATAATCAGGATTTACGTGAAGCAGTTCCACCTCTTCGACTAGTGGTTGATATTTACTGGCGCGGTTGAATCTTCGCATAAGAGCATGATCTGAATGAATTAACCAGCTCGGCACAGATACACCATTTGCTGATCTTCTAGTGTGCATAAACATTCTTTCATGCGGCGTGCAATTTGTAGCAGTACATAGAAGAGAGCGGATTGAATGTAATGCTTGAATTCAGAATTTTGAATTCAGCCTTTTGCCGTCCACTGCTGGACGAAAGCCTCCCCCATAGAACGCCAACCATCCCGATCTTGGGCAGTCCGCATCCATCCCGTGCCTGCCACCTTCTTCAAATCGTCGGTCCATCTTGTCACAGGGCGCCCTACACTACGTTTGCCTAAGCGCGGTCTCCACTCTAACACGTGTCGGCTCCATCGGCCATCGATGCGTCTGGAGACATGACCAGCCCACCCCCACTTCAGCGAGCTAATTCTCCGCGCGATGTCGGTGACTTTAGTTCTCTGGCGAATGTCCTCATTTCGGATTCTATCGCCCAGAGAAACCCCAAGCATCGCGCGTTCCATCGCTCGCTGAGCGACCTTAAATTTGTGGACCAGTCCTACGGTGAGTGTCCACGTTTCGGCACCGTAAGTCATCACAGGTAGGACGCACTGATTAAAGACCCTGGTCTTAAGCGACTGTGGGATCGACGATTCAAAAATATGACGCAACTTCCCGAATGCCGCCCAGCCCAAACGTATTCTTCTTTTAGCCTCCTTCTCAAAGTTGTGCCGGCCAAGTTGTATAGTTTGGCCCAGGTAGATATATTCCTGCACAACTTCAAGTGGAGAGCCATTTACGACCACTGGTCCCGGGGATACATGATTGTTTGCCATAATTTTGGTCTTTTCAATGTTCATCAAGAGACCTACTCGTCTTGAAGAATCGCTCAGGTTGTTTAGCATCTCTTCCAAATCCTGCAGAGTCTCCGCCATGATGACAATGTCGTCGGCAAATCGCAGATGTGTAATGTGTTGGCCATTGATATTAATGCCGCGTCCGTTCCAATCGAGCGTTTTGAAGACGTCCTCCAATGCATTGGTAAAAAGTTTCGGGGAGATTACATCCCCCTGTCTTACCCCGCGATGCAATTGGATTGGTCTTGTGCTCTGATCTTGTACTTGGACGGTCATAGTTGCGGCTTCGTACAAACACTTCAACACCTGGATATACCGATAGTCAATTAGGCACCTCTGCATGGATTCCAGAACAGCCCAGGTCTCAATGGTATCGAAGGCTTTTTCGTAGTCCACAAACGCTAGGCATAGAGGCTGATTATATTCCTCGGTCTTCTGTATTATTTGCCTAAGTGTGTGTATGTGGTCTACGGTACTGAAGCCTTTTCGAAACCCAGCCTGCTCAACGGGTTGGAAGTCATCGAATTTCCGGGCAAGACGATTCGTGATTACCCTCGAAAACAACTTGTAAACATGGCTTAAAAGTGAAATGGGGCGGTAGTTCTTCAGAAGAGCTTTATCACCCTTCTTGAAAAACAGAACCACCACACTTCTGCTCCATGTCTTCGGTGTAGTACCATTATGGAGGACGGAATTGAAGATGTTAGCCAGCTCTCTCAGAACTGGTGTGCCTCCTGCTTTAAGAAGCTCTGAGGTAATTCCGTCATCTCCTGGAGCCTTGTTGTTTCCAAGTTGTCCGAGAGCAATCCTAATCTCGCCCAAATCGATGTCGGGAAGATCGTCTGATAGGTGGCGTGTCAGTCTGGCTCGTGGGTCATCCGCACTGTGGGACTCAGGTGGAGGTACTCGTGATGAGTATAAATCGCCATAGTACTTTTCGACTTCAGCGAGAATCTCTGGTTTTGAGGTGACGGTTGTGCCTTGTGTGGTTCTGAGTTTTGTCAGGTGACAACAGGAGGTATGTGACTTTGCAAGAACCTTTGAGCCCCTATTGAGTGCTATGGCATCTTCAATATTCCGGGTATTAGCTCGTCTTGTGTCACGCCTTATTAGTTTTTTAACCTTCCTGTTAAGTGCCTGACACTCAGATGGCGTCATATTCTGCTGTTCTCGTCTCCTCATCATCTCGTTCAGAGTCTCGCCTGAGAGCTTCGACTTACGTCCATTGCTCTTTTGTCGAAAGTAATTTTGGCCCACTTCGCGGATGACACGCACCAGACTATTGATGGCGTCGTCAATGTTCTGCCTGGTTTCCAACGTGGCAAATCGGTTCTGTAGTTCCAACTGGAAGCTTTCGCAACCAGCTTCGACTTGGGGCAGAGTTGGTCTAAGAGTCGACTTCATTAACCGCGATCGTTCGATTTTTGTGTTGATATTCAGGGTGCCTCTTACCAGGCGGTGATCACTTCCAGTGTTTACCCTGTTGATCACGGAGACATCCCTGAATATTTGGCGCTTATTGGATAAAATGAAGTCGATCTCATTCATCGCTGTGTTATCGGGGCTTCGCCAGGTCCACTTCCTTTGGGGCTTTTTCTGGAAAAATGAATTCATCAGAAATAATCCCTGAGCCTCAAGGAAGTTTACCAGCATTTGCCCCCGATGATTCCTGTGCCCATAGCCGAATTTTCTCTACCCTCGATTCACCATCTTCTTGTACTCCCACTTTGGCATTGAAGTCACCCATAACAATTGTGTAGAAGGTACTGGTACGAGACATAGCTTTCACTATGTCTTCGTACATGGCTTCGACCTCTTCGTCAGTGTATGTAGACGTTGGGGCATACACTTGTATTACCTTCAAGGCATACCTCTCGGTTATCTTTAAGACAAGGTATGCCACCCTTGCCGACACACTGCCAACCTCCACGACATTGCTTCTGAGTGACTTGTGGATCAAAAAGCCGACGCCACCTTGGGATGGTTGGTGTCCTTCTCGGAAGTAGAGTAAGTGACCGGAATCTAGTGTCATCGTGTCCTCGCCCTGTCTTCGGATTTCTGATAGACCTACTATATCCCAGTTAATACGACTTAACTCTACTTCCAATTCTGTCAGGTGTTCGTCCAGCCGTAGAGAGCGTCCATTATAGGTGGCCAGAAACAGTCGCCGTTTGTGGTACCCTGCCGTAGCCCGGGGATTCTTAGCACCCCCCATCGCACCGTTACCATGGCCGGTACCGTGGCCAGGAATAGTGCGATTACCGGGAATTGGGGGCCGTGAATTTGAGTCGTCGCTCATAGGGGGGTTTTTGCCTTAGTCACCGCGCTTGGCAGGCGGGTTGGTGACCGCAGTGGCTGGAATCTTTCATTAATAGCGCTTCTGCCCGCTATCAGGATTAGCATTTTCGGATTCCAGCATTTGTGTGGTTATACCGCCACGATTTCGGTCGCCAGAGCCTCGTTCGTTGATTAGCAGGATGCACCACGAGCAGGTGAGGTTGACGGTAGGGAGCCTAGGTTGTTGTCGACTCCCCTTACACCCCACTCCCCTTACACCCCTTGAGTGTAAGGGGATAGTAATGCTTGAGGCAGGGCTAATTCCCAATTCTGAATAGACATGTTTTTCGAGCGTAATGCTAGTTGGACCGCTTTCCATACAGTAGCGTTTAGGCGTTCTACTTGACCATTCCCTTGAGGGTTGTATGGTGTAGTTCGACTCGTGGCAATACCACGATTATATAGGAATTCTTTTAAATCGGAAGGCATGAATGCTTTACCACGATTAGAATGTATAAAACTTTATATATATAACTATACATACGATTCTATTGATTCTTCTTCACCTGAAAGTGAAGCTTATCGAATTTCTTGAGCAATAAAATTTTTATCATCTTGACTAAATCGGCGAGATTTAATTGCTATTGGCCTGCATTCGGGAGATATATTTGCAAATAAAGGAACGGCGGGGATTGATGCTTGTGCTACATTACAAACTTTTATCGGTTCTTTGGATCCACCAAATGAAAACTCTAGAAAAGAATGTTTTTCCAGTATATTGTGACCTATTATTAAATCAGCACATAGGTTTTTTACAATAAGTAAATTTAAATCTTCATAATCGTGATCTCCTATTCTACCTGGTACATTAATTTCTCCCTCAACTACTGATGTGAAATCAGTTGATGCCATTGAAATACTTTTATTACTAGGCCGACTTTTCAAACCACAACGTTTAAAGAAATTCTCATCAATAAAGCTAACTGAGCTCCCCGTATCGATTAGAGCTTGTGCTCTTATTCCTTTTATATAGGCAGTCAGTTGCTTTTCTTAATGAGCTTGGAGAAGCAGCTATTATGGATGCGGACGATTTACGTTGCTCAGTTGTTGCCGCATTACTATATCTTTTACTGCGACAAACATTTGCTAAATGGCCTTTTTTTCCACAAATTTGGCAAATTACATCAAGTGCTGGACAATTTTTATGAAGATGAACGCGATCGCCACAGAAAAAGCACTTCCGGTTAAAATTAATTACTCTTCTATTACTATTTGTACTGTCATATTCAGATGTTTCTGGTCGTACAAGAGTAGTAGCTTTAGGATTACTATTTTGAATAGCATTTACGCCGATATTATACTTTTGCGAACTAACTTCAGCTACTTCTAGAGATAATGCTTGATTGTAAGCGTCATCGAGTGATAAGTCTAAATTTTCAAGTAAACGTTGCCTTATTTTATTGGACTGAATTCCGGAAATAAATGCGTCACGTATATAATCATTTTTATTTGTTTCTGCATCAACATTTTTAAAATCACATTCTTTCGCTAATTGTTTTAAAGCTTGTAAATAGTTGTCTATCGACTCTTCAATTTGCTGTTTTCTCGTAGCTAGAGCGTGTCTGGCAAAAATTATATTTTTTGGTTTTATAAATAGTTTATCCAATATGGCCAGTGCCGCTTCATATGTAGAACATTCGCTTATATAGGTAAATATATTTGATGAAACATGGTTAATTAGTAAATCCAATTTTTTATGAGAAGTGAGTACCTTTTCAGTCGTGTGAAGTAACTCAGAAGACGATAGAAAGCTTTCAAATGTTATTTTCCAATGTTCCCAATGTTTCGCTGCGGAACTATCGGAAGGATCGACATCTAAACGATCAGGTCTTAAGTATTTATCCATTTTGTAACTACATTGAATAATTATGTGGAATAAATTGTAATAAGACAAAACCTTGACTTTAAGGTTTTATTCCACATAATAAGTAACATAAGTGACATATGACATTATAAAAGAATTAACACTAAATGAGGTTTAATATCACTACACCGATGATAAAAAAGTTTATAAAAAAATTAACAAAATAGAAGATTGTATTTTACTTCAGAGTGATTTGGATAGATTATACAATTATTATATAATGAACAGGATCACCATTGATGTAAATAAATGCTCGCAAATTACTTTTACCCGAAAAATTAAGACAATTACTTTTAATTATACAATGAGTGGCGTTCCCTTAAATAAAACTAAGCTGATTCGTGATTTAGGTGTTTTCCTAGATTTGAAACTATTATTCAATCATCACATAGACTTTATAACTAATAAGGCCTATAAACTACTAGGTTTTATAATTAGAACTTGCAAACCTTTTCGTGATATAAATTGCCTTAAAATTGCCTATTTCTCTTATGTTAGAAGCATATTATAGTATGCTAGCTGTGTTTGGAACCCACAATATAATAAATATATTGAAAGTATTGAGGCCACACAAAAAAAGCTTATTAAACATCTGAACTTTAAAACTTACACTAACACAAACTACAAGGATGCTTGTAATCATTATCGCATATCCAGTTTGACAGATCGACGCGAAACATGATATTTCTAAATAATTTGATCTCTGGTAAAATAGATTCCCCTGAGTTGCGCTCGCGTATTCTTTTTAATGTTCCGAACAAGCGAACTCGTAATGCATATTCGAATCTATTATACGTCCCTTTATCCAATACACGTTACGCTGCAAACTCTAGACTATCACGCGTTCTCTCACTTTATAATAAAAGATACTCTCACATTGATATATTTAATCGGTCAATTAAATCATTTAAAAAAGATATTCTTAGGGCTCAAAATTCAATTTAACCAATTACACTCACACAAACTCACGTACACTCAAATACTTACACACTCATACACACACAAATTACAGTGTAACTGCATAACCACACTCACGCATAACATAGTCGCATAATCGAATTGTAATGTTTTGTTTTAACTCATTATTATTTTGTTACATTTACATTTTATTTTTCAAAACTGTGTGTTGCTACTGTCAACTATTATTAAGTTTGTATAATTCAATGGAAAACAGTAATTGGCTCTATTGTCTGTATATTTTATTTTTAATGTCAACATAATTTGTTTCATGCTGTTGTTTTCCTAAAATAAATAAATAAATAAATCTTGAATACTAGTCTATTGATTTATAACTATACATACTACTTCTGCATTGAGTATACAATCTTACACTTATCTTAATGTCATTTTGCAAATATCCTAATACTGTCTGGTTTGTGGAGGCTTGGGGATTATTCTACTACGCTGCTCCAATGCAGGTTTGTGGATACACAAGTAGCGCACTTTAAAGTGGTGACACGAGATTCATTCTGATTACAAATAAAGCATTTCGAAACGTAAGATTAACTTGTTCAAACTAAAAGGTTATCGCAGTTCACATATATCTATATATACTTATCATTATAATATAAAGTCAATATTCTTATTGATATTAGAAGATAATTTAATACAAAATTTTAGAAAAAGAGATATGCCCTTTTGTACGTTGCATTAGCACAGTAGTTCCAGGCGGGTAAATAATTGGTATTGTTTACTAAGTAATTTACGAGTGGCTAACCTGATGTGTACTCGTAAATGTACAAAAAACAATTTCGTGCGTTGTTTGTTGTGTTGTTAATTCTAAAGTCAGTTTTATTTTTGCGATGTATCTACAATGTATAAAATTGGTAGTCTTGAATAGTAATTACATTTCCACCGTCGATACGATCGATGTACTGATCCTAGCAGAGCTCGTAATTTATCTAATATTAATTAATGTTTTAGTACTTTCATCTACTGTTGAATTTTGCTTTTGCTTCAAATACATCTTCAATGTTCTGCTAACCATGCAATTCGTATTCATCGTGTGCTTGGTGATATTCATCGCTACGCTTCGAACTCAGAATGAACTATTACGCAGTCTGATCTTCAAATTGAAATTTTACGGTTGTATCTTTTGTATTACATTTTTATTTACGAACAATACATTTTTATTTAACATTTTTATTTACGAACAATATTCTCTAAGCCAATCTTAACCAATAAAATAATCACATAAATTTAACGCAAAATTCTCAAATTTTATTTTATCTTTTTCTATTTGTCCATCTATCTGTATCTGTATAAAACAGAAAACTGTAATTGGAACCATTCAAATGTTACGACGAAGACATCGTCTTACCTGATATATTACAAAATTTTTCTTATTTTAAAAATATCAACACAGTTAACCTTTAAATTAATTTGATCAGATGCAATGACAACAAAGAATATGACAGATGCACGCTGAACGATACGTCGTCTCTATCGCGCGTATGTATCGATATGTGAAGTAGTGAGAAGTATCGACGAAGGAGAAGGACCCTTGGTGGCGATCTTACTCCTTTCCAAGATAATGTAATGCCACCTTTTACCATCTCATCTCAATAGCTTATATATCCTTAGGTATGAGACTATTATATTTATACAAAAGTTCATTAATCATAACGATATCTAATATTATATACTTAGATAAATAAACTATACAAGCATTAACTCATATTATTGCTTGCAGATGTGTGGTCGTACGACATCATTTTTAATTTTGGGGTGACATTAATTTGGGCTATATATAAAGGTGCTTTGCTAATTATCGTGGTGGATCCCTGCCACAGGACGCAAGAAGAAGTATTTCTCTTACTACATATGTTTATATTGTACATTATATATTTAAAATATCAGATACAAAAAACATAATAAATTAGTACTGTTTCAGTATGCATAATTTAGAAATGATGACATCAATTTAATTACAATTACAGGTTATATTAGAATTAGTCCTCAAATAAAAGTTAATAACTTTAATGTCTCTTGACAATAATAAAATATTTTTGTCTCTTTACATTGGGAACAACAAATATTGCAAGTGAACATCAAGTTCCTATTCCCGTTCCGTTCCCTCCAGCCCTCGCTTAGCACACCACACAGTGATCTCGTTAGTTAACGTTGTTTACCTGTTTTTTTTCAAACAGATGTGTTCTTCGACAGACAGAGAATTGAAATATGAACTGTCTTGCTCATGATCATACCATGTCGTTAACGATATGAACGCATTTTCACCACTCGGGATTTGTGTTCTCACGAGGCAGCTCTTAGTTGGGGTAAAAAACTATTTTAATAAAAATATATTTTACATCGACAGCGATGGAGGTTAGATGTTGATACTTATATGTATATAAGAGTTGTCTTTGCCTAGACATTGTTATTAGTAAATCTAATTTGTCGGTAAATAGGCTTATTTTTCGTATATTTACATATATATATATATATATATATATATATATATATATATATACGTATATTATATACGGCAGTTCTGCTGACAAAATGTTTTTTATGCTTTGTATAAAACAATCCAATATTTTCCTTTCAGGTTATCGGTGGCATTGCAACTTTTTTGGCGATAATTCTACAATTTCGTCTGATAGATAATGTGAAATTAAACATAACAATAACACAACAATTAAGTGATCAGTGTTTCTATAGCACTTATCACAAGTTTTGATCTACAGCTAAGTATGATAATAATGATTTGACAATCGAAAAATAAAGAATTCGTTTGAAATGAGCTTTTAACTTCTTCAAATAATATACTTAACAGATTTCTTTCAGCAGCTAGTTTGTACGAATACAGCTAGGGTAATTTTGGGCTGGGTCGATAAAGGTTGGGTTTTTGAGTAAAAACCAAAATTCATTAGCAGCTACAAGTTAAGATGTTGAAAGTGCACCCACACAGATATTTGTATCCATGAACATGTGAGTGGTACCTACCTAGGGTTTGCACAAAGTCCTACTACGACGACGATAAATAAAATAAAGAATATTGTATAGTCTTTTCTTTAAAATAATTATTTTATTTAATATAATTGAATTTTATTTAATTATAATTTTTAATTTAAAATTATGTTATGTTAAAAGGTTGTATAACCTAAAATAAGCAGTCACGTAGATTTTAATTTAAGCAAATTACATATTGGCTTAAGCTACAAAATAGATACATGACTTTTTAAAATTTTTAATTGATTAAATTGCAATAACACAATCGCATAAGTGCTTAAGATACTGATGATGGACAGAAGTAAAGACAGTCTGACGGAGAAGATGCGCCAGACAGTGATGTTCATCGGACTGATTTCAAGGAATTTGATTCCGTCTAAAATTTTATTTCGTAGTACATGATCTGAAAACAATGTAAAATTTGTATAAATGATGAATTTGATTAACATTTATTTTAATTTAGTCTTTTAACACTAAACTTACATATGAAATTGACGTTTTGTACGGGAGGAACATAAAGTCTTTTTTTTTTGTAAAATATATTTAATTAATCAAAGTATGCACCGTTGTTATCTATGCACTTTTGCCATCTCATAGGTAGTTCATTGATCCCTTTACTAAAAAAACCATGGAGGCGAGAATCGATAAACTTTTTAAAGGCGGTTTGGACTGCCGCATCGGAGTTGAATTCTTTTCCTTGTAAGAAGTTGTCCAAATTTAAAAAAAAATGGTAATCCATTGGAGCAAGGTCCGGGGAGTACGGTGGATGTCGCAGACATTCCAATTGTAGCCCATCTAACTTAGTGGTTATTTGTTGTGCAGTGTGTGGTCCTGCGTTGTCGTGAAGCAGCAGTAGCCTAGAGTGATTGACCAATCTCGGTAGTTAAGCAGCTAGTTCTTTTTCTTCATGGTTTACAATTGCTGGCAATAGATATCTTCCATAATCGTTTGGCCAGATTTTAGAAAGCTGTGGTGAACGACACCAGCGCTAGTCCACCAAACACTTACAAGTAACTTTTCTGAGTCAATTTACGTTTAGGCCAGGATTTGGCTGGGTCTCCAGGGTTCAGCCACTGCGACGAGCGCTTCCAATTATCGTACAGTATCCAATTTTCATCACAAGTAATGATTAGATTTAAAATCCCTTAATTATTGTGTCGGTTGAGCAAAGTAACACAGCAGTCGACGTGTGTTTGCAAGATCGATTCACTCAATTCATGAGGTACCAATTGTTCAAGTTTTTTTACTTTCCCTATTTGCTTCAAGTGGATTAATACAGTTTTATCACTTACCCCGAAGCCTGCAGTTACCTCTGAATTGCTTTGTGATGGATCCGCTTCCTAATATAATAGGCTTTAATAATTTAAATTAAGTGATTAAATTTATTTTATACAGATTTAATATTGACATTTTAAAACCTACGATACGAACATAAAGACGGAAGTACAGTTACGTCAATAATGGTGTATATATACCCATACTCTAACTTGTAAACCTAATGTTTTTTTTGGATTACAAGTAAGAGTATTTGGATTTGGATGTTTCTTTCTGTGCTGCTTTTATGTAGTATTAAGTAACTCCCATGGATTTTAGTGGGTGTCCTGGTGCCCTAGGGCGCACTGGGCGTTCTACGCACCGGCTAGTCACACATACCCTCCGCTTTATTTAACGCGTAAAAGCGTTTTCCAACGAGATGAAACAAAAAAATAATGCCCGTGAGGTGCAATATCTTTATATATTTTTTGAACAATGATCCAATACTACTTTCACGCCATCTGTAAAACTTAGATCAAGTGTCAAGTGTCCAGTTCAAAAGTATCAAGTTTGCAGTTAAAGAGTAAATTGTACAGGAAGGCATACGGGACGAACCACTAAACATTTATTTAAATATAATTCTCAATGATTAAACGATACCAGAAGCCGGGGCGGGTAGTTAGTGAAACAGATCTTACTATTACAGATTCTGTATTGTCCGATCAAATTAGATTTTATCTTATCAGCTTCGGTGCTACATAATTCTCCAAACACAGCCGAAACACATGGCAGAATAATATTGAGTAATGTTGTAATAGCAATTATGCAGTTCGTGTATAAATAAAACAATGATTGTTTTTACATAATTTGATCGATTTAAAAATAAATTATTACAGAAAATCTGAAGTATGTATTATCTGAAATTCTTTGTTATTTGTTGTCGTTCATATCAATTGTAGTTCATCACAATTTATATCAACTCTACAGTTAAATACTAAATATCTTGTAACTACAAATTATTCTCATAGACGTGAAGGATAAATCTCACACTTACTTGGGATATTATATTATTTCGACTTACAACGTCAACAGTGCTAAGTAAAGCTATAAAACAAGTCAGAAGGCTAATCAGCATCTATAATAAATAGATAAGTGTTTATCATTATAAAATATGAAAACGATTTGGTATTCTTGTGGTTTAAGAATTTTATTTTCTCATAAAGAACATACAATGTTCACTTAAATGAGATATTTTTTTACATAATAATTTAACCGACAATTTAGTACAGTAGTAACGACTTATACAATTCAAGAGTAATTATTCTAAGTATTTTTACAATAAGATAATAATTTTTTCTTAAAGATCGTAAAGGATTTTTCATTGATAATTTCATTAGGTAAGCTATTGTATAGTTTTGCTCCCTCAAACTGTAGAGATTTAATTCCATATTTCGTCCTGGTCTTGGGTAATTCAAGTTTGTGTTTATTTCTAGTGTAATGTTTGTAGGTTTTAGTTCTAAACGTTATTTGTGTGTGTATTGTTTTTGTTAGTATTTTTCTAATTAATATGCATGTTTTAAATTTGTATAACTGGTTAATTGATAATACATTAGTACGTTTATACAATTCTTTGGTTGACATGTGGTAATCTAGATGGAATAATGACTTTAGTAATTTATTTTGCGAGATCTGAAGATCCTTTATATTAGTTTTATATGCACTACCCCAAATCTCAACAAGATATTCTAATAATGACTTTACAAGTGAATTATATATTATAATACGGATTTTGTGTAGTATATATCGCGACGATCTACGTATTGCCCCAGTGAGTGAATTTATTTTTCCTTGCAAGTAGTCTAAGTGTGCATGCCATGTTAGCTTAGGGTCTAGGATTAGGCCAAGATACTTTTCTTCATTTGATTGTTTAATAGTCTGATTATTTATCATTATTGGGTTAAATTTTGGAATTTTCTTATTTTTTGCATGAAAAAGCATGAAGGAATATTCTTCAAAATATAATTATAAAAAAAACGTTAAATATACTTGATTAAAACCAGTCTTGATATACCCACCAAAAACTTCGATGCATTGCCAATATTCTTGACCGTTTGCAACAATCTCTTATAAATTAGCAAATATTCAACCAACTTCATGGTTAATAAATTAACTTGCCTCTCGCTGACAATATTTGAAGCACTTGCAATGCTTTCCATTACTATTCTAAGAGATTTCACACGAACCCACAATATTTCAAACATACAAACAAAACAAGATCCTGGTTATATGGTTCAGATCTAATGCTAATATCATTACCGAATCAGTTGCAATTAACGGTATATCAGTGAAATTGTTATTCATTCTCAATATCATCACAAATCGATACAAGCTCAAAGCAACAACACCAATGAATACAGGGAAACTCAAAAGTATTTTGTGTTTTTCTATTTTAACGAGACCCAAAGGATCGACTCCCTCTGTTTCTTCCAAGTAACTGAAGAAATTTTCTCCATCGCTCAGAAGGGCCGTTACTAGTACCAAGTTGAAACTCACCACTTTGAGGATTAATAAAATGTACGTTCCATATTTATACGCAATCACCCATTCATACTTAGAGAAGTAGGTCAAAACTATTGCAAATACTATAAAATAAATCTTAGCAATAACAGCGAATGCAAAACTCTTGTGAAGTTTTGAGTATAATCCTAAAATTAAACGGGTGGTCATTATTATTTTTATCCATTTATAATTGTTCTTGTCGAGTTTATTACGTTCCTGAACACGCATTATGGAATTTGAATAAAGACACTTAACCGCGTTCCGTCTTGAATCTACAACGCCAACTAAACTGAGTATGAGAAAATAATCATAGAAGTGCTTTATAAACATCGTTACTTATACATAAATCACTCTTCATAATCAAACTCATGACGTAGTAGTTGTGACAGTCAGTTTGTACATTTTTTTGTAGTATAGGTAGACGAACGAGCAAATGGGCCACCTGACGGTAAGTGGTCACCAACGCCCATAGACATTTTCATTGTAAGAAATGTTAGCCGTCGCTTACGTCGCCAATGCGCCACCAACCTAGGGAACTAAGATGTTATGTAATGGACATAACATCTTAGTCATTTGATTATTCGCTTATGTACTAATACAGACAAGACACGCAACATAATATGCAATGGTTTACTCGGAAGCTAATTTGAAATGTTCTAGAAAATATTTGTTTTTACTTTTCAGTAAATTTAATGTAAATTGTATACACGTTAATTTATTTTTAAAGTCGGCTTTTTATCAAATAAGAATTCTGGTATATGTTTGCAATGAAGGAGAAGAAAACATGTAAAACATCGGAGGATCATCGTTAGGCAAACAGACAGAAATTTTATATACAAAAAAAGAAATATAATGTATTTAGAGTGAAAAGAAAATTGTTATAAGTAGTTAAGTCTGAAATAAAGGCTATTGTTATTATTATTATTAAGTATTTTACATATACAGGGTGACTGGTGAATTAGTATCAATATTTTAGGAGCATACTCGGTACATGATTCTCATTCGAATTATGTAAAAAAATAGGTACTTAATTTTCGACCAAATTTAGAAAAATTTTACTTTAAATAAATAAAGTGTGGACATATTTCCGCGGCGCGTGCGGCGTGGTGTTTGCCACCCGCAACCCCTGCCCCGCGGCTAATTAGTCGGGCGAGCGCCGCCGTAAGGTTCGTCCATCTTCCCGCGCGCGCGCCCCTAGCGATCGATCTTACGCGTATACCTAATCTTTCGTGTGTGAGTGTGCATTAGTAATTAGGTATGGCTTATCAATACACAAATGCAGAATACTGTTAAAAGTGACCCATTCGTGTTAAATCGTGTGAAAGACAATATGCGTAAACGTGCCGAACTGTGTATCACACGAGCAGGAGCTCACTTTGAACATTTGTTAAGGTTAGTGTTGTTATTTAGGTAAATAGGTAGTTTAATGATTGACAATCGTTGTAAATAAGTATGATTCCATTTTTAAATACGCCGGAAATACCTAGATAGGTAAACAGTTCATGTTAATTTTTGTCCCAAGTTCATATCTTTTACCTAGTCAACAAATTTGTTGCTTAAACGAGTGAAATATCTTGGTATTTTTGCCTGTCCTAAGCCAGGCTTAAAGTATGAAAGGGGATTGGATCATGCTTGTTTATCAAAGGTTGCCTGCTACCCTATTAACACGCTGCGGCATTTGGACGTATGTAAAGTACCGCGCGATAACTAAATGTACCTAACTGTGTTGTGTCGACAGCGCAGCTAGGGTGTCCACATGACGCGTAATTAATTACACAATTGTTGGTTAACTTTACTTAGAAGTTTATTAATATTAATGTTATATGTATTTTTTTTTTGGTCATAATGGTCGTCAAATATCACGTCCTTAAGTATTGATAGTATTCAAACAGTCACCCTGTATATTGGAATTTGATAAAGTGTACTGTTTTTTTATTTTATTAAGTTTTAAGTATTTTATCAGAATATAAGAAAATACCAGTACGTAATTAGATGTGTATACAAATTCTCAAATTTGGTTAATGTCCATGTGTACTGGTGGGAGGGGTCTCTTGTAGATACCACCCACTCATCACTGGTTCAAATGGTGAACGAAAAATGAATTGAGTGTCTACAGGTACCTTACCTCAAAACAAGTTTATGTATTTAAACACAACATAAAAATACGAAGTACATCAGTACTTGGTATTTTTGTGTTCCGGTTTGAAGGGTAAGTGAACCCGTGTAATTACAGGCACAAGGGACATAACATCGTAGTTCCGAAGGCGTATAAACGTCGATGTAGAAAATGGTTAATATTTCTTACATCGCCAATGTCTATAGGTAGTGATGTGTGGAATGACCACTTACCATCCGGTGGCCCATTTACCAATCCGTCACCTATTTGATAAAAAAAGCAATCAGTGAGCATACATAATTATAAATCATAAAACTCTCCTGTTTCTGAAGTCAGTTAAATTATGAAATTAAAATACTTCTAATTCTTTCAGATCTTTGTGGTATTACTCAAATCTTCACAAATATTTTGAAATCTAAAATATTTCCATTTGCACCAGTTTTATTTATTTATTTCAAACAATTAATACATATCATAAACAATGTATACGATAGTAACTACAATAATATTAAACTGTGTCGTAGCTACTAACGCCCTCCAATTCGACAGAACATTTATTTATTATTTGTTCAATGTAAACACAATTTAATTTAACAAAATATAATATATACACCTAAATATAATTTATAAAGTTTATCATAACGAAGGGATGAGGTAGGAAGGAAAAATAAGTTAGGTCAATGTTTTATTACCAGTTAATTACACGAATAACAGTTATTACAAATGGAATAGGCTGTTATGGAGGCATCGCCCGCGTGAAAGGATTAATCATCCACTCACGTGTATTATATAAACTAATCATTTATTTTGTCTAACTATATCTATAACCTAGGAGGTAAACAATCTCTAAGACAGAAATTTAAAGAAATTAAAATATTAACTGTTGCTTCTCAATACATATTATGTTATGTTATGTATGTACGGAAAACTATTCTTTTTTTTATATTTGCCGGGAGGGCAAATGACTCTACTCCACCTGATGTTAAGTGGTAGAAGGGGCCAAACGCGACGACGGCCAGTACAGACGGGAAGAAGATTCTGCACTAGCCGCCCTCGCCTTGCCGGCCCGCAAGATGCCTCTTCACGCCTCGTTTGAAGGAACCCGGGTCGTAAGAGGAGGGGAACACGTGAGCTGGTAAGGAATTCCATTTTTAGAAAGTGCGACAAAGAATGGAGTTGCCAAATTTCTTTGTGCGCGATGGAATTGTCACAGTTAGTCGGTGACATCGAGAGCCAGCACGCGTAGACTTGTGAAGGAAGGGGAAAGCAGGAATTAGGGAGAATCATTCCTCGGATTAACGTCCATCCCCAGCATGGCGATTTTGCTTTGTATCACCAGCGGAGTGCCACAGAGGGAGGGAAGAGGGGAAAATGGTGACTTTTTCGCTGTGATAGCGCATACCTGTGTTTTCTTGGCATTACACTCAACAAGATTATCAGAGCCCCATTTACGGATGAGCTCTAACGTCCTATTGAGTTCAATGACAAGATCCTCCAGCCTCTCCTCAATTTACGCTCGCCTAGCCACTGCGCGTCCGTGGTATCCACCATGCATTGTACTATCGTCTGCATAACAATGAATGTTCCCGAGAGAGAGCATATCATTGATATGCAAAAGAAAGAGTGTAGGAGATAGCACAGATCCCTGGGGCACACCAGCATTCACTACATAGAACTGAGAAGCGCAACCATCAACTAAAACACGAAGGCTGCGCTTGTGTAGGAAGCTGGCAATCCAGGTGCAAACCTGAGCAGGCAGACCATATGCCGGCAGCTTGGAGAGAAGACTTCTGTGCCAGACCCTGTCGAAAGCCTTGGAGATATCAAGGCTGACAGCCAACGATTCCCCACGCTTGTCGATAGCTTCACCCCAGAGGTGTGTTACGTACGCTAGAAGATCACCTGTAGACCGTTTTGGTCGAAACCCGTACTGACGATCATTAATTAGACAGTGATCTTCTAGGTAATAGATCAGTTGGTTGTTTAAAATCCGTTCCATCACCTTACAAAGTACTGAGGTGATAGCTATTGACCGATAATTTGCCGGGTCAGACCGATCCCCTTTTTTGGGAACCGCTTGCACATTAGCTCTTCTCCAAGCCTCCGGCACACATCCCGAAGAAAGAGAAAGTTGGAACAGGCGCGTTAACACGGGAGACAGCTCCGCCGCGCACTTCTTCAACACTATAGCTGGTATTCCATCGGGACCGCTAGCTTTCCGTACATCAAGTGATTGCGGCTCCGCACGCACATCACGCTGCCTGATTTTGATGTCAGGCATCGGGTGGCCACATGAAGGTAATACTGGTGGCAGCGCACTACAATCGGTATACGGTAATCGGAATACGGTAGCCCCTAGGATGTGAAATAAGGTCATGACCAATCTGTACAATGTGCTGTGCATCCGCTCTCGTGTAAGCCTTCCTACAGGACTTGGAGTTTTTATTGTAGTTTGCTTTCAGTGAGTCAATGTTAGATGCCCCGCTAATGCAGCTATTGACCCACTCGCGATATGCCACCTGCTTAGATGATACAGCGTCGGCACATTCGCGAGTGAACCAACGGTTACGCGCACCCCTACTGACGAGATCAGAACTAGGAATGTAGTATTCCATTCCCAACATGATCCCGCCAGCAACAGCAGCGGCACCAGCTGTCGGGTGAAGCACTGAAGCAATGTTCCTTCCAAGGGATTGACGCATAGTAATCGCGCATACCGTCCCAATCTGCCGACTTGTAGTGCCAAACGCGACGTTTGCATACCGCTGGTGGCGGCAGCTTGGCCTGTGGCACTTTGGTAGATATGAGGCTGTGATCCGAAGAACCAAGTGGAGCTTGAACCACAACCTGATATTCCACCGGGTGAGAAGTCAGCAGAAGGTCCAGTAGAGAAGGCGCTTGCCCATCAATGTCTGGGATCCTGGTGGGCTGATCAACCAGTTGGGTCAAGTCATGTGTGAGAGCAAAAGCATGAGCAGTCCTTCCAGCATGGTCAGTTTTGAGGGATTTTAACCATAATTCATGGTGAGCATTAAAATCCCCCAAAAACACCAATTCCGCGTTAGGAAACTGCTCTTGCGCAGCATCTGCCACCCGACTAAGATGGTCAAATAATCGGTTTGTCTCCAAGTCACCATTGTGGGATCTGTAGAGGCACACGTAGACCCGACTCTGACGAACCAGATCCACACGTACCACCAACACGGAGAAGGAGGGGTTCTCCAAACAGCGCAATCGGTGACAGCAAACATCCGTCCTGACGAACAAGCATACTCCGGCTTTCGCTTTGAAGGATTCTTCAAGCATGTAGCCGGGATAATTAAGGTAGCTGGTATCGGCAGGACGGAGTATTTGTGTCTCCGTGAAAAACAACATTGCTGGCCGTGCTGTCTCGAGATGGTGGTGGACAGCGTTGAGGTTAGCGTGGAGTCCACGGATATTAGTGAACTCGACCTCAAACAGCCTGGGTACGGTGGGGGTGTGCACCGCTGTACGACCGTTATTCCTGCTTTGATGCGCTACCATATGGGAAAAAAGAATGGAAAATGACGTGAAGCGAGCGACGTATTGCCACGATAGGGATGGGCAAAGTGTGGAGGCGTGTTTCCCCAAGTGGTTGCCAAAAGGGAAACTACACTGACCCGCCGGACGGAAGGGCCCCCGAACCCCCCCGGAAGTGGCCGCCGGGACCCCACCTTCCGGTCACCAACCGGCACGTCGGTCCACCCCGAGATTATGCGTGGCCTGGTGGGGCAGCCTCGCGTGTTGGTTAGGCACGCTCGGGCCCCTGTACTATGCTATGGGCGGCCAGCCGTTTCTTCGGGTCTCCCTGTCCGGCAGGGCAGTACAGTTTCCCCCGGCATTGGTTCAGCAGCTGTCTCCACTGGACCAACACCCATCGCGGCAATGCTCGCTCGGGTACTGGCTGTACGCTGGCTGACCTCGAAACGCGGCTGCAGCCACTTCACGAGATTTTCACCATGCGTACGGTGGTAACAAGCCAGGCGGATGTTTATCATCCTACCACCAGATGAGCAGATGGTCGCTCACATATCCCTTAGTCGCCTCTTACGACACCCATGGGAAAGGGGCAGTGAAATGTATTCTTTCTCCGTCACTGCACGGATAAAATGAATTCATGATTTTGGGAGAAAATATGATACTAATAGCAGTGGTATAAGGAACAAACACAAATTAATTACTCCCATTACTGGACTGCAGTCGTGAGTCAGTCAACTCTTTTGTGGGGCAATGTTATGGTTCTACAACAGGATCCCAGAAAGCGTTCAAAATGCCTCAGTTGCTAAATAAAAAAAAAATTGTAAACGAAAGCTTGTGTGTTATTATACAATTAATGAATTTATGGATGACAGCACACCGTGGGAATGAGACGATCGCCGTATGGGTATTTTTTTTTTTGTAAATGAAACAAGATACATGTAAAAAAAACCCGCTGAGTTTCTTTCGCCGGTTCTTCTCAGGGCTGGGTGTTTCTGTTCTTCTTCGTCTTTTTGCATTAAGACGCGAATCGCGTTCAGAAGAAGTCTCTTGAGACCGAGACGCGGCACTTCTAGAACGCTGCTTGGCGCTCTTCTCACTCCGGTTTAACTTGAGCAGAAACCAAAGGTTCGCCTTTTTGTACATTGTTCTAATTAATTGTAATTTCTGTTTTACTTTGTGTGTCCTTCTATTACTCTATTCTTTTCTATTTGATGATGATTGTATAAGATGTCGCAAAAATTATATTGTCTTGGAGCTTTCCCGACGTGAGCCGCGCTATTTCGACATAAATGTTTTATGTAGACTACTATTATTCTAGCCGTGCGAAGCCGCGACGGTTAGTATTAAGATATATAATATAATATATATAATTCTTGATTTTATTTAATTGAAATTGAATTAATGAATTAGAAGACTCAATGAATTAATGATGTTATTAGTTGTCAATTATACAAAAAAAAATTATGTGTCTTTCCGAATTTTATTTCCGACGAAAAATTCTGACAGTATGAGTAAAAATGTAGTAATGGCGCTTAAAACCTGGAATAGAAAAAAAGTAATTTTTAATTCATCTCAATTTATGAATATATAGTTTTCTATCAGAAAAACTTTTCTAACAGATAACGACGGTTAACTCAGTGACTGGTATATGTAAAGACTAATAAAAAAATATATATACAAAAACGTTCGTAATTACTTAAATGGACACAAATAACATTGCAATACTAACCACAAAATTAAATCCTCTTGTTAAGTTAAAAATGCCGAGTGGAGAAAAAGTAGGCTCGATAAATGTAACGTGATAGATGAAGCTGCTCAAGTCATCTGAATGTTGCTCTTTAGTTATGTATATAAGTTGACTCAACTGTTGTTTTACATGCTGTAACTAAACAAACTTACTGTAGTCCAAGAATCAAACTGCGGTCATGCAAAATTTCTTATATTTACTGTTATCTCCTACTCATATGCAAAATGGTCTACCTGAAGATAAATGGTCACTACTATTCATAGAAATAAATAAATAAAATATTTTATATCACGTAAATACGTGACACGTTTTTGGCGGGAGCACTCTTTTAAAAGTATTAGGACTTGTCAACGTCAGTAATAACAAATTTTAGTAAAATGACACAAGGTTGAATGAATACAAGAAATGTAAATAATTAAAACAAAAAAGAAAGTAAACCTCGGATGGATGCTTGTGTGTGTGTGTGTGTATTTTTTAAATAATGTATTATGTTACGATTCCATAAAAAATCCACGTCATCATAAGTGTTGTGACAATAGATAATTGAATTCCGAGGAATATTGGTTTCAAGCAAAAGTTTTATATACATCTGTTGTATATATACATATATATGTGTGTGTGTTTCTGTATGTACGCTATACACTTTGGTTCCTGAGAGCAGCGGTCAAAATAAAACGCTATAACATATAACATAAGGCTTAATAAGACTTACTTCAGTTTGAATCCGATGAAATGGTTCAATAAGCAAGATCACTCTTATATATTTACATATCAATCTCAGAATTTGTACAACTGTGTCAACTGTAAATGCCGTCTCTAGTATATCTGTTTTAAATTTAAAAAAAATTATAATTGGAATGCTTAGAGCAGCTGAGAGCGTCACGTAACTGGATTATTGTAACTTACTTGTGGATGCACAAATCGATAGTATCGTTTGAAGTGTATTCATAACTGTTGTTATATTAGTGAGAAGTATAGCTAGTACTAAAGCACATTCTTCGTCATTTATTTTTTTCACTAACACGAATATTGAGACATAAGTGCGGTAAAGATCACTTGTTTTGTACCGTAGAGTCGTCGTCGCGTATTCTTTGCGTGAACCTGAACACAATTTTTTTCTATAAAGCATACTTGCTTTGTTATAAAAGCTAAAACTTTATAAGCCAACTGATTTAATGTAATGCTAATCGCTTGGGTTTACCGCTAATTTTTACTCGATGGTAGTGCTTTGTGTAAGTACGGCCACATATGCTACCGCCAATCATTAATAATTAGGTTATATAGTCGTGTACCGGATTAAAGGGTGAGTGGTGAGTTCCCAAGGTTAGTAACGTGTTAATTATAATCTAGTAGTAGTATAGATATATGACTGCCTCGTTAGTCTAGTGGCTAGATGTAAGGCCGCAGACTCGGAGCTGCTAAGTTCAAATCCCAGGTCGGACCAATAAAAAGTTATTGGATTTTTCTATCGAAAATTCTCAATAGCAGCCTGGATAGAGTCTGGAAGTTGGAAGTGTGTACACTCCAGTGCCTCGGAAAGCACATAAAGCCGTTGGTCCTGGGCCTGAACTTTTTCCGGTCGTGTCGGATTGCCGTCCCATCGGATTATGAGAGAGAGAGAGAGAGAGAGAGCGCACTCATAGTTGCACTCTCTATTCCCTATAGAGAGTGCACCTTTGTTTGCGAACACACTTGTGCACTATAATATATCCTGAACAAGTAACGAATTTCCATTGATATTAGCCGCCGAGGACCTTATTCAGATAGATTATATAACATCATGCTTATAGCACGTGGGGATGACTCAGTAATATAACAATCGATTATCGCTTTATCTGTCGGTAATCTTACCTTTGGAGATCAAGTTCATCAAACGTTTGTTGAACAAACAAATAGTACCGTGTACTATGCACATTATTAACATTTCAAACATCTGTAGAAGCATGATGAAGCTCAGTATTAGATAATAAAGTTCACGCAGCGGCAATGTGTACACTGAAACAAATGATAACATCACGAACCCCACTGGAGCTAGCCTCTGACGTGGTCCAAGATAACATGGCGCGGTCGAAACTATGAATTAGATTGAAGTGTAATCTTTTGTAACTAAAACGAGAATGACAAAACATCTGCGTATTAGTTAGTCTCCGTTAAGTTTTCTAAAATCCTCCCTTAAATTATTATCTCTCCCTATAAATGGAATGAAAGTTTCTAGGAAAATCTTATTTTTCAAGAAAGAGTTATGGAAATTGGTACTTAACGATTCAAAATTGTAACACGATTGTGACGCCGTGGATAAAGTGCTAGTTTGACATGACAAACTTACATTCTTTATTCCGTTTTTGCATATATTTAAAGTAACTATAAAATGTATTTTCGGCAAATGCGAATATCAAAAAGAAATATACGCTCCATAGAACAACACCTGATTTCTTTAGCTTTATATTGATATAGCTGTGTTGTATCGCTGTGTTTATCTGTAAAAAAAATATTGCGATTTAAATCAAAGTAACAAGACACTCTTCGAAAAAATATATTACAAATTTTACAAGCCCGATTTGAACGTCCGTGATCCACGACTCACGATGTGAATTCACACGACGATTTCCAAAGAAATCAGCATGAAATTAATGTTAATTTTCTCCAATTACTTACAGGCTTAGTTCAGTTCCGTTCACTTACTCAATGAGCATCGACGATACCTGTTATCTGCCATCGTTATTTAAACAAAAAAAAATAGAGTATACATATATGCCTTTGCGTTTCCGTTAAATTTGCGACCCCTGATCTCTTTGACGTGTTCACAAATACTGACTATCGGCGGAGAAGAAAGCGTGAATATACTTGACACATAGACCCATAAAAGCATTTGTCATGATTGATGATGTTATATTACCAACGCTATTCAACTTAAAATTTTAAGTTGTATTATTAAACCTTATAGGTTCCATTATAAATAAATGAGGGTAGATCAGGAATATGAGCGAAAATTTTGCACTTTGATCTTAAGTAAAGAAAATTGTATGTTGGAATGAATTTGATTCCTCGTCAAACACAGAAGAAACAAGGTAATATTAGACACTCACTATTTTTATTTCATTTATATATAATATAAATCGCCGCATTCTCTGCACACCTTTATATGACGCCAGTACCAACGTGCAGATTGATAAACATTGTTCCATTATGGCCACTAACTTTGGTATTGCAGCAAACATACGTCCTTCTAATGCTACTTTCAATACGAAGGTGTCGTATAGAAATCCAAACATCGTAAACAATACTAAAAAGAAAGGTAACCATATCTATTGTTATTTAAGCTAATATAATGTATAAGTTTATTTTTAACGTTTCGTTTATTGACAATAGGCTGACACTTGACATAGAGTGTAACACTGTTTAAATGTTGGCAACCCTTAGTCCCTTCTGAACTTTTAAGATACTTCATGTAATATTATATAGAGATGAGCTGTACTTACGAATAACAGCATAAAAAACATAACTGTAAATTTCGTAGCAACGTGATATAGTAATTCGGTAACCTCGAGGAGCTAGCAAGAGCTGTACAGGAGCCAAACCTATTGCCCTCATGAAGCGCAGCATTATCGCCATCTGACTATTAACTATGCACGTCTCTGTCTCCATTTTTAGCCAATCTAAGAAATAGATTTGGATATTGACAATGAATCTGTGAAACAAATAAAAAAAGGAATGTTTCTCTGTATCCTGTCTACGAGACGGCCTATTTACGGTAAAAGATTTTATTTTTGAAAATTGGCATGTGGAAGGTGGTGGTCATTTTTTCGTTTATTCTAAGTTTGGGGCGAAGCTTTTATTTATCGGAATAATACGCCCACCGTACGGTAGCCCACTTTTCGATTGGTCGTGATATTACGCCAGCTGCACGGAAAGAGTTAAGCAAATATTTAAATCTCGCTCACGAGATCACCGCCGTATGGAATGTTGAATCAACGAGCATTGTTCTTATTGCCCAACATCTTAACAAAATCTCACTTATGAACACTGGAACCTTAACCAGCGGTAGTCTGGGTAATTTTTAAAAGGAAATTAAACAATATAATTGTTACAAGTTATGTCAAAAAAAAATATCGCTTAGAACTCTTGATTTTAAAGAAATATATAAAAATTAACTTACGCGTTACAAATCTATTAAAAATGCTGTCACAGGATATAATCAAAGAATATTTAAGCACATTGCTAAAGTATCGGGTTTTATGAGAAATTTATAATAAAAAAATAATGTTGAGACTCATTTTAAATTAAACATTAACTGCGCATGTGACATGGCATTATATGCAATTATAGTGTCGACATTAGTCGAGAACAAATCAATGTTAGGGTACCGCGATTGTTTTTGAAATGATTGTTCATTCAAACATTAGATATTATTTTTCTTTTATAAATATTAATAGTTACTCATCCCGGCTTCAAGGGTATATAGAAACGTTTATATCGTAATGAATATCACTGTTTTGATTTAAAAGTTGCATGCGAGTACAACCCGGTCGGCATGATTGTTTTCGATTTCTTCAACAATCATCGTCATATTTTAGATAGCTTACACATGGAAACATGAATTATACACCTAAAGAACACTTCGTTCATTGGTGTGGTGGTGGTTTTCACCAATGGACGGAATGATTCATGAAAAAGGTTTAAGGTATTGTGAAAATCAATACATGTCGGAAAAATCATGCCGACTTTACTGTCACGTAAACCATTGTAGTTGTATTAAGACGTAATAATAATGTCCTCCAGGACGATTTCTACCACACCGGCTAAGCTCAAGAGAGATTAGCCAACTGCGCAGGACATATTAGCAGACAGTGCAGAAGTGTTTGCGCAAACACAGCAGTGAATGGGAATACTCAGAACTCAGAACTCTCATAATGGGACGGCAAAACGACACGACAAGACGTTTTCCGAGGCGATCACACTTTCCAAACTCTGGCTGCTACTGAGAATTATCGACAGAAAACCCAATAATTTTTTATTGACCCGACCTAGGATTTGAACCCAGGACATACATCTAGCCACTAAACCATCGAGGCAGAATATATAAAAGTTTTATGTATACCATTATTCTACACGCGGATCCGGGACGGAGCAGCCAGTATTAAATAAAATTTGTTTTCAATCATACGAAACATAATTGGCGATTGAACTACAATTTTATCAATTCATATCTCACGCATGCGATGTTTGAATTATAATGTGACTGAACAGTGCTTCATTTTAAAATAATACTTTTTTGTACCTATACAGTAATTTAAAATGTTCAAAATATTATATTACATTTATATTGTAAACTATATTTGTATATTTACATTTTTTAACTATAATTGCTGAAAACGCCTCTGATAAAAATAAAACAATGTATTTATAACAAAAAAAATCATTTTCTAACCTGGACTGCCTCATTTATCACAAATCATTATTATACAATGTATAATACAGTAGATAGCGAGCAAATGGGCCACCTATTGGTAAGTGGTCACCACCGTCCATAGAAATTGGCGCCATAAGAAATATTAACCATTCCTTACATTGCCAATGCCCTTCATCCTTGGGAACTAAGGTGTTATGTCCCTTATGCCTTTAGTAACACTGACTCACTCACTCTTCGAACTAGAACACAAAAAACCAATAAATATATATAAAATATATAAGGTTCTACTGACTTTTAATAGTTATTTTGAGATTTTTAGAATATAATGGAAATATTTATAACTAAATTAACACTAGTTGGAAGTTATTGAGCGAAAAAAACTACACGATATATAAAAAAGAAACAAAGCTCGGAAAAATAGACTCGTTCGATGGTTGCCAGGGTGATTGCAAGAATTGCAAATAAAATTGTAATAGAATTGTAAAATATTAATTAGTAATAAATTATATAAGATAGGTGTGGAAGAGAATAAAATGTTAAAAGTAAATGTGAAGGATTATTTTTACTATTCTAACACTTCAGAAATGGGATAAAAAAAACGCATAAGTAATCGCTTACAATATTTAATTTTGAGTTAATACCGATCTATCACATGTTTGGATAATTATTTATTTTAAAGAACTTTATTTAAAATATTGCGTATCTTTTATTTCTTTTGTTCGCATTGGTTTTTTTTCAAGTCTAATCGCTCAGAATTGAGTAAAGAAATTAGTATAACATTGAAAAGCTTGTCAGTTACGGTTTACCCTCTAGAAGCAAATAAAACATCGAAATGTATAAGTAGACTTATAATTTTCTTATTCCTGTATGTCTGTGAGTAATATTCACACTTTAACCGTGCTTTAACTCAAGTCGTATGATCGGTTTTACAAATTAAATAATACATATCATATTTTATATATCAGCTCGCTATGCACACACACCGTCTTTACCTTCGCGCCGATACCAATATATATATTCTATTTCCCGCGCTCCGCGATGTGTGTTATACGAGATGACAGATGGATAGATACACAGATAATATATATTTATATTATAAAATACTAATTAATACATTATTGTAGTTGTGTGTACATAACATCCCTTCTTTGTTGTAAATATAAAATTTTATGAAATGACTTTCTATAATCAGTTTATTTATACACAATATTTATAAGGGTCAAACTCAATTTATTATTTCATGTCATGTCCATGGCGTATACCTCATCACCTACTACTAGTTCAGTCTCAAGCTTGTTTTTTTTATCCTACATTCTTTTCTCATCTCCTTCTGCTGTATGTCTTCTTCTGTGTATGACATATCCTGAACCATAGGTAGTTTACCTAGGATGTGACGAAGGAAGAATAATTCTGACGAAGCAAGCTTTTCCTGTTCATCAATTTTTCAATGCGGAAACTACAAGGACTGGCTAAAACTTGGTAACAAAGCTTGATTACGATTTCATTTTCGTAGTCAGAGTGGTAAGATAAACTTACTAAAGTTTTCCCTTGTGAACAAAATTATGGTCATTACTTAGATGATTTGCTGAAACGTATAACCGAGTTTCACGAACCAATATAAAACTATTTATATGAAAAGCTTGCTCTTCTTCATCAATGAAAAATTACCGGAAAACGTGCCGTTGACTGCTTTATTCATGGCCTAACTGATAGGACTGCAAGGTTAAGCGCGTAAGGCTATTACAATGCATAGAACCTAATCAGCTACTGCAGTTTTGATTGAGTACTAGGGAATAGTCTTATCAATCGCATTAAGATACAAGTTCATCAGAAAATGGAAATGATAACTGACACGGTAAAATTAATCTCAGCACAGACTTCTAGTATCTTGGCCATTATTAACGATAATTGGTTGCTTACTGAATCAAAAGGAATCTGTGATATTTTAAGCAATAATTTATATAAGGACAAGAGTAATTTTTGATGGGTATTTCCTAAAGGCGAGAAGTAGCAGGTTTGTAAATGAATCACGATGATATCGAATATGTGGGTATTGATAAGACGTTAGACCATTTTTAAAATTTCTGGTGTCTAAAAATATCCCATTTCGTAAAGGAATATGTTAAGATTTGAATAGATTGTGTTTATGGAAAAAAAAGTTAAAACTAGCGAAGGCTTACTCCATCCTATTGACAAAATTGAATTTCCTTTCCACGCTTGTACATTTTTAATTTCAGGCTGTTCGTTAAGACTAACATATTCACATACTGGTGACTGTGAACTTATTTACGAATTTCGTATTCATAGGGCCTTAAATGTGGTAAAAATATGAGGAAACTAGCTGTGTCTGAGGTTTCTCCCGCGTATAACGTAAATATATCACTAAAAGCAGACTAATAATATTTCAGTACAGGTATACAACATTTTTAGTATTATATTTGCAGGATATTAGTATTTATTGGTTTTTGCCCGGATCTAGATAGGACAACATAAGGTTGGCCTTGAAAAACTGCATTCCCTTGAATCTATTCCGACATATTTGAATGTCCCTTCAATTTTCACAGAAAATTGTGTCTATTTAAACTGAGTATATTAAAACTGAAATTTAAATTTGTATTTTCAAACTTCGTACTTAACCGGCTGTTGAAATATTTCAAAACAATAAAAGTACTAAAAAGTGTCTATAATTTAACTCGGTATATTTCATAAGAATTAATGCCATGTTTATAAAAATGACTTCGCAAATAATATATTATTTTTAAACAAATTTGATTACTATAGAAAAGGTAAGTTAACCTTAAAAGATAGACGTATGCTATCGCAGATTTTTTTTTAGAATAAGTTTATACTTTACTTTATACTTTATTGTACACCACAAGGAGAAAAAGAATACAAAAA
This sequence comes from Nymphalis urticae, assembly GCA_905147175.2. Lineage (NCBI taxonomy): Eukaryota > Metazoa > Arthropoda > Insecta > Lepidoptera > Nymphalidae > Nymphalis > Nymphalis urticae. The sequence continues at coordinate 9,219,154 of LR990000.1, read as the reverse complement.
CATGGATACATACATAATAAAAGTAGCATACAAATTTGGCGATCTTATCGCTACATAGCGGTCTCTTCCAGGCAACCAACGGATTAAGAGATAACTCATAGGATATGAGGTAGGTGGTGCTCTAATAATTAATAAAATAATATTAATATATGATTAAACAAACTAATAAATAAATGTAAATATAAAATACATATAATATATATCAATAAATAAATTATATTATAAATACATATATAATTACAAGTATACAATATAAATACATACTATAAACAATAAGAACGAATAAAAACGATAAGTCCTCAAACATAGCAGAAAAAAATTAATAATAATAAAAATAAAATATTTAATTAATGGTGATAAGGCATTTGAGACAAAAAGTGATCTTTCACAAGTTTTTTAAAAATGTATATGGATTTAGCCTCCCGAATATTTGAAGGAAGGTCGTTCCAGAGCTTAATAGCCTGAACTGTAAAAGAATTATTATGATGAGTTATGTTCAGGCACCCTTAAAATCCATCTCTTCGCAGAACGAAGAACTTCTCCAGGATTCCCTAAAAATAAAAACTTCTTCTTCAAGTAAGGGGGAGTACCAGCGTGAAACAACACACAGTACAGTATAGACAAGATGTGCATATTCCGGCGAAGTCGAATGGGTAACAAATTAAGACGAGAACGAAATTGTGAAACGTGGTCATATTTGCGTAATCCAAATATAAACCGAATAAATGTATTTTGTAGTCTCTCAAGCTTATTTAACTGGTCTTCGGTTAAGTCAACAAAGCTTGCGTCAGCATAACCAAGGATAGGAAGGAGTAGAGACTGTGCAAGCATAATTTTGGTAGGAATTGGAAGAAAATGTCGAAGACGACGCAAAGACCTCAGCGCAACAAACACCTTCCTGCTGATTTCATTTACATGGCGAGTCCAGCTAAGAGTATTGTCAAGGAAAACTCCCAAATTTTTAACACAGTCGCAATAAGGGATGACAATATTGTCAAACATTATTGATGGTAAGGAAGACCAGTCGACTTTTGATAATGATTTGTTTCCGGCTGCCAATAATTATGGCTTGAGATTTGCTAGGGTTAACATTAAGACCAAACGATTTACTCCATTCAAGAATGATATTGAGGTGGTTATTCATTCTTGCGATAGCCAACGGAAGATTCTCCAAAGTCGACTGGGTGTAAATCTGGACATCGTCTGCATACATGTGGTAGAGAGAAGATAGGTTATGAGTTATTGAATTGATGAAAATAGAGAAAAGTAATGGTGACAACACGCCGCCCTGCGGTACGCCAGCAGAAATGGGAGCTGGCGTACCGCAGGCTGGGAGCTCCTCGGAGTAATGGCGCGTAAGAGGGGCGCGTGGCCATCAATATTGATTCCCACGGGTTTATCCGATCTTGAAGAGAACAACTGCCCATAAAACCTCTATACTTCACCGAAAATTTTAGGCCTAGAGGTAACGACCCCAACATTTTCAGTTTTAGGTTTTGTCAGACGCGGCCTCCCAAACTTGCGAGCGAACACTTTCGATCCCCAATTTTGCTCAATCGCAGCCTTGATGGCACGGGTATTGGAGCATCGGAGATCGCGTCGCGTCAGCGCTTTTATTGTTCGGTTGAAGGTCTTCTCTGACAAAAACGATGGTAGTTCTCGTCGTTTCCTCATGAGCTCAAGTGTCTCAGCAGAGAGTTTTGGTGCATTGTCTCTTTTCTGTGGTGGAAAACACATGCGGGATGTGTTTTGCAGTATTTTGACCAGCGTGTCGTTTTTCTCATCAATACTGGTTCTACGGTACTACGGTTTCCAACGCGGTAAATTGATTTTGAAGAATTTTTCGGAGCCTTGAGTAGCTTGGAGCATAGGTAGGTCGGAGAGTAGACCTCATCATTCTCGATCTTTTGGCTTTGAAGTCGATATTTAGAGTGCTTCGAATGAAACGGTGAACACTTCCGGTATTTAACCTGTTGATCACTGAGACATCTCTAAATATGTGCCTTTTATTCGAAATGATAAAGTCTATCTCGTTTCTTGTCACGTTATCAAGGCTTCGCCAGATCTACCTCCTCTGAGGCTTCTTTTGAAAGAAAGAATTCATCAAAAAGAGCTTCTGCGCTTCGAGAAAGTTTAACAGAATTTGCCCCCTGTGATTTCTGCAGCCCAAGCCGTAAGGTCCGACTTTCTTTTTTTTTTATATTTGCCGAGAGGGCAAATGACTCTACTCCACCTGATGTTAAGTGGTACTAGAGTCCAAATGCTACGACGGCCAGTACAGACGGGAAGAAGATTCTGCACTAGCCGCCCTCGCCTTGCCGGCCCGTAAGATGCCTCTTCACGCCTCGTTTAAAGGTACCCGGGTTGTAAGAGGAGGGGAACACGTGAGCTGGTAAGGAATTCCATATTTTGGAAGTGCGACAAAGAAAGGAGTTGTCAAATTTCTTTATACGCGATGGAATTGATGTCACAGTTAGTCGGTGACATCGCGAACCAGCACGCGTAGACTTGTGAATCGCCGTGATACAGTCGATAGAAAACGCTCAGTGCTGCTATCTCTCGACGCAATTGTAAAAGCTCGAGGGTGTTAGTGACCTTTACGTCGCCAATAATGCGGACCGCACGTCGCTGCAACCGATCCAAGGCCTCAAGTAGGTACTTAGCGGAGCCATCCCAAAGGTGCGAGCAATATTCAACGCAAGACCGTACCTGTGTTTTGTACAGCAGGCACAGTTGTTGTGGTGTGAAAAAACGCCGCACCTTGTTCAGAACTCCGAGTTTCCGTGAAGCTGTTTTTATCACAGCCTCGATATAATCCCTTGGACTAAGGTCGCAGCGAACGTCCATCCCCAGCATGGTGATTTTGCTTTGTAATTTATAATAATTTTGCTTTGCCCAACCTGAGATTTGAACCCAGGACCTTCAGGTCGGCCTTACATCTAGCCACTTGACCAACGAAGCAGTAGATCAGAAGATGCTATAGATATCTTCAACGATAACATCAAGACCATTAAAAAGAAAATGTCTACACAAATCGGTTAATTTTAAGTTTATATTATTTATTTATTTTTAAGTTTAGTTTAATTTTGTTTTGCTTTAAAGTTATTTATTTTTATTTTGTAGGCGAGTAGGCGAGGTTAAGTTAGTTTTAAGGTAACACTGTATTTACTAAGTAAATTTCACATTTTTTGTAACCCTAATATGTAATGTTCACGTCGAGAAGACTCAATTGTAAATATTTTCGGTTAAATGAATACATTTATATCATTGTTGACTGTATAATTGTAGTCAGTTTTGTAGACAATAAAAAGGATAAATACTGCTTATTTATCAGAAAAAAGAAAATTTATCAAATAAATAAAAAAATAAAGAAACAATACTAACCACTTTATAATATTAGTATGTAATTCCATAATACTTTTATCGTTTGAGACTAATCGATGATAACGAAGATTATTAACAATATAAAACGTCGTTGTACCTAATAACACTATTGGCTGTCTTTGGTGCCGCGACTGGTAAGTAATTTGTTTAAAGTTTTGTACAAATATCAGGAGAATATATTATGTAGGAATGTATATTACAGATTAAAGACATTTAAGATGTCTCTTGTTTCATGGCTCATTGTACTTCCTGAGATTTGAAACTATGCTATCATTTAAAATTGTCTACATAAGGCACACTGGCAAACAGGCCACTTGGTAATTCGTCCCCATTGCCCATAGACATTGGAAGAGTAAGAATAATTAACTATTTCTTAAAGTAGTCTAGTAGTAGTCAATCTACAACAACAAACCCCCCCCCCCCCGGAAACGTTGGAAAAGCGTAATGCATTTTTCTAGCGTTAAAAAGTAGGGTCGTTACGTACTTGTCATAGTTTTTTAATCAAAAGCTACAATGGAATAATGTTTTTTTTTCAGCTTTTTGCCGTCCACTGCTGGACGAAAGCCTCCCCCATAGAACGCCAACCATCCCGATCTTGGGTAGTCCGCATCCATCCCGTACCTGCCACCTTTTTTAAACCATCTTCATCCATCTTGTCACAGGGCGTCCTACACTACGTTTGCCTAAGCGTGGTCTCCACACTAACACGTGTCGGCTCCATCGACCATCAATGCGCCTGGAGACATGACCAGCCCACTTCCACTTCAGCGAGCTAATTCTACGCACGATGTCGGTGACTTTAGTTCTCTGGCGAATGTCCTCATTTCGAATTCTATCGCCCAGAGAAACCCCAAGTATCGCGCGGTCCATCGCTCGCTGAGCGACCTTAAATTTGTGGACCAGTCCTACGGTGAGTGTTCACGTTTCGGCGCCGATTAAAGACCTTGGTCTTAAGCGACTGTGTGATCGACGATTCAAAAATATGACGCAATTTCCTGAATGCCATCCAGCTCAAACGTATTCTTCTTTTAGCCTCCTTCTCAAAGTTGTGCCGGCCAAGTTGTATAGTTTGGGCCCAGGTAGATATATTCCTGCACAACTTCAAGTGGAGAGTCATTTACGACCACTGGTCCCGGAGATACATGTTGATTTGCCATGATTTTGGTCTTTTCAATGCTCATCCCGAGACCTACTCGTCTTGAAGAATCGCTCAGGTTGTTTAGCATCTCTTCCAAATCCTGCAGAGTCTCCGCCATGATAACAATGAAGTCGGCAAATTGCAGATGTGTAATGTGTTGGCCATTTATATTAATGACACGTCCGTTCCAATCGAGCGTCTTGAAGACGTCCTCCAATGCATTGGTAAAAAGTTTTTATCTCCCTGTCTTACCCCGCGATGCAATTGGATTGGTCTTGTGCTCTGATCTTGTACTTGAACGGTCATGGTTGAGGCTTCGTACAAACACTTCAACACCTAGACATACCGACAGTCAATTAGGCATCTTTACATGGATTCCAGTACAGCCCAGGTCTGGATGGTATCGAAGGCTTTTTCGTAGTCCACAAACGCACGCCTAGCATAGAGGCTGATTATATTCCTCGGTCTTCTGTATTATTTGCCTAAGTGTGTGTATGTGGTCTACGGTACTGAAGCCTTTTCGAAACCCAGCTTGTTCAACGGGTTGGAAGTCATCGAATTTTCGGGCAAGACGATTCGTGATTACCCTCGAAAACAACTTGTAACCATGGCTTAAAAGTGAAATGGGGCGGTAGTTCTTCATAAGAGCTTTATCACCCTTCTTGAAAAACAGAACCACCACACTTCTGCTCCATGTCTTCGGTGTAATACCATTATGGAGGACGGAATTGAAGGTGTTAGCCAGCTCTCTCAGAACTGGTGTGCCTCCTGCTTTTAGAAGCTCTGAGGTAATTCCGTCATCTCCTGGGAGCTTGTTGTTTCCAAGTTGTCCGAGAGCAATCCTATTCTCACCCATATCGATGTCGGGAAGATCGTCTGATAGGTGGTCAAAAGTAACGAACTGTGATACCAAAAAATATTTAATAAGGCTTCATTGCATACAATTTACAAAAATATATATTTAAAAAAAAACAGGTAGATTACAAATTATGCGAAGGCCTTATAAATTATAGATGTGCTAAATTTGATTTATTTTCAACAGTTATCGTTAATCTACACGTGGAATGTATGTGTATAAAAGATAGACAACATTAATATAGGGATTTAAAAAACGAAATGACGACATTGGTCATTTCAGCTAAGGTCTATTATTGTATAAGAATATAAGTCACAATGAATTATATAATTTATGGTTTCCATAGCTATTTAAAATGTGTTTTGCCTCTTTTAATGTGTTCAAAAAGAAATTTCATGGCCTGAGAAACCATGAGACCAGACTAAACCTGACCAGCTCAATGTGAAATCACTATGAAGACCAAGGTCAATTACATGATGGTGAGGAATATTGATATAACATATTAGTGATAGGCGTGAGCTATCAATAAAGATCGCCTAACTGAGGATTGAACATTATTCAAAATTTTTGGGACCAGGAATTTAAACAAGCCAGATTGTTATTAATAGTTGCAAGCTTTATTTATATATTCTTAATGCGTGTGTCTAACTCCTTTGTACGTCCGTCCGTGAAACGATAAACTTAAATAATAATATTAATGTTTAATATCAACATCATTCGAATTAAAAGTTTTTTTATTTATAGAATAGGAAGCATATGGGCCACCTGATGGTCAGTGGTCACCAACGCCCTTAGACATTGACATTGTAAGAAATGACAACCATCGCTTACATAGCCAATGCGCGACCAACCTTGGGAACTAAGATTTTATGTCCCTTGTGCCTGTAATGACACTGGCTCACTCACCCATCAGACCGGAACACAACAATATCAAGAACTGTTGTTTTGCGGTAGAATATCTGATGAGTGGGTGGTACCTACCCAGACCAGCTTGCACAAAGCCCTACCACAAGAATCCGAAAAAACTAACCAATAAAATTTACATTTCTACGAAAATAACAAATAAACAAACATATATACAAAACTTACATATATACAATTAGAGCATGATCTTATCTTAATGTTTAAAAGAAGCAAAAATCACATTAAGAATGCCTTGTAATTCAATAATACTTTTATCGTTTGATGATAACTCGATAATCACGAAGATTATTGACAATATAAAACGTCGCTGGGAAAGAATCAACCATTTATTATTAAGCAATGTACGCAATAACACTGTTGGCTGTCGTCGGTGCCGCGGTTGGTGAGTACATTAATATTTTTGTTTACTATTAAAATTGTGTTTATAAATATTAGAAAAATAGATTAAGATATTTAAGACGTTTTTATTTTGGTATGGTGATAGGAATCTTATTATTTTTTATCGTGAAAACAACCTGATGGTATGTGGTCCCCATTGCATATGGACATTGTCATGGTACGAAATATTAACTATCCTTTACAGCCGTTACTACGTCACCATCCTTGGGACCAACACTGATACACTTAGCCTTCAAACAAGAAAGACAACAATTATAAGTAATACTAAGTGTATTGCTGTTACGCGGTGGCATATGTTATCAGTGGGTGGTACCTACCAAAAAGGGTACCTACCACAAAGCCCTATCACTTATTGATTTGATTATTTTGAAATGCGAAAATATATAGCTAGTGAAATAGCATTGTAGTAAGTCATATAATTTATACCGTTACTAATTTTTTTTTTTTTACAGCGGCACCAAACGCACTCGCTCCGCGTATTGTTGAAGAATCAGCACCAAACGCACTCGGTCCTCGTATTGTCGGAGGATCTAATGCTAATATAGAAGATTACCCCTATATGGCTCTCATTTTAGTATCTAGGGAGGATTATATTCAATTCCGTTTCATGCCCTTCTGTGGTGGATCTATAATCACAACCAGATCCGTTCTAACGGCAGCTCACTGTTTCATGTAAGTCAAAATTAATATTTTATTCGTACATACTTGGCAGTTTTAGTTCACCGGTAAACACATTTTTAAATGAACTGTTGGGAATATTTGTATGTATATATAGATATTTACGAATACATACGATTTTCTCGCATTAATATTAAGCAAGAATGTTTTTTTTACTGCAAATATTAATACTTATACTATGTCTTTACTTTTTTTTTTCAAGCTACTTAATATAAAATTGTAATCCTATGTGGCCTTATTTTAGTAATGAGTAATAACTGTACAACCATATCTGTAACGCTGATGACTACAAGTATAAATAAATAAATATGCCAGTAGACGAGCCGGTTGGCGTGGTTGGTAGATGCTTGCCTTTCACGCCGAAGGTTGTGGGTTCGATTCCCACCCAGGACAGACATTTGTGTGCATGAACATTTGTGTTTGTCCTGAGTCTGGGTGTAATTATCTATATAAGTATGTATTTACAAAAGAAAAGTAGTATATGTAGTATATCAGTTGTCTGGTTTCCATAGCACAAGCTTTGTACAAGCTTAATTTGGGATCAGATGGCCGTGTGTGAATAATGTCCCAAGATATTATTATTATTATTATTAGTTATGTAGATTGCATAGCATTTGATTTGAGGGTTGATGTATATGGTGAGAAAAACAAAACTATAAATCGTATGACCATGCAATTAGCATGCCTGGAGCTGGCAAGCTGTTTCCGACTAAAAGCGTTGTGTTGTGTTATGTTGTGAGTTCCAGCTGCTGGCATGCGATCTCTCTTTTATTTCCTTTTTTTTCAACATACTGCTAATTTTGGGATACGTTTAAAACATAAAATAATAAAGCGCTTTAAATAAATGTGGCATGAATATTTAAAAAATATATTTTTAATTTGTAATTGAAATAAATAATAAAAACAACACTAAGAAGTGCCATATTTCATACCTTCGTCAGCGATCACAAAAGAGACCGCATCTGGTTTCTTGCTATGTTGATATGATAAAAATCTATTAAATCACTGCAAGCTATAATATATTGCGCACTACATCGCAGTCTGTTGCAGGCGTCAAAAGCAATGGGATTTTATTGAACAAATGTTTCATTTCACAGGAACAACCTCCTGACAACAAATCATTTCCGAGTGCGACTTGGTTCGACACTCGCAAATTTTGGAGGTCACCTTCATAGAGTTGAAAACTGGATTAAGCATCCTGGATACACGTTTCCTCGATTATATCACGACATTGCAATACTGAAACTCGCCACCCCCGCCACACTCTCCAGCCGCGTTGCACTTGCCCCTATCGCTGGACCCAATTACTTGGTCCCAGATAATACTACCGTCACCGCTGCCGGATGGGGCACACTTGAAGTATGTTAACAAACTAGATATATATGTTTTAACATGTTAGCCCAATGGTAAATTGTCTCTATCGATCACAGACCAAGCTAAATCATCTCACACATTGACATTGACCATGGGGTGTATGATTATTCAACAAAACACGAATTATGAATGACGAATTTTGGATCATTATATCATTGTTTTGGGTTTCTTTGCAGTTTTCTACGTCAGTTTTCTTTTACAATATGTATGTTAAGATATGATAAAGAAATATGATACTCATTAAATTGTTTGCAGATCAGTCAGTTCTTGAAATAAATTGGATCCTATAATTAATTAAACATACCATGCTTCTTTTACAGTTTAAGGGTGAACCGTCAGAAATCCTTCAAAAAGTTGACATACAAAAAGTCAACCACGACATCTGCAGAGAAAATTACGCTGAACTGCAGTCTTTGCTAGGCGAACATCAGGTTCCTAATGTAACATCCGGAATGGTATGCGCTGGAATATTAGGTGTTGGTGGCAAGGATGCTTGCAATGGTGACTCAGGAGGACCTCTTCTTCACCAAGGAGTTGTAATTGGAGTCACCTCTTGGGGGCATGAATGCGCCCACCCGAAATATCCTGGAGTCTTTGTTAACGTACCGTCTTATACCAGTTGGATTTTCGAGAATGCATAAAAAATGTTAGTAAATTAAATCTTTTTTATAAACACCCAAATGGAATACAAAATCAATAAACGTAAATAAACAGAATCATTAGCTGTTTTATTTTTAAGTTTGAGTTAAAAAATATTAATATTTATTTTATAATTAACGAATCTAAATAAAAATTTTTTTTAGAGGTGTGTATAAAGCACAACCTGTGAATAAAACAACTTATTACCTGTATAACATAAACACAAAGAAAGTCCTAAGACTGCCCTAGAATACTAATGAATTTACTTACGGTTTGGTACCTCTTAAATACGTAATATAAAGTAGTCATCCGATGTCATCGATGATTGTAGTCTGTCACCGGTACTACCTTCATGTGGCCACACGTTGCCTGACATCAAAATCAGGCAGCGTCATGTGCGTACGGAGCTGGAACCACTTGGTGTACAGAAAGCTAGCGATCCCAATGGAATACCAGCCATAAACCATATACCAGAAAGTGCGCGGCGGAGCTGTCTCCCGTGTTAACGCGCCTGTTCCAACTTTCTCTTTCTTCGGGATGTGTGCCGGAGGCTTGGAGAAGAGCTAATGTGCAAGCGATTCCCAAAAAAGGGTATCGGTCTGACCCGGAAAATTATCGGCCAATAGCTATCACCTCATTACTTTGTAAGGTGATGGAAAGGATTCTAAACAACCAACTGATCCATTACCTAGAAGATCACTGTTTAATTAATGATCGTCAGTACGGATTTCAACCAAAACGGTCTACAGGTGATCTTCTAGCGTACGTAACACACCTCTGGGGTGAAGCTATCGACAAGCATGGGGAATCGTTGGTCGGTCAACCTCGATATCTCCAAGCCTTTCGACAGAGTCTGGCACAGAAGTCTTCTTTCCAAGCTGCCGGCATATGGTTGTCAGCTTCCTACACAAGCGCAGCCTTCGTGTTTTAGTTGATGGTTGCGCTTCACAATTTTATGTATTGAATGCTGGGGTCCGCCAGGGATCTGTGCTATCTCCCACTCTCTTTCTTTTGCATATCAATGATATGCTCTCTCTCGGGAACATTCATTGCTATGCAAACGATAGTACAGTGCATGGTGGATACCACGGACGCGCAGTGGCTGGGCGAACGGAAATTAAAGAGAGGCGGGAGGTCTTGTCATTGAACTCAATAGGACGTTAGAGCTTATCGCCAAATGGGACTCAGATAATCTTGTTGAGTTTAATGCCAAGAAAACACAGGTATGCGCTTTCACAGCGAAAAAGTCACCATTTTCCCCTCTTCCCTCCCTCTGTGGCACTCCGCTGGTGATAAAAAGCAGAATTGCCATGCTGGGGATGGAAGTTCGCTGCGACCTTAGTCCAAGGGATTACATCGAGGCTGTTATAAAAACAGATTCACGGAAACTCGGAGTTCTGAACAAGGTGCGACGTTTTTTCACGCCACAACAACTGTGCCTGTTGTACAAAACACAGGTACGGTCCTGCGTTGAATATTGCTCGCACCTCTGGGATGGCTCCGCTAAGTACCTACTTGAGGCCTTGGATCGGTTGCAGCGACGCGCGGTCCGTATTATTAGTGACGTAAAGGTCACAAAAACCCTCGATCCTTTAAAATTATCTGTATCACGGCGAGTGCTCCGAGGAATTATTCTCCCTAATTCCTTTCCTTCACAAGTCTACGCGTGCTGGTTCGCGATGTCACCGACTAACTGTGACATCAATTCAAGCGCTGAGCGCTTTCTATCGACTGTATCACGGTGAGTGCTCCGAGGAATTATTCTCCCTAATTCCTGCTTTCCCCTTCCTTCACAAGTCTACGCGTGCTGGCTCTCGATGTCACCGACTAACTGTGACATCAATTCCATCGCGCACAAAGAAATTTGGCAACTCCTTTCTTTGTCGCACTTCCAAAAAATGGAATTCCTTACCAGCTCACGTGTTCCCCTCCTCTTACGACCCGGGTTCCTTTAAACGAGGCGTGAAGAGGCATCTTGCGGGCCGGCAAGGCGAGGGTGGCTAGTGCAGAATCTTCTTCCTGTCTGTACTGGCCGACGTCGCGTTTGGACTCTACTACCACTTAACATCAGGTGGAGTAGAGATATTTGCCCTCCCGGCAAATATAAAAAAATTATATATCTATCTCGCTATCTTGAGTAAGTTTAAATCTCTGTAACTAACTTAATCTCATACATTTACCTAAACACATATATTATATCACGGTGTTCTGCACACTAATTACATGAAATGATAATTTTGCACGTTCTTAAAAAAGTTTCATCTTTATTTAAAATAATTGATGTTTTAAAACGCTGATTATAGTTACATAATAATTAAGTATATTTTTAATCTAAGTGATCATTAGTCGTTGGTAGCCGGTAACGCAATAAGCGACAACTGAGCATTCAGTATTTAGTCAAATCAGATTCGTGTGCTGCAAAAACTATTGAAAAGGTCTAAAATAATGTATAGAATGTTTATAGTACTCATTATAGTCTAACCACTAAGTTAAATCACAATAACTGTTACTTGTTCTAATAAGTTAATAACAACACAGGTAGAATTGAGAGATGACGACATTCGTCATCATGATATTAATCCTAATGCAATAAAATGGCTTAATAATAAATCTGCATACATATACATATGTAAATTCCTCTTTGAATTATTCGAATCGGACCTTTGGTTTATAAGTTAGAACAGGTAAAATAACGCTAAAAGTAAGAAAAATGCCGCGGCGTGTGTGTCAAATGTATAATGCGATTTAGCGCATTATATAAATAAAGCGCATTTAGCGCTGTAACCACTCGCACGTAGAAGCCATAAACAGATCTTAATAATCAATAAGTGCATGAAAAAATACAATTATGCGTATTTATTAGTATATACCCTTAGAACTTTAATAATAATAATATCTTCAGGAGCTCAAAAGCCAACTGTGCAGGACATATTAAATTGCACAAGTGTGTGCGCAAACACAGGTGCACTCTCTATTCCCTAACTCCCATTATGAAAGAGGGATGGGACGGCAATCTGATCAATTGGCTAATATTTAGACCTTATTGATTAAAAAATACACGGGCTAAAATCCTTATTTTACCCGGCGAATTCAGGGCGGCCAGCTAAGTCTTAATAATCTTCATAATCATCATCATTAATCACTAACGATAAGAGTATTATTGGATTACAAGGATTTTTTTGTAATTTAATTATAACATTAAGTCATACTAATATTATAAACTTTTCGGTGGTTTCGCTTGCGTATACGTAATGTAGAAATCAATGCTCTTCACCAATTAATAGAAATAATTAAGAAAATAAACTGGTGGTTAATCATCTGCCCTTATTACATGATACTGTAAAGTAATCCGGTCACTGATGTCACGATGCTGCTACAATCGTACTAATTGCCAATCATTATTATCTGCTTGATAACAGATGAGGCCCTGGCGGTATAACCATACGCATCCAACACAGTGATTTGAAAAGGGAAGCAGCGACCTTGAGGTACAAGTAACCTCTAAAATGTCTAGTGCAGAAGGCAAGGGGAAAAACTGCACTATTATTCCCTAGTTATCGTCAGCTTCTGGAGTACTGTCGTCCCTTAGATGGGACAGGGGTGCTAAGAATCCCCAGGTGGAAAAAACAACAAATGAAGTTAGTAACGTTTCAGGACTCTTCAAACTTCTAACGTTCCAGAAGTTTGAAGAGTCCTGAAAAAGTCTACAATGTCCGCAAAGAAATGTAACTAATGAATATTAACATCATGGGAATAAGATCAGATGGATAGGCAAAGGTAAACATCAAATAGATGTTTACCTCTGGTTCTGAGGATAGCTCCAACAAGTATGGAGTGGGAGTAATCATAAACACAAAATGCATTAATACACCTGTTAACCAAAATCAAACCGAACCATGTTACATGAAATAGAAGCCAAGCCAAGAAATATTAACATTCTTCAAGTGTATGCTCCCACTACAGTCTGACACAGATCAAGAAGTTCGAAACTTTTATCGAAATAAATCTAGTGATTGGCGATTTTAATGCTAAAGTAGGGAAAGGAGAAGTGTCAAGAGTAGCCGGGAAGTTCGGACACGGGAAAAAGAATGAGAGAGGAGGTGCCCTTGTACAATTCTGCCAAGAGAGTGATTTTGCTATCACGTATCACGTATAACGCGTAATCATCACGTATCACGTATAAGTGTTTAACTTATTTTCAATTATCACCAAGGAGGTTGTATACATGGACGTCACCTAAGCATACCTCTCAGCAAATTATAAGAAATCACATATATTACATTCTGATCAATAATCGCTTTCGTAATTGTGTCAAAAGTGCTAAGACCTATCGTGGGGCTGATATAAGATCTGACCATAATCCAGTTGTAGCGACAGTATCATGTAGACTCAATCGACGAGATCAATCACGCAATAGACGAGAGGAAACTTAAAGAGCTTAACATCCAAGATAAAGTGGCGAAATAAATAAACGAGGGGGTAGCAGATGAGAAACCTGGGATAATGCGTACGATGGAGGAAGAGTGGTATTCAATGAAGAACAAAATATTAAACATCAATAAGACACACTTGAAAAGAGATTGGATTCCTAAACAGAGTTGGATGACAGAAATAATATATAATCTTATCGAAGAAAGGAGAATCTACAAGAATTCTGACAATAGCAAGTATACTGAGATCGATAAGCAAATTCGGCGTGAAGTTCGTTATGCTAGAGATACTTGGTATCAGTGCAAGTGTGATTTTGTGAAGGACCTTTATGCTAAGCATGATGTATTTAACCTGCATAAGGAAATAAAATCTTTGGAAAAGACACAGATTCACAAAAAGACCACTCACCAACTTACGGACGAAAATAATATTCCCATATTAGATATTTCAGGAAAAAAACACCTATGGGAACAATACATTTCATCAATATTTGCCGATAATTTTCTAAGCATAGCGGTAAATTGTGATACAAATGAGGGATATTCATGTCCTGAAAAATGAAGTCACAAACGCTGTTAAAAAAGCTAAAACGGGAAAATCAACCGGTCTGGATAATGTTCACGTAGAGGTACTCAAACTTATTGAAGACGAAAATATTGACTTCTTGGTTAAATTCTTTAATTTGGTATACGACTCTGGCCAATTATCCAAAGATTAGCTAACCTCAACTTTTATTACATTTCCTAAGAAGACCAATGCAAGAAGGTGCGAAGAGTTTCGAACGATTAGCCTTATGAGCCAAGTATTGAAACTATTTCTAAATGTCATCCACGAGTGAATAAGAGCTAAATGCGACGAACAACTCGCAGATAGTCAGTTTGGCTTTCGAACAGGAGTGGGCACGAGAGAGGCTCTTTTTGCAATGCAGGTTCTCATACAAAATGCAGAGACATGCTACAAGACGTTTTCCTTTGTTTCATCGATTACGAAATAGCCTTTAAAAGAGTACTCCACGACCGTCTTATTGCAATATTACATGATATCGGCTTAGATGACAAAGATGTACGTATTATCCAGAATATCTATTGGAACCAGAAGGCTACTGTATGAGTTGACGATGAGGAGACTGATGAGGTAGAAATAAAGAGAGGAGTCTTATTATTACTATTGAGAGTATTATTATTGCCATATCATTGAATCAATTTAATATTAAATAAAAATCCTCAGATTACGATTCAAAGTACGAGAGTGCGGTTGGCGTTACGAAATAGCAATTTGCGAAATTCTTAGAAATAACACTTATTTCTTTTAAGTTTTTATAGAATAGGTTAAGTATTACTAATAGGTTATACATTGGCATTGTAAGAAACTTTAACCACCGCTTACATCGCCAATGGGCCACCAACCTTGGGAACTAAGATGTTATGTCCCTTGTGCATGTAATTACACTGGCTCACTCACCCTTATGTTGTAATTATTAAATTAAAGCGATATATGTTGCATGAAATTAATAAATACTAACGTCACGTTTCTTTATCATTTCTGTAATCTTGTATAGAATATAATGACTTGTAGGTAAATGGTTTTGAATATTATAAACTTTAAATGTATGTGCAAATAATAAAATTGAAAAGTGACAATTATTTGTATTTAAAAACTCCTCTTAATATGAAATATGCTGTATAACATATAGTATATTGAAAGTAACCAAGATTTGTTAAGAGAAAAAAAATACTTATTCACGTTTTGATGAAAATGTTTATAATATATTAGAATATTTTATTTAATATATATTTACATAAAGCATATTATTTAAATGAATTTGAAAGTTACATGACAGGAGACACACTTTTTATGTTCATTCAAATTTTTAATTGATTAAATTGCAATAACACAATCGTGTAGGTGGTATAGATATTGATGAGAGACAGCAGTAACGAGCAGTTGACGGGGAAGATCCGCCAGACGGTGAACTTCATCGGACTGATTTCAAGGAATTTGATTCCATCTGAAATTTTATTTTGTACGCGTCATCTGAAAATAATGAATACATTACCTGTTCGATTACCATTTACTTGAGTTTTGCTTTTAACACTTGTTAAACTAATATTAAGAGAAAACCTTAGTAAGCTAAGATAGACAAATAATTCTTGACAAAATTAAATTATTAAGAAACAGTTAACAATTAGCAAAGTTCAAACCAATACAAAATTTTATTCATCATCATCAACAGCCAATCATTATCCACTGCTGAACAGAGGGCTCCCCTAAGGTGCGCCAAAGCTCCCTGTCCTCCGCCTTTCGCATCCAGTCGGTGCCCGCCACCTTCTTAACGTCATCGGTCCAACTGGCTGGAGGGCCTACGCTGCGTTTGCCGATGCGCGGTCTCCACTCTAGGACTCGTCTGCTCCAACGGCCATCTGTCCTACGACATACGTGACCAGGGCAATGCCACTTCAGCCTGCTAATTTTGCAAGCTATGTCGGTGACTCCGGTTCTTTTCCGGATAATCTCATTTCTGATCTTATCCTTCAAAGATACTCCAAGCATAGCTAGCTCCATAGCACGCTGAGCGACTTTGAATTTGTGGACTAGTCCCGCAGTTAAGTGTCCACGTTTCGGCACTGTATGTCATGGCAGGTAAGAAGCATTGGTCGAAGACTTTCGTCTTCAAACATTGCGGTATAGACGACTTGAGGACTAAACGAAGGTTGCCAAATGCAGCCAATCCCAAGCGAATTCTTCAATCGGCTTTCTTCCCAAAGTTGTTCCTACCGACTTATATAACCTGTCCTAGGTAGGAATATCAGTCCCGGCACTTCATGCCTATTGAGCATGACCTTGGTCTTGTCCAAGTTCATACCGAGACCGACACGCCGGGAAGTCTCGCTTAGGCTACGCAGCATTTCGTTAAGTTGTCCCAGCGACTCTGCTATATTGACGATATCATTGGCAAATGCAAGGTGTGAGATGTACTCACCGTTTACATTGACTCCATATCCAGTCCAATCCAGCGTCTTGAAAACGTCTTTGCGCAGTTGGATCGCCTTCGTCTTACAGTCCTGGATGTGGACAGTCATTGTAGCGGCATTGTACAGACATCTCAGTACCTCGATATATCTCCAATCGATATAACATCTCTGCAATGAGTCGAGCACTGCCCAGGTTTCGATGGAATCAAAGGCTTTCACGTAATCTAAAAATGCCATGCACAGCTACTGATTGTACTCTTCGGTATTCTGCACAATCTGCCGAACAGTATGGATGTGGTCCACGGTGTTGCAGCCTGATCTAAAGCCGGCTTGCTCTGGGGGCTGGAACTCGTCAAGTCGTCTGGCGAGACGGTTCGTGACGACTCTTGAGAACAGCTTATACACGTGACTCAGGAGGGAGATCGGTCTGTAGTTTTTGAAGAGGGTTTTATCACCTTTCTTGAAAAACAGTACCACCTCACTTCCGCTCCACGCTTCTGGGGTCCTACCATGTTGGATGACGGAATTAAAGAGGCTTGCTAGCTCTTTCAGGACCAGAGTCCCGCTTGCCTTAAGCAACTCTTTTGTGATTCGGTCATCTCCCGGAGGTTAATTGTTTTTAAGCTGTTCTAAAGCCGCCCTAAACTCGCCTTGGTCAACGAAAGGGAGTTTCCTCAGAGTAGGAAATAGTTCCCCAACCAGGCGCAGGAGGAGATCTGGCGGTAGCGTTTCCGTAACAGGAGCGCCGTGTGTGCGGAACTTCCCTCGCACACCACGATATGGGCGCCCCCACGGGTCCCTGTTCAGGCCCACCGGAAGCTCCTCCCTAGCTATCTGCTTGGCACAACTTATCGCCTGCTGCAACCGGAGTCGCGCCTGCCTTAAGCAACTCTTTTGTGATTCCGTCATCTCCCGGAAATTAATTGTTTTTAAGCTGTTCTAAAGCCGCCCTAATCTCGCCTTGGTCAACGAAAGGGAGTTTCCTCGGAGTAATTGCACGTAAGAGGGGCGCGCTGGTCATCAATACAATTAGTATTATTCCCACAGGTTTATTCGATCTTGAAGAGAAGAACTGCCCATAAAACCTCTGTAATTCTCCGACAATTTCAGGCCTAGAGGTAATGACCCCACCATTTTCAGTTTTAAGTTTTGTCAGACGTGGCCTCCCAAGCTTGCGAGCGAACACTTTCGATCCCCAATTTTGCTCAATCGCAGTCTCGATGGCACGGGTATTGGAGCATCGGAGATCGCGTCGCGTCAGCGTTTTTATTGTTCGGTTTAAGGTCTTATCTGACAAAAACGATGGCAGTTCTCGTCGTTTCCTCATGAGCTCAAGTGTCTCAGCAGAGAGTTTTGGTGCGTTGTCTTTTTTCTGTGGCGGAACACTTGCGGGATGGGTTTTGCAGTATTTTGACCAGCGTGTCGTTTTTCTCATCAATACTGGCTACGGTTTCCAACGCGGTAAATTGACTTTGTAGAATTTTTCGGAGCCTTGAACAGCTTGGAGCATGGTAGGTCAGAGAGTAGACCTCATCATTCGCGATCTTTCGGCTTTGAAGTCGATATCTAAAGTGCCTCGAACCAAGCGGTGATCACTTCCGGTATTAAACCTGTTGATCACTGAGACATCTCTAAATATTTGCCTTTTATTCGAAATGATAAAGTCTATCTCGTTCCTTGTCACGTTATCGGGGCTTCGCCAGGTCCACCTTTTCTGGGCTTCTTTTGAAAGAAAGAATTCATCAAAAAGAGCCCCTGGGCTTCGAGAAGAGAGTTTACCAGCATTTGCCCCCTGTGATTTCTGCAGCCCAAGCCGTAAGGTCCAACTTTCGATTCACCGCTATCTTGTACTCCCACTTTAGCATTAAAGTCTCCCATAACAACATTGTAGTGGGCCTTCGAGGTGTTGTTGAGGGCCTTTGCGATATCCTCGTACATCGCTTCGACCACATCATCAGAGTATGCTGAAGTTTGCGCATATACCTGTACGACCTTCAGGGAGTACCTGTCGGAAATTTTTAGGACAAAGTACGATACCCGGTTGGACACACTACTGATTTCTACAATGCTGCTAATGAGATCCTTTTTGACTAGAAAATCGACACCACCCTGGGAGAGGTTATCACCTTCTTGGAAGTAGAGTAAGTTACTGGACTCTAGAGTTATCGGGTCCTCCCCCTCTCTTCGGACTTCAGATAATCCCAGTATATTCCAGTTTATATGAGTTAACTCTACTTCTAATTCGGCGAGGTGATGGTCCAGCCTTATCGAGCGTCCATTATACGTTGCCATGTTTAGTCGTTTTTTTATGGTAGCCTGCCATAAACCGGTGATTTTTTGCACCCCCTGCCCTGCCGATACCGCGACCGCTACCTAAATTTTATTAACATAATATATTATGTAACTATATTTACTTACAAACTTATGTAAACGCTTATGTAATATGAAACTATAAAACGGGAAAGTCTTTATGTATACATTGAAGATGTTTAAAAAAATATAGATTCAGTAAAATAAAAATGAATGGATACTGGATAGAGACGTTTCCATTGGTAGGAAATGTGTAATAGAGGATTTATAAAAGAAGTAATCATTTTAAAATTCCAGTGATCAAACCGCGTCTTTTTCTTGCCTTCGAATCGTTAAAACAGATAAACTGAATTACTGCTAAATAATTCTCGAAGTATAATTTCATATTTAAAAGAAATATTTGAATTTAACATGGCTCGAGACCATTTAATTTACAGAAATTATATAAACACCATAATTTTAACACAGTCTGTTCAAAGGTGCTAACAGAATTCAAATTAAATTAAGTTTTAAGTATTGCATAAAATAAATTAATTATGATTCAGAGTAATTAATACTGTTAAACCATTAAACTTACTATTATAAATCCTGTATCGTCTAATCAAACTAGATTTTATCTTATCTGCTTCGGCGCTACATAATTCTCCAAACACAGCCGGAAGACATGGCAGAGCGATATTGAGTAACGTTTCAATAACAAATATAATATTGAACTGTAAAGACAAATAATATTTTATTCACATATTTTGTAGCTTGTTTTATTCTAAAAGTCATATTTTTTTTGTTCGAAACATTGAAATAAATAAGTAAGCTACATTATTATTGTTAAGTATTAAATATTTTACAATCGTATTTTTCTTTATAGATCCGAAGAAAAAAATTATGGGCCTTACTTGAGATTTTATATTTCCACTTACAATGTCAACGGTACTTAGCAAAGCTATAAAGCAAGACGGTAAGGCCATCAGCATCTGAAACAGAAAATGGTATTTAAAGCATCATTAAGATATTTGAAAAATAAAACAGTATACAATATACTTGCCAAGAACTTTGGTGCGTAACCAATGTTCTTGATGCTTTGTAATAATCTTCTATAAATTAGCAAATATTCAACCAATTTCATGGTTAACAATTTGACTTGTATTTCGTTGTCAAGATTTGTAGTGCTTGCAAAGTTATCCATTGCTTTTCTAAGAGACTTCACACGAACCCACAATATCTCAAACATCAAGATCCTGGTCATGTGACTCAAATGTGATGTTAATGTCATTAAAGTATTTGTTACAATAATTATCATTTCAAAGTAATTAACAGAGAAATTCGAAGCTATCACAAATCGAAATAAATCCAAACCGAGAACACCGATGAACACAGGAAAACAAAATAGTACTTTGTGTTTTTTTATTTTAACGAGTCCCAAAGGATCGACCTTATCCGATTCTTCCAAGTAATTGAAGAAATTTTCCCCGTCGCTCAGATGGGCCACTAATAGTACCAAGTTCAAACTCACTATTTTGAGTATAATGAGAATGAACGTTCCATAGTGCTCAGCAGCCATCCATTCATACTTACAGAAGTACATCACAACTATTGCATATACTGTACAATAAATCTTAGCAATAACAGCGAATGCAAAACTTTTGTGAAGTTTTGAGTATAATCCTAAAATTAAACGGGTGGTCATTATTATTCTAATCAAATTATAATCTTTCTTATCGAGTTTGTTACATTCCTGAACACGCATTGTGAAATTTGAACAAAAAACTCTTTAACTAAATGTTATGACCTACGAAGCTGACAGCACTGAGTACAAAAGAATAATCACTGAAGTGGTTTGATAAACATCATTACTACTATGCATAATTTAGTCGCTTTTAATCAAACTCGTATATAAAATTATAATTGAACTGACGTAAGTGTAGTATTTTCAAAGAAGGTCGGTCGGTCGGAAAGCAACAAGAATTAATATATATTTGTGACGTGAATTAGTTTCTTCTAATAATCTTTATATAAAACTTAATTCCATGTAGTTTTATTATCTACGACATATCTATTTGTATATAATAACACTGATAATAAATTGTAAAGCTAAGATTCAGATTAAGATTCTTGGTTCAGATAAGAATGAATGAACTAACACGCAACACAACTAAACAATACATTCAAATACATTATTTTTATTTTAATAAGAATACCAGCAAGGCCGACACATTATTTCATTATTTTATTTGACACGGTATTAATCCTTATCAAAATTAATGTAATTCTAATTTTAAGGGTTTTACGCATAATAAAAAATACAATTTACACTTTACAATTAATTAAAGCCAGGGTCTTTGGTGTCTGTATCTATTATTATTTAAAAAAAAAAATCATTTTTTTTTTATTTATTCATTATTAAAATTTAAAACTCTATATAAAAATTCTTGCCGCCGTGGAGGCCATTGAAGCTTTAACATATTTTTACTTTAAACCACACTAATTTTAATTATTATTTTATAGCTATGGCGGAATTAAAATTTTCGCGGACGAAAACCGACACCATTCTGCTGGCGCATAGGCGATGTAAGGGATGATTAATATTTTTATAGTACCAATGTCTATGGGTGAACAAAACAAACGGGTCAACTTTTTCAAGAGGTCTGTCTCGTAATGCGGGACGATTCTATAATGAGTTACCACTCACACATAGAAGCCAAATATAAAAACGCATGAAAAAATATGCAGGACATGTTGTTGTGTATGCTTTATTGACATGTATTATTATATGTCCTGTACTGTACACACATACACTGCAATGTATGGGCGAATAGATCGATAAGAGAATGTTTATACCTTATTGATTAAAAATTCACGGGATAAAATCCTTATCATTACGAAGTCGTGACTGATAGCTAGTTTGTAATACAATAATAAATATGTACCAAAACAATATTCAACATAGAAATTGTACGTGCTTCGTGAATGCTATTTGAACTTTTAGTTTCAAGGTCATTAAAACTCGAGTGATCCAAAGAGTTTTCTAAATACCGGTGCAGGCTGCAGAGATTGTTTAGCGCTGCATTAAATCATATGTGTGTTAAAACTTTAATTATTTGACAAAATTTATATAAGTATAATAATGTTGAATAGCACAAAATAGAAAACACATTAATTATTAGGATGTATTCAATATCTTACAATCTTTAATCGATTTTGCAACGGTATTAATTACTTTAAATAATCTATACTGTTGTATGAAGCGGAGGAGTTTGATTGTGTATTTTGTTTTTTCATTCAAAATAACTGGCAAATGACAATGGACACTGTAAGAAATATTAGCCAGCCCCTACAACGTCAACGAAAAACCAAACTTAGGAACTAGATATTATGCCCCTTGTGCCTGTAGTTACACTAGCTCTCTTAATCAGCAGAAACTCAGTAATACTAAGTATTGCTGTTTGGCGGTTAAATATATGATGTGTGGGTGGTTCCTACCCAGGCAGGTGGGCTTACGCATAGCGCTACCACGGGCAGCTACGCGCAGCTATTTATTTATAATGTGATGTTGCGATAAAGGAGAATCATTAATAACAACATGGAATTATTACAGTGTAATAATATTTACAATGTTTATGTTTTCATTCTATTGTCTCCATTCTCATTGTGCTGAGGACGGTCATCACAGTGGTTTTAGTAGGTAAGAATCCCACATAACCCAGTTCCACCCCCTTGGGACCCGGGTATCTTTCTGAAGGTTTCCACTGCGAGAAAAAAAAAGTTGGTAGATACTTGCCTTTCACGCCGAAGGTTGTGGGCTCGATTCCCACTCAGACATTTGTGTGCATGCACTTGTCTGTTTGTCGTGATTCCGGGTGTAATTATCTATATAAGTATGTATTTACAAATTAAAAGTAGTATATGTAGTATATCAGTTGTCTGGTTTCCATTGTACACGCTACAAGCTTTGCTTATTTTGGGATCAGATGGCCGTGTGTGAATATTGTACCACGATATTATTATTATATTACATACATTCAAGATTTCAATTATAAAGAGAAAAAATTAAATTTACACATTCGTTTTGATGAAAATGTTTATAATACTTTAGAATTTTTTGAATTTTATTTAACACTAAAGTGATACCATCTAAGTTAGAGCGGAGTAAAGTACGAAAGTCAAGGTCAACAGAAATTTGTTTATTTTTTAAGCTTTAATAATTTCTCCAAGAATTTTTTATATCAGATTATATGAAAAATATGAAAAAAGCAATGGTATTTTTATTTAATGGATGTTTAGGCTAAATATCTACACAGGCATTTTTTATCATCGTTCAAACATTAGTCGATAACATCACGAAGTTAGGCTTAAACGAATATGAAATTTTATTAACAAAATATGTTATTTACCTTCTCCTCAATAGGGAGATTAAGTTTTAGCCCAGCAGTGGGACATTAACATTACTGGTTGTATAAATTTAAAGTACAAAGTTTGTTCCAAACCAATACAATTTTTTTTTTTTACATTTACAATTGAACTTTACCTTCATACTCATCTATACATATAATAAAACTGTGTGTGATGTACATTGAAAATATTTACAAAATATATATATTTGGTAGATAGGTAGTTGAGTAGTTGGAAAAGTGGAACAGAGGATTTATATTGTGCAGTAGGTTGCTGAAGTTGTTTTAAGAAAAAGTGGTTCGAGTGCCTTAGATATGCTTGTTCAGTAGATTGTCATTCAAATCACGCTTAATACGTATAAAAATATTTTTTTAATATGATTATTTATCGCTCTTAGTTTCGGTTGAATATATTTAGTAAGAAAAAGCATAGCAAAAGCTAGCATGGAAATACACCTGCGATGTCACATACATTGTTTATATATAAATATATTTACTGCACAGATGTCTAGTAGAGGTGTCTTTGGTCGTTTTTTAGTATAAAATCAGCTCATGTGACTCATGAAATGTTAAACAATAAAACTTACTATTAAAATTCCTGTATCGTCCAATCAAATTAGATTTTATCTTATCTGCTTCGGCGCTACACAATTCTCCAAACACAGCCGGTAGACATGGCAGAGCGATATTAAGTAACGTCTCAATAACAAATATACTATTGAGCTGTAAAGACAAATAATATTCTATTTACCTCGTTTCTACTTTATATATAAAATATTCTATTATTAAGTCTTTTACATATATATTTGCATTTCATAGTGTACTTTCATATGTTTTATATTATTATGTTCTAATGATTTCATCAGAATATTAAGTAAATTATTACCAGAACCGGCTCATGTAAATAGTTTTTTTCTTTCAGGTCAAATACAATATGTCAAATGACTTTTTTAATTTAAAAGTATTATAGTTGGAAACACATCTACGTACAGTTTCTCCATACTATAAACAGCTTTTCTTGTTTATAACATAAGCGACTCGGTCGGTTTACTGGTGGTAGGGCTTTGTGCAAGCTTGTCTGGGTAGGTACCACCCACTTATCAGATATTCTACCGCAAAACCGCAGTACTTGATATTGTTGTGTTCCCGTTTGAAGGGTGAGTAAGTGTAATTATAGGCACAAGTGAAAAAAGATCTTAGTTCCCAAGGTTGGTGGCGCATTGGCTATGTTAGCGATGGTGGACATTTCTTACAATGTCAATGTCTGAGAGCGTTGGTGACCACTTACCATCCAGTGGCCCATATGCTCGTCCACACGTTGTAGGGAAGGTATATATATTTATATATATATATAAATATATATATATATATATATATAAATATATACATATATATATATATATTAATCATGATATAAATTGTAAGTATATATAATACAAATTCTCAAATTTAGTTAATATCCATTTGCACTGGTGGGAGGGTCTCCTGTAGATACCACACACTCATCACTGGTTCAAATGGTGAACAACCAGTGACTTGAGTGTCTACAGGCCCCTTAAAACCTATTTATGTATTTAAAGCATTCAAAATAAGACCACGAATATGGTTATTTAAAAAGTAAATTTTAAGTTTTATAAAATTAATAGAAATATGTATATTTCATTGTGAATACTTCATCGAAATCTTCATTTTAAGCGTACATAAATTGAATATGATGAAAATCGTGTCGGTTTGTCTGTTCATTAAGCTTATAAACCTAATGTGATCATATGACCTGAGCCGAGCAGTGTAAATTTTTAATCTCTATCCTTTTAATATATTACAAACTGACTGTCACTGTCATCAGTTTGACTACCGTGACTGATTTATGTATAGATAAAGTTACGATTATAAAGCACTTATATGATTATGTTCTCGTACTCAGTTTAGTTGACGTTGTACGTTCAGGACGGTACTCGGTTGTGTTTTTATTCAAATTCCATAATGCGTGTTCAGGAACGTAATAAACTTAATAAGAACGATCATAATATGATAAAAATAATTATGACCACTCGTTTTATTTTAGGATTATACTCAAAACTTCACAAGAGTTTTGTATTCGCTGTTATTGCTAAGATTTATTGTATAGTATTTGCAATAGTTTTGACCTACTTCTCTAAGTATGAATGGGTGATTGCGTATAAATATGGAACGTACATTTTATTCATCCTAAAAGTGGTGAGTTTTAACTTGGTACTAGTAACGGCCCATCTGAGCGACGGAGAAAATTTCTTCAGTTACTTGGAAGAAACAGAGGAAGTCGATCCTTTGGGTCTCGTTAAAATAGAAAAACACAAAATACTTTTGAGTTTCCCTATATTCATTGGTGTTGTTGCTTTGAGCTTGTATCGATTTGTGATGATATTGAGAATGAATAACAATTTCACTGATATACCGTTAATTGCAACTGATTCGATAATGATATTAGCATTACATCTGAACCATATAAACAAGATCTTGATGTTTGAAATATTGTGGGTTCATGTGAAATCTCTTAGAATAGTAATGGATAGCTTTGCAAGTGATTCAAATATTGTCAGCGAGAGGCAAGTTAATTTATTAACCATGAAGTTGGTTGAATATTTGCTAATTTATAAGAGATTGTTGCAAACGGTCAAGAATATTGGCAATGCATCGAAGTTTTTGGTAGGTATATCAAGACTGGTTTTAATCAAGTATATTTAACGTTCTTTATAAATTGAATTTAAACAATAGATAAAATAGTTTTCATATTTAATAATAATGTTTTATAAACACTTATCTGTTATAGATGCTGATTAGCCTTTTGACTTGTTTTATAGCTTTACTAAGCACTGTTGACGTTGTAAGTCGAAAAAATATAATATCCCAAGTAAGTGTGAGATTTATCCTTCACGTCTATGAAAATAATCTGTAGTTACACGATATTTAGTATTTAACTGTAGAGTTGGTATAAATTGTGATGAACTACAATTGATATGAACGACAACAAATAACAAAGAATTTCAGAAAATACATACTTCAGATTTTCTGTAATAATTTATTTTTAAATCGATCAAATTATGTAAAAAAAATCATTATTTTATTTATAGACGAACTGCATAATTGCTATTACAACATTACTCAATATTATTCTGCCATGTGTTCCAGCTGTGTTTGGAGAATTATGTAGCGCCGAAGCAGATAAGATAAAATCTAATTTGATCGGACAATACAGAATCTGTAATAGTAAGAGCTGTTTCACTAACTACCCGCCCCGGCTTCTGGTATTGTTTAATCATTGAGAATTATATTTAAATAAATGTTTAGTGGTTCGTCCCGTATGCCTTCCTATACAATTTACCCAACTGCAAACTTGATACTTTTGAACTGGACACTTGACACTTGATCTAAGTTTTACAGATGGCTTGAAAGTATTATTGGATCATTGTTCAAAAATATATAAAGATATTGCACCTCACGGGCATTACTTTTTTGTATCATCTCGTTGGAAAACGCTTTTACTTGTTAAATAAAGCGGAGGGTATGTGTGACTAAACGGTGCGTAGAACGCCCGGTGCGCCCTAGGGCACCGGGACGATCACTAAAATCCATGGGAGTTACTTAATACTACATAAAAGCAGCACAGAAAGAAACATCTAAAAGCATTAGGTTTACAAGTAGGAGTATAGGTATATATACACCATTATTGACGTAACTGTACTTCCGTCTTTATCTATTCTTACTGTAACAAGTATACGTATAAAATGTGTATCTTCTTTATGTTCGTATCGTAGGTTTTAAAATGTCAATATTATATCTGTATAAAATAAATTTAATCACTATTTAAATTATTAAAGCCTATTATATTAGGTCCTTACATAATATAAAATTAGCGTTTTGTCGTACTGACCACTTTGATCTGTAATATTTCCTCTTTGGTTAAGAATTCCAAATTCAAATTTATAAATTCATTTAGCTGGTACATTTGAGTTTTGAAAACAGGCATTCATTTGTTTTTTCCTCATTATTTTTTCTTTGGCGCCGCTTATTACCGAACAATGGAAAACATGAAATATCGGGATATTTACGAGTACGAGTTCTACTGTGGCACCAGTGCTGCAGAAACAGCTCGAAGGATTAATGATGTGTACGGCGCTGGTGTCGCAAAAAAAAGCACGGTTTTTGGTTTCACCGTTTTCGATCTGGAAATTTTGACCTTCAGAACCAACACCGTGGACGGCCGGAGACCAAAGTGGAAAGAGAAGAATTAAAGGCTATTGTGGAAGCGGATCTATCACAAAGCAATTCAGAGATAACTGCAGGCTTTTTATTATTATCATTAAATTATTATTATTATTATTAAGTGATAAAACTGTACTAATCCACTTGAAGCAAATCGGAAAAGTAAAAAAACTTGAACAATTGGTACCTCATAAATTGAGTGAATCAAACTTGCAAACACGCGTCGACTGCTGTGTTACTTTTCTCAAGCGACACAATAATTAAGGGATTTTAAATCTAATCATTACTTGTGATGAAAGTTGGATACTGTACGATAATTGGAAGCGCTCGTCGCAATGGCTGAACCCTGGAGACCCAGTCAAATCCTGCCCTAAACGTAAATTCACTCAGAAAAAGTTACTTGTGAGTGTTTGGTGGACTAGCGCCCGGTGTCGTCCACCACAGCTTTCTAAAATCTGGCCAAACGATTATGGAAGATATCTATTGCCAGCAATTGTAAACCATGAAAAATAAGAACTAGCTGCTTAACTACCGAGATTGGTCAATCACTCTAGGCTACTGCTGCTTCACGACAACGCAGGACCACGCACTGCACAACAAATAACCACTAAGTTAGATGAGCTACAATTGGAATGTCGGCGACATCCACCGTACTCCCCGGACCTTGCTCCAACGGATTACCATTTTTTCGGAATTTGGACAACTTCTTACAAGGAAAAAAATTCAACTCCGCTGCGGCAGTCCAAACCGCCTTTAAAAAGTTTATTGATTCTCGCCTCCATGGTTTTTTTAGTAAAGGAATCAATGAACTACCTATGAGATGGCAAAAGTGCATAGATAACAACGGTGCATACTTTGATTAATTAAATACATATTCCAGAAAAAAAAGACTTTATATTCCTCCCGTACAAAACGTTAATTTCATATGTAAAGATCTAATAAATTAAAATCTATTAACGATGTTACTGCGAAATTCATAGTCTTCATTATTTTTGTTAACCTTTTTGTAATAATTCATACATATAGCATACATACTTTCGATTCAATCATAATATCTGCAGATGCAGATTTTTAAATTTTTATAATTTTATATATTTATAGTTTTCAATAGTTTAGTGTTAAAAGACTAAATTAAAATAAATGTTAATCAAAATCAACATTTATACAAATTTAAAATTGTTTTCAGATCATGTACTACGAAATAAAATTTTAGACGGAATCAAATTCCTTGAAATCAGTCCGATGAACATCACCGTCTGGCGCATCTTCTCCGTCAGACTTTCTTTACTTCTGTCCATCATCAGTATCTTAAGCACTTATGCGATTGTGTTATTGCAATTTAATCAATTAAAAATATGAAAAAGTCATGTATCTATTTTGCAGCTTAAGCCAACATGTAATTTGCTTAAATTAAAATCTACGTGACTGCTTATTTTAGGTTATACAACCTTTTAACATATCATAACTTTAAATTAAAAATTATAATTAAATAAAATTCAATTATATTAAATAAAATAATTATTTTAAAGAAAAGACTATACAATATTCTTTATTTTATTCATCGTCGTCGTAGTAGGACTTTGTGCAAACCGTAGGTAGGTACCACTCACATGTTCATGTATACAAATACCTGTGTGGGTGCACTTTCAACATCTCAACTTGTAGCTGCTAATGAATTTTGGTTTTTACTCAAAAACCCAACCTTTATCGACCCAGCCCAAAATCACCCTAGCTGTATTCGTACAAACTAGCTGCTGAAAGAAATCTGTTAAGTATATTATTTGAAGAAGTTAAAAGCTCATTTCAAACGAATTCTTTATTTATCGATTGTCAAATCATTATTATCATACTTAGCTGTGGATCAAAACTTGTGATAAATGTTATAGAAGCACTGATCACTTAATTTTTGTGTTATTGTTATGTTTTATTTTCACATTATCTATCAGACGAAATTGTAGAATTATTGCCAAAAAGTTTGCAATGCCACCGAAAACCTGAAAGGAAAATATTGGATTGTTTTATATAAAGCATAAAAAACATTTTATCAGCAGAACTGCCGTATATATATATATATATGTATGTAAATATACATAAAATAAGCCTATTTAGCGACAAATTAGATTTAATAATAACAATGTCTAGGCAAAGACAACTCTTATATACATATAAGTATCAACATCTAACCTCCATCGCTGTCGATGTAAAATATATTTTTATTAAAATAATTTTTTACCCCAACTAAGAGCTGCCTCGTGAGAACACAAATTCCGAGTGGTGAAAATGCGGGCATATCGTTAACGACATGGTACGATCATGAGCGAGACAGTTCATATTTCAAATCTCTGTCTGCCGAAGTGACTAATCAAGTGACTCATCAAGTGACCCACGAGAATTCGTGTATTTGAAATTGTTTGAAAAAAACAGGTCAACAACGTTAACTGACGAGATCACTGTGTGGTGTGCTAAGCGAGGGCTGGAGGGAACGGAACGGGAATAGGAACTTGATGTTCACTGTTGCAATATTTGTTGTTCCCAATGTAAAGATACAAAAATATTTTATTATTGTCAAGAGACATTAAAGTTATTAACTTTTATTTGTGGACTCATTCTAATATAACCTATAATTGTAATTAAATTGATGTCATCATTTCTAAATTATGCATATTGAAACAGTACTAATGTATTATGTTTTTTGTATCTGATATTTTAAATATATAATGTACAATATAAACATATGTAGTAAAAGAAATACTTCTTCTTGCGTCCTGTGGCAGGGATCCACCACGATATCACACCAGCAAAGCACCTTTATATATAGCCCAAATTAATGTCACCCCAAAATTAAAAATGATGTCGTACGACCACACATCTGCAAGCAATAATATGAGTTAATGCTTGTATAGTTTATTTATCTAATTATATAATATTAGATATCGTTATGATTAATGAACTTTTGTATAAATATAATAGTCTCATACCTAAGGATATATAAGCTATTGATATGAGATGGTAAAAGGTGGCATTCCATTATCTTGGAAAGGAGTAAGATCGCCACCAAGGGTCCTTCTCCTTCGTTGATACTTCTCACTACTTCACATATCAACACATACGCGCGATAGAGACGACGAATCGTATTGCGCGCATTTGTCATATTCTTTGTTGTCATTTCATCTGATCAAATTAATTTAAAGGTTAACTGTGTTGATATTTTTAAAATAAGAATAATTTCATATAAAATCAGGTACGACAATGTTTGTCGTAACATTTGAATGGTTCCAATTATATTTTTCTGTTTAATACAGATACAGATAGATGGACAAATAGAAAAATATAAAATAAAATTTGAGAATTTTACGTAAAATTTATGTGATTATTTTATTAGTTAAGACTGGCTTAGAGAATATTGTTATTAAATAAAAATGTAATATAAAAGATACAACCGTAAAGTTTCAATTTGAAGATCAGACTGCGTAATCGTTCATTCTGAGTTCGAAGCGAACGTTCACCAAGCACACGATGAATACGAATTGCATATTTAGCAGAACGTTGAAGATGTATTTGAAGCAAAAGCAAAATTCAACAATAGATGAAAGTACTAAAACATTAATTAATATTAGATAAATTACGAGCTCGGCTAGGATCAGTACATCGATCGTATCGACGGTGGAAATGTAATTACTATTCAAGACTACCAATTTTATACATTGTAGATACATCGCAAAAATAAAACTGACTTTAGAATTAACAACACAACAATTAACGCACGAAATTGTTTTTTGTACATTTACGAGTACACATCAGGTTAGTCACTCGTAAATTACTTAGTAAACAATACCAATTATTTACCCGCCTGGAACTACTGTGCTAATGCAAAGTACAAAAGGGCATCTCTTTTTCTAAAATTTTGTATTAAATTATCTTCTGATATCAATAAGAATATTGGCTTTATATTATAATGGTATATATAGATATATGTGAGCTGCGATAACCTTGTAGTTTGATAGTTAATCTTACGTTTCGAAATGCTTTATTTGTAATTAGAATGAATCTCATGTTCACCAGTTTAAAGCGCGCTACTTGTGTATCCAAAAACCCGCATTGGAGCAGCGTAGTGGAATAATCCCCAAGCCTCCACAAACAAGACAGCATTAGGATATTTGCAAATTGACAATAAGATAAATGTAAGATTGTATACTCAATGGAGAAGTAGTATGTATATTTATAAATCAATAGACTAGTAGGCGAGATAATCAGGATTTCGATTCAACGGAAAATGTAATTAGTATTAGTAGCTATTTTTATACCAACTATAATAAATTTTTGCTAACATTGAAGAATTCTAGATACATTGTCCTTCAAAGTAATTTGCGCTTAAAAAACTTCATTCCAGGTAAAATTAAAGAAAGCCATTTTAAAAAATCCCCATATAATAATACCGGAGTTCTTCATTTTAATATCTAAGTAGCTGCTTTCCAACTCCTTATTCATCTGTAGGGTAAATTTAATGCCATCCACTAATACGTTAATGCGTCGTGATAATAATGCGCGTGATCGAAGCCCGCGAATACACAATTGTACACACACAGTGCTCAACAACGCTCACAAGGATGCAGCGCCGAAAAAGCTACAATTGCATGATAGCATATCCCTTGCAGTATCACGTCCCAGAAAATACTCAGATGACAACAGTCAAGACGCGTTTGGGACACTGGTGAAGTCAAGACAAATGACGACTGTCAAGAAGATGATAAGATTACAATTTTAAAATGACGATAACAGAGATGTACCGGTTATCGATTGACTGTCCAAATACCATCCAGACCGAAGACCGATAGCACCAAAGAATACAACAGGCATACATTCTAAATCAAATTATAGACAAGTTAAAACAAAGGATCCGTCAACATGTCTGTGGAGATACTATGAAAAAATACGTAATATATTTTATATTGTAAGCGAGAAAAAGAAAAACATAATATAACACCTTACATAATAGGTAAACATACCAATAGCAACATAATATAATACGTAACATAAACAATAGCACTCGGAACATTACTTACCTCTTCAAGTTTATTAAAATATGATATATATCGTTTCATCTTAAATACGCCATCGAAAGCTGCTATTGAATTGAATGATAACAGCGTAATCACGATATAAAATACTTGAGACGATCCTGTGCGGATACGAGTTCATGATTCTTTTTTAAATAATTTCTGTTTAATTTGAATAATAACTTGTAGCATAACTGTAAAATAAATTTATTTTTAAATATGAAAATCAATCGAAGCTAAGATATAATCTGACTGACTGTGACATCGCCTTCTTTGCTTGATATTACTGCTTAATGTTTGTTTGCTTAATATTAGCTGCAAAAATTTAATATTTCTAATGCTCTAGTTCCTTAGCTGTAAATCATCAAATGTAACATCTGTACAGAATTTGTACAATAACTCCTTATGAGTAATCATACGATATATTTAAAAAATGTGATATCGAATATTAATATAGATTAATAGAAGCTGAATTTTCGATTCAGGTTTTATTAAAGTGAGTTTAAGTGGCAGTTAGCGGAGCAAATTGCTCGTAAAACTGAAAGCCGCTGGAGCAGTTAGGTTCTCGAGTTCCCTACCATCCACCTTGGATGACCGATATTGCAAAGGCTATCGTGGAAATCCTTGGGAGAGGCCTTTGCCTGGCAGTAGACGTTTTCCGGCTGATATGATGATGATGGTGATGACTTTATTGTTATTTTTATAATTTTAAATTACTTACATAATATAAATAACATAACATAGACAAAAATTTCACGCTTGCGCGATATGAAGGCTCCGTAGCCGACGGGCCCTGAGTAGTCTTTTTGTGCACGGTTAGTCGTAATGCGTAGAGGCTGCTTGCGAAGCGGCGAGAGATGAAGCGGTATGAGACCGAGTGCGCTGGAAATGCGAAACACCCTTGCTAGTGGACCACTGACATTGCATCTCTCAGTAAGTTACATATTGCAGCTATTGTATGGGCGTAATAAATTACTAGATTACGCAATCAATTTAAGCTTCATTTTGTTTTACCCACAATCACGTGGCGAAACCTTCGAAACGTTTTTAAAATAGTTTTGTAAATTCAATAATTCTTAATAAGAAACCCGAAGTCTAAAATTACTTGTACATTTTTACCACATGCTTAATGAGGAATGCATTATGCATGCATGAATGCATGTTTTTAAATATATCTATGGCAACAATATCAATATCGTAATCATAAAACATTGAAACTCATTAAGATCAATATAGATAACAACAAATTGTTCGAAATCAAAATAAATAAATCAAACTAATACAATCGGAGGCAGCGCAATGGTTACGTGAATCTTAAATGATGATCGCGGGTTCATACTCAAGCATGTTTATTATCATCTCGTGCTTGACAGTGAAGGATAACATCGTGAGGAAACCTGAGTGTCGGGTGAAAATCTATCACCTGATAGATTACTGGAGACTGGATACATACCTATGTATCCAACCCGCATTGTAATAGCGTGATGGAGTATGCTCCAAACCTTCTCCTCAAAAGGAGAGACCTTAGCCTAGCAGTGGGACATTTACATTACTTTACTGGTGGTAGTTGTGTAATTACAGGCACAAAGGACATAAAATCTTAGGTCCCAAGGTTGGTGGCGCATTGGCGATGTAAGCAATGGTTAATGGTTATTGTTTGGTGAACACTTACCATCAGGTGGCAAAAAATATATATATAAAGAACGCAACAAAACTGACCAAGACTGAACAAAAATGACCTTGAAAAATACCTTGCGTTACATTATTGCAATTTTGAAAAGGATTTATAGTTTTTTGAAAATAAAAGAAGACTACAAACAAACATACAAAACTCAAACTTAGATAAAGTTACCTCCTCCACCATACCTCCATACCTCTTTATAATATTGGTGTAAATATTAATATAAATTTGGAAGATAATTAATTGAAACCAACTTGACACAGACAAAGTTCACTGAAGTCAATACAATTATTTTATACATAATTTTGATTAAAAGCAATTAAATTATGTATAGTAGTAATAGCGTTTTAATCCAGTTTTGTTAGTTCCATCGTTCGAAACATTGAGTTAAACAGCTTTTATTGAAATTCCATAATGCGTGTTCAGAAATGTTATAAACTCGATAAAAACGATTATATTATGATAAAAATAATTATGGTAACCCGTTTAATTTTAGGATTATATTCAAAACTGCACAAAAGTTTTGCATTCGCAGTTATTGCTAAGCTTTATTGTATAGTATATGCAATCATTTTGATATACTTATGTAAGTTGACCTGGGTGGCTGATGACAAATATGGAACGTTCATTCTCACTATACTCAAAATAGTGAATTTGATCTTGGTAATAATAGTGGCCCATCTGAGCGACGGAGAAAATTTCTTCAATTACTTGGAAGAATCGGATAAGGTTGATCCTTTGGGACTCGTTAAAATAGAAACACATAAAGTACTCTTTTGTTTTCCTATATTCATAGGTGTTGTTACTTTGAATTTGTTTCAAGCTGTGATAGCATCGAGATTGACTGAAATTTCCTTTGGAATGATAATTATTGTAGCATATGCGTTAATGACATTGACATCACATTTGAGCCACATGACCAGAATCTTGATGTTCGAGATATTGTGGGTTCGTGTGAAGTCTCTTAGAAAAGCAATGGATAGCTTTGCAAGCACTACAAATCTTGACAACGAAATACAAGTCAAATTGTTAACCATGAAGTTGGTTGAATATTTGCTAATTTATAGACGATTATTACAAAGTATCAAAAACATTGGTTACGCACCGAAGTTCTTGGCAAGTATATAAAGACTGGTTCCAACAAAACCTATTTATGTTTACTGTTTTATTTTTCAAATATCTTATTGATATTTTAAATACCATTTTCTGTTTTAGATGCTGATGGCATTACCGAATTGTTTTATAGTTTTTCTTAGTACAGTTAACATTGTAAATGGGAATATAAAATCTCAAGTAAGTGCTAAAATTATTCTTCATGTCTATGACAAAAATTTGTAGATGTATAAAAACTTTAGTGCTTAAAAATAATAATGTATCTTATTTTTTTCTTTTAAATAAAAAAAACGAGATACAAAATATGTAAATAGAATATTATTTGTCTTTACAGTTCAATAATATATTTGTTATTGAGACGTTACTTAATATCGCTCTGCCATGTCTTCCGGCTGTGTTTGGAGAATTGTGTAGCGCCGAAGCGGATAAGATAAAATCTAATTTGATCAGACGATACAGGAATTTTAATAGTAAGCTTATAATTGTTTAACATTTCATGAGTCACACGCCCTAGTTTTGCACTATAAATCGACCAAATCAAACAGTGCAGTACATAAATAATAATAATAATAAGGTCCTCCAGACCGATTTTGGTCAAGGCGGCCAGTCACAAGAGTGATTAGCCAACTGTGCAGGAAATATTATAGTGCACAAGTGTGTGCGCAAGCACTCTTTATTCCCTAATTCTCATAATCCGATGGCACGGCAATCCGACTCGACCGCAAAGAATTCAGGCGCAGGACCAACGGATTTACGAGCTTTCCGAGCCGCGGGAGTGTACACACTTCCAACTTCCAGACTCCGGGCTATTGAGAATTTTCTGACATAAAAACCCAATAAATTTTTATTGGCCCGTCCTGGGAATTGAACCCGG
Source organism: Nymphalis urticae (assembly GCA_905147175.2). NCBI lineage: Eukaryota > Metazoa > Arthropoda > Insecta > Lepidoptera > Nymphalidae > Nymphalis > Nymphalis urticae. The sequence continues at coordinate 9,182,697 of LR990000.1, read as the reverse complement.
ACCTCCGGGTCTGCGATCTTACATCATGTCACTAGACCAACGAGGCAGTAGTATACATATATATATATATATACACAATGTATGTGACATCGCAGGAGTATTTTCAAGCCCTCGTTTTTGCTGTTTTTTATTACTAAATATATTCAACCAAAACTAAGAGCGATTTTTTTCGTACGAATTAAGCATGTTTGATTTAAATTACAATCTACCGAACAAACATTTGTAAGGCACTCCATCCACTTTTTTTAAAACAACTTCAGCAACCTATTGCACAATATAAATCCTCTATTCCACCATTCCAACCACCCAACTACCTATTTACCGAATGTATAGTTTTTGTAAATAATTTCAATGTACACGCAGTTTTATTATATGTATAGATGAGTATAGAAGTAAAGTTCAATAATAGATGTAAAAATTTGTATTGATATGGGACAAACTATGTACTTTAAATTTATACAAATATAAAGACATTTTATTTTGTAAATTAAATTACATATTCGTTTAAACCTAACTCCGTAATTTAACATTTGATAAATATTTTTCTGTATTGACAAAGGTTTACGAATCTTGATTATACTTTAATTATACATAATATATATACTTTAATTTTATTTATCAAGTTTGATGTTAAAACTTTAAAGAAATAATATTTAACTCTACATTTGAAAAACTGAAATAAATGCGAATCAACAGATAATCTGATAATTGTAGATTATTTTCAGATGACGCGCTACGAAATAAAATTTTAGATGGAATCAAATTCCTTGAAATAAGTCCTATGAAGTTCACCGTCTGGCGCATCTTCCCCGTCAACTGCTCGTTACTGCTGTCTCTCATCAGTGTCTACACCACCTACACGATTGTGTTATTGCAATTTAATCAATTAAAAGTATAAACGATAATAAAAAATGCGTGTGCCTGAAAATATTTAGCCTAACTATCCATTTAAATCAAAATACAATTGCTTATTTCATAATTTACAACCTGTCATATAATCTGATATGGAAAATTCTTGGAGGTATTAAAGCAGTTTTTAAGAAAAAAAAACGCATTTCTGTTGACCTTGACTTTCGTACATTACTCCGCATTACATAAATGATCACTTTAGTGTTAAATAAAATTAAAAAAATGTGCTAAAGTATTAAAAACATTTTCATCAAAACATGAATATGTAATTTTTTTTTCTCTTTATAATTAAAGTCTCAAATTAAGCACATGAAAATTCAGTGGAGCTTGCCCGGATTTGAACCTACGATTATCAGCTAAGATTCACGCGTTCTAACCACTAGTGGTTTTTTTTTAAAAAACGCCGAGATGGGCAAGCACCACTGAATTTTCATGTGCTTAGTTTGTGTTTATAATTCATCTCGCGCTTAATGGTTAAGGGAAATATCGTGAGGAAACCTGCATGTGTCTAATTTCATTGAAATTCTGCCACATCAATTTTATCCGTGCAGTGACGGAGAAAGAATACATTTCACTGCCCCTCTCCCATGGGTGTCGTAAGAGGCGACTAAGGGATATAATCTGGTGGTAGGATGATAAACATCCGCCTGGCTTGTTACCACCGTACGCATGGTGAAAATCTCGTGAAGTGGCTTGCAGCCGCGTTTCGAGGTCAGCCAGCGTACAACCAGTGCCCGAGCGAGTATTGCCGCGATGGGTGTTGGTCCAGTGGAGACGGCTGCTGAACCAATGCCGGGGGAAACTGTATTGCCCTGCCGGACAGGGAGACCCGAAGAAACGGCTATTCCGCTGGCCGCCCGTGGCATAGTACAGGGGCCCGAGCGTGCCTAACCAGCACGCGAGGCTGCCCCACCAGGCCACGCATAATCTCGGGGTGGACCGTCGTGCCGGTTGGTGACCGGAAGGTGGGGTCCCGGCGGCCACTTCCGGGGGGGTTCGGGGGCCCTTCCGTCCGGCGGGTCAGTGTAGTTTCCCTTTTGGCAAACACTTGGGGAAGCACGCCTCCACACTTTGCCCACCCCTATCGTGGCAATACGTCGCTCGCTTCACGTCTCTTTTCCATTCTTTTTCCCATATGGTAGCGCATCAAAACAGGAATAACGGTCGTACAGCGGTGCACACCCCCACCATAGCCACGCTGTTTGAGGTCGAGTTCACTAACATCCGTGGACTCCACGCTAACCTCAACGCTGTCCACCACCATCTCGAGACAGCAATGTTGTTTCTCACGGAGACACAAATACTCCGTCCTGCCGATAGCAGCTACCTTAATTATCCCGGCTACATGCTTGAAGAATCCTTCAAAGCGAAAGCCGGAGTATGCTTGTTCGTCAGGACGGATGTTTGCTGTCACCGATTGCGCTGCTTGGAGGACCCCTCCTTCTCCATGTTGGTGGTACGTGTGGATCTGGTTCGTCAGAGTCGGGTCTACGTGTGCCTCTACAGATCCCACAATGGTGACTTGGAGACAAGCCGACTATTTGACCATCTTAGTCGGGTGGCAGATGCTGCGCAAGAGCAGTTTCCTAACGCGGAATTGGTGTTTTTGGGGGATTTTAATGCTCACCATGAATCATGGTTGAAATCCCTCAAAACTGACCATGCTGGAAGGACTGCTCATGCTTTTGCTCTCACACATGACTTGACCCAACTGGTTGATCAGCCCACCAGGATCCCAGACTTTGATGGGCAAGCGCCTTCTCTACTGGACCTTCTGCTGACTTCTCATCCGGTAGAATACCAGGTTGTGGTTCAAGCTCCACTTGGTTCTTCGGATCACAGCCTCATATCTACCAAAGTGCCACAGGCCAAGCTGCCGCCACCAACGGTTTGCAAACGTCGCGTTTGGCACTACAAGTCAGCAGATTGGGACGGTATGCGCGATTACTATGCGTCAGTCCCTTGGAAGGAACGTTGCTTCAGTGGGAATGACCCGACAGCTAGTGCCGCTGCTGTTGCTGGCGAGATCATGTTAGGAATGGAATACTACATTCCTAGCTCAGATCTCGACAGTAGGGGTGCGCGTAACCGTTGGTTCACTCGCGAATGTGCCGACGCTGTATCATCTAAGCAGGCGGCATATCGCGAGTGGATCAATGGCTGCATTAGCGGGGCATCTAACATTGACTCACTGAAAGCAATTTACAATAAAAACTCCAAGTCCTGTAGGAAGGCTTACACGAGAGCAGATGCACAGCGCATTGTACAGATTGGTCAAGACCTTATTTCACATCCTAGGGGCTCCCGTAGCTTCTGTCGTCTGATCAAGTCTGTGCAAAACAATTTCTGCCAACCTTCGCTGCCACCGCTCAGAAGTCCGGACGGATCGCTAGCTCACAGTCCGCAAGAGAAAGCTGATTTACTGGCTAAACTCTTTGCCGACAACTCCGTCATCGATGATTGTAGTGCTCTGCCACCAATAATACCTTCTTGTGGCCACACGATGCCTGACATCAAAATCAGGCAGCATGATGTGCGTGCGGAGCTGCAATCACTTGATGTACGGAAAGCTAGCGGTCCCGATGGAATACCAGTCATAGTGCTGAAGAAGTGTGCGGCGGAGCTGTCTCCCGTGTTAACGCGCCTGTTCCAACTGTCTCTTTCTTCGGGATGTGTGCCGGAGGCTTGGAGAAGAGCTAATGTGCAAGCGGTTCCCAAAAAAGGGGATCGGTCTGACCCGGCAAATTATCGGCCAATAGCTATCACCTCAGTACTTTGTAAGGTGATGGAACGGATTATTAACAACCAACTGATCCATTACCTAGAAGATCACTGTTTAATTAATGATCGTCAGTACGGATTTCGACCAAAACGGTCTACAGGTGATCTTCTAGCGTACGTAACACACCTCTGGGGTGAAGCTATCGACAAGCATGGGGAAACGTTGGCTGTCAGCCTCGATATCTCCAAGGCTTTCGACAGGGTCTGGCACAGAAGTCTTCTCTCCAAGCTGCCGGCATATGGTCTGCCTGCTCAGCTTTGCACCTGGATTGCCAGCTTCCTACACAAGCGCAGCCTTCGTGTTTTAGTTGATGGTTGCGCTTCACAATTCTATGTAGTGAATGCTGGGGTCCCCCAGGGATCTGTGCTATCTCCCACTCTGTTTCTTTTGCATATCAATGATATGCTCTCTCTCGGGAACATTCATTGCTATGCAGACGATAGTACAGTGCATGGTGGATACCACGGACGCGCAGTGGCTGGGCGAGCGGAAATTAGGGAGAGGCGGGAGGATCTTGTCATTGAACTCAATAGGACGTTAGAGCTTATCGTCAAATGGGGCTCAGATAATCTTGTTGAGTTCAATGCCAAGAAAACACAGGTATGCGCTCTCACAGCAAAAAAGTCACCATTTTCCCCTCTTCCCTCCCTCTGTGGCACTCCGCTGGTGATACAAAGCAAAATCGCCATGCTGGGGATGGACGTCCGCTGCGACCTTAGTCCAAGGGATTACATCGAGGCTGTGATAAAAACAGCTTCACGGAAACTCGGAGTTCTGAACAAGGTGCGGCGTTTTTTCACGCCACAACAACTGTGCCTGCTGTACAAAACACAGGTACGGTCTTGCGTTGAATATTGCTCGCACCTTTGGGATGGCTCCGCTAAGTACCTACTTGAGGCCTTGGATCGGTTGCAGCGACGTGCGGTCCGCATTATTGGCGACGTAAAGGTCACTAACACCCTCGAGCCTTTACAATTGCGTCGAGAGATAGCAGCGCTGAGCGCTTTCTATCGACTGTATCACGGCGAGTGTTCCGAGGAATTATTCTCCCTTATTCCTACTTCCCCCTTCCTTCACTAGTCTACGCGTGCTGGCTCTAGATGTCACCGACTAACAGTGACATCAATTCCATCGCGCACAAAGAAATTTGGCAACTCCTTTCTTTGTCGCACTTCAAAAAAATGGAATTCCTTACCAGCTCACGTATTCCCCTCCTCTTACGACCCGGGTTCCTTCAAACGAGGCGTGAAGAGGCATCTTGCGGGCCGGCAAGGCGAGGGCGGCTAGTGCAGAACGTTTTTCCTGACTGTATTGGCCGTCCTCGCGTTTGGACTCTACTACCACTTAACATCAGGTGGAGTAGAGTCATTTGCCCTCCCGGCAAATATAAAAAAAAAAAACATGTGTATTCTACCAACCCGCATTGGAGCAGCGTGGTTGAATAAGCTCCAAACCTTTTCCTTAAAAAGGAAGAGGAGGCCTTAGGCCAGCATTGGGACATTAATAGGCTGTTACTGTACTGTTACTGTACTGTAATTAAAGTCTTGGTTACTTTCAATGTATGTAATACAGCAGATTTCATAGTAAGGAGGGTTTTAAATAAAAACACATTTAAAGCTTATATTCAAAACCATTAAATATATACAAGTTGTTATACGCCATATGTACGTGTACCACTAAGCTCCTCAATCAATTCATTTACATACAAGTCGAAGAGCTTTGGAGAAGTCAGCCCACCCTGCCTTACCCCGCACTCCAACCTGTATGGTTCTGACATCTCACTCGACCACCTGACGACGTTGACCTGATTAAGATACCAGTATTTGAATATATGTATTGGTTCTCCAGGCATGGAAATGTTACTAAGTTTTTGCCATAGAATATCATAACAAACCAGGTCAAACGCCCTCGAGAGGTTGAGGAAACAAGCATAAATTGATGTATTTCGATCGGTATAGTACTTGACAGTCTGTTTTAAGCACAAAATAGCAGATTCAGTAAATTTAAATTTTAATAATGAATAAATAAATAAATAATAATGCGATTTTTTTAAATAAAAATAGATACAGACACCAAAGACCCTGGCTTAAATTTGTAAAGTGTAAATTGTATTTTTTATAATGCGTAAAACCCTTAAAATTAGAATTACATTAATTTTGATAAGGATTAATACTGTGTCAAATAAAATAATGAAATAATGTGTCGGCCTTGCTGGTATTCTTATTAAAATTAAAATAATGTATTTTAATGTATTGTTTTGTTGTGTTGCGTGTTAGTTCATTCATTCTTATCTGAACCAAGAATCTTAGCTTTACAATTTATTATCAGTGTTATTATATACAAATAGATATGTCGTAGATAATAAAACTACATGGAATTAAGTTTTATATAAAGATTATTAGAAGAAACTAATTCACGTCACAAATATATATTAATTCTTGTTGCTTTCTACGATGAAGTCAAAAGTTCAATCAACTGGTCGTTTATTTAGATTTGACTGAACGAAAGATCTATTCCTAACTTGACACTTTAATGCTATATAAACGAATACTTTTTAAAGTTTTTTCTTTATTCAACAAAAATATAATAAATAAGGCAAACTCGAGACCGACCTTATTTGAAGTTCCACTTACGTCAGTTCAATTATTATTTTATACACAATTTTGATTAAAAGCGACTAAATTATGCATAGTAGTAATAATGTTTATCAAACCACTTCAGTGATTATTCTTTTGTACTCAGTTTTGTTAACTTCGTAGGTCAAAACATTCAGTTAAAGAGTTTTTTATTCAAATTCCATAATGCGTGTTTAGGAATGTAACAAACTCGATAAGAACGATTATAATATGATTAAAATAATAATGACCAACCGTTTAATTTTAGGATTATACTCAAAACTTCACAAAAGTTTTCCATTCGCTGTTATTGCTAAGATTTATTGTATAGTTAATGCAATAGTTGTGATGTACTTCTGTAAGTATGAATGGATGGCTGCTGAGCACTATGGAACGTTCATTCTCATTATACACAAAATAGTGAGTTTGAACTTGGTACTATTAGTGGCCCATCTGAGCGACGGAGAAAATTTCTTCAATTACTTGGAAGAATCGGATAAGGTCGATCCTTTGGGACTCGTTAAAAAAAAAAAACACAAAGTACTATTTTGTTTTCCTGTGTTCATCGGTGTTCTCGATTTGGATTTATTTCGATTTGTGATAGCTTCGAATTTCTCTGTTAATTACTTTGGAATGATAATTATTGTAACAAATACTTTAATGACATTAACATCACATTTGAGTCACATGACCAGGATCTTGATGTTCGAGATATTGTGGGTTCGTGTGAAGTCTCTTAGAAAAGCAATGGATAACTTTGCAAGCACTACAAATCTTGACAACGAAATACAAGTCAAATTGTTAACCATGAAGTTGGTTGAATAATTGCTAATTTATAGAAGATTATTACAAAGCATCAAGAATATTGGTTACGCACCAAAGTTCTTGGCAAGTATATAAAGACTGGTTCCAACAAAACATATTTATGTTTACTGTTTTATTTTTCAAATATCTTAATGATGCTTTAAATACTATTTTCTGTTTCAGATGCTGATAGCCTTACCGTCTTGCTTTATAGCTTTGCTAAGTACCGTTGACATTGTAAGTGGAAATATAAAATCTCAAGTAGGCCCATAATTTTTTTCTTCGTATCTATAAAAAAAAAATTCGATTGTAAAATATTTAATACTTAACAATAATAATGTAGCTTACTTATTTATTTCGATGTTTCGAACAAAAAAAATATGACTTTTAGAATAAAACGAGGTAGACAAGTTTACGGGAGCAAGACAGACTTTTTTAAAAAGATATAATATTTGAGTTTTAAAATATTTAATTATAATTAAAATTGACACGACCGAACAGAGGTTTATGCTCTAGTCGAATGTTGTTCCCTTTTTACAAAATCGTTTCCCAAGACATATGATCCCAAAGCATAGAATGACACAATGACTTACATTCTGCTGATCAAGCATTCACTTCTATTGTCTTCATGCTTTGAGCTAACATAACTCCTCCCCCCTTAAGTTCGAAACCGTCAGAGACATCTGGATTCTGAAAGTTTCGACCCTTACTTAAAAATTTATCTTTTAACTTTTTTGAAATTAAAATTAAGCACATAACAAGTAATATTAAGTATATAATTAGGGTCCCTAAACTGACACTATTCACTTTTATTACAGATTCTATTTCACTTTCACTTTCACTTAAACCTCTTATCTTGAAAATCGCAGATAGGTATTTTATATCATCCAAATTGATTCCTTTAATATCGATCGGCTCGGCAGAAATAGATATATTTTCATTCTTAATCTCAGGTAGATTAATAATGGGTGTCATCTTGTATTCAAATTTTTCCAATATATGTTGAAAATAAAATAACTGGAGATCGCCGAGGGTGACCTCACAGCCAGGATCGATTTGTACTAGATAAGTTCCAATCAGAGATGTTTTTGTTACATCGTTTCCACACTTGTAGGACATTACTTCTTTATTTCTTGAATATATTATCCAACGAGCAGCAGAAAGACGTTGTGTTTTAATTTTTTCTATAAGAACAACGCGTTGATGACATTGTATTAGATTAATGTGAAACTGCATCAACTGTTCCATACACGTTATCGCTGAGTAGGGTACGATATTATGTTCAGTGCATATGTACTGATTATCGCCGAGAATTTCTTGACACGGAGACGCGACCGGCAAGTATTTTGAACCTTTCACCATAAGGAAGGGATATTCGGGAATAATAATAAAAGTTTCATTTTTAACTTGATCCAAAATAGGTAATGAATACATTTTATAATAATGAAATATATTATTATCTGTAAGAGGGACTTCCATAATAAATGTAATCTGGTTTCCTTTTACATACGCTTTAACAGACAATGTTCGTTCTATCTTAATCATATTACTTTCAGTTACAGGATACATTAAACTATGATATTTTTCTATAGAGGTAAATATGAAAAACAATTCTGTTGTATTAATTATAGATTGATGTAGCACAGAAATTTTACTAAAAGCTAAGGCTGTTTCCATCTCATCGAGCGTTATATATATTGAACGGAAGTTATTAATGAACATGCTATACATACCCAAAACATAAGTGGAATATATTGCATTTTCTTCTTTGGTTGCTATGTCCTTCAACATTAGTTCTACGCGTTTTAAACGTTCGTTAATGATTAAAGAATTGTTATATAAAATTTCTGTACTATTAATAGAATAGTCCAACATTTTGGAAACCAGTGTAATTTTATTATCAAGTAAATTTTGTTTGCCATTAAATTTATTAATAAAATGATCAAAGCGAAGCGCGTCTTCGTGATCTAAGTTACCAGTTATTGATTTTATAATAGAACCCAATGGGTTAAGCAAACCTCTACGAAATCTTTTAGTTGGTATAATTTGTTTTACCTTTTCTATAGTTATATCTTTTAAGTATTCTACTTGTATTTTCGTGTTACTAAATTCATGCATATATGGCGTGTCTGTATTAATTAACTTATTAAAATCACTATATCTATTTATATTAAACTCTAAATCGGCAAATATGGAACTTAAATCTATTATTTTAATAATAACCCATTTATTTTCCTGTTTATAGGCCTGGCCCAGTTTGACGGGTAATAGGCCCGGATTACCTTCAATCTTTTGAAGTCGAAGGGATTGGGTGTTCTTCATCATCGCCAGGGCGATTACGCACCACCTGTGGAGGTCGTTTTATATTTTTAAGCGGGACTTTAGTTTGTCGCTCTCTAATAGTTACGGGTACTACATTACGAGAAGTTTCTCCTCTAACAATTGCCTTTTGATAAGGGGGCTTATCTTTACTTTTTCTCGTGTTAACTACTTTCGCAAATATAGTTTTATCAACGCTTAAATCTATTTCTTGCTCACCACCTCTCCTTTTTCTTTCTTTATCTTTATTTTCGTATATTTTATTGGAAATATATTGATATAAGTATTTTGTGCGTTTTATATGATCTTTAAGTAATTGTTGTATATAAAACTTTTGGAAATCGACATCAAATACATTACTAGAATCGGTATGACCAAATACTACTTCGAAGGGCGTTAAACCAGTGGCGCTATGAATAGTTTGGTTGTATGCCATGATAGAGTAAGTCATGACGGAAGCAGCGTCCGTGAACTTATGTTCGTATTTGGCTAATCTATATATCTCTATTAACGTAGAGTGAAACCTTTCTACAATACCTGTAGAATTTGGGTTATTAGGAGTAGTGATATGTAGTTCAATCTTGTACATTTCTGCTAATTCTTTCATTAACTCATTATTAAACTCTGTACCTGGATCAGAAGTTATCTTTTTAGGTACACCGTAATAAGAAAAGTATTTAATTAACGCACGAACTACTTCTGGGGTGGATCTGCTACTGACTTCTATTGCTTGACCAAGTTTACTAAACGCGTCTACTAATGTTAAATAATACTTTCCTTCAATGTTAAATAAATCTATAAATATTTCCTGAAACGGGGCATCTTGTGTTTGGGTTAATTGAAGTACGGGGTTAATAGGTCTCCTATCATATTTCATTTTACGACAGAGTTCACATGCGTTTATTAATGCCGTAATGGTTTCCTGCATATTATGCCAAAAATAATTTCGTTTAATCCTAGTCATTGTTTCTTTTATACCGCGGTGACAAGTTTTTCCCTGATGGTATTTTATTACTATTGCTTTTTGTTCAGCCTCGTCTTTAACAAAAATTATGCGTTCGGTACATTCTTTAATGTCTACAGTATCTTTTTTAAATAAGGAAATTATTGTTTTAGCAAAATCTCTCCTATGTTCTGAATGTTCGAAATATATAAAGTATTTAATTTTGGGGCGGATATATTCTTTAAGAAATTGTTTTATTAATTCAAAGTTATTTAATGGTAAGAAAACTTCAATTATTTTCTGTTTTGGTCTTGACAAGTCTTTAACTCGAAGTTCGTTTTTAAGCCATGAAAAAACTAATATTTGATTGGGTTTAGTATCGATAGCTTCATGTAAAATTGGAATACCAGAAGTATCACATTCTACATTCGAATGGACAGTCTCCGTAGAGCTAGAATTGGAAGTGTTTCGGTTTTGAGGTTCAATTTCAGTTAAATCTTCAGAACAAACTGATATGGTCGCCTCAGAGTCAGTTACGGTAACAGTTCTAGAGTCATCTGTATTACGTCTCCCGGTTAATTCTAGAATTTGATTAGTTACGTCTTGTAAGTGGTCTTGAAGTAGAGTTTCCTTTTCATCGACATTTACTGCTATAGAAGTATTGTCGTCTGATCCTATTGCATTTAATTTTATACGGGAAAGAGCATCTGCATTTGTATTTTGTTTACCTTTCTTATAAATTACTTCAAAATCATATTCTTGTAAACGTAACCGCCAACGGGTTAACTTACTATTTGGCTCCTTAAGAGAATATAACCAAGCTAATGGACGGTGATCAGTGTAAATTGTAAACTTTCGGCCATATAAGTATGGTCGGAAATGTTTTATCGCCCAAACTATTGCTAATAGCTCACGCTCAATTGTACTATAACGTGATTCAGAGTCACTAAGGGTTCTACTGGCATAAGCAATAGGATGGTCACTACCTATAGGACCTTGAGATAGTACTGCGCCTAAGGCTATGGCGGATGCATCTGTAGTAAGTACAAAGGGTTTTTCAAAATCAGGATATTGCAAAAGGGGTGCATTCGTCAGTAATTCCTTACATTTTTGGAATGCCTCCAAATACTTGTCATCTATTATTATTTTATTACGTTTTTTTAAACATGAGGTCAGAGGTTGTGTTACTCTAGCAAAGTCTTTTATAAAGCGTCTGTAATATCCTATTAATCCAAGAAAACTTTTAATTTCTGTCGTAGTTTTCGGTACTGGGAAATCTAATACTGCTTTTATCTTATCATTGTTAGGTTTTAGTCCGTCTTTTGTAATTGTATGTCCTAAGTAAAGGACTTCTTTTCGTAGGAATTCTGATTTATCAAGTTGTACTTTTAAATTTGTAGTACGTAATCTGTCAAAAACTATTCTAAGGCTTTTAATATGTTCTTCTAAGCTAGTTGAAAATATAATTATATCGTCAAGATATACCATGCAATGTATACCCTGTAAACCTTTGAGAACGTTATCCATCGCCCTTTGAAACGTCGCTGGGGCGGTTTTTAAACCAAATGGCATTCTTAAGAACTCAAAATGTCCTGATTGAGTACTAAAAGCGGTTTTTTGTCTGTCAGATTCGTTAATCTCTTTTTGGTGATATCCGCTAGCTAAGTCTAACGTAGAAAAATACACGCTTTTACCTAACTTATCAAATAAGTCTGTAATATTCGGAAGAGGGTATTTGTCGTCAATAGTTATTTCATTCAGTCGTCGGTAATCTACAACCATTCTATATTTTACTTCCCCAGAGGCATCCATTTTCTTGGGAACAAGATGAACGGGTGCACTCCATGGCGAGTAAGATTCCTGAATTACGTTATTATCTACAAGAGTCTCTACCTGTCTTTTGATCTCTTCCGTTTGTATAGGGGCTTGTCTATAGGGCTTAATATATATAGGATCCTCATTGCGCGTTCTAATAAAATGTTTAACGTCATTCGTAAATGTTAAAGGTAATTGGTCGCAATAGAAAATATCTTTATATTCTTTACAAAGAGAAAATATTTTATTTTTCTCTTCTTCGTTCATGTGATCTAACCTTAACTTATTTAGATTTTTTAATAGTAATTGATTTTCTCCGAATTCTCTTTCATTTTTCATACAATTGACCTTGCACTCGATATTTTCATACTTTGATACCTCGAATGGGGATTTAATAGTCAATGTCATAGATTCGTTTAAGGTATTTTGAATAACTGTTTTTGCATAACCATTCACACATTTTACTATCGCACTTGGCATTCTCACGCCCTTACAAAATTCAGTAAAATTAATTATTGCATCACCGGAATGCTGATTTGTTGGTAAGGATACCCTTAATTCAGAACGCGGTGGAAGTTCAAGAATATATTCTTTGTCATTATATATTATAGGAATCCTTGATGAATTTGTTTTCAATATTTTATTCTTTAAGTCGATAACTGCTCCTAACTGTTTTAAGAGATCGTTACCAATCAATCCATCATATTTTACATCTACATCATACACATAAAATTTTTGAAAATGATTACTATTGAACGTTGGCATTAAAGGAATGTTAATAGCTTCATTATGAGTGCTGGTAGCATGCGTACTTATAACTTCAAATGGTTCATATGAAATAAAATTGTTGAAATAGTAATATGCCTTTTCAGGGCTAATGAAAGAACGCGTACTTCCAGTATCTATCATAAATTTCGCATCTATTTCTGGGATGTATATATATGGTAGTTTTAGGTGTTTTTCGCAATTTAACTCTATCGATTCTGTAGATTTGAGGCTACTATTGAAAAATTTTCTACCTTATTTTCATTATCAAGGTCACTAGAACTTTTTTTGGTAGTGTTTTCGTCTGTCTCTTCATTGTAATATGTTATGTCATTATAGTTATTTTCATAGGACTCATTTTCTGAAATGTAGAGGTCAGGGTCGTAATAATTTTCATTGTCATAGTGATTGTAGTCATATGCATAAGTCTCATTAATAGGGAAAGTCGGTTTATTTTGCACTACGGTTCTCATAGATACGTCATTTTGTCCTGTTCCGTCTTGATGTAAGTTAGGCCTATAACCAAATTGTGTTTGAGGTCTATAATTATTACTATTAAAAGGTGGACGGTAACCTAACTGTTGCATAGGTATACGGTGTCCGTATTGAGGATTAATTCTTGGTGGTGGTATTTGTGGTCCTTTAGCCATTCCTAATCTATATGGAGATAAATTGGGTCTAAAACCTGTAGGCATATGCATAGGTTGTCTTTGGTTTACATGCGGTATTCCGAATTTAAATTGGTGTTGTTGATTAGAAGGGTAATTCGGCATAGATAAATTCGGTTTATTAGAAAAATTAAAATTATTATTAGGCTTAAAATATGTTGGTTGATTAAAAGAGTTATTGACCTTTGAATTTGACACTTTACTTCGTTGATTGTATTGTTCGCGAAAGTTCACCTCCTCCAACACAATACTTAACGCACTCTCTAATGTTGTCGGCGATTTTAATCTAACTATTCTGACAATATTCTCAGGTAAATTGTATAAAAATACATTTAGTGACGTATTATTATAAATAATTATTTTACTCTGCTTAATATCTTCGTTTAATATTTGATTGACTTTTGATAAAAGAATTGAACGTACCGACTGAATTCTATTGCAAAAATCGAGGTAACTTTCTCCTGAATTTATTTTTAAATTTTCTAATTCTATGGCAATACACTCTTCACTTCGCGGGTCTCCAAAGTGTTGAATTAACAAATCTTTAAATTCATCCCATGATATAATATCCTCGCGCTCGCTGATAAGCGAAGCGGCCTTATCTACTAAGCGACTAGTGATGCTATGCATAATGTATATATTTTGTGCATCACTGCCTTGAAACTTACTTATTACATATTCGCATTTTCTTATGAATAAGTTTAATTGGCGTTTATCGCCACCAAAAAGTGGAATTAATTTTAAAATTTCGTTAGGGATCAGAGTTATATGATCCATTTCGATTTTATATAAAAAAAAAAATAATTAAAATTATTACACACTTTAACTTAAACTAGCAATATATTTATTTATTTTTAATCAATATAACTATATGATTTTTTTACTTATTATATATATTTCATTAAACTTTCATTAAGACAAATTCACTCACAATACAAATTCAAATTATTAAATAAAATTATAAAAGAAAACCAGAAAACGTTATATTAGGAGAAGTCTTATCCCAAAATAACAAAAGGCAAAGGAAGGTGAAAAGTTTTACTCACCAACCGGTCGCCAGCATCGTCTTCGCCTGGACTCCTCACTCACTGTCTTATTTCTTTGGTTCTGGATTGTTTCTTACAGACCTTCAAAATCCTAACTATTCACGGATTTTGACGAAAATTAATTAAGAATGAAGGCTGTAATTTATATGAAACAATCCTACCGGCTGCGCCAGACAAGTTTACGGGAGCAAGACAGACTTTTTTAAAAAGATATAATATTTGAGTTTTAAAATATTTAATTATAATTAAAATTGACACGACCGAACAGAGGTTTATGCTCTAGTCGAATGTTGTTCCCTTTTTACAAAATCGTTTCCCAAGACATATGATCCCAAAGCATAGAATGACACAATGACTTACATTCTGCTGATCAAGCATTCACTTCTATTGTCTTCATGCTTTGAGCTAACATAACTAGGTACAAAATATGTGAATAAAATATTATTATTATTATTATTAATATTATATTTGTTATTGAAACGTTACTCAATATCGCTCTGCCATGTCTTCCGGCTGTGTTTGGAGAATTATGTAGCGCCGAAGCAGATAAGATAAAATCTAGTTTGATTAGACGATACAGGATTTATAATAGTAAGTTTAATGGTTTAACAGTATTAATTATTCTGAATCATAATTAATTTATTTTATGCAATACTTAAAACTTAATTTAATTTGAATTCTGTTAGCACCTTTGAACAGACTGTGTTAAAATTATAGTGTTTATACAATTTCTGTAAATTAAATCGTCTCGAGTCATGTTAAATTCAAATATTTCTTTTAAATATTGAATTATACTTCGAGAATTATTTAGCAGTAATTCAGTTTATCTGTTTTAACGATTCGAAGGCAAGAAAAAGACGCGGTTGCATCACTGGAATTTTAAAATGATTACTTCTTTTATAAATCCTCTATTACACATTTCCTACCAATGGAAATGTTTCTATCCAGTATCCATTCATTTTTATTTTACTGAATCTATATTTTTTTAAACATCTTCAATGTATACATAAAGACTTTCCCGTTTTATAGTTTCATATTACATAAGCGTTTACATAAGTTTGTAAGTAAATATATGTAGTTACATAATATATTATGTTAATAAAATTTAGGTAGCGGTCGCGGTATCGGCAGGGCAGGGGGTGCAAAAAATCACCGGTTTATGGCAGGCTACCATAAAAAAACGACTAAACATGGCAACGTATAATGGACGCTCGATAAGGCTGGACCATCACCTCGCCGAATTAGAAGTAGAGTTAACTCATATAAACTGGAATATACTGGGGTTATCTGAAGTCCGAAGAGAGGGGGAGGACACGATAACTCTAGAGTCCAGTAACTTACTCTACTTCCAAGAAGGTTATAACCTCTCCCAGGGTGGTCTCGATTTTCTAGTCAAAAAGGAACTCATTAGCAGCATTGTAGAAATCAGTAGTGTGTCGTACCTTGTCCTAAAAATTTCCGACAGGTACTCCCTGAAGGTCGTACAGGTATATGCGCAAACTTCGACATACTCTGATGATGTGGTCGAAGCGATGTACGGGGATATCGCAAAGACCCTCAACAACACCTCGAAGGCCCACTACAATGTTGTTATGGGAGACTTTAATGCTAAAGTGGGAGTACAAGATAGCGGTGAATCGAAAGTTGGATCTTACGGCTTGGGCTGCAGAAATCACTGAGGGCAAATGCTGGTAAACTCTCTTCTCGAAGCGCAGGGGCTCTTTTTGATGAATTCTTTCTTTCAAAAGAAGCCCAGAAGAGGTGGATTTGGCGAAGCCCCGATAACGTGACAAGGAACGAGATAGACTTTATCATTTCGAATAAAAGGCAAATATTTAGAGATGTCTCAGTGATCAACAGGTTTACTACCGGAAGTGATCACCGCTTGGTTCGAGGCACTCTAGATATCGACTTCAAAGCCGAAAGATTGCGAATGATGAGGTCTACTCTCCGACCTACCATGCTCCAAGCTGTTCAAGGCTCCGAAAAATTCTACAAAGTCAATTTACCGCGTTGGAAACCTTAGCCAGTATTGATGAAAAAAACGACACGCTGGTCAAAATACTGCAAAACCCATCCCGCAAGTGTTCCGCCACGGAAAAGAGACAACGCACCAAAACTCTCTGCTGAGACACTTGAGCTCATGAGGAAACGACGAGAACTACCATCGTTTTTGTCAGATAAGACCTTAAACCGAACAATAAAAACGCTGACGCGACGCGATCTCCGATGCTCCAATACCCGTGCCATCGAGACTGCGATTGAGCAAAATCGGGGCATGGCAGGACCCCGGAAGCGTGGAGCGGGAGTGAGGTGGTACTGTTTTTCAAGAAAGGTGATAAAACCCTCTTTAAAAACTACAGACCAATCTCCCTCCTGAGTCACGTGTATAAGCTGTTCTCAAGAGTCGTCACGAACCGTCTCGCCAGACGACTTGACGAGTTCCAGCCCCCAGAGCAAGCCGGCTTTAGATCAGGCTGCAACACCGTGGACCACATCCATACTGTTCGGCAGATTGTGCAGAATACCGAAAAATACAATCAGTAGCTGTGTATGGCATTTGTAGATTACGTGAAAGCCTTTGATTCCATCAAAACCTGGGCAGTTCTCGACTCATTGCAGAGATGTCATATCGATTGGAGATATATTGAGGTACTGAGATGTCTGTACAATGCCGCTACAATGACCGTCCACATCCAGGACTGTAAGACGAAGGCGATCCAACTGCGCAAAGACGTATTTAAGACGCTGGATTGGACTGGGTACATCTCACACCTTCCATTTGCCGATGATATCGTCAATATAGCAGAGTCGCTAGGACAACTTAACGAAATGCTACGTAGCTTAAGCGAGACTTCCCGGCGTGTCGGTCTCGGTATGAACTTGGACAAGACCATGGTCATGCTCAATAGGCATGACGTGCCGGGACTGATATTCCTACCTAGGACAGGTTATACAAGTCGGTAGGAACAACTTACGCCGATTGAACCGAACTTAAGCCGATTGAAGAATTCGCTTGGGGTTGGCTGCATTTGGCAACCTTCGTCTAGTCCTCAAGTCGTCTATACCGCAATGTTTGAAGACTAAAGTCTTCAACCAATGCTTCTTACCTGCCATGACATACGGTGCCGAAACGTGGACACTAACTGCGGGACTAGTCCACAAATTCAAAGTCGCTCAGCGTGCTATGGAGCGAGCTATGCTTAGAGTATCTTTGAAGAATAAGATCAGAAATGAGATTATCCGAAAAGAACCGGAGTCACCGACATAGCTTGCAAAATCAGCAGGCTGAAGTGGCATTGCCCTGGTCACGTATGTCGTAGGACAGATGGCCGTTGGAGCAGACGAGTCCTAGAGTGGAGACCGCGCATCGGCAAACGCAGCGTAGGGTGCCCTCCAGCCAGTTGGACCGATGACGTTAAGAAGGTGGCGGGCACCGACTGGATGCGAAAGGCGGAGGACAGGGAGCTTTGGCGCACCTTAGGGGAGCCCTCTGTTCAGCAGTGGATAATGATTGGCTATTGATGATGATGAATACAATTTTGTATTGGTTTGAACTTTGCTAATTGTTAACTGTTTCTTAATAATTTAATTTTGTCAAGAATTATTTGTCTATCTTAGTGTACTAAGGTTTTCTCTTAATATTAGTTTAACAAGCGTTAAAAGCAAAACTCAAGTAAATGGTAATCGAACAGATAATGTATTCATTATTTTCAGATGACGCGTTACGAAATAAAATTTCAGATGGAATCAAATTCCTTGAAATCAGTCCGATGAAGTTCACCGTCTGGCGCATCTTCCCCGTCAACTGCTCGTTACTGCTGTCTCTCATCAGTATCTATACCACCTACACGATTGTGTTATTGCAATTTAATCAATTAAAAATTTGAATGAACATAAAAAATATAAATATATATTAAATAAAATATTCTAATATATTATAAACATTTTCATCAAAACGTGAATAAGTATTTTTTTTCTCTTAACAAATCTTGGTTACTTTCAATATACTATATGTTATAAAGCATATTTCATATTAAGAGGAGTTTTTAAATACAAATAATTGTCACTTTTCAATTTTATTATTTGCACATACATTTAAAGTTTATAATATTCAAAACCATTTACCTACAAGTCATTATATTCTATACAAGATTACAGAAATTATAAAGAAACGTGACGTTAGTATTTATTAATTTCATGCAACATATATCGATTTAATTTAATAATTCAACATAAGGGTGAGTGAAAGGGCCAGTGTAATTACATGCACAAGGGACATAACATCTTAGTTCCCAAGGTTGGTGGCCCATTGGCGATGTAAGCGGTGGTTAACATTTTTTACAATGCCAATGTATAACCTATTCCTAATACTTAACCTATTCTATAAAAACTTAAAAGAAATAAGTGTTATTTCTAAGAATTTCGCAAATTGCTATTTCGTAACGCCAACCGCACTCTCGTACTTTGAATCGTAATCTGAGGATTTTTATTTAACATAAAATTGATTCAATGATATGGCACAATAATAATACTCTCAATAGTAATAATAAGACTCCTCTCTTTATTTCTACCTCATCAGTCTCCTCATCGACAACTCATACAGTAGCTTTCTGGTTCCAATAGATATTCTGGATAATACGTACATCTTTGTCATCTAAGCCGATATCATGTAATATTGCAATTAGAAGGTCGTGTAGTACTCTGTCAAAGGCTTTTTCGTAATCGATGAAACAAAGGAAAACGTCTTGTTGCATGTCTCTGCATTTTTGTACGAGAACCTGCATTGCAAAAAGAGCCTCTCTCGTGCCCACTCCTGTTCGAAAGCCAAACTGACTATCTGCGAGTTGTTCGTCGCATTTAGCTCTTATTCTCGTGGATGACATTTAGAAATAGTTTCAATACTTGGCTCATAAGGCTAATCGTTCGAAACTCTTCGTAGCTTCTTGCATTGGTCTTCTTAGGAAGTGTAATAAAAGTTGAGGTTAGCTAATCTTTGGATAATTGGCCAGAGTCGTATACCAAATTAAAGAATTTAACCAAGAAGTCAATATTTTCGTCTTCAATAAGTTTGAGTACCTCTACGTAAACATTATCCAGCCCGGTTGATTTTCCCGTTTTAGCTTTTTAAGAGCGTTTGTGACTTCATTTTTCAGGATAGAATATCCCTCATTTGTATCATTGTCCTCATTGTCTTTTTGTGCCCAACCAAAAATTTTATTTCCTTATGCAGGTTAAATGCATCATGTTTAGCATAAAGGTCCTTCACAAAATCACACTTGCACTGATACCAAGCATCTCTAGCATAACGAACTTCACGCCGAATTTGCTTATCAATCTCAGTATACTTGCTATTGTCAGATTCTCCTTTCTTCGATAAGATTATATATTATTTCTGTCATCCAACTCTGTTTAGGAATCCAATCTCTTTTCAAGTGTGTCTTATTGATGTTTAATATTTTGTTCTTCATTGAATACCACTCTTCCTCCATCGTACGCATTATCCCAGGTTTCTCATCTGCTGCCCCCTCGTTTTTTTTTTCGCCACTTTATCTTGGATGTTAAGCTCTTTAAGTTTCCTCTCGTCTATTGCGTGGTACTATGTTCTTTTCTTTAGTTGATTGAGTCTACATGATACTGTCGCTACAACTGGATTATGGTCAGATCTTATATCAGCCCCACGATAGGTATTAGCACTTTTGACACAATTACGAAAGCGATTATTGATCAGAATTTAATCTATGTGATTTCTTATAATTTGCTAAGAGGTATGCTTAGGTGACGTCCATGTATACAACCTCCTTGGTGATAATTGAAAATAAGTTAAACACTTATACGTGATACGTGATGATTACGCGTTATACGTGATAGCAAAATCACTCTCTTGGCAGAATTGTACAAGGGCACCTCCTCTCTCATTCTTTTTCCCGAGTCCGAACTTTCCGGCTACTCTTGACACTTCTCCTTTCCCTACTTTAGCATTAAAATCGCCAATCACTAGATTTATTTCGATAAAAGTTTCGAACTTCTTGATCTGGGTCAGACTGTAGTGGGACCATACACTTGAAGAATGTTAATATTTCTTGGCTTGGCTTCTATTTCATGGAACATGGTTCGGTTTGATTTTGGTTAACAGGTGTATTAATGCATTTTGTGTTTATGATTACTCCCACTCCATACTTGTTGGAGCTATCCTCAGAACCAGAGTAATACATGGTGTAGTCATTATCTATTTGATGTTTTACCTATCCTCAGTCTATCCTATCCTTAGTCCAATGATGTTAATATTCATTCGTTACATTTCTTTGCAGACATTGTAGACTTTTTCAGGACTCTTCAATCTTCTGGGACGTCAGAAATTTGAAGAGTCCTGAAACGTTCCTAACTTCATTTGTTGTTTTTTCCACCTGGGGATTCTTAGCACTGTCCCATCTAAGGGACGACAGTACTCCAGAAGCTGACGATAACTACGGACGGACGGAATAATAGTGCAGTGGTTTCCTCTTGCCTTCTGCACCAGACATTTTAGAGGTTACTTGTACCTCAAGGTCGCTGCTTCTCTTTTCAAATCACTGTGTTGGATGCGTATGGTTATACCGCCAGGGCCTCATCTGTTATCTAGCAGATAATAATGATTGGCAATTAGTACGATTGTAGCAGCATCGTGACATCAGTGACCGGATTACTTTACAGTATCACGTAATAAGGGCAGATTATTAACCAACAGTTTATTTTCTTAATTAGTTCTTTTAATTTGTGAAGAGCATTGATTTCTACTTTATTTATACGCAAGCGAAACCGCGGAAAAGTTCATAATATTAGTATGACTTAATGTTATACTTAAATTACAAAAAAATCCTTGTAATCCAATAATACTCTTATCGTTAGTGATTATTTGATGATTATGAAGATTATTAAGACTTAGCTGGCCGCTATGACTTTGCCGGGTTAAATAAGGATTTTAGCCCGTGTATTTTTTAATCAATAAGATCTAAATATTAGCCAATTGACCAGATTGCCGTCCTATCCCTCTTTCATAATGCGAGTTAGGCAATAGAGAGTGCACCTGTGTTTGCGCACACACTTGTGCACTTAAATATGTCCTGCACAGTTGGCTAATCTCTCTTGAGCTCCGGAAGACATTATTATTAAAGTTCTAAGGGTATATATTAATAAATACGCATGAAGCCCACGCCCTGTGTATTTTTTTATGCACTTATTGATTATTAAGATCTGTTTATGGCTTCTACGTGCGAGTGGTTATAGCGCATTTACTCGCATTATACATTTGACACACACGCCGCGGCATTTTTCTTACTTTTAGCGTTATTATACCTGTTCTAACTTCTAAACGAAAGGTCCGATTTGAATAATTCAAAGAGGAATTTACATATGTATATATATGCAGCTTTATTATTAAGCCATTTTATTGCATAGGATTAATATCACGATGACGAATGTCATCATTTCTCAATTCTACCTGTGTTGTTATTGACTAATTAGAACAAGAAACAGTTATTGTGATTTGACTTAGTGGTTAGACTATAATGAGTACTAAAAACATGCTATACATTATTTTAGGCCGGATAAATGTTATCAGATATTAGGTAACCTAGCCAAGTACATTAAGAGCCTTTACATAAATATTAGGAGCATAAATAAAAACCTTGATCAATTTGTTGCCTTTTTAAACATGCTTAAGTTTGATACGGACATACTTATTTTAAGTGAGTGTTGGCTAAAAAGTGCTTCTCAAATACCACAACTCGATGGTTACAACTCCTATCACACCGTAAATAATAAACTACAAAATGATGGGATAGTGATTTATGTTAGGCGCGAATTGAAGGTCTCGGTGTGGGAACCTCGTTTTACAGATGGTAGCTGTCTGATTTGCACTGTTGAAAACAAAATTACGTTTATTTGCATCTATCGTTCTCCATCTTATTATAATATAGATAATTTCATTAATTGTTTAACCAGCATAACTTCCCGTTTAAGTATGTTTTGTAACATTGCCATGATAGGCGATATAAACTTAGACATAAAAGACCAAAGTGTAGACAGACGCGTACATTACTACCTCAATTCTACAGTGGGCATAGGCTTGTTACCGGCATACACATATCCTAAAAGATACAATAATTGTCTTGATCATATTCTTTTAAAAACGAACTTGGCTTCCAAAGCCTTTGTCATTGACTGTCCGATAACGGGTCATTTTCCTATTATGGTATGCGTTGACTAGGTCCACTCACGTACTTCTATTTACACACCAAATACAATTAAAGCAGACTATGATGCTATTAAGCTAACTCTTGACAACACAGATTATTCCCCAGTTATGTGCTCTATAGATGCAAATGAGGCGGCCTATCAATTAACTTCGTTAATTAATAACGCGATAAGCACTCACACAAAAATGACTATCACACCGCATAAAAGAATTATTCTAAAGCCATGGATCACTCCAGGTTTGCTACGGTGTATTCGTAACAGAGACAATATGCATAGGAAATTACGGAAAGATGCTGAAAATTACATTCTCATGGTAACTTATAAAAGATACCGTAATTTTCTTAATAATCTCCTGCATAAATTAAAACGTGAATACCAAAAGAATGAGTTTATAAAGACAAAAAATGACAAAAAGGCTATGTGGCATATTCTCAAAAAAGTTACTAACACTATTCAACAAGTAGAACCTCCCCGTGCACTCCTCAACATTAAAGACAATCCCAAAATGGCAGTTAACTCAATAAACGAATACTTTGTGAAAGTGGCCAAGGATTTGGCAGCTAAGATAACTCCTCCTACTTCGGCTCACTCTATGTCCACAATTGCCCAAGCAAACTCCTTTGTACTCCCTGAAGTAGATCATGACGAAGTTGAGCGTATAATAAGAGGCCTACGAGATAATTGTGCTCCTGGATGAGATAGAATTCCTCCGTCTCTAATAAAAGCTTGTAAAAATGTTTTAATACCACCAATTACTCATGTGTGTTACCTATCGATTTCCACCGGCGTCTTTCCTAGAGTCACTACCAGTATTGTCGAAGGTCCTGGAGAGAATACTTAATAATTCGCTAGTCAAATTCTTAAATAAATATAAAATTATTGCCAAAAACCAATATGGATTTAGAAGGAGTATCTCAACTGAAGATGCAATCGTGAACCTTACTAGTACCACATTTGTTGCCACTATCGAGAATATCTACATATTCTTGATAGTGGCAACATATGTTTCGGAATTTTTCTTGATCTCTCCAAGGCCTTCGACACTGTATCAATCCCGAATCTGGTACATAAGTTGGAACACCACGGCATTCGGGGTAGGGAACTAAAAATATTTCAAAGCTACCTTTTGGATCGTCAACAGTGTGTTGAAATTGACTCCTACACCAGTGACTTTTTACCAGTTTGCTACGGTGTTCCACAAGGCAGCATACTAGGGCCTACACTTTTCCAGTTGTATATAAATGACCTATGCCAACTTAATATTCCAAACTGTAGTATCTTTGCATATGCCGATGATACCGCTCTTCTGGTATATGGCAGTAACTGGAAGAGTGCCAAAAAGCACGCTCACTATAGTGTCTCGCTGGCTCTCAACCAACTTACTAACTGTCAATACAAAAAAAACCACAAATCCTTCCCTTTTCCAGAACATCAGCTTCTTCGGTTCCTCCAGAATATTCTAATATTATTGCTTATACCTGTCCCGCCCCATCCCCTACCTGTGGTTGTATACCCCTAAGCACTGTTTCACTGTTCCAATATTTAATTTATGAAATTAATTTATGATTTAATAAAAAGGGTTAGAAAATTAACTTAAATATTTAAGACCATAAGACACCTGACCGACCGAGCAGAAAACCTTTTGAAATAAATAATAGTAACTAGACATACACACACGCACACACACACACACACACATACACACATATACATATAAAAATACGCGTAATAATATATTATTATTAATTGTTTTATATTCCGTCTTGTTTCTCGCTTATTGCGTCATCGGCTACCAACGACTAATGATCACATAGATTAAAAATATACTTACTTATTATGTAACTATAATCAGCGTTTTAGAAACTAGACATGTCAAGTATTTTAAATAAAGATGAAACTTTTTTAAGAATGTGCAAAATTATCATTTCATGTAATTAGTGTGCAAAGCACCATGATATAATATATGTGTTTAGGTAAATGTATGATATTAAGTCCGTTACAAAGATTTAAACTTACTCAAGATAGTGTGATAGATATATATTTTTTTTTTATATTTGCCGGGAGGGCAAATGACTCTACTCCACCTGATGTTAAGTGGTAGTAGAGTCCAATTGCGACGACGGCCTGTACAGACGGAAAGAAGATTCTGCACTAGCCGCCCTCGCCTTGCCGGCCCGCAAGATGCCTCTTCACACCTCGTTTAAAGGTACCTGGGTTGTAAGAGGTGAAGAACACGTGAGCTGGTAAGGAATTCCATTTTTTGGAAGTGCGACAAAGAAAGGAGTCGCCATATTTCTTTGTGCGCGATGGAATTGATGTCACAGTTAGTCGGTGACATCGCGAACCAGCACGCGTAGACTTGTGAAGTAAGGGGGTAGCAGGAATTAGGGAGAATAATTCCTCGGAGCACTCGCCGTGATAAAGTCGATAGATAGCGCTCAGCGCTGCTATCTCTCGACGCAATTGTAAAGGCTCGAGGGTGTTTGTCACCTTTACGTCGCCAATAATGCGGACCGCGCGTCGCTGCAACCGATCCAAGGCCTCAAGTAGGTACTTAGAGGAGCCATCCCAAAGGTGCGAGCAATATTCAACACAGGACCGTACCTGTGTTTTGTACAACAGGCACAGTTGTTGTGGCGTGAAAAAACGTCGCACCTTGTTCAGAACTCCGAGTTTCCGTGAAGCTGTTTTTGTAACAGCCTCGATGTAATCCCTTGGACTAAGGTCGCAGCGAACGTCCATCCCCAGCATGGCGATTCTGGTTTGTATCACCAGCGGAGTGCCACAGAGGGACGGAAGAGGGGAAAATGGTGACTTTTTCACTGTGAGAGCGCATACCTGTGTTTTCTTGGCATTAAACTCAACAAGATTATCTGAGCCCCATTTGGCGATAAGCTCTAATGTCCTATTGAGTTCAATGGCAAGATCCTCCCGCCTCTCCTTAATTTTCGCTCTTCCAGCCACTGCGCGTCCGTGGTATCCACCATGCACTGTATTATCGTCTGCATAGCAATGAATGTTCCCGAGAGAGAGCATATCATTGATATGCAAAAGAAAGAGAGTGGGAGATAGCACAAATCCCTGGGGGACCCCAGCATTCACTACATAGAATTGTGAAGCGCAACCATCAACTACAACACGAAGGCTGCGCTTGTGTAGGAAGCTGGTAAACCAGGTGTAAAGCTGAGCAGGCAGACCATATGCCGGCAGTTGGAGAGAAGACTTCTGTGCCAGACTCTGTCGAAAGCCTTGGAGATATCGAGGCTGACCGCCAACGATTCCCCATGCTTGTCGATAGCTTCACCCCAGAGGTGTGTTACGTACGCTAGAAGATCACCTGAAAACCGTTTTGGTTGAAATCCGTACTGACGATCATTAATTAAACAGTGATCTTCTCGATAATGGATCAGTTGGTTGTTTAGAATCCGTTCCATCACCTTACAAAGTACTGAGGTGATTGAGCTATTGGCCGATAATTTGCCGGGTCAGACCGATCCTCTTTTTTGGGAACCGCTTGCACATTAGGTCTTCTCCAAGCCTCCGGCACACATCCCGAAGAAAGAGAAAGTTGGAACAGGCGCGTTAACACGGGAGACAGCTCCGCCGCGCACTTCTTCAGCACTATGGCTGGTATTTCATCGGGACCGCTAGCTTTCCGTACATCAAGTGATTGCAGCTCCGCACGCACATCATGTTGCCTGATTTTGATGTCAGGCATCGTGTGGCCACATGAAGTTATTACTGGTGGCAGCGCACTACAATCATCGATGACGGAGTTATCGGCAAAGAGCTTAGCCAGGAGATCAGCTTTCTCTTGCGGACTGTGAGCTAGCGATCCGTCCGGATTTCTGAGCGGTGGCAGCGAAGGTTGGCAGAAATTGTTTTGCACAGACTTGGTCAGACGCCAGAAGCTATGGGAGCCCCTAGGATGTGAAATAAGGTCATGACCAATCTGTACAATGCGCTGTGCATCCGCTCTCGTGTAAGCCCTCCTACAGGACTTGGAGTTTTTATTGTACATTGCTTTCAGTGAATCAATGTTAGATGCCCCGCTAATGCAGCCATTGATCCACTCGCGATATGCCGCCTGCTTAGATAATACAGCGTCGGCACATTAGCGAGTGAACCAACGGTTACGCGCACCCCTACTGACGAGATCTGAGCTAGTAATGTAGTATTCCATTCCCAACATGATCTCGCCAGCAACAGTAGCGGCACTAGCTGTCGGGTCATTCCCACTGAAGCAACGTTCCTTCCAAGGGACTGCCGCATAGTAATCGCGCATACCGTCCCAATCTGCCGACTTGTAGTGCCAAACGCGACGTTTGCATTCCGCTGGTGGCGGCAGCTTGGCCTGTGTCACTTTGGTAGATATGAGGCTGTGATCCGAAGAACCAAGTGGAGCTTGAACCACAACCTGATATTCCGTCGGGTGAGAAGTCAGCAGAATGTCCAGTAGAGAAGGCGCTTGCCCATCAATGTCTGGGATCCTGGTGGGCTGATCAACCAGTTGGGTCAAGTCATGTGTGAGAGCAAAAGCATGAGAAGTCCTTCCAGCATGGTCAGTTTTGAGGGATTTCAACCATGATTCATGGTATTTATTTATTTATTTATTTAAGATTCACCAGTGGTAAATACATCAACACGTACCTTTTACAATTTTAATACAACTTAAAACTAAATGCATTACCTATTAAGGTGAATACCACTTACAAAGATAAAGTTGGAGATGACAAACTTACAAATAATTAATTGTTAGTAAATCAAGGTTAAAAATGACAAGAATTAACAATAATAGTAAAATAATAAAATACAAATATAAATAAAATAAATTAGTTAGCTGACAATTTTGACAATATTTTTTTGTGAAACTTGTTTGATGAGTCTCCAAAAGGGTCTAAAACAGCAGATGGTGAGCATTAAAATCCCCCAAAAACACCAATTCCGCGTTAGGAAACTGCTCTTGATCAGCATCTACCACCCGACTAAGATGGTCAAATAATCGGCTTGTCTCCAAGTCACCATTGTGGGATCTGTAGAGGCACACGAAGACCCGACTCTGACGAACCAGATCCACACCTACCACCAACATGGAGAAGGAGGGGTCCTCCAAGCAGCGCAGTTGGTGACAGCAAACATCCGTCCTGACGAACAAGCATACTCCGGCTTTCGCTTTGAAGGATTCTTCAAGCGTGTAGCCGGGATAATTAAGGTAGCTGGTATCGGCAGGATGGAGTATTTGTGTCTCCGTGAGAAACAAGATATATACAACAACAATGTATATACAAATGATACACGTAATCGGGGCATAAAGAAACTTTGCATGCATTGTCGAGCGGTGTGAAGCGTCAATGAGCAACACCTCTTGAAATGAGCAGCATAGACGCTAGTGGACCGCTAACTTTACAACACACAGATTCATCAGATATAGCTCTGAAAATATATAACTATTAACTCAATTGATGATATTACTCTTTATACTTTTATGTGTGTTCAATATCTCAGTTAAATAAAATATCTTTGAATATGTTTGATACTTAAATTATTCTTAATGGCGTTATTGATATATACATTAATTTATTGGTGGGCGTTTAATAGTTAAATAAATACAAATCGTATGAAATGAAGGGCTACCTACGTCATCTACTTTATATTACGTAATTAAGAGGTACCAAACCGTAAGTAAATTCATTAGTATTCTAGGGCAGTCTTAGGATTTTCTTTGTGTTTATGTTATACAGGTAATAAGTTGTTTTGTTCCCAGGTTGTGCTTTTTACACACCTCTAAAAAAATTTTTTTATTTAGATTCGTTAATTATAAAATAAATATTAATATTTTATAACTCAAACTTAAAAATAAAACAGCTAATAATTCTGTTTATTTACGTTTATTGTCCTTGTATTCCATTTGGGTGTTTATAAAAAAGATTTAATTTACTAACAATTTTTTATGCATTCTCGAAAATCCAACTGGTATAAGACGGTACGTTAACAAAGACTCCAGGATATTTCAGGTGGGCGCATTCATGCCCCCAAGAGGTGACTCCAATTACAACTCCTTGGTGAAGAAGAGGTCCTCCTGAGTCTCCATTGCAAGCATCCTTGCCACCAACACCTAATATTCCAGCGCATACCATTCCGGATGTTACATTAGGAACCTGATGTTCGCCTAGCAAAGACTGCAGTTCAGCGTAATTTTCTCTGCAGATGTCGTGGTTGACTTTTTGTATGTCAACTTTTTGAAGGATTTCTGACGGTTCACCCTTAAACTGTAAAAGAAGCATGGTATGTTTAATTAATTATAGGATCCATTTTATTTCAAGAACTGACTGATCTGCAAACAATTTAATGAGTATCATATTTCTTTATCATATCTTAACATACATATTGCAAAAGAAAACTGACGTAGAAAACTGCAAAGAAACCCAAAACAACGATATAATGATCAAAAATTCGTCATTCATAATTCGTGTTTTGTTGAATAATCATACACCCCGTGGTCAATGTCAATGTGTGAGATGATTTAGCTTGGTCTGTGATCGATAGAGACAATTTACCATTGGGCTAACATGTTAAAACATATATATCTCGTTCGTTAACATACTTCAAGTGTGCCCTATCCGGCAGCGGTGACGGTAGTATTATCTGGGACCAAGTAATTGGGACCAGCGATAGGGGCAAGTGCAACGCGGCTGGAGAGTGTGGCGGGGGTGGCGAGTTTCAATATTGCAATGTCGTGATATAATCGAGGAAACGTGTATCCAGGATGCTTAATCCAGTTTTCAACTCTATGTAGGTGACCTCCAAAATTTGCGAGTGTCGAACCAAGTCGCACTCGGAAATGATTTGTTGTCAGGACTTTTTTTTCAACAAACTGCTAATTTTGGGATACGTTTAAAACATAAAATAATAAAGCGCTTTAAATAAATACTTTACTGGTATCATTATAATAATGTAGCTAGTAAAAGTTTTGGTAGAGCTTTGTGCAAGCTCGTCTAGGTAGGTACCACCCACTCATCAGAAATTCTACCGCAAAATAGCAGTACTTGGTATTGTTGTGTTCCGGTTTGAAGGATGAGTGAGCCAGTGTAATTACAGGCACAAGGGACATCAAATCTTAGGTCCCAAGGTTGGTGGCGCATTGGCGATGTAAGCGATGGTTGTCATTTCTTACAATGTCAAGGCCTAAGGGCGTTGGTGGCCACTTACCATCAGGTGGCCCATATGCTTCCTATTCTATAAATAAAAAAACTTTTAATTCGAATGATGTTTATATGAAACATTAATATTATTATTTAAGTTTATCGTTTCACGGAAGGACGGACAAAGGAGTTAGACACCCGCATTAAGAATATTTAAATAAAGCTTGCAACTTTTAATAACAATCTGGCTTGTTTAAATTCCTGGTCCCAAAAATTTGGAATAATGTTCAATCCTCAGTTAGGCGATCTTTATTGGTAGTTCACGCCATATCACTAATATGTTATATTAATATTCCTCACCATCATGTAATTGACCTTTGACTTTGAGCTGGTCAGGTTCAGTCTGGTCTCTTCAGGCCATGAAATTTCTTGTTGAACACATTAAAAGAGGCAAAACATATTGTAAATAGCTATGGAAACCATAAATTATATAATTCATTGTGACTTATATTCTTATAGAATAATAAACCTTATGCTCCAAATGCTCAGTGATAGTATCTGCAATGACTAATAGTCGTATTCAACAGTTTCGAGGCAAAGTCTTATCTAAGCCGAAATGACCAATGTCGTCATTTCGTTTTTTAAATCCCTAAATTAATGTAGTCTATCTTTTATACACATACATTCCACGTGTAGATTAACGATAAATGTTGAAAATAAATCAAATTTAGCACATCTTTTCTTTAATTTATAAGGCCTTTGCATAAGTTGTGATCTACCTGTTTTTTTTTTAATATATATTTTTGTAAATTGTATGCAATGAAGACTTATTAAATATTTTTTTGTAACGCAGTTTACTTTGAGCGTTGACGATCAGTAGCTATATTTGTAACATTTTCTGTATACTACATCATATCACTCAACACAATCAGCATCACGCATTTGTTATGACTAGCCGTCTCTTTAAATTCAAAATATTTTTTATCATATTATATAACTCATATTTAAAAATCTCGTGTCACGGTGTTTATGGCCGAACTCCTCCGACACGGCTCGACCATTTTTTATAAAATTTGTTATGTATATTTGTATTTAATTGATGAGAAATATAAACGTGTTTTATGATATTGAAAAGGTTGGTAAAATACTAAAAGACCAAATACATTATCGGTATACCGTTTTTATCAGTAAATATAACAATTGGGTCTATTTGTGTGTGTGTGTTACAGTGAAAAATGCCAGCAAGACGCAAGGGGGCCCGTTTGGGCCATCGAACTAATAAAGCATCAAGCACGCGTAATAATAGAGCAGAAAGAACAGACGAACAAATCCAACAAAATCACAAAAATGTGCGTGTGAGCATGTCACCTTGAATGGTTTGCTCATTGGCAAGTAACCGTTCCTGTCCCTGAAGTCCATTCGCACACGAAAAAATATCGCAAATGATTTCCTCCCCGGGTCTCTTCTTTCCCAACCGTACATTTTTTTTTGTTATTGTTTTTATTTACGCGGGGTTTGTATCGTGTCCTCATCGCAATTTTATGGAGGAAAGTTAAGAAACCGGAATTGTAGCAAGTGTAAATAATTAATTCAAGTATACATACATTACTGTTTGGGGCTACCCGGTAGTATTGGTACTGTGAGACTTCAAAATAAAACCACCGAGTATGTACTGCTGGTCAGTAGTGTAGAAAACAATTTCTCTCATTATAAATTTACAAAACTTACTTAGTACTTTGAAAAAACATTCTATCTATCTGTATTTGAAAAAATTAAAAGTTTATGTACAAGTGTTTTTGATTTAGACAATGCTTGTGCAGTGTGAACAAAAATAATAAAAATAAATTATCTAGATCGTAAACATACTTCAAGTAAGCCCCATCCGGCAGCGGTGACGGTTGTATTATCTGGGACCAAGTAATTGGGTCCAGCGATAGGGGCAAGTGCAACGCGGCTGGAGAGTGTGGCGGGAGCGGCGAGTTTCAGTATTGCAATGTCGTGATATTCTTTAGGAAACGCGTATCCAGGATGCTTAATCCAATTTTGAACTCTAAGAAAGTCACCTCCAAAATATGAGAATGACGAGCCAAGTCGCACTCGTACATGTCTGTTATCTATAACGTTGTTACTGTGAAAAAAAAGTTTCAATTAAATCTCATAACATATTGTCACCCTACTGAAATTAACTAAGGGCTTGTTTGCACTACTAATTCTATACTCTATATCACATCATAATATACTTGCATACTACTTATGACTTGCAGTGATAATTTAAGATTTTATTCATATCAACGTAGAAAAGAGAACCTATCCGGTCTCATCAGTGATAATCGCTGACGAAGGTATGAAATAGGGCACTTCTTCGTGTTGTTTTTACTAAAATGTCTAAACGAGAGTCATTTATTATTTCTTTTCATTAGCAGCAAAAAAAAAAAAATCTTATTAAAACATTCAGAATCTCTAAGCTATAATGATTTAAGATGCTTTGTCTTGTAACGTTTTGAACGTGTCTGTACATGATGTTTTGTCTTTTTCCACTGTGATTTCCACATTTGATTTTAGCCTCACATAACCCTTCACACTAAAATCAAATGATATGCAATCTACATACCTGCCTGCTAAACAAACATTCAATGCTAGCACGTGTAAGCAGCTACTGTGTTATCTACTGACATATATATTACAAAATGTTCAGATACAAATGTGATTACCGGTGAACTGAAACTGCAGCATATCTAAGAAAATAAAAATGTTGCTTTTCGACTTACAAGACACAGTGGGCTGCCGTAAGAACGGATCTGGTTGTGATTAGAGTTCCTCCGCAGAACGGTATAAAACGAACTTGAATGTATTCTTTAACAGATACTAACAAGACTGCCATAAAGGGGTAATCTTCTATGTTAGCATTAGATCCTCCAACAATACGCAGAGCGAATGCGTTTGGTGCCGGTCCTTCAACAATACGCGGAGCGAGTGCGCTTGGTGCCGCTGTAAAAATTAAAAAATGAGTTGATGGTATAAATCATATAATAGTACATATTTTTAATCATTCTGAAATCATCATTTCAAGATAAAAGATAAAATAATATCAATGAGTGATAGAGCTTGGTGCAAGCCCGTCTCGGTACCACCAACTGATCAAATATGTAACCGCACAACAACAATACAATTCTTGTATTCCGGTTTAAAGGCTGAGTGTGAAACTGTAAGTTTCCTGCAGTTGAATAGTTGTAAGGGTGGAACATTATAGTTTCCAAGCTATAGCCAAGTTAATACTAAAACAACATTAAGCAACTATCCAGATATAACACATGTATCCTTATATAAATAACTCATTATTCTAATTCATTCTCACATCGCATTTACTACAAATAATTCTATAAATAATTATTACCTAATGTAAGAACGAATTATAGAGAGAATAATTTAACATTTAGAGGATCGCAATTATAAAATAAACTGCCGAAATATGTAAAAAAAACAAGTTCTCTCAACAGTTTTAAAAATAAATTATTAACTTGTATTTATAACAACGAAACACTGTATTAAGCACTCTTTTAACTTGGACCAGCCCTTACAACAACGAACTACCCTGCTTTTTATATAATTAATAACCGATACATAAACTTACTTTTTTTAAATTTGTTTTAACAACTTTATTATTTTTAAGTATTTATTATTGAACAGAAAATTGTTTATATATCAATTTCATATTTAACTTGTAAAGATGTGTCCATGTACAAGTTTTAATTTTATATTTTGCTCATGCTTCGTTTTGTTTTTTCGCATTTCTTCTGTTCCAAGTAATAGTAGTTAGCATGTAGTATTTTCTTTTAAATGATTTTAATTAATTATTTATTAAAATTAAATATTATGTACTCACAAATCGCGGCGCCAACGAGAGCCAGTAGTGTTATTACGAACATTATTTAATTTCAAAGTGTTTTTTTCATTTCTAGCGACGTTTTATATTGTTAACAATCTTCGTTTGTGATTCATTTATCGATTATCCTCAAGCGATAAAAGTATTATTAAATGAATTGAAAATTGAAAAATGAACAACTACGTAACTACGTACTGAACTTAAGAATTAGCCTTTCAGTAACCGTTATTTCACTCAATGAGCGTTTATCGTTATAAGAGCCTAGCATCGATAATATTTAAACTATTTTTTAAAATATTCAGGTGATTAAGAATAATCGTTAAAAGTAACAATTTATTTTGCTATGCGAAATAATTTGCATTATATAATCCTATGGAAGGCTAAAATATTTCTTTTTTAACACAGTAAAAACGTCGAAACATATTTTACATAGCTACAAAATCCATACATCATATTATTCATTTTGACTCATATTCTATTAGAATAATAAGCCTTATATGTGTCCAAAATGCTTATGGATAGTATCAGCAATCGATAATATTTAACAGATTCGGTCAGTCTTATCTAAGCCGAACTGATCAATGACGTCATCTTTTTTTAAATGCCTACATCGATATAGACAACAGTTTATATGCTCTGTCGTTTTTTAATTTAAAATTATTATTGACAATACTTGTATCGTCATTTTATATGAATATGAATGTAACATATATATTTAATGAATTAGCAACAATTATGAATATTATTAAATCATTTAAAATGTCTAATTTGGTGCTGATTTAAAGTGCTTTACAACCTTCTTACCGTGACAGTAAATCAATGTAAGATATCCTGCGATACATGCAATACCTAAACGTGCTAAAACAACAGATAAACAAAACAATGTAAATAAAATAAGGGACTTTATGGTTTAACACCAATACCGTTAAATATTTGGTCCTTACATATGAAATGAGCGTTTTGTCGTACTGACCACTTTGATCTGAAATATCTCCTCTTTCTGATCTGAAATACCCCACAATGGAACACATGAAATATCAGTATATTTACGAGTACGAGTTCTTCCGTAGCACCAGTGCTGCAGAAACAGCTCAAAGGATTAAAGATTTCTACGGCGATGGTGTCGCAAAAGAAAACATGGTAAGTTTTTGGTTTAAACGTTTTCGTTCTGGAAATTTCGATCTTCAGAACCAACCCCATGGACGGCCGGAGTCCAAAGTGGAAAATGAAGGATTAAAGGCTATTGTGAAAGCGGATCCATCACAAGGCACTTCAGAGATAGCTGCTGGCTTCGGGGTAAGTGATAAAACTGTATTAATCAACTTGAAGCGAAACGGGAATGTAAAAAAACTTGAACGATGGGCACCTCAAGAATTGAGTGAATCAAACTTGCAAACGCGTGTCGACTGCTGTGTTACTTTGCTCAACCGACACAATAATAAAGGGATTTTAAATCGAATCATTACTTGTGATGAAAATTGGATACTGTACGATAATCAGAAGCGCTCGTCGCAATGGCTGGACCCTGGAGACCCAGCCAAATCCTGCCCTAATCGAAAATTGACTCAGAAAAGGTTACTTGTGCGTTTTTGGTGGACTCGCGCCGGTGTCGTTCACTACAGCTTTCTAAAATCTGGCCAAACGATTACGGCAGATTTCTATTGTCAGCAACTGCAAACCATGAAGTAAGAACTATCTGCTAAGCAACTGAGATTGGTCTAGGCCACTGCTGCTTCACGACAACGCAAGACCACATACTGCACAACAAACAACCACTATGATGACCTACAATTGGAATATCTGCGACATCCACGTACTCCCCGGACCTTGCTCCAACAGATTACCATTTTCTAAAGTAAACGTCATTAGCGTTCCAACAAGTAATGTTACTCTGTAGGCAAATAGAATTACGACATTATATTTTATTATTAATGTATATAAAGCTTGGTATCCTCTCCAAGGTGAGACGTTACTTTACTCCAGAACAACTGCTCAGCTTATACAAAGCTCAAGTGAGGTCTTGTATGGAGTACTGTACTGTTAGTAGTACTTTACTGTGAGTACTGCTCTCACCTTTGGGACGGCTTTGCCAAGCACCACCTTCGGACTCTAGAGTTGATTGAAAAGCGTGAAAGGAGGCTGATAAGAGTCGACACATTGGTCGAGTCTAGACTTCAAAGTCTCGAACATCGACGTGTGGTTGCATCGCTTTCAGTCTTCTATCGGATACATTTCGGAGAATGTGCGCAGGAATTACAAGATCTAATTCCGTCCGCCCCCTTTTACTATCGAACGGGCAGGCAAATGCGACCAAAGCGCCATAGGTACACAGTGAAACTTCCCCGCCTACGTACGAAGCGCTTTGAATCCACATTTATTATTCGCACTGCGAAACTGTGGAAAGCTTTGCCTGAGTCCATATTTCCTTATAGTTACAATGTAGGTGTGTTCAAATCCAGGGTAAACAGGTTCCTTCGCTCCATCTTAGACCGTGACTATACTTAAGATCAGGCAAGTCAACGGTCAAGCGCTTGCCTACTAGCTGTAATATATATATATAGCAAGCAAGCAAAGCAAGCGCCATATATATTTTTTCAGCCTTTGGCCGTCCACTGCTGGACGAAAGCCTTCCCAATAGAACGCCAACCATCCCGATCTTGGGCAGTCCGCATCCATCCCGTACCTGCCACCTTTTTTAAATTGTCGGTCCATCTTTATACAGGGCGTCCTACACTACGTTTGCCTAAGCGTTGTCTCCACTCTAACACGTGTCGGCTCCATCGGCCATCAATGCGCCTGGAGACATGACCAGCCCACTTCCACTTCAGCGAACTAATTCTACGCGCGATGTATGTGACTTTAGTTCTCTGGCGAATGTCCTCATTTTGGATTCTATCGCCCAAAGAAACTAAATAATAATAATAATAATAAAATATTTATTTCGACCAAACAGGCATCTTAAATACAATATTTATAATAAATAGTAAACAGACAAAAATTACAGTACTAATATTTTACATATTATAAATTAGCTCAATTCGAATTAAAATTATAATACCGAATTAAACTTAAATTATTAAAATCAAATCTAAATTAATTAAATCGAAATAAAATTTGAATTAAATTCAATCAATTCAATCATTCAAAAGAAATCACATTAAATTATATTAAATTAGACTAAATCAAATAACATAAAATAAAATTAGATTAAATCACATTAAATTAATTTAAATTTCATTAAATTAAATTCCACTATGTAATTGTTGTTAATTTACACATTAATATTCATTATTAGTCAGTACATGAATCATATTGCAATGATTCAAGTACTGACAGTCAAATCTGCATGCGAACATTTTTAGGATGGTGTTGGAGCTGTCCCGAACCCTGCGCAAAAGAGATGTACATCGCTTACGCATGGTTGCATAAAAACTCTGAACTGTTTCTGCGTATATGTTACCCACAGGCTGAACGTGTAAAAGTTTGTACAAAATGCTTTAAATAAGGTGATTTTGACAGAAGCGGAGCATCGTGCAAACCTGCGAGCAATCATATTGGCTCTGACAGACAAAGCCCTCCATTCCCTCTCTATATCGGTGTCGTCTTTCAAATCAGAGGTCACAATATATCCAAGATATTTGAATCGATGAACCCTACTTAATACAACATTGTTTAATCGAATGGGTGGAACAGAGTCCGGACAACCCCGTCCCTTGGCCCGAAAGATCATGTATTCGCTTTTCTTCGTATTATATTGTAAGCCGTGTCTAAGCGAGTATTTTTCGCATATCCCCAGAAGCTTATACAAACCACAAGCAGATGCACTTGGCAGCACTATGTCATCCGCATAGCTGATATTATTAACACACACTCCATCAATATGACATCCGACACGTGTGCCACTAAGCTCCTCAATCAATTCATTAACATACAAGTTGAAGAGCTTTGGATGCTTGGGCATCCCGCGTTCCATCGCTCGCTGAGCGTTCTTAAATTTGTGGATCAGTCCTACGGTGAGTGTCAACGTTTCGGCACCGTAAGTCATTTCAGGCAGGATGCACTGATTAAAGACCCTGGTTTTAAGTGACTGTGGGATCGACGATTCAAAAATATGACGCCTTTAGCCTCCTTCTCGAAGTTGTGCCGGCGAAGTTGTATAGTTTGGCCCAGGTAGATATATTCCTGCTCAACTTCAAGTGGAGAGCCATTTACGATCACTGGTTCCGGGAATACATGTTGGTTTGCCATGATTTTGGCCTTTTCAATATTCATCCCGAGACCTACTCGTCTTGAAGAATCTCTCAGATTGTTTAGCATCTCTTCCAAATCCTGCAGAGTCTCCGCCATGATGACAATGTCATCGGCAAATCGCAGATGTGTTATGTGTTGGCCATTTATGTTAATGCCGCGTACGTTCCACTCGAGCGTCTTGAAGACGTCCCCCAATGCATTGGTAAAAAGTTTCGATGAGATTACATCTCCCTGTCTTACCCCGCGATGCAATTGGATTGGTCTTGTGATTTGATCTTGTACTTGGATGGTCATGGTTGCGGCTTCGTACAAACACTTCAACACCTGGACATACTGACAGTCAATTAGGCATATCCGTATGGATTCCAGAACAGCCCAGGTCTCGATGGTATCGAAGGCTTTTTCGTAGCTTGCGATGCTCGACCGGCTTGCAACGAGATGGAGCGAGGCAAACAAAATTGAGGTGCTCATCTCTGGTATCAGTGATATGCAGGTACGTTCAGTTATTAAAAAATACACCAACAGATTTTGTGGCACTCGATAGGCATTTAAGCACTTAACCGCGTTTAAGAAGCTTAAAACGTAGTTTTGAACCACAAATCGATCAAACAATTAAGCTTGCAAGATTTAATGACAAGTTTTTGCATTATGACTATCGTAAGTACTACTAACAATGTTTCCCTTGTTGAAATTAAAATTAATGATTATTTATTACATGCGCTAATAGACAGCGGTTCTGAATGCTTGTTGATACGTAAAAACGTGGCTGATAACCTAGACGGTTTACGAGAGTTTGCATTTACTAAACTTACTGGTATTAAAAATATGACGCCTTTAGCCTCCTTCTCGAAGTTGTGCCGGCGAAGTTGTATAGTTTGGCCCAGGTAGATATATTCCTGCTCAACTTCAAGTGGAGAGCCATTTACGATCACTGGTTCCGGGAATACATGTTGGTTTGCCATGATTTTGGCCTTTTCAATATTCATCCCGAGACCTACTCGTCTTGAAGAATCTCTCAGATTGTTTAGCATCTCTTCCAAATCCTGCAGAGTCTCCGCCATGATGACAATGTCATCGGCAAATCGCAGATGTGTTATGTGTTGGCCATTTATGTTAATGCCGCGTACGTTCCACTCGAGCGTCTTGAAGACGTCCCCCAATGCATTGGTAAAAAGTTTCGATGAGATTACATCTCCCTGTCTTACCCCGCGATGCAATTGGATTGGTCTTGTGATTTGATCTTGTACTTGGATGGTCATGGTTGCGGCTTCGTACAAACACTTCAACACCTGGACATACTGACAGTCAATTAGGCATATCCGTATGGATTCCAGAACAGCCCAGGTCTCGATGGTATCGAAGGCTTTTTCGTAGTCCACGAACGCTAGGCATAGAGGCCGATTATATTCCTCGGTCTTCTGGATTATTTGCCTGAGTGTGTGTATGTCGTCTACGGTACTGAAACCTTTTCGAAACCCAGCCTGCTCAACGGGTTGGAAGTCATCGAATTTCCGGGCAAAACGATTCGTGATTACCCTCGAAAAGAACTTGTAAACATGGCTTAAATGTGAAATATAAATAAATATATATATATAAATATATATATATATATATATATATATATATATATATATATATATATATATATATATATATATATATATATATATATATATATATATATATATATATATATGTTAGAGAATAAATAATAGTAATTAAATATAGTCTTAGTTTTGACTCGTGTGCGACTGATGGCAACACTGACAGTGACATAAGATGCTTTGACAGTTACATGACTTAACGTGAGTCAGTAGAGCGAGGTTCAAAATTATTGTATTGAGAACACTCGACCGTGCCGCACGTGCACACTGACCATGTCGGATGTACAAAGTACCTCGGCTTCTGCAACAGCAGCGGTGGGATCGGTTCACGATTCTCACATTGGGTCTCCAATTCTCAGAAGAACTTCGCGGCAACCATATTCTCAAAGTACACACTTAAAGTACAAAAAGAATATGCACCGCCGATATTTGATGGCCACTAGTTTCAACATCGACTTCGACTGGTATGTGAGCTGAATTCTTCCAGACAATGCTAAACAACTTCAAACCTAAAGTGGTTGAATCGACGTCGAAAACGAAGAAGCTAACGCCGAATGAAATCTTCCTTCCACCTTATGATCCAGACGAAAGTGAGTTTTTGGCTCGACAATTTTGCGAAGAAATTGATTACCACAAAAGGGAAAACTCGTGGACAGACTGTGAAGCAAAAAACGCGGGTTTTATAAACCTACGCGGCCGAGCCAAGAAATGGGCGTCTCAATCTTATCAACTCTGCAAGACCTGGAATGACGTTAAAGAGCGACTGTCCTGCCAATTTGCAACCACAAGAAGATTTCATGATCTGTTTTGCGACATGGTGGAGTATTTGAGTGAAAAAGCATCTACCTACATCGAGTATTCTACAAATAAGCTTGCGATGCTCGACCGGCTTGCAACGAGATGGAGCGAGGCAAACAAAATTGAGGTGCTCATCTCTGGTATCAGTGATATGCAGGTACGTTCAGTTATTAAAAAATACACCAACAGATTTTGTGGCACTCGATAGGCATTTAAGCACTTAACCGCGTTTAAGAAGCTTAAAACGTAGTTTTGAACCACAAATCGATCAAACAATTAAGCTTGCAAGATTTAATGACAAGTTTTTGCATTATGACTTGAACAATGTTTCCCTTGTTGAAATTAAAATTAATGATTATTTATTACATGCGCTAATAGACAGCGGTTCTGAATGCTTGTTGATACGTAAAAACGTGGCTGATAACCTAGACGGTTTACGAGAGTTTGCATTTACTAAACTTACTGGTATTGGTTCACAAACATTGTTGTGCAGTATTTATGTGGAAGTAAATTTTATTGTTGTATGTTGTATGATATTATTCCATATGACGTTATATTAGGACGTGATATTTTTAAAATACCCGGTTTAGAACTTACTATTAATAACGATGGTGTTCGATTATTTCGCGACGTTAATTAGTCTGTTTGTACTATGCTCGTATCGAATAATGAATTTAATATTGATACAGACCTTACTGATATAGCAGATAAACAACGACTTAATTCTATTATAAGCAAATTTAGTAATAGTTTTGTTACGGGTAACGCTAATACAACGGTCTGTACAGGTGAAATGGTAATTAGGCTGAAAACTCCCCATAAAATTGTCCAAAGACATCCGTATAGACTTACTCCATCAGAGCGGATAGTGTTGAGAGGTATAGTAGCTTGTCTAGAGTCAAAGGGTATCATTAGGGAGAGTACGTCTCCTTTTTTAAGCCCAGCATTGTTAGTAAAAAAGAAAGACGGCTCAGACCGCCTATGCATAGACTATAGAGAACTCAATTCTAATACCGTGCGAGATAATTATCCACTCCCACTCATAGACGAGCAAATAGATTCTTTAGGTCAGGCCAGGTTTTATACTTCCCTTGATATGACATCTGGATTTTATCAACTACCAATGTCGAGTTCAACAAATTCTATAGAGAAAACGGCTTTTATAACCCCAGATGGTGTGTGAGAATTTTTTAAAATGCCTTTTGGCTTATGTAATGCTCCCTCCGTATATCAAAGAGCAATTAATAGCACTTTGGATAGTCTCAAAGATACGATGTGTTGATAGCATTCCCAACAATTGAAGAATCTTCTAAAAATTTAGAAGCGGTTTTAAGAGCTTTGACCGGGGCAGGGTTTTCATTGAATTGGAAGAAATGTAAATTTATAAAGACTACTATTGAATACTTGAGGTATGTAATATGTAACGGGTCAATAAAACCGAATCCAAAAAAAATCGAAGCTCTTGTTAACGCCCCTATCCCCACTAACGTGAAGGAACTACGTCAATTTAATGGCTTAGCAGGTTATTTTAGAAAGTTCATCCCCAATTTTTTATCAATTATTGTGCCATTGTATCATTTAACCAGAAAAGGTTTTAAATGAGTCTGGACGGACAGACATAACACTGTATATCAATCATTAATTAATTAAACAATTAATTTCTACACCAGTATTGACAATATTTGATCCTGAACGAGCTACTGAACTGCATACTGATGCAAGCTCGATCGACTATGGTGCCATATTATTCCAGAAACATGATACCCAGCTTAGAGTCGTTGGTTACTATAGTCAAAGAACTACCGAAGTAGAAAGTCGTTATCATAGCTGGCACTAAAACATTTCCGCCATCATCTTCTCGGTAGGAGTTTCAAAGTCGTTACTGACTGCAATAGTCTAAAAGCGTCGCGCCATAAAAAGGACTTATCAGCTCGTGTACATAGGTGGTGGGCATTTTTGCAATCTTTTGACTTTGATATCGAATATCGTAAAGGTGAGAGGATACCTCACGTAGATAACCTTAGTAGAAACCCTCCTAGCACTAAAGAAGTTAATGTCGTTCGCGCAAATAATGATTGGCTTATCGCCGAACAATACCTTGATCCTGATATCCGAAAAATAGTAGAATCAATCGAAAATGATACTATTGAACCTAACTTAAAGTCCACTTATTTAATTAAAAATAACGTTTTATACAAAATATTTCAAACTAATAAAAAAAACCTTTTGTCGCGCTATAGTGCCTAAGAATTTTCGCTGGCAAATTATATCTCTGTTTTATGATGATCTTCAGCACTTATGGTGGGAAAAGACTAACTAAATTGAGAGAACACTTTTGGTTTCCCAACATGACTTCGTATGTCCGCACTTTTGTTGATTGGTGTATAATTTGTAAAGTCAATAAGGTGTCGATCGGTAAGGAGCAAATAGAACTGCACCCTATTGAAAAGGTCGCAGAACCGTTCCATACCATTCATATAGATACTACAAGCAAGTTAACTGGTAGCCGAGAAGCTAAAGAATATGTTATAGTCATAATAGATTCGTTTACAAAATACTGTCACTTAACCGCGGTAAAAGATTTGTCTTCTAAGGGGGCATGTAATTCCCTCAAAGCTTTTATTTCACTATTCGGCTCCCCAAAACAAATTATATCTGATCAGGGCACATCATTTACCGGTCAAGAATTTCGGGACCTGTGTAAATATTTTACATAGGTCCTGGAAGTCTGTTATAGGTGAAGTTCAACTAGCTATAAACTGTACGGTTTCAAAGAGTACCAATAAAAGGCCCCTCCAAATGTTAATAGGTTGCAATAAGAATCCACCACGCATAAACACTTTAGTTCAAGAATATGATAAATTAGACCTTTTAGAAATTAGGAATGAAGCGAAGATCAGGATGGACGAACAGGCTTTGATAGACAAAAAACGATTTGATAAAAGTAAGGCAAAAGTTGTATCACTCTGTGTGGGAGAATTAGTTCCTGTGGAAAAGAACCCGCGAAATAGATATAAAGTTGAACCATTGACATGATGCGGTCGCATTCAATACGTTTGTCATGAAAAGTTACGTAGATACCCGGCTTGTTTACCTCAAATATCTAATGAACTAGAATGATATAAAACTACTTATTTGTGATTAAAACATTAAAAAATTTATGTTTTATAATAGTAACAGTTAAGTTTCAGTTCTTATAAACATTGTAATTATAAAAAAAAATAAGAAAGAAGGAGAAATAGAAAAATTAATAATTATAATTATTATAACTATAGCAATGAAGTTCTGTTTTTATTCTTACCTAACATTTCTTTGTGTCGTATTTATAACTTTTAAATGTAATTGTAAAACGTCGATTTAAAATTAGTGTATGTATGGTTTATTTTTAAGCATATACGCCACATTATATAAAAAGCGTTGGAAGGCGAAACGCTTCGCGCTATGTTGTTTAAGCGTTGGAAGTCGAAACGCTTCACGCTAAGGTGTTTAAGCGTTGGAAGGCGAAACGCTTCGCGCTATGTTGTTTAAGCGTTGGAAGGCGAAACGCTTCACGCTAAGGTGTTTAAGCGTTGGAAGGCGAAACGCTTCGCGCTATGTTGTTTAAGCGTTGGAAGGCGAAACGCCTCGCGCTAAGATGTTTGGGCGTTGGAAGTCGAAAGGCTTCGCGCTAGTGTGGTGAAAACACTTCAGCACGTAGTTTGAAAGTAAAATAGCAGTTGTGGCAAATAAATTTATTTTGAACTGTATTAGAATAGATGTCAGAGGTGATGTTAGCGCCGCGCTTACATTACGTTAAGCCACATAACGATGCGGCTTAACATTTTAGACCCGTATTACAGAACGACACTCAGTCGTGAATCTAGTTTTAAAACTAATTTTAAGTACAACTTGTATTTAAGAATGACTTTTAAAACAAGATTCATTAATCAGCACTCAGCTGAGTGGTTTCTAATTTTTGAATCATTCTTGATATCA
Organism: Nymphalis urticae; assembly: GCA_905147175.2. NCBI lineage: Eukaryota > Metazoa > Arthropoda > Insecta > Lepidoptera > Nymphalidae > Nymphalis > Nymphalis urticae. Next base: position 9,138,140 of record LR990000.1, on the reverse strand, counting down.
GATCATGACTCAAGCAACGATTTCATCTGAGTTTACGAAAAAGCTGTCAAGAGCACTCTCGAGAATAGATTACAGAAAGTGACTCGTTAATGTCAAACGTAATAATGAATATTTTCGAAGATATCGAATACTATGACAATTTATTTTTAAATAGAAGACGATATCCAACTAAAATACTTACGAGATGCTCAAGATCCATACGCAGTAGACATAAGAAAGTTTAAAGTGAGATATCGATTTTCGCAAGAAAACAACAGTAAAAAAATATATTTTACCGTTGATTCTTGCCGATCTGCAGAAATTAAACAGACGCGGGCTACCGTTAGCACCAGAATTGCAAATTTTGGTATGTCTTCGGTTTTATGCTACAGCATCTTACCAGGTAACTATCCAGGTAGCTCGTAGGTAGCTGTTCTATTGTTAATATAGATCCGAAATTCAAGTCATGCAATCGGAGATGTTTATTTTTGTTGCGTTTTCGTCTAACAGAACTGTATATTTTTACAGATCGTATGTGGTGACCTATTAAATGTTAGCCAACCCGCAGTGTCAAATATTGTTACTAACATATCACACACACCGCCAATTTATCAAATATCCTGAGAACTTGACCTCGCATAGGCAACACTTTTCTCAGCTAGGTAAATATAATCAGTACCCAGGATAGCTGAATATTGATGGTGCAATTGACTGCACTCATGTTAAAATAGTTAATACGCCGGGAGTACAGCAACACGAAGCATACAGAAACAGAAAATCCTATTTTTAAATACAGTAATTTCATATAATATTCAAACCGAACATCTATTTATTCTATGTTGCACGCTTACATATTTTAAGAAATAACTTGTCGTTTCTACTCATATGCAGTTGTTTTTTTAATTTTCCAAGTCAGTGTTTCAATCCAACAACATGAGCAACATAAATACTTTATTCTTTATGGAATATTTATATTGCTTAGACATGTCGCTTAGGTTTCGAAAATTAATACAATATTATATTCGGCACCTGACGTTAATCGTGATGTAAAAAAGCAATTTAATTTCTTACCGGTTCCGAAATAATTGCAGATGTGTTATATCTCTCTGCAATTTCAGTCCAGGTCTGTTTTTTAATGGCCGCGCTTACATTATCAGTTTTTTTTATTTTGAATTATATGTTTAAATTCTTTCAAAATTTCAATTTCAAAATTCGCGGTGCTCATCAAGACCTTAAATGATTATTTGATCATTTTTAAAAATATATTAGAAAATATTAAGAACATCGGCCACGCATCGAAGTTATTGGTAAGGAGATAGCACCAGCCAGTCGAATATAATTTTTTTACGTAAGATTAAGTTCTTGATCATATTTCAAGGTCAAGTTTATTTGTTGATTACGAGGTTTCATGGCCCAAGATTCCGAGTTTAAGCTCGAGCAAGAACTGTATATCATGTTCAAAGCTTGTGGCTGATGTGGTGTGGCCGATAAAAATCTGCCACGTGTAAAAATCCCCATTGGATCAGCGTGGTGGAGTAAGCGCAGCAGTTGGACATTTACAGGCTATCAATGTATCGTTTTATATATATGTATATATAAATAAACTGTCACACTGTAGCGTAAGAAAACTTCGAGTTTTACACGCGTGAATAAACAAATCATAGAGATGGCGCTACTGCCCGTATTAGTAACCTTAGTATCAGCTCCGTATTTAAAATAAAAATAAAAATAGTAATTCTAAAGTTGGTGTAGTGAAACAATAATAACTTTGTTTGTTCTGATTTAATAACTTACGATTAGTGTTTGTGGCTTCTTTGTATTAATTAATATTAAAATAAAGTGTAATACTGTATGAGACCATTCAGTTACAGTTAATCATAGTTTAAAATACAGAACAATTATTTTTTTTCAAATTTCATTCATATCTGTGCTAATATAAACCTATAAAACTCTTAAAAGTGTGCAAACTCAGTGCTTTAAATAGTAAAATAGTGTAATTTTGTGATATAGACATTAAAAAACTAGTTATTTTATTCGAACATTCATATGTCATTGAACTTGCTTACCAACTTGTTAAATAATTTCACAGTCTTCGAAGTGCATCGTTGGTCTAGTGGTGTCGATACCTATTCTAGACTCCTCTTGCGCACGAGCGACCCGAGTTCAATCCCGAGGCGAACTCGATCGAGTTTTATTTATTTACATGTTCAAGATTATTATTTGCAATTTTAAAAGATACATTCTATAAAAATGAAGTTCGCGTGCTGTAAATCCACCACAGAGGGAGCTACTGGTATGATGACATGTTCCAGTTGCAAAAACAATTATCACATCGCTTGTATGTATCCCACAGACAAGAAAAAAATATTACCCGACCTTAAAACCAAGTGGGTCTGTCCTGAATGTTCTCTTAGCAAACCGAGGCAATATAATAACGACAATACACCTTTAAGAAAAAATGATCGCGGTTCTCCTGAGAATGTAACAATCAGGCGTGGTGATTCTTACAAATCACCGGAATGCTCAATGGAGGCGTCGATTTCATATGAACAAGTTCGTGAAATTGTTTCTTTGGAATTTGAGAAATTTTGTTCTAAATTGAAGACAACCATTGCAGATATTATATCAACTGAATTGATGCCTATTAGGAAGGGAATTGCTTCTTTTCAAGACAGTATACCATTTGTTAATGAGCAGTACGAAAACTTAAATAAAAAAATTGGCAAATAAAGAAATTGGTGAAATCAAAAGTAACTTAAATAGGTTTGAACAAGAACACAACAACCGTGAACAATGGTCGAGACGTTCGAATATAGAAATTTATGGAATACCTGAAAAGAAAGGTGAAAACTTAATTGATATACTTCAGAGTATTGCACAACGGATGGATTTCCCTCTGAACATTAATTATGATTTGGATTTTATAACTCGGGTAGTCTAAAAAACCTAAACCGATTGTTGTTCGTTTTTTAGCCCGCTATAGAAAGGATGATTTTTTGAGTAAAGCAAGAAAATTAAAATTAAAAGCTAGTGACTTGGGATTTAACAATAATAATTCGCCAATATTTTTTAACGATCACCTGACTAGTGAAAACAAGTCTCTTCTACAGCGGGTTAAGACGAAAGCGAAAGAAAACAAATATTTGTATACATGGGTTAAGAACTGTGCTATTATAATTCGTCGCACGGATACTAGTCCCATTATACATATATTGAATGAGACTGATTTAAACAAAATAAAGTAAGAATTTTTTCGCTTCTGTTGTACGCTTACTACTCGATAATTTTCTATCTCATTCTTTTGTTTTGTTTAATTGTATTAATAATTCTAAATGTTACATCCTGGGTACAACTTTAACAATTTGTTATATACAGTTAACATTAAATAATTTGATTTTCTATATAATAATTTACAATGTTTTTAAATTTTTTGAGAAATTATTTTCCGAAAGTGTATTAAGATTATTATCTTTATTTGTAATTTGGTACATATGTTTGTTTTTTCATAAATAAATTCGTTATGGTATATTATGTTATCAGAATAACCACTCATTCCATAACCGTATCACTAAATGTGTCAAATTGGTTACCATCAGTTGTGGATTCATCTAATCTTTCTATATATTATCAGAATGTTCGAGGTCTTCGAACAAAAACTAATACATTTTTCAGAAACTTATTAATTAATGACTATGATGTTATATGTTTGAGTGAAACCTGGCTCGCTCCAGGTATCTTTGATGCTGAGTTATTTGATTGCCGTTACAATGTATATAGATGTGACCGTGATTATGTCTCAAGAGGTGATCGATTTGGAGGCGGTGTGCTTATAGCAGTTAAACGCGGTTTGATGGTTAAAGAAACGAATAATTACCAATTCCCGAGTGCTGTCGCTGCCATTTTAATGCTTTCTATAGAATTAAATAAACAGCCAAGTTATAGGGTTCTGCATCTGTTCTGTTGTTATTTTCCTCACTGTCGTAATCAGTTAGATTGTCTTAATGATTTTTTTGAGACCGTTTCAAATTGCCACGTAAATAAACCTGATGACTGCTTTTTAATTATAGGTGATTTTAACATCAGTTCGGCTGGATGGAGCTCTAGTAACTCTTATACCAATAATTTAATGATTAGTAACGATGTATTAGTCCAGTCATTGTACTGTTTTCTTCAATTTACAAAATTTAATAAATTTAATACGTATCAAATATAAATGAAAGATTTCTTGATCTAGTCATCAGTGGAGTTACTTGCAGCGTGAATCGATGTAATGAACCTTTGGTCTTTGAAGATTCTCATCACCCAGCTTTGATTATTCATCCTAAAATATCATGGAGTCCTTCACTGCGGTCGCCAGTGCGTTTTATACCTAACTTTCGGATTGCAGATTATGATGCAATAAACTCAGAATTATCTCAGGTAGATTGGACTGACTTAATTGATGATAATGACATAGATGTATCCCTTGACTGTTTTTATGAGGTTATTAACAACATAATTAGAAAATATGTTCCAACAAAGAAATCTTTTAATACACGCTATCCTCCATGGTATTCCAAATGGTATTTGTTGTGCCTACGTATTATCTTTTATTAATGTAAGCAAAATCACTGTCCATAATGGCACCTAGAAACAAGTCGATATTCGATGTTCTGATTCCGAGTTTGAAAAAATAATGCTATCATCGATGTAATTAAATACAAAATCCAGACCTTCAAAAACAACATGGTTCATAAAGCGCTGAAAAGTTTGGGCTGCGTTCCTTAAGCCAAAAGTCATTCGTGGAAATTCGAACAGGCCAAATGGAGTTATTATTGCTGTTTTTTCAATGTCGTCCGGCGCCATCGGAATAAAGTGGTATGCACGATGTAAATCAATTCGGGAAAATATCTTCTTTCCAGCCAGTGGGTATGTAAAGTCATGAATACGCGGAATCGGGTACCTATCCGGCTTGGTGATGGCATTAAGACTGCGATAATCGCCGCAGGGTCGTATTTCACCGTTCTTTTTAGCAACAACGTGAAGTGGACTGGCCCAACAACTCTTCGAAGGTCGACATATGCCTATTTCTTGCATGAATTCAAACTCTTTCTTAACTCTCATATATTTGTCGGCGGAAAGAGGTCGAGCGCGGGCGAAGACAGGGGGTCCAGTAGTCTCGATGTGGTGCATAACGTTATGTTTTGGCACATTTTTGTAACACATAGGTTTTGTTATATCGGGATAAGCTGACAATAAATCGTAGTACGGGTTGGTGACCTGTATTGTTTTGATAGTGTCTTGTTTGCAATTTACCATAAACCCAATAACGTTTAGACTCGTAACAGAATCGATAAGTTTTCGACCATTTACATCCACTAAGAGTTTGTGGTGATTTAAAAAATCGGCACCAAGGATAGGCTGTTTACGTCGGCGAGTAAAAAATTCCAAGCATGAGGTCTTCTTAATTTTAAATTTATATCTAAGCGCTTAGTTCCATATGTTCGTATTTCACTCCTATTCGCGGCATAAAGTCTATAACTGTCACTATCACTGTGTCTGTAGGGTTTTTTAACGGCTGGCAAAACAGAAACGTTGGCTACCGTGTCCACCAAAAAACGTAGACCACTGTTTAAGTCGGTCACGCAAAGGCGGTGGCATGGTAAAAGGGTGCAGACATCCGCCACTGACTGCACCTTATTTAGTTTTCCTTGTTCTGGGTATTTTGTTTATTCCATGCGCACGGCTCTGTACATTTGTTAGCTCTATGGCGAAATCGCGCATGATAGTAGCAAAGATCATCGGCGCTCCGTGACTTACGTCGTATCATATTACGGCCACGGGATTTTGATCGGTAGCGATTATGAATATTATAATTTCGTTTTTTGTGTTGAAATCTTTGAATGTTCTGTAATTCCATCACTTGTAAAGATAACTGAGCCACTTGTGCTTGCAACACGGAAAGGTTATCAGCTGACGTCGACGGTTTACTACTAACCTCCGCTATTTGAATAGGCCTTGTATTTTCCATAATTTTGTCTGCAATAGTAGCCAAATTTTCCAAATCTTTTACATCAATGACGGCAAGGACGGAGCGTACTGCGGCTGGCAAATGACCTTGCCACATGATACTCAGCGTTTCGTCGGGAATTTTCCCCCTGGCTAAATCTCGCATGCATCTCAAAAGTTGAGATGGTTTCTCATCGCCAAGGTCGATTTCACTCAAAAGTTTTTGGAGTTGACGATTTTCTGATTCTTCGTACACTGCTAATAATCTCGATTTTAGGGTGTCATATTTCTTCGTTTGGGGTTGCTGAAGTAGAATGTCGCTGACTTGTTGTATTACGTCTTTTCCCAGCTTCGTGACGACTAAGTTGAACTTCGCTTCGTCGCTTAGTTTTTGAGGTGTTAATATGGCTTCACATTGCACAAACCATAAGCGAGCTTGATCGCACCAAAACTCAGGGATTCTTGATGACACTGTGACTGTTGCTAACTCGGATGCTGTGCTGGCTGATGGTGTTCTATTTTCACTGGTCATTTTATAATCACTTATAATTTCGTATAAACTGACTGAATCACGTCGGGGTCACCAATTTGCCTTAAATGTCTTGTGGATGATGTAATGAAAGGCAATTGAGTATAGATATATGTATTGTAATATAATTTACAATATTTAATTGTTACGACGATATTACAGTGCGATGTTAGAATGGCGACTGGCGACAGAACATATAATAATGTATTAATTGACAATGTAGCATCGAATATCGAGCTTAAGCTTGTTTCTAGGTGCCATTATGGACAGTGATTTTGCTTACATTAATAAAAGATAATACATAGGCACACTAATAAAAATTATCAATGAAAAACTGAAGTTTCATAAAAAGTGGAAAATATATGAGAGATCGAGTGACTATGATCAATTTGACTATCTTCGTGATCGCCAAAAACGTGTGCAGCTAGACTGTTACAATAGATATATTAGAAATGCTGAAAATAACATTAAACGTAACAGTAAGATCTTCTGGTCTTTCGTAAAATCCAAGAATGCTACATCTGATATACCTGATTTGATGTTTTATAATACCATTCAATCATCGGACGGCAATGAAATTTGTCACCTCTTCAACACTCACTTTCAGTCTGCTTTCGAACCAGATACTAGCAATGTATCTTCATTGCCTTTGGACCATTCTTTAATTTCTGTGTCTGTGTCTATAGGTACAATTGATGTATCTGTTGATCTAGTTAGGAAATATTTGAGAAATATTGACATTAGCAAATGTAGTGGTCCTGATAAAATCCCTCCGATTTTTTTGAAATCCTGATATAATAGCTTAGCACTACCCCTTTGCATGCTATTTAACATATCTCTTCGTAGTGGAAGAATTCCTAAAGTGTGGAAACAATCGTATGTGGTACCCATTCATAAGTCTGGTGATAAGCATAATATACAAAATTATAGGCCTATCTCTAAATTGAATACTATTGCTAAGTTGTTCGAGAAAATTGTTTATGACCATTTATACCCTATTTTAAGACCGGTTATTATTGACCAACAACATGGGTTTATTGATGGTAGGTAGACTGAATCTAATTTATGTGAATTTACTCATCAACTTGTAGCTGTGTTGGATAGTGGTGGTCAGGTGGATGTAGTGTACACGGACTACTCAAAAGCGTTTGATAAGATTTCACATTCCTTATTAATCAGAAAGCTTCATTTATTAGGTATACACGGTGATCTGCTTCGCTGGCTTGAATCATATTTAAGAGACCGCAGTCAAGCTGTTGCTGTTAAAGGGTTTTGTTCATCATTTGTGCCCGTCACGTCGGGTGTACCACAAGGGTCTCATCTTGGGCCTTTATTATTCAATATTTTTATTAATGACATTACCCAAATCATTTCTAATTGCAATATTTTACTCTATGCGGATGACATGAAAATTTTTAAAACTATAAACTCGACTCAAGACTGTATATCACTTCAATCTGATCTTAATAACTTAAGCAACTATTGCGTTAAAAATCTCTTATATCTAAATATAAATAAATGTAACATAATAACGTTCACAAGGAAAAAGAAACCTATAGTATATAATTACTCACTGCAGGATACCTTATTAGCCAGAATATCAGAGGTTAGGGATCTGGGTGTACTTTAAGACCACAAGTTATCGTTTACTTGTCATATCGAGTATATTACTTCTAAGGCTTATCGTGTGTTTGGGTTCATCTTAAGATTGAGTAAAGAATTTACACATTGCTCCACCCTTATTCTTTTATTCAACGCGTATGTTAGGTCCATACTTGAATATTGTTCCACAGTTTGGAATCCCAATTATAACATCTACGTAGATAAAATAGAAAGATTACAAAATAAGTTCTTAAAAAATTTGCGATTTAGAGCTGGTTTATCTGATAACAAAGATATCTCTAGAATAGTCCCATTAACTGTGCGTAGACAATTAAGAGACCAAATATATTTGTATAAAATAATTAATAACATTGTTGACTCTAAATATCTTCTAAGTAACATATTATTTAAATGTACTCGTCTGTCTGTCTGTCTATCTTATGTCCAAGTTCCTTGTGATGTTTTTCTTTTTGTGTAATATGTTTTTTTTTCTCAAGGATAAGGGCTTTTTAGTTTTTTTTTTTTTGTTCTTATAATTTCATTTATTTATTTTCATGTGCGCGCATTTGTTTATGTTTACCCAATAGTCAGGGGCCATCTGAAAATCAGTGCTGTGCATTAGCACAGCTTATACTGAGATGAACCCCTTGCTACCTACACTGTATTCTTTAAATTTAATTTTTTTTCTTCTGTATAATCAATGTAATGTATGTGTGTAGCAAAATAAATGGTTTAAATGGTTTTAGTGCTAGAAATAATTCTTTGTTCTTTGTACCCTCATGTAAAAATTAATTTACAAAGAATGTGTTTTTGTACCGTTCTTGCCTAAATTATAATAATAACCTCCAAAACTTAGATATTTTTTGCCCAAAAATTGGTGTTTATAAAAGAGCAGTTCGTGATATCTTAAAATGCTAATTGTTTTTAACTCTTTTACCTAAAGTGATAATGTATTTGCAGTTTTTATTTTTGTTTTACTTTCAATTTTAATTTAATTTAATTCAATTTGTTATTTTTTTTTTTGTGTATCAGCTTTAAGTGGAAACTTGATTGATTTGTGATTTTTGTTATTTTTGTTTTATATTACAATGTTTTTAAAATTGTTTGTTTCCCATATAAAAAAAAAATGTTGTGTATTAGAATTTATTTTGCATTTGGTTAAAGTTTTGGTAATTAATTAATTTTAATTTACATCTTTCAGATGGTGTTCCACCTGCCGATTTGTTTTCTATTTTTACTTATATTTACTAACTTCATTAGACGAAGTAAAACAAAATTGGTGGTAAGTATTATAGAAGCCGTGATCAGGTGACGTAGGGTATCAACGATCTCCCCCGACAAGACAGTGGTTTTTAAAGTGGGTATTCCGACGCCTTCAACGCTACCGAGTCCCACATATCCCCCACATCATGTGGGTGGAAAACGTAAATGTGTTTTTCCAAAGAGAAAAAAAATTGAATCCTTCGACTATTGGAGTTTCATTTCAAATATTGATTTTGTATTAAATGTTGACTTTGACTAGTATCCATTATTATGTAAGTTTATTTAAAATGCTAAAACGTTTTACAGAATAACATTTATATTACACTTGAACTATTACTCAATATTAGCCTGTATTGCATTCGGCTTTATTTGGGGAGTTAGCCAGCGCTAAAGTGGATAAAATATATGATAATTTGGCCAAACAATATAAAATAGCTTATAACGAAAAATATATTATAGTTCTCAAGTTTGTGCGCATCCTCGGTAACATACGATAAATAAATAAACAGGCGACACAAAAACAGGAAATTCAGCCACAGAACCAATTGCTTTACATGACTTTTCGAATAATTTCGAAACTTCGAGCTGCTATTGAGAGTTCGTTACAGAAAAATCTAAAAACTTATTACTGACCCAGGGTTAGAGGCTAGGGCTCATTTATCTCTTAGATACTAAACTAACGAAACATACAGTCATCATACATATATTTATTAAAACAAAATTCGTCGAATGTTTTATATGATCTAAAAACAAATACAAAATCGGCGATAACGTAAACAAATAAATGATAATAATACTTTTAACGTTTGATTTTCATTGGATATTTGTCCATGTTACTTACTTACTTAAATAAATAAATGTTATATCTGCAAGGAAAAAGGAAAAGTTTTAAAGATTTCATAGACCAAGTATATTTTAAATATTCTTTGTTTTTCAGATGACGCACTACGGAATAAAATTATGGATAGAATGAAATTCCTAGAATTACGTCCAATTTCCATACTCCACTTACTTACTTCCAACTTCACCGTCTGGCGCATATTCACCGTAAACTTGTCGTTACCGCTGTGTATGATCGCTGTCTTTATAACATACACGATCGTAATATTGCTATTTATGAATAATCAATTGAAAACCTAAAGTTATCTACTATTTAAAAAAACTTAGTAGATAGTATGAGAGATTAGTGAGATATACTTATAGTTCGATAAGCGATTGTCTGAATTATAATTTGAATTGTGATACGTTTGTCACTTGTCTGATATTTAATGGCAGATAAATATTATTAATACAAACAATTATCATTATAATACATAACATGATTAGTAATGTGTTTTTTAGGAGCGACATAAAGCTAAGTCACATTCAGTCTATGTACACTGATTTTGAGTAATAAAACTGTTGACAATATTCATAGAGTTAATAGTAAGCTTATCTTAAAATATATTCTTATTTAATTATTTAAAATAGATAGGCGGGCTGACTAATGGGTCACGTGATAGTAAGTGATCACCTCGTCAATTCGCCACCTACATAGGAAACTATAGACACTACAGACTACTAAAAACATTTACAAAAGTGCCACATTGACCAAGAAGGGCGACTGGTATGACACACTGGTCAATACATGTTAAGTAAGACTCCGAATGAGCTTCCTATTGAAGTAGTAAATAATAATAAATATTGTTAGTTTTGTTGGATAACAATATTGTTTAGATTTATCATAGCACTACATAAGGTATTTACATATGTAACACTATTTAAAAAATATGAGTCAAAACCCTAATTTCATGCGTGTGAACTCAGGACGGTACCTGGTTACCATATATGTATTTTTTTACATATTGTGAATTAATAGTTTCTAAATTTAAATCTGGTCATTATGTTTCTTACTTTCATATCCATTAGTAATAAAATATTCTGTAATTCTATTTGCCTACAGAGTAACGTACTTTGTTGGAACGCTTACGAAAACGTTTCAACAAAGTTAGAAACTATTGATTCACAATATGTAAAAAATATATTATAACTAGGTACCGTCCTGACTGCTTTATAAAATAATGTATGTTGCTGACATTTCGTTACAACTGTAAAATATAATATTGTCTACGTTACATTAGTTTGTTACCTTAAATAGTCTTCAGAATTTACTCAGCAATGGATCACGGCTCGAAGGGTTTGTTGCTAAAGATCTCTCGCCTGGCAGGCGGTACTGGCGGTTCTACTAGTGGTGGTGGTGTAGTAGCTTTGTGCAAGCTCGTCTTGTAGGTACCACCCACTCATCAGATATTCTACCGCAAAACAGCAGTACTTGGTATTGTTGTGTTCCGGTTTGAAAGATGAGTGAGCCAGTGTAATTACAGGCACAAGGGACATAAAATCTTAGGTCCCAAGGGTGGTGGCGCATTGGCGATGTAAGCGATGGTTAACATTTCTTACAGTGCCAATGTCGTTTGGTGACTACTAACCATCAGGTGGCCCATATGCTCGTCCGCCTTCCTGTTCTATAAAAAAAATGACATAGCACCCTTCAAGTATGCCAAAATTCCAAGTATCGCATGATTTGTCAATATGTGGAACAGTTTTCATGATATTTAACGGTATTGAAAACTATCTAATAATAAAAAATTGTGTTAAATCATTAAGTCCCTTATTTTATTTACATTGTTTTGTTTATCTGTTGTTTTAGCACGTTTAGGTATTGCATGTATGGCAGGATATCTTACATTTATTTACTGTCAAGGTAAAAAGGTTGTAAAGCACTTTAAATCAAAATAGATATGACATTTTAAATGTTTTAATAATAGTCATTTTTTAATTGTTGCTAATTAAATTAAATATTTAATACATATTACATTCATATTCCTATAAAATTACTATACTAAATATTGTCACATAAATTTTAAAATAAAAAACGGCAGGGCTTTGTCATATAAATGATTGTCTCTATCGATGTAGGCATTTAAAAAAACATGACGTCATTAATCAGTTCGGCTTAGATAAGATTAACCGAATCTGTTAAATATTAGTGATTGCTGATAATATCTATATGCGTTTGGGACACATATAAGGCTTGTGACTCATATTCTAATAGAATATGAGTCACAAGCAAACAAACAAAAGCAAACAAACATATCTATAATTAGGGAATTGCCTTATCTTAATTTTAAAAGAAAAAAATCAAATAAAAGATAATTTGTCATTCAATACTTTTATCTTTTGAGGTTAATCGATTAATGAATGATAAACGAAGATTAATAACAATATAAAACGTCGCTAGAAAATAAGCCAATACTTTAAAATTAAACAATGTTCGTAATAACACTGTTGGCTCTCGTTGGCGCCGCGATTGGTGAGTACATTATATAATTTGTTTTTATTCAATATTAATTAGAAATACTAGAAATTTTATAGAAAAAAATAGAATTCATTTATGAACTCTATGAGAATTGAAACTTCTGTCTGTTCTTCTGTTATATGAAGCCAGAATGTTTTATTTTTAAAACTGTAAATATTAATACTTATATTATGTCTTTACTTTTATTTTTTCTCAAGCTTCGTATTATAGAACTGAAATACTATGGGGCCTTACTTTAGTAATGAGGAATAACTGTACAACCATTTCACACAACAGTAACAAAACACACAAAATAAATAGTTACTGAGTATATGAGGTTGTTTATATTTGGTTTACAACGGTCTATACCAAATCTATACCAATATGGCTGACTGCCTCGTTGGTCGAGTGGCTTGATATAAGGCCGCAGACCCGGTTGTCTTGAGTTCAATTCCCATGTCGGGCCAATAAAAAGTTATAGGGTTTTTTTAATCAGCAAATTCTCAGTAGCAGCCCGGAGTCTAGAAGTTGGAAGGTTGTGTGTGTGTGTGTGTGTATTGAAAGCACGTAATTCCGTTGCTCCTGCACCTGAACTCTTTCCGGTCGTGTCGGATTGCCGTCCCAACGGATTAAGAGAATTAGGGAATAGAGAGTGCACCTGTGTTTGCGCACACACTTGTGCAATATAATATCCCCTGCGTAATTGGCTAATCTCTCTTAAGATTGGCCGCCGTGGCTGAAATCGGTCTGGACATTATACGCAAGTATGTATAATGGAGTATACATCGGAGTGAAAAATATTTGTATGAAAAAATCTAATGACATAGTTAGAGATTATAGAGATAGATTACATATGGCTACAGCAGTTATTCTCAACAAAGACTAGATAACGAAAGATACATTTGAGTGCACAAGTACCGCACTCTCATATCGAACAGCAATTTACCGCAGACATTCAAGAGATCTACAAAGTCTTCATAAATATTTTATAGTTGCCTCGGGCCTTAGACAGTTTTCTCTTCGAATATGTCGAGTAGAAAAAACTTATGAATAACAGTGTGAATGGAGCAGTTCAGAACCGAAATTCTTATGTTATTTTCAATAAAAATATATTGTTTTATTATCTTTTTAATGTAGTGATTGTGTAATATTATTAAGGCGCTGTTGAGTTTTTGTAAAAAAAAAATATTTTTCATTTATAAGTTTGGCATAGAAGCGACATGAAAAGCTGAGAAAGCTGTGATACTCGTAACGTAATCAAAGTATACTATTATTATAAGTATATTTTGTGGCATCATTGTAATAATGTAGCTAGCTATGGAGCATTATATTAGTTTAATAAAATCATATAAGTTATACTATCAACATTTTTTTTCTTTTTACAGCGGCTCCCAGCGCATTCGCTCCGCTTATAGTTGAAGGATCGGCACCAAACGCACTTGCTCCGCGTATTGTTGGAGGAACTGATGCTAATATAGAAGACTTCCCCTTTATGGCTAATATTTTAATAGCTTTCGAAGAAGAAAATGCGTTTCCTTATTTATCCATCTGCGGTGGATCTCTTATTACAACCATCATCATATACATCCAGATCGGTTCTTACTGCTGCCCACTGTTTAATGCCGAGTGAAATCCAGTTAAGTCGGAATTATATTTTTTCTTAGCATTATGACACTTACTATAACACAGCGTTTATTCATCTCAACTTAATGTCCATTTTACTGACATGTCTACTGTATACTTTAAAATGTTAATATATTCTTAGAAACCAGATCGGAAGGGATTTTTTTAAAAACAAAATTACAGAAAACTAGATAATAAATTTAATCAATTTTACAAAATCACAAACTATTCGACAATTTTTACTAATGAATTTATATAACAACAATTCTCCTAATTTAATTCAAAACTAACCCTAGCAACACGACATTTACAAACTTAATCGCAATGGATTACAAAAATAACACAGTATGACACCAATCGACCGAACACACGATAGCAAAAAGAGACCTGTCTACCGTCCACCCTCCTTTAAATACACTTCCTCCCACTACTACCCTCCTATATTCCTACAATATCATCATTCACTGACACACAAAAAGATGGAGACAAAACAAAAATATATGATTGTCATCCCGCCTGTAATTAAATAATTGATAAAAACATGCAGGCACATCAAACTACCAAAAGCTAAACTGATAAACATGTATTTATTTAAAATATAGTATTTGCGTATTGCAAAAGGCTTATTAGATAAGCCCTTGTATATAACGTAACGCAGCGCTTTAGATAAATATGTCATTACATATATGCTATAACTATATTTTATAACATTTTACATTTTTAAATTATATTAAAGGTTGAATGTTGTGAATTTTTATTCAAACAGATCTTTCATTTTCACAGAGAAGGCAATTAAGATAAAAGTCAATTCCGAGTGCGACTTGGCTCTGCACTTCCATACACTGGCGGCCACTTACATAGAGTCGAAAGTTTGCTTTATCATCCTGGATACGCGTATCCTAAAACATACCACGACGTTGGAATTCTGAAACTCGCCACCCCCGCCATACTCTCCGACCGCGTTACACTTGCCCCTATCGCTGGACCCAACTACTTGGTCCCAGATAACACTACCGTCACCACTGCCGGATGGGGGCTACTTCAGGTATGTTAACTAACTCATTTACACAACACACAATCAGTTTCTTAAACAAAAATACTTTTTTTGTATTAAGTACTCCATATCAATTTACGTTCATGTTATATGGTAGCCCGACGGTAAATGGTCACCATCGCTCTCACACACGTCACACTGGCCAAGCTAAATCATCTCATACATTGATAATGCGCCGCCGACCATGTGATATATGATTATTTAAATTGATTATTACTAGTTTTACTATAGTTTGTTTGAGTATTTACTAGTATGATTCTAGGTCAGCTTTTTCCAGTATAAATTTGGTGCTACGGTTTCATGCAAGCTATTAAATCGTTGGCAGAATAGCTCGTTCTCATAATATATTTATTTATAAAATGAATTAATCACACAATAATTGCTTCTTCCACAGTCTTCTGGTAGACGCGCAGATATCCTTCAGCAAGTTGATATAAAAATGATCAACCACGATATCTGTAGAGAAAATTACGCTGAACTGCAGTCTTTTTTGGGTGAAGATGACATTTTTAATGTAACATCGGAAATGGTATGCGCTGGATTATTAGGTGGTGGTAAGGGTGTTTGCAATGATGATTCAGGAGGACCTCTTCTTCATCAAGGAGTTGTAATTGGAATCACCTCTTGGGGATATGGATGCGCCCGCTCGAAATATCCTGGTGTCTTTGTTAACGTACCTTCTTATACCAGTTGGATTGTTGATAATGCATAAAAATGATGTTCAATCAAGTCAAGCTGTTTTATTTACAGCGTAAAGTAATTCAAGTTCAAGTGAAGCTAACATAATAATTGTATTAGCGTCACTTGTATGGTAACTACTAAAAATATACTACACCTATCCTAGTACAACCAGTGGGGCAAAATTTGTTAAGTATCTCCTAAAGTAAGTTAGATTTCTCCCT
Source organism: Nymphalis urticae (assembly GCA_905147175.2). NCBI lineage: Eukaryota > Metazoa > Arthropoda > Insecta > Lepidoptera > Nymphalidae > Nymphalis > Nymphalis urticae. The sequence continues at coordinate 9,121,863 of LR990000.1, read as the reverse complement.
AAATTCATCTTTCCTCTGATAAAAAGTATGAGACCTCTTATATTTTTATAACATCAATAAATTATAATTCAATGAAAATAATATTGTTTTAACATTATACAAAAAAACAATAACATTCTGACAATATGAGTAAAAATGTAGTAATGGCGTTTAAAACCTGGAACGAAAATAAGTAATTTTTTATTCATCTATATTTTTTAATGTTCAGTTATTCAAAAAGAGGAGCACCAGCAGTTAGTAGCAAAACCAATTAATAGTATATAGGTGTATGAACAAGGACTAAAGACTAATAATAACAAATACAAAAACTTTCGTAATTACTGAAACAAACGCAAATAACATTGCAATACTAATCACAAAATAAAAGACTCAACTGTTGTTATACATGCTGTAACTAAACAAACTTGCTGTAGTCCTAGAGACAAAGTCTGTCCATGCAAAATTTCTAATATTTACTGTTCTCTAATACTCAGTATAATATAATTCTCGTTCTATTGCTTTAACACTCATAATTAGCTCTAATTGCGAACGTGCGTGCGTCATAACACTAATAATAATAAATAATAACAAATTAAAGTAAAATGATAAAAGATATAATGAGTTCAAGTGCTTTCGAGTTCCTAATATTCCAAGATATTTGATATGCAGTTTAGAAGTTATCCGGGTACTCATGAATATAATAATCGCCCTCCAGACCGATTTTGACCACGGCGGCCAATCTCAAGAGAGATTAACCGACTGCGCAGGACATATGTATTATAGTGCACGAGTGTGTGCGCAAACACAGGTGCACTTTTTATTACCTACCTCTCGTAATCCGATGGGACGGCAATCCGACACGACCGGAAAGGTTCGGGCGCAGGACCAACGACTTTACGTGCTTTCAAGTGCACGTGTATGTATATACTTCCAACTCTTACTACGGTCTGCTATTCGGATTTTTTTATATAATATGATTACAAGCCATGATTAGAAATGTGATTCGTATTATAAAAAACTCATTAGGTTAACACACTACCCTGCCAATCGTACTTGTAGATTTTAGTGAAAGTAAATTATAATACCTAGTTGATGGAAATAACATCATTGAAGTAGATTAGGTAATGTTATTGAATATTTGATGAAAATTAAAGAACAGTTTAAATAAAAATCTCATGTTGATTTTTTTAATAGTCTTTTATTCTTCATAGACAATAAATATACGAAATAAATTAACTACACAACAGAATTGTGTTATAAAATTAAATCCAGCATATAATTTCTTCATAAAAACACACTTAAAACACTCCTCGGCAAATCACTTTTTGAGGAAGACAAAGACCAGTCCTAAATAATAAATACGATTTAACACTATCGACAGATTGGGCAACTTAAATTTTCATATAGCTAATTATATTCGGAATCCAGGTGTGAAACTGATTTTATAAAAAACCTCGAATTAATTTTTATTTAAATAGAACACAAAATAATATAAATTAATGTACTCGTAAATTACTCACTCAATTACTCTTAAAAATCCAAATAACACAGTTGAACATGAAACAATTACTTCTAAATGAAAAATGTTTTTATAAAATGTGTATTCTGTGTGCATTTAGGGCTGGTTGTAAAATTTAATACTGGACTGAACAATAAATAGTATCGACTATACTTCAACGACAAGCACTTCAATTTATATTTTTATCTATACATATATAAATGATTTAGGGCTGATAGTAATATTTAATATTGGACTGAATAATAAATTTTATCGACGATATTAATAAAAGCACTTCAATTTATATTTTTATCTATACATATAATAATGACTTGTTTTAATACATTCGTAGCGTTGTAACATCAGTACAGGAGCGAAGTGTTCAGCCATAATGGATGTTCAGGTATCTAATACATTACCTGAGAAACATTATATTATGATAAAGATAATCATGTACACTCGTCTGATTTTTGGACTGTATTCGAAACTCCACAAGAGCGTTACTTTTACTGTTATCGCTAAAATTTATTGTCTTACTTTTGCAATAATCACAACATATTTCTGTAAACAAAGATATTTATATTTAAAGCAACAAGACATATACGTCCCATTTATGACAAAAGTTGTAACTTATAATTTGACGATCTTAGTATCAATTCTAACCGACGGCGAATATTTCTTCAATTACTTGGACGGATTAAGCGATCATTTGTTATCTGTTAAAGAACACAACTCTAAAGTGCTATTTTCTTTCGTTATATGCATCTTAATTGTTTTGTATCAAGTTTTACGGTTAGCGACAATAAAGATTATGAATTCCGATCTAAACATAGGACTGATCGAGGTCCATTTCCTAATCGTACTGTCGGTACATTTAAGTCATATGACCAGGATCCTAATGTTCGAAATATTATGGATTCGGGTGAGATCACTGAGAATAAAAATGAATAGTTTTTCAAGTGTATCACATAGTGACAATGAAGAAAAATTCACGGTGCTCATCAAGACCTTAAATGATGATTTGACAATTTATAAAAATATATTAGAAAACAATAAGAACATCGGCCACGCAACGAAGTTATTGGTAAGGAGATGTCACCAGCCAGTCGAATATTATTTTTTTAAGTTAGATTAAGTTCTTGATCATATCAAGATCAAGGTCAAGTTTATTTGTTGATTACGAGGTTTCATGGCCCAAGATTCCGAGTTTAAACTCGAGCAAGCACTGTATTTTTATGTTCAAAGCTTCATGTGGCCGATAAAAATCTGCCACGTGTAACAATCCCCATTGGATCATCATGGTGGAGTAAGCGCAGCAGTGGGACATTCACAGGCTATTAATTTATCGTTTTATAGATGTATAAATAAACTGTCAAACTGTAGCGTAAAAAAAATCGAGTTTTACACGCATGAATAAACAAATGTTGTGTATTAGAATTTATTTTGCATTTGATTAAAGTTTTGGTAATTAATTAATTTTAATTTACATCTTTCAGATGGTGTACTCAATATTATTCTATATTGTATTCCGGCTTTATTTGGGGAGTTAGCCAGCGCTGAAGCGGATAAGATAAAAGATAATTTGGCCAAGCAATACAGAATATGTAACAGTAAGTTCATAACGAAAAATATATTATAGTTCTCAAGTTTGTGCGCAAACACACAGGACATATAAAGATGTCCTCGATATCATAACTCGATGAGACGACTGTCCGACACAAAAAGAGGAGATTCGCCTGCGAAACCGACGGCTTTACATGACCTTTCGAAAAATTTCGAAGCTTTGAGCTGCTATTTAGAGTTCGTAACATAAAAATCCAATAACTTATTACTGACCCAGGGTTAGAGGCCTGGACTCATTTATATCCTAGACACTAAACCAACGAAACATACAGTCACCATGTATTTAAAAAACAAAATACGTCAAATGTTTTAAATAAAATATTATAAATATTCTTTGTCTTCAGATAATGCACTACGGAATAAAATTTTGGATGGAATGAAATTCCTGGAATTACGTTCAATTAACGTCACCGTCTGGCGCATCTTCACCGTAAACTTGTCGTTACCGCTGTGTATGATCGCTGTCTTTATAACATACACGATCGTAATATTGCAATTTACGAGAAACCAATTGAAAACCTAAAGTTAAGAATCTACTATTTTGAAAAACGATCTTCTTATCTTCTGTTAGATTAGGCGATTTTCTGAATTATAATTTAATTACCATGAAAATGAGCATATAAATTTATTCATTATAAAAACAAGACATTTACATCAGTGCCATATTGTTATAGCAACTGATATGACACACTGGTCAAAACCTGTTTACTAACCTCCGAATGAGCTTCCCATTGAACTTGTTACATACAACACCTCAGGGAGGATCGCTGACGCAGCACATAGCCGCGCAGTCGCCGCCGCGACCCAGTTAAGAGGTTGACAAATTACACATTTGTCACGTACAGCCCCTAAAAACACGTAGCTGCGAAGTCACCACCGCGAGTCAGCTCCGCACGTCCCACCTAATTAATCTAGTAGAGCAGCATTTTTAGCTCTATATATTAGGATAGACTAATTATATGCGGCATTCAATATGTGATCCAGCATCGATCACTATTGTTTCATAGGATTAAGTTATATATATAAGGTAGCATACAATATGTGATCCAACATCGATCAAATTTGTTTCTTAGGATCAAGTTATATATATAAGTTAGCACTCAATATCTGCATCTAGCATCGAGCAGTATTGTGTCTTAGGATGAAGTTATATGTAAGATTTAGAAATTAATAAAAGTGTTAATAGAAACTTTGGTTTTTCTCAAATCCTCCGGCTACCGTAAACGTAATTAACTAGTAAATAATAAAAAAGGATAACAACATTAAAAATATCCTGCGTGTTGTACTGTGTAGTACTACAAAATGTAACAAAATGTAAGGTATTTACATCTTCTTCTTTTTCCTAGTGTTTTCCCGGCCTAGAAATGCCAGGGTCCGCTTTCCTACATCTTTGCCTCCACTTTGCCCGGTCTAAAGCGTCGTCTTTAGTGAAATCGTGCTCTCTCATATCGACTATCTAACAACATCGAGCCAGCGCTTCTTGGGCCTGCCGCGGGATCTAGGGCCTTCGACAACAAAGTCCAGGCATCGGTTCCTAACATAGTCTGGTGGTCTGCGGCTAATGTGGCCAAACAAACGGAGACGGCTTCCCTGCAACTTATCCGCTACATCGCAAACGCCAAGGCTACCACGGATGTGCTCGTTAGAAATACGATCTAGTCGCGTAACGCCACACATCCACCGCAGCATCTTCATTTCCACGACGTGAAGTTGCTGGTCACACTGGTCGGATGATGCACTTGTACACAAGGCCCTTTAATTTCACCGGTATCCTGCGATCACAGATTACCCCGGTGACTTCCCGCCATTTGGCCCAAGCTGCTTATATTCGAGCTCTGACGTCGTGGTCGATCGTACCAGACTCGTGCAGTACGGACCCGAGGTATTGAAACTTTTCCGTCTTGATTCTCCGCCTATCTTTATTGGTTCGGGGTCCGTACTGCCACAGGCCATATACTCGGTCTTCGCAACATTTAGCATCAGACCACCCCTCGCTAGCACACCCTTACACTGGTTCACCTTTTGCTCCAATACCTGCTTGTCCTCATCTACCAGTGCAATGTGATCAGCATACATCATGAGCCAGGGTGACGGCTCATGGGCTTTCGCTGTGATAACATCAAGCACTACACTGAACAGAAAAGGACTCAGGGCCGAGCCTTGGTGGACACCAACTGTGATCGGGAAAGGGTGTGTGTCGCCAACGGCGGTCCTTACTATTGATTCCGAATGATGGTACATGTCTCGGATAATGTCAATATAGATTTGTGGCACATTCTTTATCTTCAAAGCCCACCAGATAATTTGGCGTGGGACGCAGTCAAATGCCTTCTGCAGGTCTAGAAACGCTATGTACAGCGGCTTCTTCTTTTCTCTGTGGGCCTCGGTCAGTATTCTTAGGGCGAAGATGGGGTCTATGGTTCCACAGCCTGGGCAAAACCCATATTGACATTCTGAGACGATACATTCTTGCCGAAGCCTTGAATCGATTACGCGTTCGAAGAGTTTCATGGTGTGGCACATAACCTTAATACCACGGTAGCTTTCGCAGTCCTGTACACTACCTTAGCCTTTATATACTGGAGTAATGATACTCAATCTCCAAGAGTTAAGCATCTTCCGGCTAGTAAGTATTCGGTTAAAAAGGTCAGTAAGTAGGTTCACACCATGAGAACCCATCGCTTTCCACGCTTCAATCGGCAAGTCAGGGCCTACGGCTTTTCGGTTCTTCATTGTACGAAGACATTTGAGTACCTCGTCAGGTGTTACCGGTGCAACAAGTCCGAGATTAGGAGGCAGTTCTGGAGGAGACACATTAGCGTGTTGTGTGTTAAGCAACATGTTAAAGTAGCTGCGCCACCTCTCCTTCACCTTAATTGCATCGCAAACCAAAGTGCCATTAGAGTCTTTGACACAAAGACATTTTGTTATGTCTTGTGACGCTTTCTACCGAGCCTTTGCCAAACGGAAGATAGTCTTTTGGCCCTCGTTTGTCTCGAGCGTGTCATACAGAGGTGACAGCGTCTGGTAACGGGCTTTGGCAACTGCTCGTTTGGTGGCACATTTAACTGCTTTATACGCGTCCCGGTCTTCAGGAGATTTGGTCTCTTGCCACTTCTTAAACTGTGTCTTTTTCTCTCCACCACCACGTCTCCTTGTCGATGACGCGGCCTCCCTTCGAAGTGCCAAGCACCTGTTTTCCAATGGTGTTCACTGTTGACTGGATCCTAGACCATTGACTATCGACTGATTCCTCTGTGTCTGTGCTTAACTTGGAGCTAGCTACGACTTTACAGAATTCATGCTGTTTTGGTCCATTCAACAGCCACCATTTAGTTTTAGACGTTTGCTTTAGAAAATAATGTACTTTACTGTCATTTCGTTACAACTGTAAAATATGATGTTGAATTATGAGATTAAATTTCAGCAATCGATCGCGGCTTGATTGGGGCGCGGGTTTGTTGGTAAAGATCTCTCGCCTGGCAGGCGAAGCACCCTTCAAGTTTGCTCCAGAATTCCAAGTATCGCGTGATTTGTTAATATTTTCATGATATTTAACGGTATTGAAAACTATCTAATAATAAAAGTTGATGTTAAGTCATATAGGCTCTCATATTATTAACATGGTTTTATTTATCTAGCACTTTTTTTTTTTTTTTATATTACCCGGGAGGGCAAATGACTCTACTCCACCTGATGTTAAGTGGTAGTAGAGTCCAAACGCGAGGACGGCCAGTAAAGTCGGGAAGAAGGTTCTGCACTAGCCGCCCTCGCCTTGCCGGCCCGCAAGATGCCTCTTCACGCCTCGTTTGAAGGAACCCGGGTCGTAAGAGGAGGGGAATACGTGTGCTGGTAAGGAATTCCATTTCTTGGAAGTGCGACAAAGAAAGGAGTTGCCAAATTTCTTTGTGCGCGATGGAATTGATGTCACAGTTAGTCGGTGACATCGAGAGCCAGCACGCGTAGACTTGTGAAGGAAGGGGGAAGCCGGAATTAGGGAAAATAATTCCTCGGAACACTCGCCGTGATACAGTCGATAGAAAGCGCTCAGCGCAGCTATCTCTCGACGCAATTGTAAAGGCTCGAGGGTGTTAGTGACCTTTACGTCGCCAATAATGCGGACCGCACGTCGCTGCAACCGGTCCAAGGCCTCAAGTAGGTACTTAGCGGAGCCATCCCAAAGGTGCGAGCAATATTCAACGCAAGACCGTACCTGTGTTTTGTACAGCAGGCACAGTTGTTGAGGCGTGAAAAAACGCCGCACCTTGTTCAGAACTCCGAGTTTCCGTGAGGCTGTTTTTATTACAGCCTCGATGTAATCCCTTGGACTAAGGTCGCAGCGAACGTCCATCCCCAGCATGGCGATTTTGCTTTGTATCACCAGCGGAGTGCCACAGAGGGAGGGAAAAGGGGAAAATGGTGATTTTTTTGCTGTGAGAGCGCATACCTGTGTTTTCTTGGCATTAAACTCAACAAGATTATCTGAGCCCCATTTGGCGATAAGCTCTAACGTCCTATTGAGTTCAATGACAAGATCCTCCCGCCTCTCCCTAATTTCCGCTCGCCCAGCCACTGCGCGTCCGTGGTATCCACCATGCACTGTACTATCGTCTGCATAGCAATGAACGTTCCCGAGAGAGAGCATATCATTGATATGCAAAAGAAACAGAGTGGGAGATAGCACAGATCCCTGGGGGACCCCAGCATTCACTACATAGAATTGTGAAGCGCAACCATCAACTAAAACACGAAGGCTGCGCTTGTGTAGGAAGCTGGCAATCCAGATGCAAAGCTGAGCAGGCAGACCATATGCCGGCAGCTTGGAGAGAAGACTTCTGTGCCAGACCCTGTCGAAAGCCTTGGAGATATCGAGGCTGACAGCCAACGATTCCCCATGTTTGTCGATAGCTTCACCCCAGAGGTGTGTTACGTACGCTAGAAGATCACCTGTAGACCGTTTTGGTCGAAATCCGTACTGACGATCATTAATTAAACAGTGATCTTCTAGGTAATGGATCAGTTGGTTGTTTAGAATCCGTTCCATCACCTTACAAAGTACTGAGGTGATAGCTATTGGCCGATAATTTGCCGGGTCAGACCGATCCCCTTTTTTGGGAACCGCTTGCACATTAGCTCTTCTCCAAGCCTCCGGCACACATCCCGAAGAAAGAGACAGTTGGAACAGGCGCGTTAACACGGGAGACAGCTCCGCCGCGCACTTCTTCAGCACTATGGCTGGTATTCCATCGGGACCGCTAGCTTTCCGTACATCAAGTGATTGCAGCTCCGCACGCACATCACGCTGCCTGATTTTGATGTCAGGCATCGTGTGGCCACAAGAAGGTATTATTGGTGGCAGAGCACTACAATCATCGATGACGGAGTTGTCGGCAAAGAGTTTAGCCAGGAGATCAGCTTTCTCTTGCGGACTGTGAGCTAGCGATCCGTCCGGACTTCTGAGCGGTGGCAGCGAAGGTTGGCAGAAATTGTTTTGCACAGACTTGGTCAGACGCCAGAAGCTACGGGAGCCCCTAGGATGTGAAATAAGGTCATGACCAATCTGTACAATGCGCTGTGCATCCGCTCTCGTGTAAGCCTTCCTACAGGACTTGGAGTTTTTATTGTAGATTGCTTTCAGTGAGTCAATGTTAGATGCCCCGCTAATGCAGCCATTGATCCACTCGCGATATGCCGCCTGCTTAGATGATACAGCGTCGGCACATTCGCGAGTGAACCAACGGTTACGCGCACCCCTACTGACGAGATCTGAGCTAGGAATGTAGTATTCCATTCCCAACATGATCTCGCCAGCAACAGCAGCGGCACTAGCTGTCGGGTCATTCCCACTGAAGCAACGTTCCTTCCAAGAGACTGACGCATAGTAATCGCGCATACCGTCCCAATCTGCCGACTTGTAGTGCCAAACGCGACGTTTGCATACCGCTGGTGGCGGCAGCTTGGCCTGTGGCACTTTGGTAGATATGAGGCTGTGATCCGAAGAACCAAGTGGAGCTTGAACCACAACCTGATATTCCACCGGGTGAGAAGTCAGCAGAAGGTCCAGTAGAGAAGGCGCTTGCCCATCAATGTCTGGGATCCTGGTGGGCTGATCAACCAGTTGGGTCAAGTCATGTGTGAGAGCAAAAGCATGAGCAGTCCTTCCAGCATGGTCAGTTTTGAGGGATTTCAACCATGATTCATGGTGAGCATTAAAATCCCCCAAAAACACCAATTCCGCGTTAGGAAACTGCTCTTGCGCAGCATCTGCCACCCGACTAAGATGGTCAAAGAGTCGGCTTGTCTCCAAGTCACCATTATGGGATCTGTAGAGGCACACGTAGATCCGACTCTGACGAACCAGATCCACACGTACCACCAACATGGAGAAGGAGGGGTCCTCCAAGCAGCGCAGTCGGTGACAGCAAACATCCGTCCTGACGAACAAGCATACTCCGGCTTTAGCTTTGAAGGATTCTTCAAGCATGTAGCCGGGATAATTAAGGTAGCTGGTATCGGCAGGACGGAGTATTTGTGTCTCCGTTAGAAACAACATTGCTGGCCGTGCTGTCTCGAGATGGTGGTGGACAGCGTTGAGGTTAGCGTGGAGTCCGCGGATGTTAGTGAACTCGACCTCAAACAGCGTGGGTATGGCGGGGGTGGGGGTGTGCACCGCTGTACGACCGTTATTCCTGTTTTGATGCGCTACCATATGGGAAAAAAAAAAAAAGAATGGAAAAGAGACGTGAAGCGAGCGACGTATTGCCACGATAGGGATGGGCAAAGTGTGGAGGCGTGTTACCCCAAGTGGTTGCCAAAAGGGAAACTACACTGACCCGCCGGACGGAAGGGCCCCCGAACCCCCCCGGAAGTAGCCGCCGGGACCCCACCTTCCGGTCACCAACCGGCACGACGGTCCACCCCGAGATTATGCGTGGCCTGGTGGGGCAGCCTCGCGTGCTGGTTAGGCACGCTCGGGCCCCTGTACTATGCCACGGGCGGCCAGCGGAATAGCCGTTTCTTCGGGTCTCCCTGTCCGGCAGGGCAATACAGTTTCCCCCGGCATTGGTTCAGTAGCCGTCTCCACTGGACCAACACCCATCGCGGCAATGTTCGCTCGGGCACTGGCTGTACGCTGGCTGACCTCGAAACGCGGCTGCAAGCCACTTCACGAGATTTACACCATGCGTACGGTGGTAACAAGCCAGGCGGATGTTTATCATCCTACCACCAGATGAGCAGATGATCGCTCAGATGTCCCTTAGTCGCCTCTTACGACACCCATGGGAAAGGGGCAGTGAAATGTATTCTTTCTCCGTCACTGCACGGATAAAAATCGGATCCATCTTGAGTCAAGCTCCGGTTTTTCAGCCCTAAATCAGCTTTTCTTGTTTCCTCTTCGTTAGTGGCGCTACCTTATTAATTTTTGTTACCTTGGTTTCGCACTGGGTGACGTTTGTCATTATAGCACTCATGATGCACCAGGTAGACCTTACCTGGATTCCGGATATTGATTAAAAAATAATAGGTAAGTTTTAATTTTAGGTAAAACTCTCTATTATTTGTTTTGTATCAATATCCGGAATCCATCTTGAGTGAAGTGTTTGTTATCACCTGGTGTTAGTAAAATTAATGTTACTTTATTGACGCTATAATGTGTAGAAATAAGAATATGATGTGTAAAATAAAATGCATTTATGATTTTAAGAAAGCATTCAATGTTATTAAATATAATTATTTTAATATTTAGAACATTAAATTACATATGACAAAACTATAATTCATCAATTAATTCACAGGATCAAATAAATTTGATAATGATACTGATTCATTACCAAGAATTCGGTCTAAAGAAAAATAAAAAATCTTGATCAATTTTAGGAGGCCACTACTGATCTCACTTGAGTTGCCTCGATATTAGCATTATTTTAAAGAGATTTTACCAAGCCAGCAATTATTGTTCTGGATGCAGGTTAAGTTAGCTATACCTCTTGCTGTGATAAATAAAATATTAATATTTTCTCTTCGACTTAAGGACAATTGTAACAATTTTCTTATCCAAAACACAACATTTAAATTTTTATCAGGTTGTTCTTTAGGCCTCCATCCAGATTGTCTAGGTAAAAGTATCAGCTTTTGAACCAAAAGCGGACCAGAAGGTTATAACAGAATTTTCATCAATTAAAATATTAGGGTCAGTTCGTAAATAAAGTAAGGGCATAAACTCTACAACCTGATGTTGATAATAATAGGAAGGCAATATGTCGAGATACTTGATAAAGGTTATTTTCATCTGGACTATGAGTACTCATTTATTTTAATAATGATTTTGGATTTCAAATTGGTGGTTTTGATTGTTTTGGCTGGCAACTGATAATAGCTTTAACTATATGTTTTATAAAGAAATTTGAAGATAAATCTATATTTGAATTTGAATAGGTAAATGTCATAATAACAGATTTGAAATACTAGAATAGTTATATATGCAAGACCTATATCACAGTATAGATGTGCTAGGTAACGAGCGAACAAGTTGGACCAGGATACTTATAACTAAATAAATGAGACTCACACCACTACTTCCATCTATGCCACGCTGGTTTATAGGTATTGATATTAGAACTTCGCCAGCTTGACATCAGTAGGCTCCGTTACTGATCATTCTACTCTGTTAACAAATCTTGCCAACCGAAATAACCATGCTTCCAGGTTCAAGTCCTAAACTTGTGGTGGGTGTTATAATGTTCTCGTATCTATTAATGTCTGTTTAAAGAATCGGATAACAAGCTGGTAGTGTTCTGCGTTGTACATCCGCTTTCCAAAAACACCTTGTTCCTTGCTGGCTTGATTCAGGTGTTAAAGGACTCTGGGAATGAGGATTGGTGGTGGAAATAACCATCCCAGTCTGTAAAGCCAATGGTGACAAAACGCATTGTGATGTTTCGCGTATTTGTCCTGCAAATTTATTCATACATATTATTAGGAAGAAATAAAACACGTTACTTCAACGGTGACTATCAAAGAACTAACTTATTTATTTTATACAGATTATTAAACATATATTATCAAATTGAGTGCTTACACACTTAATACACCACATGGCTAATAGATGGCGTTATTGGTTTCATTTGATGTATTAATTTTAACACCCCCACTACATCACATGAAACCGTGAAATAAAATAAAAATTAAAAATGAACAAGTCCCAAAGCTTCAATGCATTGGTAATGCTTTGTTGCACCAAGTGCCTTTGTAAGAACATCAGCTGGCATATCAATAGTACACATATATTTAATATTTATAATATTATTATTGACAGCATCTTTTAGGAAATGATAACGAATGTCTATATGTTAACTTTTTCTATGTAAAGCATGATTAACAATAAATTTTTGAGCACTTTGACTATCATTGTATAAGGTAATAGGATATACATCTTGATTAATGACTTCAGATAACAATGTTCTTAAATACATGGACTCTTTACATGCCTCTGCCATTGACATGTATTCTGCTTCCATACTCGAAAGAGCCACAGTCCTTTGTTTTCTGCTTTCCCATGATATGACACCCCCTGACATGATAAAGCAATATCCTGTATAAGATTTCCGGTCAATATCATTATTAGCCCAATCAGCATCAGCAAATCCCAACAACTCAGAGTTGCCCTTTACATACCTTATGCAATAATGTTTAGTCCTCTTTAAATACCTGAGAATGCGTTTAGCATAATTCCAATGAGAACTAGTGTAACAAGAATTAAATTGACTCAAAAAACTAACACTGAAGGCTATGTCAGGTCTTGTTAACACAGACAAGTACATGAGACTGCCTATTAATTGTTGATATGAAATATTAGTATTATTAACATTATCATTTTTATCAATATTTAGTTTTGTCTCCATAGGTGTACTAGCCTCTTTGCAATTTAGCATGTTAAATTTAATCAATAATTGATCAATGTATTGTTCCTGATCTAAGGTACAAACATTATTCTTACTATCAATATTTACTCTCATTCCTAAGCACTGCTTAACTTGTCCAAGATTTTTAATTTGAAATTTAGAACTCAAAACTGAAATTAAATTATCTGTTTCTGTTTTACAATTTGAGTACACAAAGAAAGCGTCCACTTACAAGGCTATAATAACTTTAACATTATCATGGAACTTTGTGAATATACATGGTTCTATATGACTTCTTTTGAAGTTTAATTCTGTCAAACACTGATCAACTTTTTTATACCATGATCTTGACGACTGTTTCAATCCATAAATAGCTTTATTTAATTTTACAATTTTCCTGCTATTATTACTATCTAAATCAATTTGTGGATAAGCCATATAAATATTTTCCTTCAAAATACCATTCAAAAAAGCAGTTTTAACATCTAAGTGAGTAACATTTAAATCTAATTGTACAGAGAGTGCAAATAACAATCTTAAGGTACAGTGACGCACTACAGGTGAGAATGTTTCGTCATAGTCTATTCCTGGTTTCTGGGTGAAGCCCTTTGCCACTAGACGAGCACGATATCGAATATTATTATCACTACCAAACTTTCTTTTATAAACCCATTTACACTGAACTAAAGTTTTTCCTTGAGGCACTTCACTCACTACTACCCAGGCATCCTTCTCTTCAAATGCTTGAAGTTCCTCATTCATCGCAGCAAGCCAATTGTCTTTGTCAGGGCCTTGTAGAGCTTGTTTAACACTAACTGGATCATCTTGATTCTCAGCATTCGACTGCATGCATAAGTTTGAGTAACCATAACGCTGTGGTGGCTTCCTGATTCTCTGTGGTTTTTCCGGGATAGGAATCTCGTCTACATTCTGCAATATAGAGTTATTGGCCTGACCAGTGTTATCCATCTGGTTAGTAACATGTTCAGGTTCTGTACTTATGACTATATCAACAGACTCATCTATTTTACTCTTAACTTGTTGCGTTTCTGAGATTTCCCCCACTGAAACTGATATCTTATTGTCTATGTTACTCTTCAAGTTTTCTTGGATTATGACATCCCTGCTCACAAACACACACTTCTTATTTGGGTCGTAAATCCTATACCCCTTGATGTTTTCAGCATAACCAACCAGAATATGTGGTTTAGACTTAGTATCCCACTTAAGTCGTTTTTCCTTTGGGATATGCACCATAACCTGACTACCAAAAATCCGGATGTGACTAAGATCTGGTTTTCTATTAGTCCATAACTCAAATGGTGTCATATTCTGCAAACCTGATGCTGGTGACCTACTCCTAAGGTAAACAGCTGTATTTATGACCTCAGCCCAAAAATGCTTGTCTAGTCCGGCATCAAACAACATGCAACGAGCCCTTTCCACTAAAGTTCTGTTCATACGTTCACTAATTGCATTTGGTCTGGGGTATATGTGTTAGTCTTTTGATGTACTATACCGGCTTCAGCCAAGTAACTGTCAAACAATGCATTACAGAATTCCAGGCCATTATCAGTTCGAAGTATTTTAATCTTCTTATTCTGTTGATTTTCAACTAAAGCTTTGAATTCCTTTAAATATTTAAACACTTGGTTCTTGGCCTTCAAAAAATAAACAAAGGTCAAGCGTGTGTGGTCATCAACAAAAATCAGAAAATACCTGCAGCCACCAATTGAAGTCACCTCCATGGGTCCGCACACATCTGCATGAATGATATTGAGTACTTCACTGCTCCTTGTGCCCACATGATTGAATGGTAATCGTGACTGCTTCCCTTGACAACACACAACACATGTACCTTTATCTATAACCGCTTTGTCCTTGAAGTCTATACCCACAACTGCACCTTCTTTCATTTTATTAAGGTCACTGCTATTCAAGTGGCCCATTCTTCGATGCCATAATTCGCTCTTTATACTATCAGATACCGTAAACAAACAGTTGTGTCTATTTTTCACATTAAGTTTGTAAACACCATCAACTAATCTGGCCTCTCCAACCAGTTGATTTTTACTGTTATAAATATAACAACAATTTTTCTTAAAATCCACTCTGTTTCCATTTTGAATCAATTTACTCACTGATATCAAGTTCGTAGCAACACTCGGCACACATAACACGTCCTTTACTGTGATCGAGTTTTTGTTTTTTGACGTGACTGTAACAATATCAACATCACCCGAGCATAACACAGGCATCACTGCTCCATTGGCTGCTGTAATCTCCTTTATACTCGTATTTTCTGATGTGTTCCGAATATTGTTTACATTTGAGGTTATGTGCACACTCGCACCGGAATCCAAATACCAATCATTTTTTCCGAAGTTTCCGCTTAAGAACACGGCAGTAAACACATTATAATTGTTTGTTTTTGAATCTTGAACTTGTGTACACTTATTTTTGTAGTGCCCAATCTGTTTACAGCGATAACACTTTATGACTTTGTTTTTGCTATTGCTGATATTTGACGCTACGCCATCTTTGAACGAGTTTAGAGTTTTATTGAACGACTTCGATTTTTGAATGACACGGTGGCGTCCTTTAGTATATAACGCTATATGGGTCTGGGCCCATAACCTATTAGGAAGAAATAAAACACGTTACTTCAACGGTGACTATCAAAGAACTAACTTATTTATTTTATACAGATTATTAAACATATATTATTAAATTGAGTGCTTACACACTTAATACACCACATGGCTAATAGATGGCGTTATTGGTTTCATTTGATGTATTAATTTTAACACATATGTTGGTACAACGTGCGCCGTATTTGACGTAAAAGATTCACATTAAGCGTTCCCCACATTTGAAATATAAGTGACGTTTCTTTCGCTGTCAGATGCCACTCAGGACAAGTCTTTTGGCGTATCAAGGCATCTACTTCGACATTTAAACGATCCGGTAAGTATTGAGCTATAAGATATATATTCAGTTTGTGTAAAATCAAAAGGAGTTGCCGAGTTTGTTAAAGTAATCTCTTGGATTTCGTACCACCCTGTTTGGAGAAGTATCTGTGCATTGTCTTGTTGACGTTTCTCTTGTGCTATCGCAGTGTACACGGCAAATATTTATTTTGTGTTGTCATGCCAGGCCAACTGTTGTCCCCGAGTTGTGCACGATAGCCTACGTTAGATGCGTCTGTGGTGAGTAGATGGGTTATCAGGTTCATATGTAATTGCATCGAGCTACCCACTAACATTGTATCTCCTCTTGAACTGGTTGAGGGATATTTGTAAGACGGTACGAAGGGTTCTTTGGCAACTGTCGACTGAAAAATTGCATTGTTCGACAGTGAAGCCAACCTCATACAGTCACGAATGTTGCAAAGTTTAATGTCCCCATTAGCGTTTGATACTGTTTGAGGGATCACTTGCATTTTAGTAGTTGCTGTCGAAGTGCATTGCGTAGCGTTATACACTTCGACACCGACAGGGACTTTGCGTAGCGTTTTGTGTCCCACATTATGCCGAGAAACTCGAGGCATTGTGTCGGAGTCAGCACTGGCTTGCTGTAATTGATGGACCAGGCCAGTAATTGCATGATCATTATTGTGAAAGCTATATCTTCTTGCAATTGGTGTTTGGACTGGTTTGCTTTTAGAAAATCGTCCAAATAAACTACGCACCTGATGTCGTGACTTCTCAGCAGTTCTGCTACTCAGTTGGCTATAGAGGCAACGTTTTTGGCGCTGACGACAGACCAAATGGTAGACCAGTCATTTGATATAGCTGATGCTGGTATAAATTGTGATGATAATTGAACCTTAGGAAACAGTGATATTGTTGAGCGATAGGTTTAAGTCCAGTTTTATCATCCAATCTTAATGCTGGAGAAAAGTGGGTATGCGGAAATGACTGAATAGATAAAACGGTTTTGTTTAATCGTTTTAAGTTGAAGATTAGGCTTTTTGTTTTTGCTAAAAACGATTGTCGCCCTGCCTATTTCGGTTTCCTTGATGGGATGGACGAGAAGGATGTTTTCCTCTTTCTGTAGTAGCATTTTTACGAAAAATAAAAATTATCGTCTGGTCTTTTACTTGTAGACTGTTTTAAATGATGGTTAAAGTTTTCTTTTAAATAAGACTGCGTCGCCGATCTTAAAGATGTAATCAATTTCAAAAAAGAGATGTAATCAATGTCAAAAAAGAGATTTTGAACTTGGAGGTATCTTATGCATAACATCACAATGATATTTTTCGAAAATTTGACGTAAGATAGCGTCTAGTCTTAAATTAATCAATTCAGCTCGCCTGCCACAAACTATTTTTAGCAATTCATCACTCACTTTGCTATAGGCGGATTCTTTTGAAAACAACGATTCTATTTTTTCAAACAATGTATTAGCAGCTAATGTAGGTTTGGAATCATTTGCCCAATCTACTAATGCTTGTAAGGTGGTCTGTAGTTTGTCTTTTTGAGAAAGTAAAGCGTTGTTTAAACCTGCCAGTCTTTATATCATTATGGCTTCAAAACGTTTTAATTCGTCATTTACGTTAAGCTCAATAAAACCAGGGGCAGTATTTTTTTTTTGTGTATCCGTAAAACGTATAGCGTTCCAATCATCATAATTAAATCGTTGTAATTCTTTTAACTTTTTGAGATATTTATTTTTCGATTTTGAATATAATAATATTAATAATAAAAATGTCCTCCAAACCGATTTCGGCCACGGCGGCCAATCTCAAGAGAGATTAGCCAACTACGCAGGAGATATTATAGTGCACAAGTGTGTGCACACAGGTGCACTCTCTATTTTCTAACTCTCATAATCCGATGGGACGGCAATCCGGCACAACCGGAAAGAGTTCAGGAGCAGGACCAACGGCTTCACATGCTTTCCGAAGCATGTGAGTGAACACATTTCCAACTTCCAGACTCCGGGCTACTACTGAGAATTTTCTGATAGAATAACCCAATAACTTTATTGGCCCGACCTGGGAATTGAACCCAGAGCCTCTGGGTCTGCGGCCTTACATCAAGACACTAGACCAGCGAGGCAGTCGAGGCAGTATTTTGAATATATATATAGGGTCTTTAAAAGTAGTGTAACACTCTATTCAGATAATATACTAAGTTGGTTACTTTTTGTTTCGATTTCTGTTGGTTGGTGTAAATTTAGATAATTTGTAATACATATTTATTTATATTACATATTATATTGTTATTCGTGATAAGACTTGTCAAAAAAGCAACTTGTTGAGATAAATAATCAAAATATACATAACTCACAGTTTCCGAATCTTTTCTTGACTTTCGTCTTTTTATTAGGATAGCATCACTGTCAGTAGATGTATCTATCACTTTTTTTGCTGTCTACATCCGTTGAGGAACCGTTAACCGTTTACTAGATGTAGAATGTTCGATGACACTCGACGAAAATTTGGAATCAGTCCAAATTTTCATTCTCTATTTTAACGAAGAGGCTTAATATAACTTTGAAGACTATTTACTTATTTAATATTATTATTTATTATACTAAAAATAAATTTTAAAAAGCTGACTTATGACGGCGTGAAAAATCGACGCTATAATGACAAACGTCACCCAGTGCGAAACCAAGGTAACAAAGATTAATAAGGTAGCGCCACTAACGAAGAGGAAACAAGAAAAGCTGATTTAGGGCTGAAAAACCGGAGCTTGACTCAAGATGGATTCCGGATATTGATACAAAACAAATAATAACAAATTTTAGTAAAATGACACAAGGTTTAATGAATACAAGAAATGGAAATACATAAAACAAAAAAGAAAGTAAACCTCGGATGGATGCTTGTGTGTGTGTGTGTGTATTTTTTAAATACTGTATTATGTTACGATTCGATACGTTATATATGTGCGTGTGTGTGTTTCTGTTTCACTAGGAGGTATGTACGCTATACATTTTGGTTCCTGAGAGCAGCGCTCAAAATAAAACGCTTTAACATATAACATAAAGCTTAATAAGACTTACTACAGTTTGAATCCGATGAAATGGTTCAATAAGCAAGATCACTCTTATATATTTACATATCAATCTCAGAATTTGTACAACTGTGTCAACTGTAAATGCCGTTTCTAGTATATCTATTTTAAATTAAAAAAAATCAATTGGAATGCTTAGAGCAGCTTAGAGCGTCACGTAACTGGATTATCGTAACTTACTTGTGGATGCACAAATCGATAGTATCATTTGAAGTGTATTCATAACTGTTGTTATATTAGTGAGAAGTATAGCTAGTACTAAAGCACATTCTTCGTCATTTATTTTTTTCACTCACGCGAATATTGAGACATAAGTGCGGTAAAGATCACTTGTTTTATCCCGTAGAGTCGTCGTCGTGTATTCTTTGCGTGAACCTGAACACAATTTTTTTCTATAAAGCATACTTGCTTTGTTATAAACACCTAAAACTTTATAAGCCAACTGATTTAATGTAATGCTAATCGCTCGGGTTTACCGCTAATTTTTACTTGATGGTACTGTTTTGTGTAAGTACGCCCACATATGCTACCGCCAATTATTAATAATTAGGTTATATAGTCGGGTCCCAGATTAAAGGGTGAGTGGTGAGTTCCCAAGGTTAGTAACGTGTTAATTATAATCTAGTAGTAGTATAGATATATGACTGCCTCGTTGGTCTAGTGGCTAGATGTAAGGCTGCAGACTCGGAGCTGTTCAAGTTCAAATCCCAGGTCGGACCAATAAAAAGTTATTGGATTTTTCTATCGAAAATTCTCAATAGCAGCCTGGATAGAGTCTGGAAGTTGGAAGTGTGTACACTCCGGTGCCTCGGAAAGCACATAAAGCCGTTGATCCTGGGCCTGAACTTTTTCCGGTCGTGTCGGATTGCCGTCCCATCGGATTATGAGAGAAAGAGAGAGAGAGAGCGCACTCATAGTTGCACTCTCTATTCCCTATAGAGAGTGCACCTTTGTTTGCACACACACTTGTGCACTATAATATATCCTGAACAGGTAACGAATTTCCATTGATATTAGCCGCCGAGGACCTTATTCAGATAGATTATATAACATCATGCTTATAGCACGTGGGGATGACTCAGTAATATAACAATCGATTATCGCTTTATCTGTCGGTAATCTTACCTTTGGAGATCAAGTTCATCAAACGTTTGTTGAACAAACAAATAGTACCGTGTACTATGCACATTATTAACATTTCAAACATCTGTATAAGCATGATGAAGCTCAGTATTAGATAATAAAGTTCACGCAGCGGCAATGTGTACACTGAAACAAATGATAACATCACGAACCCTACGTCAGCTAGCCTCTATGTCGAAACTATGAATTAGTTAGTCTCCGTTAAGTTTTCAAACATCCTCCCTTAAATTATTATCTCTCCCTATAAATGGAATGAAAGTTGAAATGAAAGAATGAAAATCTTATTTTTCAAGAAAGAGTTATGGAAATTGGTACTTAGCGATTCAAAATTGTAACACGAGTGACGCCGTGGATAAAGCGCTAGTTTTAATATAACATGACAAACTTACATTCTTTATTCCGTTTTTGCATATATTTAAAGTAACTATAAAATGTATTTTCAGCAAATGCGAATATCAAAAAGAAATATACGCTCCATAGAACAACACCTGATTTCTTTAGCTTTATATTGATATAGCTGTGTTGTATCGCTGTGTTTATCTGTGAAAAATTATTGCGATTTAAATCAAAGTAACAAGACACTCTTCGAAAAAATATATTACAAATTTTACAAGCCCGATTTGAAAGTCCGTGATCCACGACTCACGATGTGAATTCACACGAGGATTTTCAAAGAAATCAGCATGAAATTAATGTTAATTTTCTCCAATTACTTACAGGCTTAGTTCAGTTCCGTTCACTTACTCAATGAGCATCGACGATACCTGTTATCTGCCATCGTTATTTAAACAAAAAAAAAACAGGGTATACATATATGCCTTTGCGTTCACGTTAGATTTTCGGCCCCTGATCTCTTTGACGTGTTCACAAAGAAAGCGTGAATATACTTGACACATAGACCCATAAAAGCATTTGTCATGTTTGATGATGTTATATTACCATTGCTATTCAACTTAAAATTTTAAGTTGTATTATTAAACCTAATAGGTTCCATTATAAATAAATGAGAGTAGATCAGGAATATGAGCGCAAATTTTGCACTTTGATCTTAAGTAAATAAAAATTGTATGTTGGAATGAAATTGATTCCTCGTCAAACACAGAAGAAACAAGGAAGTATTAGACACTCACTTTTTTTATTTCAT